>JAKSZP010013131.1:0-685155 GCA_022478985.1 Massospora cicadina
GGCCCCAGGTATTTTGACCAACAATGGAGCAAATTTTACCGCCAATGTCCTTGCCAAGATCAACCAATTAATGGGAGTACGAGGTGTGCTTTGTGCTCCCTATCATTTCAAAACCAATGGTACAGTTGAGCATGCAAACGGGACGTTGGTAAACATTATCAGAAAATTAACTTTGGAAAAACCATCTGAATGGAGTACATTTCTAGGTTCAGCATTGCCTACAATATCTCCTACCATTTGTCAACCAGGATGTCCCCTTTTCAAGTATTATATGGAAGGCATCCAGCCCTACTGACACTACTATATTTGGCCTAAGAGTATCCTGGTGAAAACACTTATCCTTAATATGTTGAGAAGCTTACACATAGTTTAATCAAACTACAAAAGCAAGCCTTTGACAACAGTTTTGCCATAAAAAAGGCCCAATACCACAAGGAATTAGAAAACTGCTACAAATTTACTGATGTTGAAGTTAATGACGAAGTTCATTATGCAACACGCATGGATTGGGCCAATTGCAAAAGTTAGATTATATCTGGGTAGGGCCATTCAAAGTAATTGATAAGACATCTAAGTACATATACACAATCAAGGATATTAGGACTGGAGATATATACAACTGAGTCCATGCAATATTTATAAAAAGGTTCAATAAGCTGGCCGTTTAAGAAAAACATAAAAAGCATTGCATAAAAGAAAAAAATCGAAAAAAATCAAACAAAAAGGAAAAAATAAAGTAACAATAAAAGTAAAAAGATATATATGTATTTAACCTAAGGGTGGTTAGCCAAGCGGGTAAAGCTGCTTCCACCCCTAGTGCAGGTTTTGAGTTCAAAACCTGTACTGGCTAGAAAACATTCTCAGTGTGGTATATTTGTCCCAAGGTTGACCCACCTCAAATAATTTTTTTATATGTATTTAACCTTTTTATTACTTTAGTTTGCACTTGAGGATGGGGAGAGGATCCAATTCCAAACTTGTTAGACATTTGGGCTGAAGTTACCAAAAAGAAGATCCAACTCCAGACTAATGGGTGTTCAGGCAAAGATAATAGATGACAAAGATCAACAAAGGATAATAAGGAATCTTAGGGCTTATGTTTGAGTCAAGTGTGGGGAAATGTCAGATTCTGGTGGTTGATCTGAAAATAAACCCACTTGAAAACCACCAGATCAGCCAATTATACTCCCAATACTCAAACCAATACTCTAACTCTCAACTTTAAGCCTATTGAAATTACTCAACTCAGGCTGATTATCCCAATGTCAATTTGATCAATTGCTTTATCAAAAGCTCAAGCCGAATCCACTCGTGCATTATGGTCAATTATCACTGCACCAAAACTTGGCAATTGGTCCCAAATATTAAAAACAATATCAAAGTTCTGCATAAGAAATTGTTTGGGATTGATCCAAAGATAACGTCTAAAAGTCCCATGGACCAATAGACATTTTAAAATAATCAATTTTCGCCCTAGTGCGAAATTTGTATGTCAATCTTCATAATTGGCATGATAGCACTTGAACATGGACTGCCTGAATGGGAGTACCTAGTGAAATCAAGAGAGGCCTGCCAATGTCCCCATTAGGGGTATGTCATCTACTTTAATTGATGTAGAAATTGCACAGAAGATGTATTTCATCAGTAGTAGGATGAAACTCAAATCAAGAGGATCCTAGGACAATTTTGTATGTTTTATGCGATTTTTGTCCCTGAAATCCTCCCAATTTTTAGAGTATTTTGCCACCAATAAACCTAGAAATAGGTCTTAGTCATATCAGTTCAAGGGCTGAACTGAGGTGGAAAATAATCTGTTGAAATTACATGCTCAAATGTGGCCAAGAGATGCCCTAGAGGTATAAAAACTGGCGCCTGGCAAAATTATTAATTATCAAATAAACATCCTCTAATAAAGATATTTTTCTTAACTCTTTCCTAGTTTTTATAGAAACTTTTCTTTGGAGAAGTGTCAACAATCTGGAAGTGCCAAATACCCAGCTTGTAACTATACTTGCCTTAGAAGAAATTCCCAATTATGAAGGGAAAATTAAGCCTGAAATCAACCAGAAGAGTTTGGCTACTTTAATATGCCTTGTAGTTTGTAAACTGTCTTAATACCGTAAGCCACTGGAAAAACTGAGGATCATTTGGCTAAACTTTATCCCAATTAAGCATTCAGGATTATAATTATCAAGCGAGCAATTCTCAGGATTTATCAATCACCTCCTTCAGCTAGTAGGAATGTATCATCATGAGGTTTTACATCAATTAGGATTAACTCAGAGCCTCAAACTAATCTTATTGACTTTTATGAAGCTACTTCTGCATTTTTTCTAAAATGACTGTAAGGAAATCTAGGATAATCAATACGTCATTTATAATGATCAGAATCAGTTTACTTTGTTGGACTGTGGGAACTTAGGCTACATGGATAACCTAACTCACCACATGCAAAGTGTAGTAACTAAAATATGAAAAAATGTGCAGCTAACCTAATCCAGATCTTCTAGTCTGTTCCAGGCTCTAGAGTTGGCTCTAGTGAAAATTGAATTAAGTGTAGGCCTTTATTGAAGGACTGCATAACAATGTTAAGACCTCTCCATAGGCCTCAGGATCTCAAGTGACTTGAGGTCCAACAGAAGCTGATATTTATGATGGGCCCAGATATTACAAGGGACTAGTAGCTCTAAGGGTAGTAGAAGGGACATGGGGTCCAAGGACCACCTGGCCAACCTGGGTCACTACTACATCCACCAAGGGTCCTGACAATCCATGGAGTAAAGAGAATTTAGTTAAGATCAATGCTCTACATAAAAAAATGAAGAAAATTACCCAAGGGCGTAGTATACAAATTTTTTGGTTTTCCAATCAACCTCAACATAACCTTGGAGACACTATTAAAGATGGAAAATATGCAAGCATTCATTGAGGTCTCTGATAAATGTCTCAATCATATAGAACAAACTTTTGTTATTCTCAAGAACTGAGTTAGCAATTGTGAAAATGAGATCAGATCTGAAAATCAAAATAGAGAAGAAGGCTATTACAGCCTCTTTTGACAATTCTGGAATGAACTACAGGATGGCGTGGAGAAAATTGGAAGACAAATGGATCAAAGAACCCTTAATGAGTATTTGGATACAGTGGATGGTGCTATTTTAGGTCAGAGCACATATTGATTAACTCCAAATCTACGTTTTAAAACGCCAGGTGAGATTAAAAAAGAATTTACTGTTGGAGCAGCAATATATTGAGACCAACGCGGTAGAACTACTCTTCCCAATAAGTCAGTGGAGCTATCCCAAACTTGCTGACTGAAACCTCTTTTATATTCTCTTTCAGGAAAGAAAAGTTCCAATAATTGACAAATAAATATTCATTCAGTTTACTAAAAACTAGAACTAAACAGTAAAGTTATAAAAAATTGTCTTTTTTTACAATAGAAAATCAAAAAATATAATAAATCAGAAGGATTATATAAATCACAGTAAAAAATATATCAACTTAAATAGTGTTTTGCCTTATGATTGATGAGAGTAGATTAAAGCGTTTTAAATTAAACTTTAACTCTTTTTATCTTTATTTGGTTCATCTGATTAATTTAAATGAATATTTTTATCACCTCTCATTTTAGTTGAACTTCTTGACATAAGATTTTGTTGTAATTGGTGTTTATAAATTTCTTAAATCATAATTAAAATAATGTTGAGATCTCTATTCTTGAAATTGCCCCTCCCAAGACCAGGTAAGTGGAAATGATCTCAGATGTCTCCCATGTACTCGATTATAGGTTACTTTGTTTTTATCATCTTTAATATTAAATTCCTCTTTTAATTATTACAATTGCAGGTCTTGCCCATGTGGCTAGAAGCTTTTGTGGACGCATACCTCAAACGATTTCTAAAATGATACTTGTTCTATTTTTTTTTATTTTTTGCACTAGGTGGTCCCAACCTAATTGGGGATACAACAATATAATAATACTTGTTCTCTAATCTTAAAAAAAGAGAATTTGTGTTCTCTGTTTACTCATAGAGTTATCTTCATCCCATCATTTAGTTTGCGTATTTTCTGCTTCTTGTTGAATTTGTAATAGCTCCTCTACTAAAATTAAAATTTTTACTTGAGGTGGGCCAACCTGGGGATGATACTGCACCAATTAAGGGATCAAAGAAATGGGAAAGAAGGATAAAATCTGGAAAACCTCCACACGTGGTGTATGATAGGCCAGGAACTCCATGGATCGCCTTTGCTATTCGCTATCTTGGTTTGGGGCATTGGTGTAAAACTCCAACACAGTCATAATTGTCTCCTACCCAAAGTACATCTAATGGGATCAAACTCAGGGAGTCAGTGGTAAAGGATCCATATTCTACCACTGGGGTATCCTCCCCTCAATAGCTCCTCTACTAACTTTTCCTGATATTGTCCTAATGGTACTTGTTTTCAATCCAAATTCATTATTAGAGCTAACATTGTAGGTACTGTGGTTTCTATTCCATACAATGCTCTAAATAGAGACATACTTAAACCACGATGATAGCTAATTAGATAGGAAAAAAGTGCTGAAGGTAGAGAAATATACATGGAAGTGTGTTTGTATGCCAACTTCTTAAGTATCCCTTCAAGAAACCCATTAACTTGTTTAATACTTCCATTACTTGAAGGGGTATATGGAGTAGTAAACTGATATTGAACTCCAACTATCTTTAAAATTTTGAACTACTTCAGAAATAGAATTTTAACCATTGTCTGATAGTAATGTTTTTGGACATCCATGGCGACTAAAAATATAGGTGTATAAAAATATAGTTGTATAAGCTGTATATGTTTTACAGCTGTTGCCTCAACCTATTATGTAAAATTGTCAATGACTGCCAGTGTATATTGATTTCCTCCCATAGTGGTTGACATAGGTCTTACTATATTATAAATGAGACAATTTATATGGTTCAAAGGATTTCAATGGAGTAGATACAAAATCTTTTGTTAATGTCTGAAAACTTAAACTTACTACATATAGTTCTCTTACTTGACTGATGCCATTCAGCATAGCTTTCCAGTGATATCTCTTTTTCAAAGATACTCATATGTTTTTAAACCTGTCCATGTCTTACAGCCTGATGTGCTTCTGATATAAGTTTGGTCTGATCACTTGCTCTAATATATCATATCCATTTCTCATAAACCTTCTTTTGGAGGCACTCATATTTCCTTCTAATATTATTTTACATGTTTTATAAACTTTCTGAATTTCATCAGTTTCAACCTCCCATTCACTCTCAGTCCATTATTTTAACTTATATAACTGATCACTTCTCATGGGCAACCAAATGAAAAACAGGTAAATGAGACAATCCATCTGCTTTTAATTGGCTTTTTCCTGGTCTGTATAGTATCTCAAAGTCATATACCTGTAGTTAAACTGCCACCTTGCTAACCTTCATTCCAGGTCTTTCACGTTGCATAACCAACAAAGGAAAGAATGACCTGATATGAATTTCTATGGACTCCATAAATGTAGGACCTAAATGCTTAGTTGTTATATCACAGCTAGGCATTCTCATTCTGCGACTGAATATTTTTTTCAGCTTTTGAGAAGAAATTTGAATAATAATCTAATGGATGATATACTCCTTTTTATCCATTTGCAAAAGAATTTCCCAATTTTTACATTGCTGGAATCCAAAAGGATATAGAATTTTAGGTTTTTTAATTTTTTTAATTTTATTTGGGGAAGGCCAACCATGAGATGGACACTTCTAATATGTAAACAAAAAAGAACTAATATAAGCAAGAGGCACCCCAGAGAAGCTAACGCTGTATCCTGTTGCCAGCGAGAACACCAAATAAAGGAAGGGGGTATCATTAGTTGAGGCTTGCGCCACTATTGAGCTCGTGTGAAGGAAAGGGTATGAAGAGATGAACCAAACTGGGAACCAGGATGAGATCAAGTGTTGTTAGGGGATGGTGGATACCCAAACAACCATGCTTGAAAGTGGTCCATAAGGTGCAACTGAAATCAGCGTACAGCTTCCTGGAGAGTGGGAGTAGAGCCTGAACTGACAATCAAGACAACTGTGTGGATAGTCCACATAGCAATCTGCTACCACTAAGGCTTGGAGGGAAGGTTGTATAGGGGATTCATAGACAAGGCGAAGATGTCCTTAGATAGGCTGAAGGGCTGTGTTTGATACTGGCAAAAGAGAAGTTGTACCTCACGCCAGATCACTTTTGATGGAGGGCACTCTTCCAGGCGGTGGACCAAAGTCCCATTTTGGGCACACACAACACATGAGGAGTGTGATGCGTTGGACCGCTTGGAAGTATGTTATACCTATTTCAAGCAGTGCCACACATGGGAACAAAAATGTGGCTGCAGAAGAGGGTGGTGGGCATACTTTCAAATGGCTTTCTGGGTATCAAGGGATTAGGGGATAATCCAACATGTCCAGGTAATCCACCCTGGCCATGATAGGGGACCTCCTCAGTATTAAGCTGTTCAGAACGGCTTAGCCTTGTACTTTCTGTGTGAAGCAGGGAGTAGGTCGATCCCTCTGGGCGGTGTGCCCACTGATGCAAATTCTCCACTCAGCACTTTGCATGGAGAGGAGAATTCATTTGAAGTGGAGTGACATACCATGTGGGCCTGCAGCAGAGGTATGTGAGGCAAGATATTTTAGCAGAGAATGGGGTAGGAAGGATTGCTGAGGCCCAGAGTGTGGAGAAATTGGAGCGGGCTACACGTGACCAGTATTAGCTTGGAGTGTGGGGTTGGTGACTACAGCGTTCCAGGTGCCAAGTATTTTGTAGCATGGGCCTCGAAGTTGAGCAGGCCATACCACCACTATGGTGAGAGCCAAACAAGACATCCAGGCACACTGGCAGTGGGCGGCCTAACCAAAGCCACCCTTGCAGGTGTGCATATAACGAGGCAAAGAAAGGTGGGGAAAAGGCAATAGCATGGGCCACAAAACAAATGTTATTTAGGAGCATAGAGTTGGCCAGCACAACTCTGCCTGTGAGGGAAGTTTGGTGGGCTCTGAGGGAGGCGATGCATTTTGTGACATTTTCAAGTATATGGTGCTCCATCACTGATGAGGTGTAATCTACCACCTCCCACCACACCCAAATGGTGTACCAGACCAGCATCGGGTCTTGGCACAAAAGGGAGCACAAGTGAGGCAGTATGGGGTGGGTGGGGCAAGTGAACCTGTGTGTTGGATTTTGGCTTGTAAATTGGCTCTCTGGTGCTTGCTGCCTGAAATCCAGCAATGTAAATCAGGGGCTTTTCTTTCCACTGATAGGAAAATAATATAAAAATATAAACTATTAAAAAGTTTAAAATCATAGTTTTTAATAAGATGCCACGTGGTGGTAAAAGAGAGTATATCTTAATAAATTGATAAAGGTTTTAAAACGTCGAGGCTTGACATTTGTATGGCTTTAAATTTCAAAAGTTGGTAATATGTGATTCTAGCCTATTGAGCTCTGAAAACTCTCTTCCTTTAGGATGAACAACAAATGGGGATTATATTGGGTCAAGATGTACCCATGGGGTAATAACTTATTATATCCTAGTGTAAAAATTTATAGGTCAGGTTAATATCAGCAAATTCCCCTATAAACTTATTACTTGCACAGGTTTGGGGCTTGTGTAATTCATCCACATTATATAGTATTTAATATTGTCAGTTGATAATAGCATGACAACTATTGTCATAGTTGATTGAATTCTTAGATCTCAGACCAACGCTCAACCAGTATTTCTGCTTGAAATACTTGAGATGTCTCAAAAAAGGGATTTTGTTCCCTCGTACTGTCCAACCCAATCTTCTCTGAGATTCCCTGGTGACAGTTTCTCCAGTTAGACACACAATTGGCAGCAATCCCTTAATATTTCTGCTTCTTCTCTAGATCCCCGCTCAGATCTTTACTCTTTTCCTTAAAGAGTCTCCCAATTTTCGCACATAGCAATAATATCCTTGAGAAGAATAGAACAGTTGAAAGCTAATGAGTTTAATATTTAAACTATATATTAGATGAAAACTATGTAACTATAGAACTTGTTTTTTAATATAAAGTGAATTCTAGGGAATTTATAGTGGGAATTTGGTCATCTAACCCTCAGTTGACACCTCTTTGATGAAACGGCAGCCATTGCCATTAAATCACCCATCCTCATCTCAGCAGTGATGGTCTTTTCTATCCTGGCTAGGATTCCATCATTGGACATCCTTAAGAACTAAACGGAAAGGGTCAGAAAACGTGTCCCTAAAGTTTTCTTCTCAATCCAAGTGAACCAACCATATTTGGCTAGCAACCTGCTTAGGTAATGTGACTTGTTACTCATTAAGGCAGGTCACAAACCAACTGATCAATTTGCTAGTTGCAGGCAGCATCACTCGCCTTGCAACTTACTTCTTACATTCCCAATCAGTTGGTGATGAAACCCGACCAATCTCAATCAGTACACCTGATAGTTAATCACTATCAGATGCCCCTATTTCGTTGGAAACTCTTCCCGATGAGATCTTAAGCACTTATCTGGATCAATCACTGACAGATATGACCAGGAAAATATACTAAAATCCCCCAAACATAGTGACTTCAAAATCAGGGTCAACTGATTTCCAATTCAACTCACATTTGGGGAATTATCCCCTAGCGATTCTTGGTAATCTAGCAGGCTGAGAATATGGGCAAAGATTCCAACACATTCCCCCTCTTGCCTAGATTTCCAGCGGAAAAAGGAATGGGGCAGGAGAAAACCACTTTGGACACTCAGTCAAATACTTCATTGGCTCAAACATAGTATGATTACTAATAATCAACGCTGCTCAGGAAGACCTTCAGCATGTGGCTCTCTTCCTCTTCCTCCTCGCTACCGTCTACTCATAGTGCAGTCCCATAATCTACTGTCGTGCTGGGCTGATTGATTTACTCATGACAATATTAGTCCTGGGATCCAGTTTTCCCCCATCAGGGCATATGACCCGCTGTCATATTCAGGATTTTTGGTCTGGCGTCCTTGATTTACTGATTTCCCCCTCATCTTAGACAGGATACTCTTGCCATAGATTTTCATTTCGTGGCCCAATTAAGAATGCTTATTTATGTTCGCCCTTCTTATTTTTATCTCATAACCTCTTGGCTCATGTCATTCCTGATTATTCTCTTGGAGAGCTTATCCCATTAATTTTGAAATTAATTTCTCCAAAATTGGAGCTTAATTGATTTCAAAGTGCATAATGTTGACTTCCATATAAGTCTGACATCCCCCTCTCATCCAGATCATATGTCAAATTCTAAGTCGTGGTACCAACAGCTACAAACAGTTTGTCTGATCAAGATCTTCTGCTCTTCCAGTAGATGAGTTAGGATGCGTGATGGAACCTCTTCTATGGTTATTCCAGGACTCATACGCCTAGTCTGGCACCAGCAGCTAGTCCTTCTGTGGAACTACTGGAAACAATAACCAACCCTTTGGAAACCAGGCTATCAATTGTTTTGAATGGCTTGTGGCCAATTTTCTCTGTCTTTAATTACTGAGTTGGAATTCAAAACTATCCTGGATTTGGCTCCTTTTGAAGATGTTCCAAACATCATTGTGGATGCTCCTGAAATTATGCCCTTCGCTCTTGATTACTCTTTTCTTGCCAGGTTGGACTTGCTTCCTGAGTTCCTCTTCCAACTTAAACAATACTAAAAACCCGCTGTCTTGGCTACTGAGCTCACCATCGGTAACAGTACTCATTTCAGACTCCCCTACTCAGAATTAAGGGCCCAAGTTACCAAGGCTTTATCCCTAGCGCTGAATCCCTCCATTCTTGAGAACATCCTAGATCAGGATATTATCACTTATGATCTTTGCTTTTCCAGCGAAGTTCTTCAAAGTTGGGCCACAAAGTTTCCAGCCTCTCCCAGGTTCCATTTTTCCTTCTGCTTCAGCTTCTGAGAAGCTTGTAGTCATCACTTGCAGGATGCCATTTTCTCCTTGCATGACTATCTCCTTTCCAGAGCTTCCCATTGGTATCTCCTGATGATGGCTTTAATAGGGGGCATGATTTGGCAACCCCCATTTAGAAACCCTTGTTTGCTGCTGGCTCATATGTCCAGTGTTCTTGACAAAGCCTGTCGGCAGGCGCTCAAGACTAATCTTCTGGCTCTGGTACCATATCAAGATTACTCGGGGTTATTCACCAACTGCCTCTTTCTATACTGTTGTTTTTTCCTGACTCTGGGGTTTCACAATTGGCTTCTTTCAACATTTCAATTTCCCTTCCTCTAGTCACTTTCTCACAGGGATCTGCATCAACTCAAAGAACTTGGTTTTGTGTAGGTCTAGCCCTTGCTAGCGTCCAATCTCACAACAATTTTGATGGATTACTAATTCCTACAGCGAACCATCCTCCCTCCCCCAAGAGGCGTCATAGGCGGAATCATCCCCGTTTCAAGGATAATCAATAAAAAATAAAAATTATAAAATATATCAGTTTTTTCTATGCAGTTTATAATTATTTTTCCCATATCTTTATCAATCTTTTATTTTTTTTCCTTTTTTTCCCATGGGACTTGACCTTGTTTTGGTTCAGCAGTTCATCTTTCTTTATTTTTTCCCCAAACTGGGTCCTAGGTATTCTTAAACCTACCAGTTTTCTATGGTTCAGAGGTCCTTTTCTAGGACTTGACCTAATCATCAGAATAGGCCAACTTAATGGTTCATTGGTCCTTTGGGAACTCTTTTGTTTTTTTCATCAATCCATCACTTCAAATACTTAGCATGGACTCTATTTACAACTCTTCCATCCAAGAGATACTTGATGGAGCAGGCATCAGTCACCGTCTTAGCAATAATCTTAAATGGACCCAACCACAATGCATCCAGTTTGTTTCTTCTTCCAAAACCATGAATATTGTAATAGCAACTCTTTCACCTATTCAATATTCTGCTAAGGCCAGTCAGTTCTTATCATCCACCAATTTTACTCATAAACCTTTTCTTTAATGTAGTATCAAATGCTTGCAATTGCATCTCAATTAGGATATTCATCAATCAGTTCAAGTATTGTTTGGCACTCATCCCTGATGTTGGTTCCACCACTGAAAGTAAAATCGGTGGCAACGCGGCCTTCCTCCCATATAGCAACTCAAACGGCGTTTTTCCTGTCGCTGTATGATTACTGATATTATAGGCAAACGTCACCAAACTCAGGTATGTTCCCCACACAGAAGTTCTTCCTGCGACCAGCTTCCTCAGCATCGTGGCCAGTGTTCTATTCACTTGTTCTACCAGTCCCTTCATCTCTGGCTGGTAGGGTACAGACACAATTCCTATGATCCCCATTATCTCATTCAGTTATGGGATCACATGAGACATGAAGTTTGTCCCATTATTGCTAAGCAGGACCTATGGGCATCCATGTCGATATACTACTTGATCCAGGATGAACTTTGTGGTGCTGGTAGCATCTACTTTTGCCAGGGCCTTCATCTCAACCCATATTGTCAGATGGTTGATAGCAACTATTATGTACTTGACTCCCCCTGTGCTCATCATCAGCAGTCCCATCATGTCGATGGACACCATATGCCAGGCAAATTCAGGGCAAACCAGTCAATATCCAGTTGTATTCTTACTTGGCTTGTGAAGCTGGTACTCCATGCAACAAGCTAGATAGTCGGTGATATTGTAGTTGATTGACTCCCAGTAGTAATACTGGCAAATATGATTGGTTGTTTTTCTCAGGCCTCCATGCCTGACAACCTTATGAGTGGCTTGAACAATAGCTGCTCTTTCTGATGGCTTCAGGAATAATAACCGCTTCCCGTTAACCATCTTAAACACTTGTCCATCCATGGTCTCAGTTTTTTCCATCGCTTTCTGAAGCACACCTTGGATTTCTCTGGGCTTGTTTTAATTTCTCCATTGACCATTCTCTGGAATAACTCATCCGCCTGCAGGTATACCATCTGGACTTTTGGTAACCATGATAAGCCATCCGCATTCTGGTGAGAAGCACCCACTTTGTGGACAATCTCATAATTGTAAGCCTGTAGCTTAAGTGCCCATTGGGTTAGTCATCCTTCTGGTTCTCTCAAATTGTGGAGCCAATGCAACGAAGAGTGGTCCGTCACCACTTTAAAGTGCATTCCTTAAATATACACCCAAAACTGCTTACAAGCGTAAATGATCACAAGGCATTCACGCTCAGTTACAGTGTAATTCCTCTCAGCGGCTGAAAGTGTCCAGCTCACATATGCTACTGGACGTTCATCCCTAAGTCCATCTACTTGGCTTAGTACAGCACCAATCGCTGTTAACATAGCATCAGTTTGTATAATAAACTCTTGATCGAAATTTGGATATTTCAAAATTGGAGAATCTATTAGGTACTGGCGTAGCTCATCAAACTATTCCTGCACTTCTTCATTCCATACAAATCCTTTCATAAGATCCTTCAACATATGGAATAAGGGCTCACCGTTTCTGGCAAAAACCTAAATAAATCTTATGATAACTGATACTCTTGACAACTCATGCTGGCAATCTCATCTCATCATAGGCCCGTCAATCATGGGCCATAAAAATCAATATTTAATTTTTATATCTTTTATACTTTTTTTTGTAGTTTTCTTTTGCAATGAGACTTGCAACCTACAAAAAGGTTCAGAGGTACTTCTTTTCCCCTTCATCCAAACTGGGTCCTAGGTATACTCTAACCTACCAGTTATCATGGTTCAAAATATTATCCTCTTAAGATTTAACCATCCATTTGGTTTAGTGGTCCTTTTCTGGGACTTGACCAAAATATCAGGACATAACCATTTAATGGTTCAGAGGTCTGATGGGAACATTGCAACTATTTTCTTGTAGGTCCAATACTTCCAATTTTTTAGTATTGACCTTCTTCACTATACAGTCAGCAGTGCTGTTTCTTTACATATAGGCTACACTTTCCGACTCTGGCAGTACTCTTGAATATATTAGGCCTTTGATCCCGACTGGTTATTCATCCAACAGACCCTAATTTCATCTCATACTTCGGCAACTGATGCTAGAATTCTCAAATCTTGTTAGCCAACAGTTCCGCTCAATTGTTTAGATTGTTTTTCTCCTGAAAACGGTTTTCACCTTCATGGCCATCCTTAATTACAAAGTTCGTTCTGGCCTTGTTAGCTTCATCCAATTTCTCCTGAATTGATGAACTCGTCTCCAGCAACTTCTGATCATTGATTGAGTGTTAAAGAGTCAAATGATATTCTACACTATCTTGGATCAAACGTTTCTTGTTTTGACTTCATATCTTCATTGGTATAGCAATCCAATTCTCCTGATTGATTGCTTACTATTTCATCCAATGCCTCATCTAAACACTCACTCCTCAGGACTATTTAAAGCTGACCCAATTTCAACCTGAGTTGATCCTGCTGTTCCTTGGGACCATTTCAAGTGGACCCAATTTCAACTCAAGTTGCCCCTGTTCTAATCTTCATCTCAAGTAGATGTCAGGTGAAACAGGTTTCCTTGCAGCACTAGGTAGTTCCATATCTAGGCTGAAAGTCCTTTTCCCTGGTAATGAGTATCTTCAATTTGCTTCACTTTGAGCTCTACTTCTGAGCTGGGTTAATGCCAATGAACGTGATCCACTTCACGTTCAGATTTAGAAACATCTTCATAGGACACTCTTTTAAGTTCTTCTACTCAACTACACCCCGTAGTGAGCACCAATATGTAAAAATTATGGGTCTGGTTATTATTGGCAAATAACCCCTAAAAACTTTTTACTTGCACAGGTTTGGTTCTTGTGAAATTCTTCCACATTGTATAGTATTTGATATTATCAGTTGATAATAGTATGATGACTATTATCCATAGTTGAATGGAATTCTTAGATCTCAGCCCAACGCTCGGCCAGTATTTCCACTCAAAATACTTGAGATGTCTTAAAATAGGGATTTGTACTCTTGTACTGTCCAACCTGATTTTCTCTGAGATTCCCTGGTGACAGTTTCTCCAGTTAGACACACAATTGGCGGCAATTCCAAAATTTTTCTGCT
This sequence comes from Massospora cicadina, assembly GCA_022478985.1. Classification (NCBI taxonomy): domain Eukaryota; kingdom Fungi; phylum Entomophthoromycota; class Entomophthoromycetes; order Entomophthorales; family Entomophthoraceae; genus Massospora; species Massospora cicadina. The sequence goes on from JAKSZP010013131.1 coordinate 14,062, forward strand.
TCTTCTCTAGATCCCTGCTCAGATCTTTACTCTATTCCTTAAAAATTCTCCCAATTATCGCACACAGCAATAATATCCTTGAGAAGTATAGAACAATTGAAAGCTAATAAGTTTACTACTCAAACTATATACCAGACGAAAAATATATAACTATATAACTTGTTATATTATAAGTGAATTCTAGGGAATTTATAGTGGGAATTTTGTCATCTAACCCTTGGTTGACACCTCTTTGATGAAACGGCAGCCGTTGCCATTGAATCACCCATCCTCATCTCAGCAGCGATGGTCTTCCCCATCATGGCTAGGATTCCATCGTTGAACATCCTCAAGACCTAAACAGAAAGAGTCAGAAAACGCGTCCCTAACATTTCCTTCTCGATCCAGGTGAACCAATCATATTTGGCTAGCAACCTGCTTAGGTAATGTGACTTGTTACCCATTAAGGCAGGTCACAAACCTACTGATCAATTTGCTAGTTGCAGGCAGCATCACTCGCCTTGCAACTTACTTCTTACATTCTCAATCAGTTGGTGATAAGCCTGACCAATACCAATCATACAACTGATAGTTAATCACTATCAGATGACTTTAGTTCATTGGCAACTCCACCTGACGAGATCTTAAGCATTTTTACAGACTGATCCCCAACGGATATGACCAGGCGAATATTCTAAAATCCCCCAAACATAATTACTCCAAAATCAGGGTCAACCAATTTCTAATTCACCTCACATTAGGGAATTATCCCCTAGCGATTCCTGGTAATCTAGCAGGCTGGGAATATGGGCAAAAATCCCAACACCTAGGTAATCCCCTTTTGCTAAAAACATTGCATTTTGGGGGACCCTAGCCACGCCTATAAAAGGGGGTGGTTCCTGCATAGGTGCTTGAAGGGGACTATAGGTGGCTGGAGGTGAACCCTTCAATAGGTGCCCCAGAATAGGCTGTGAGGTTGGAAGAATCTGATTTTATGACTTGGTGTTACTTGCCTGATTAGGATTTGTAAACATGTTGCCCCAATTCATGGGGTTCCACCAAAAATTGGCCAAGGACTTTTGTCCATAAAAATCGTTAGTAAAAGCGGTATTTTTTATAGTGGACTTTTAAATGTCTGACATTGCCTCTATTTGGCCAAGTTTTGCCCACAACATTCTTACTCTGAAACCTAGGAGGCAAATGTCCAATATTACCCCCTCAAGAAGGTTGGGGGGAGAATAGAGCTGAAGGAAGTGGCCATGAACTCAGCTGATGGTGAGCCCAGAGGAGAGGGATTTGATAGAATACTCATACCCTCTCTTGTAGGTGACTGAAAAGGGCCCCTCCCAGATAGAAACGAGCTTTTTACTTCTTGGAGTGAAAATATGTTATGATAATAGAGTACCAAATTGGATACTTGGAATGAAGGAAGAGGGGCTCTGAGCTCATTTGTGGCTTGGCCTTATTTGGTAAAAGCCTTTGCTAAATTAGGCATGCCCTCTGATTGTAATTGGATGATGTGTTGGGCCAACTTTTTCATGGCTTGTTCAGGATCAGTCCAATTGGAGAAAATAACCTTGGCTAATGAAGCTGGCACCCCCAGTTCTAACCCATATAACACATGGAAAGGGGGTATCTTGAGTATGCGGTAGTAGCTAATACAGTAGGCCATGAGTGCACTGGACAAATAGAGATCCCAGTGGAGCGAGTCTGAAGTGGTCATTTTGCATAAAATTGGGACCAGGGTCCCGTTAACTCTTTCTACAGCCCCATTTGTGGAAGGGTTATAGGGGGCTGAGAAGAGTTGTTGAGCTCCCATAGAAGTGGCGAGGAGCTTTACCACTCGTGAAGTAAAGTTTTTCTCATTGTCACATAGGAGAACCTGGGGCATCCATGCCAGGTGAAGATTTACTGGTGCAAGAAGGTAGATGTAGCTTTAGCAGTCTGAGTGAGAAGACAACAGCTTTAACCCGCTTTGTGAAAAGATCAATACCAACCAAGATATAGCGGTTTCCACCTGTAGTTTGATGGATAGGACCTACCACTTCCAAACTTATGGTGTGGAAGGGTTGGTGGGGCGTTTTAGGTTGATACTGATATTGGGTCTTAAAGCTGGTTTGTTTTTTACAAGTCAAGCATGCATATAAGACTTTGGTTATGGTCTCCATGATGCCCTCCCAATAATACCGCTCCTTTATCCACTCATAGATTCTGCGTACTCAGCCGTGCTCTATGATAGTGTGAGATTCTAAAATGACAAAGAAACACTCAGATGGCCAGAAATATGGCAACCAATTTACTACTACTTTCTTATGTACTTTCCCATTCTATACTTTTGTGTTGTGGGAGTGCTTAGCGAGCATCTTCTTTTCTGGTTCATCTTCATCAGCCCATGCGTCAGGAGTCATTAGGGGATCATGCAACCGCTCAGATTCGCTATTATCAAGGTGAAGGACAGGCAGCTGCGTTAGCCCATCAACGTTCATATGACAAGTCCCAGTCGGTGCTCAATGGTCATATCATGATGCTGGAGCTTAAAATCCCAGCGAGCCAACCTCCCAGTGGGATCTTTCATAGTCCGCAACCACTATAAAGAGGCATGGTTCATGATTACTTTGAAAGGAGTCCCATATAGGAATGAGAGGTAGTGTATGACAGTGAGCAGGACATCCAAACACTCCTTTTTCGTGACGATATAGTTATGCTCAGCTTTTGAAAGCCTTTTACTAAAGTAAGACACGGGATGATAAACTACATGCTCATCCAACTGAGCTAATATAGCTCTAACAGCGCATCAGAGGCTTCCGTGAACAACATGAAGGGTTTGCTGTAGTCAGGTTGGCGGAGTATTGATCGTATTTGTAACAGCGCCTTCAGGGTCTCAAAGGCGGCTCTTTGTTCAGCACCCCAATGGAAAGAGGTGTTCTTAGTTAAAAGCCGTATGAGGGGCTCACTGAGCTGCGCAAATTTTGGCATAAATTGATGGTAATACCCCATCATACTCAAGAGTATCTGGATGTCGCAAAGGGTTTTGGGCGCAGGCATTTTAGCTATAGCTGCAACTTTATCTTTAAGAGGTTGGAACCCATCTTGGGAGATAGAATGTCCAAGGATATCCAGCTTTCTCTGGAAAATGTGCATTTAGAGGGCTATAATTTGATATTAGAAGCCCGCAAGCGTTGAAAAACCTCCTTTAGATGTGCGAGATGTTCATTGAATGTCTTAGAGAAGACTGTAATATCATCGAGGTAGACAATGACGTAGCTTAATTTTAGATCCTGCAAGATATGAAACTTTGCTCTATGTAAAGTGGCAGGTGCGTTGCACAGCCCTTGCAGTAGCTGGGTAGGTTGGAAGAGACCCTCAATGCAAATAAGAGAACATTTCTCCTGGTCTTGTGGAGAAAGGTCCATTTGCCAATAACTAATAGCCAGTTTCATGGCGGAGAAGTATTTAGACCCAGAGAGTTGGGCCAGAGCGTCATCAATACGAGGGATAGGATAACTATCCTTCTTGGTGAGGTTGTTTAATTTGTGGTAGTCCTCAACTACCCAATGACCTCCATTTTTCTTCTTTATTATTAAAAGGGGGAGGATCAAGGGCTTTGTGACGGCACCAGCAATCCAGCATCCAGTAGCTGTTTGAGCTTCTTCCGCATCTGTAGCTCCTCAACTTTTGATTTGCAATAGGACTTGGAGTGAACAAGTTTAGCATCACCTACGTCAAACATATGCATCTACCCCTTCATATGCCCATAGTCATTTTCAGATTTGGAGAAAATATCGCTGTAGGCCTCGAGTAAGGAGTGGACTTTATCCAACTCAGCTGGGGTAAATTCATCAGAGATTTGAACAGAAGGTAGGGTACATATGGAGTGATCAGCAGGTAAGCCCATATCTGCCATAGACCTAATACAGTGGACTCGCTTGATTTCCTTAATGGGTAGCAGCAGCCTCTTCTGATCTCCTGATGCTTTTTTACCACCATATCCTTCTTGGTAAGATTTCCCAGCAAAGGATTTATAGGCCAATGATAGGAGGGGTTTAACACGCCTGGAAAAACTCTGGGCTCGAAAGGACTAACTCCATCTATGCTAATGGGGTGCAGTAGGCAATTGTGTTGGATTTACATGGTAATCTTTGTGTCAACTACCTTTTTTCTCCAGCCTTAATGACCAACTCTTCAGAAGCATAGAAAGGGATGCCATCAAGGGCATCCGCTGAGGGAGGCAACATTTTTTATGCCATCCTGCCGTGGTGTAATGCAGGGTTAGAGCGGAGGAGGGATACTCAGCTGTGCAAACATAATCCTTTTTATTGAGCTCTTCATTAGGCAGAATCAGAGGAACCTCATAGTTAAGTAGGGAGAGATAGTCCTGCTTCAAATTAATAACACCTTCATATTCAAGCATAAATTGGGTTCCAATGGATAAATTATAGGTGTTATTGGTCAAAGCCACTGCTGGAGCTGACAAGAGAAGATTCCCAAACCTTATGGGCAGAGAAGAGTAGGCTCCAATGGCGCGGGTGTTGTTTAGGCTCGCTGTTCCAAACTCTTGAGTGTATTAAAGGTCAGGAGAATCTTAATTATTTTTATAAGCTTAGTTGACACAATGTTCACCGTGGACCCAGTGTCAAGGATAGCTTTAACCCGCATGCCATTAACAACAACCTTCACTTTAGTTAAAGTACCACCCAAGGAAGAGGGAAGAGCGAAGACCTCTTTTAGATGAAAAGTGGAGGCAAGGCGTTTTGCAGTTTCAGGGTATTTCTCCTGAATAGTCTTCAAAGTATGAATGCATTGAGTGGATCGGAGAAATGTAGCAATGAGCTGGTCAGCGTCACTGGCAGTCTCAATAATCTCAAGGCCCCTTATCACTTGCTGATGAGAAGTGTGATGAGAGATCTTAGCTAATTCACTCTCTCTGAGTTCAACTGATTGGGTACCTCCATTTCACCTGGGGTGTCAGGGTTAAGCCTGACATTAGAGGAATTTCTGAGATTTCAGATACAATTCTTCATATCAAGAGGATTTGTGCTGAAGTTAGATCGATTATTTGCATATCAAATCATGATTGCAATGAGTTTTGTTCAGTTAATCGCCTAAATTACCCTAATTTCAATGATATAGAGTCGACCAATCACACCAAAACGAATTTACAATGAGACTGAGACGATTCCCACTGCTTTCAAAATCACATGCAAGGCGCAATCCCATAAGCTCAAAAGAATTATAGTGCTCCATTCAAATAATCAATTAAGCTTAGGAAAGTCCAGGAAGTTGGATGGGATATAAAAATAGACTATTCAGATGGTTAGTTTTTGCAGTCAATAAAATATTATCATATGCTAAAACATTTAGGTACATATTTTCATTATAACAGTTCCATATAATGTATAGTAAACAAGCTATAAAGTCTAACCAATTATTCCATAAAATCTATAACCATGGGTGCAGAAACAATTATACCTGAACAAATCCCTCTTCCATTACTTCCATGTCTAAACATAGCTGGTGTACTGGCTTTAACAGGAATGGGAGTTGTTGAAGCAATCCTTCCTTCTTTAGGGCTAAACCGCCCAATTGCCCTTGCCATTCTCTATATGTACGCACTACCCCTTTGTTATACTGGACCTTTAGCTCAGGGTTAGCAGGTCCACGGCTTGCTACCACAAACTGGGATAAAGTAGTACCAGTCCCTGACAATTTGACCGCCAAGTTTTACAAAGTATATCCTGCCGCGTTTTTATTACTGGGAGCTTTATCACTTGCTTTATTGATGAAAGGTTACCAGACATTGGCACGGATGTTTATCTCAATAAAACAAGATACGACTTATAAAGAAGCAATAGGACCAAGTCAAGTTTAAATAGTGACTGTGGCTAACCATGCGCCCAAGAACTATCCTATGGTTCCATTGCCTGAAAAATTAACATTAGCTGATGTGAAAGGAGGACTTACATTGTTGGGGGCGCATTTTAAAGAAAATCCTGAAAACTACTCAGATGATGCACGGAAGTAGTGGCAGTGGGTTCTCAGCTCTCTGGAGATGCTTTGGGTTGGTTTACCAAAGCTTTGGAAGAAAATGAGAATTTGTGCATAAATTATGAAGAGTTTAAAAGCCAGTTGCTGAATTCAGCAACTCCTGCTAGTATCAGATTACAGTCACGCATTGCCTTGATGAACCTTCGGCAGGAAGGTCAAACTGTTGAGAGATATAAGCAGAAATTTCTGGTGATCTTCCAGAAGACTGAATTAGATGATGAAATTGGAGCACTTTATTTCAGACAAGGGTTAGAAAGTCATATGTCAGATTTGATAAGACACCAACTCATCACACTGCCTTTAAAAGAATTGCTTGGAATCACTGTAAATCTGGTTATGGGTAGAACTCCCATGTGGAAAGAGTCTTCTTACAAAAAGCAAATTACCAACATGAGCCATTAAGAATATCAACGTCATCACAAGGAAGGAAGTGCAATTCTTGCCATAATCCTAGTCATTTAGCTTACCAATGTCCAAAGAAAGGTAAAGCTTCATCAGTTGCCTTTGCAATAAAAAATGAAACTCAACCTTACCCTGTTTTGCCTATACGTTTGATAATGGGAGATACTATATCCCATACTGAGGCTTTACTAGATAGTGGGGCCTCCAGGAACTTTATATCAGAGGAAGTGGTAAAAAAATTGGGAGTTCCAACTAGGACTAGAACACTGACATAAGCCTGGGAAATGGGGAGCAGTCCATTGTCTACTGTTGTGAACATCCTATAAGTCTATTAGTCAGTTCCCTGAAAATTGAGATTAAATTTTGGATTCTAGAGAGTATTCCCCAGCCTGTAATCATTGGCTTTCCATGGTTAGGCCAGATGGAACTCCAACATGACTATGGAAGAAACACTGCTACAGTCAAAGTGAATGGAAAGAGAGAAGAATGGGCGTTGATTAAAGGTATGTTTTCAGAGTTGTATGCTGCGGAATCTCCCAGGGTTCTATCGGAGGCATGCAAAGGAATGATTTCAGCATACCTTAAAGTATGGTCTGAAGTGTTTAGCGAAGAAGAGGCAAAGATTCTGCCATCTCATAGCCTTTTTGACCATTCAATAGACTTGGTAGAAGGGAAGCAGCCTACTCATGGACCAATATATAGCTGCAACCAACGGGAACAGGTGGCGTTACGCGAGTAATTGGATACTATGTTGGGAAAAGGTTTCATTCAAGTGTCTCGGTCTCCATGTTCATCACCCACTTTTATTTGTAAGCAAGAAAGATGGAGGTTTGCGACCCTGCGTAAATTATCAAAAGTTTTATGATATCAACATAAAGAACAGATACCCTTTACCTGATGCTGACTAATTGAGCGATCAGTTTTCTGGGGCTACTATCTTTTCAAAGGTGGATTTGAGGGATGCATTTAACCAAAATCAGGATTAAGGAAGGTGGTGAATGGAAAACGGTTTTTAAGATGCGGTTTGGGTTGTTTGAGTATCTTGTCATGCCGTTAGGCCTTTGCAACGCACCAAGTACATTTCACCAAATGATCAATACAGTTTTGGGTGGGTACATGGACCAGTTCTGCGTGGCTTACCTGGACGACATTTTGGTGAATAGCAAGTCTCAAGAGGAACACCTTTGACATCTGCAATTGATCTTTAAGAAATTCCGGGAGTATAACCTTCATGTCAAGCTTTCAAAGTGTGAGTTTGCTCAGGAAAAAGTTGAATTTCTTGGTTATGTTGTGGGAAGGAGTGGGTTTACCATGGCATCTAGCAAAGTAGATGCTATCACATCTTGGCCTGCACCTAATAGCCGGAAGGAAGTTTGCAGTTTCTTGGGTTTGGAAAAATTTTGTAGAGATTTTATCAAAGGCTTTTCTTCTATTGCATTGCCCTTGAAACGGCTCAAATCAAATGGTGTCCCGTATAAATGGTCCCAAGTGGAGGAAAAATCTTTTGCTGACTTAAAGTCTGCCTTTGTTTCTGCACCAGTGTTGTCCATGCCCAACTATGATAAGCCCTTAGTGGTTGAGACTGAAGCTTCTGGATATGCACTTGGGGGGTTTTATTGCAGGAGGGGGATGATAGTAGGCTTCATCCCATAGCCTACTATTCCAAAAAGTTTATCCCCGCTGAATGTAACTACCCTATCTATGAAAAAGAGATGCTGGAAATTGTTAAGACCCTTAAGCACTGGCGACGGTACTTGTGGGGGGTAAAACACCCTGTGAAGATCATGACTGACCATAAGAACCTGACATACTTCTTTACTCCGCGCCAGCTAAATCAGCGGCAAGCTAGATGGGCCCTTACCCTTGCTGGTTATGACCTGGAAATTGGATACAAGCCTGGGAAGGTTAATGTGGTCCCAGATTCTCTAAGTCGTCGCCCTGATTTAATGCCTGCAGAAGAGGAGATCACAGAATATAACACACAGGTTTTACTAAAATCACGGAACCCAGTGGATCAGCTCTCTCACATGATTTTGGTGGGACGGGAAGATAATTTTTAAAGCCCAGAAAGAAGATGCGTTTTGTCAAGGTGTGAAGGCTGACCTGAGTCAGGATTTGAATATTGGATGGTACCTCAAGGAATACTCTCTGAAAGGACGTTTGGTCTGTTGGAAGAAATGACTTTATGTGCCTAAAGGGTCCCAACGAATGGAAATATTACGTGAATACCTTGACTCAGGTATGGCTGGACATCCTGGCCGAAATAAGATGGTAACTCTCATCCAGAGAACTTACCGCTGGCCTGGGCTGGTTAGAGATGTTAGTAAGTACCTGTCTGGATGTGAGATTTGTAGCGTACTAAGGCTAGGAGGGCCATCCTGAATGTCATTTGGAACCGTTGGAGTTTTCTTATAAGCCTTAGGAATCAGTTACCCTAGATTTCATCGTTGAGCTACCCCATTCTCAGGGGTATAATTCAGTTTTAGTGGTAGTTGACCATTTCACAAAAATGGCTCACTTCATTCCTATGACCACCAATGTCACAGCCAAAGAGACAGCCCAGCTATTTATAAAGAAGGTTTTTTTATATCACGGAATACCCAAGGAGGTTATCTCTGACAGAGGCCCACAGTTCACTTCTCACTTTTCGGAAGCAGGTTATGTCAGATCTTGGAATTAAGAGATGCATGTCTACTGCATATCATCCCCAAACAGATGTACAAACTGAGAGGGTTAATCAGGTGCTGAAGCAGTACTTGAGATGTTACGTGAATGCTGAGCAGGATAATTGGGTTGAGCTGTTACCAATGGCTCAGTTTTGTTACAACAACATGGACCATGCCTCCATTGGAATGTCACCTTTTAAGGCTAACTATGGCTATGACGTGATTTGGGGACCACTGCCAACTACTGAAGTGAAAAATCCATCAGGAAGAGAATTTTTGAAAGATATTCATCAGACCCATGAATTATGTCAAGCAAATTTAACTCGAGCAGTGCAGACCTACAAGGATTTTGCAGATAAAAAAAGAGTGCCTGGGAAGATGTTGGAAGTTGGGAGTGAAGTTTATTTGGATGCTCGCAATGTTCCATTGGATGTACCATGCCGGAAATTAGCCCATTGGCGTGTAGGACCATATAAGATAAAGGAGGTCATTGGGAAGGTTGCCTACCGAGTTGCTCTACCCGAAGAATGGAAAATTCATAATGTCTTTCATCGATCACTCTTGTACAAGAAGGATGGTAGTTCATTACCTCATTAGAAATTTAAAGTGCTGCCCCCCTGATTGATAGTCCATATCCAGAGTATGAGGTAGAGGCTATAATTAGAAGACGTAAGCATTGTGGGACAAAACAATTCCTGGTCAAGTGGGCTGGATATCCTGCAGAAGAGAGCACTTGGGAGCCTGAGGAGAACTTAAAGAATGCAGGCAATCTGTTAAAGAAATGGAAGAAGAAGGCCTCAAAGTTAGCTTCAGCCTTGGTGGGGGATGATGTCAGGGTAAAGCCTGACATTAGAGGAATTCCTGAGATTTCAGATACAATTCTTCATATCAAGAGGATTTGTGCTGAAGTTAGATCGATTATTTGCATATCAAATCATGATTGCAATGAGTTTTGTTCAGTTAATCGCCTAAATTACCCTAATTTCAATGATATAGAGTCGACCAATCACACCAAAACGAATTTACAATGAGACTGAGACGATTCCCACTGCTTTCAAAATCACATGCAAGGCGCAATCCCATAAGCTCAAAAGAATTATAGTGCTCCATTCAAATAATCAATTAAGCTTAGGAAAGTCCAGGAAGTTGGATGGGATATAAAACTAGACTATTCAGATGGTTAGTCTTTGCAGTCAATAAAATATTATCATATGCTAAACCATTTAAGTACATATTTTCATTATAACAATTCCATATACCGTATAATAAACAAGCTATACTGTCTAACCAATTATTATATAAAACCTATAACCATGGGTGCAGAAACACCTATACCTGAACAGATCCTTCTTCCATTACTTCCACGTCCAAACATAGCTGGTGTACTGGCTTTAACAGGAATGGGAGTGGTTAAAGCAATCCTTCCTTCTTTAGGGCTAAACCGTTCAATTGCCCTTCCCATTCTCTATATGGTACGCATACCCCTTTGTTATACTGGACCTTTAGCTCAGGGTTAGCAGGTTCATGGCTTGCTACCACAAACTGGGATAAAGTAGTACCAGTCCCTGACATGGGGCTCCTAAAATGTAATGACCAACATCTTCATCACCCCCTCAGACTCGTCGTCAGAGGAATTATCAATGCAGGTTATGGAGCCCATAGGAGGTGGGGTAGGTTTAGGACTTCCCTTATGGGATGATAGGTCCTGGGGTTGCTCCTCCACTTAAATTTTTGGGGGAGGTGTTGAAATTATTACAGCCCGAGTTTTGACCTTTGAGGTAGAAAGTTTTGCTGCCTCAGGGAGACAGGTTTATTGCTAATGTTATCTGATTGAGAAGTTGAAGGGGATAGCACCGTGGAGGTGGATACTTTAACTTCAACATCTATGGGTCGTCTGGTAGCTGTGTGCTTCTGTAAAACAGGCAGTGTAGCTTGTGGAACATGAGAAAGGGGTTTGGGCTTAGGAGCCAGTTTTGGGATTACTTGGGAAAGCCTCTCTGAAGAAGATGAGCAAGGCAAAGGGGCTATGGCTTTCACCAGCTGCGTCTCTTGAACTGAAGATGAAAGGGAGTACAGCCCCATCACCGCCATTACCAACTGATTATTGATATAGGAAGATGAAACAGTGGATGATGGCAACTCAGTAGGAGCTGGTTTACATAGGGAAACAGCTGTAGTAGATGCTAACTTGGGCGGCGTAGAAACTTGGCTCATAGCTCCTTGAGTAGGTTCAAGCTCATAGATATATGCAACTGCTAATAAGGCCTCCTTGATAACTGTACAGATTTAAACGTGCGCTTTACAGAAGAGAGATGCAACGTCAAGGAGGGATGAGATGCCAAGCCAGCCAAGATAGCCAAAATTGCATCTTCAAGAGGAAGCAGTTGTGCCAGCAACAAAGGTTGAGCTTACTATAGAAGCGCTCAACAAAATGAGGTTATTGATTCTCCCTCTTTCAACTTAAGGCACATAAAAACCTGTTTTTGTCGCTGCAAACTTTGCTTAGAACCAAATTCATCAAGCAGCGCTTGCTTAACCTCTGCCCAAGTGCTGAGGTTGACCATGGTGGGATCATTCTTTCTTGAGCTATGCGGTTTAAGAAAGGAAGAATGTACTGGATTTTTTGTCGGTCAGCTGCTCCTTCCATTGCAGATTCACAAACATAAAGGAAGGAGGCAATGCTGCCCTCACCAGTTATAAACTTGTCTTGCAGAGGAGTTCCTTATAACTGGATATTGTAGTGAGTGCTGCTCAAGCCTTTTTAAGGTGAGACAAAGAACTAGCTAGCTGGAGTTCAATGGAAGCTAGCCGAGGGTTTTCTCATCATTTTTGTGGTGTACAGGTGGCCCCTATAGTGAGCACCACTTATTGAATTTTAGCTTGGAAATTAGTTTGGCTGGTGCTTGCTGCCTGTAATCCAACAATGTAAAGCAGGGGCTTTTCTTGCCACTGATAGGAAAATAAAAAATAGAAACTATTAAAAAGTTTAAGATAATAGTTTTTAATAGGATGACACGCGGGGGTAAAATAGAGCATATCTTAATAAATCATAAAGGTGTTTAAAACGTCAAGGCTCGGCGTTTGTACATCTTGGGTTTTAAAATTTGGTAATATGTTATTCTAGCTTATCAAAGCTCCAAAAACTCGCTTCATTTAGGCTGAATGACAAATGGGGGATTATTTTGGGACAAGATGTTCCCATGGGGTAATGACTTAATATATCCTAGCCAATCCCTTTTCACTTAAAGTATTGTACCTTAGGGGGACCCCAGCCACGCATATAAAATGGGGTGGTTCTTGCGTAGGTGCTTGAAGGGGACTAGATGTGGTTGGGGGCAAACCCTTCGATGGGTGCCCCAGAATAGGCCACAAGGTTGGAGGAATCTGATTTTCCAAATTGGTGTTATTTTCCCAATTAGGATTTATAAATGTGTTGCCCTGATTTGCAGGGTTCCACCGAGAATCAGCTAAGGTCTTTAGGCCATGAAATTATTATTAATATTGATATTTTTAGTATTGAGAACTTGTAGATGTCTGACATAACCTCTATTTGGCTAAGTTTTACCCACAACATTCTTACTCTGAAGCCTAGGAGGCAAATGTCTGACAACATGAGCTAGCTGTTGAAGCAGGTAGGAAATGGGGTGCTGGTGACCTGTGGGCTTGAGACCAAAGAGAATGATTTTGGTTTGGAGGCATTAAGTGCAGTACTACTCACCCTGGAGTAAACCTGAATAGTATTTTCAAGCGCACGTTCATCTTGGTTGTTAGACACCCCAACCACACAATCATCAGTAAACGCCAACGCCTTAACTGGTGCTTGGCCTTGCACATGGACACCAGTAAGGCGGGCATTCACGTTGTGCAAAAGTGGGTCAAGGATGAAGTTATATAAGAGTGGGCTCAAAGAGTCCTCTTGGTGGAGTACCTTTGAGGTTGAACTACATCAGTGAGGAAGCCAGGGCCACGAACAGCCATTGTGGCGGATTCCATAAACAACATCACCCAATTAATGAAGAGATCTAAGGGTTGGAACTTGTGGAGTCAGGCTTTGAGATAATCCCAGTAGACTATATCATAAGCCTTCTGCTGGTCTAAAAAACAAGTGCCCAGTAGCTTAGGATCGGCAGACGTTGGCTACAGTATGTATGTTGTCCCATATAGACCTCTTGGGAATGAAACCAAATTATTTAGAGAAAAATGAGGTTAGAGGCCACTTCCCCTAGGCGGTTGGCCATGATTAAAGTAGATAATTTAGTAACTGCGTTAGCAAGTGATATGGGGCGCAAGTTGGCCAGGTCCAGCTTATCCTCTTTTTCATACAGAGTTATTGTGAAAGCCTCCTGGCCCCCAGGAAGGAGACGCATTTATAGTAGGCACTGATTCATTGAGGCAAGCAGTAAAGAGGAGAAACAATTAAATATTTCTTGTAGAGCTCAGGTGAATCCCATCTGGACCTGGGCATTTCCTGTATGGTGCACCACAAGTGGTGAAGCAGAGTTCATCCCATCAAATTAAATTCATCAACTAAACTTTTCTCTCTCGTTGCAATCACTTTTGCAACTTATTCAATTCAAGTCTGATTCTAGTTTGATAAACTCACAGAGGAGATTAGTCTGCGCCCATGTCAGGGAGCAGTTGGGCAAGTAAGGTAAGAGGAGCAGGTGGTAGGCCTGCGGCCACAAACGTTTAAAAACGCCCCAGAGAAACTGGCGGAATAGAAAAAAATAATAAAAAACTGGTGGTCACTATTTCCCCAGAAATCCTCACTTGGCAAGCGCGATGCAACCAGTACATCAACACGCCGCACTCCCAACCACTCTCATCAGTGGAATATGGAGTCCGTGTGTTTCTGGACATCCAACAAACAGCTTTATGGGAAAAATTTTGTGGGGATGTGCACACTTTTTTCCTGACTGCGGTGTATGTTGCACCTCACTCCATGTCACGCAGTTGGCTGGACCTCAGTTTCAAAAACAAGGAGGCAGCAGATGAAGCTGCTGCGGTGCACATAGTGATTGACCTCCCCAAAGGGCAACGGGTCATCAAAACCAAATGCACCAGATGGACAAAATCCAACCAAATTTTCCTCACGTTTGACTTTTTGCCTACTACGGTAAAACATGCCATTTTGGAGCAGCACCTGAGAGATGGTCTCACCATATAAGGCGAAATACAATCTTTTGAGATGCAACACTTTACGCTGATGCCACACCTGTGCACCGGCAAAGTCATTGCAGTTCTGACCCCAACTGAGGAGATTGCGAAGGACCTAACCCAGATCCCGCACTCCACATATATCAATACTGAAGGGCATACTACCCACCCTTTCCAGGTAACCGTGGACAGCGCGCCCCCATCTGCACCCACTGTGATGCGTTTGGCCATAAGGCACATGCATGCCCTACCAAGGAGGGCATCACATTCCAAGAGCACCCCTTGGCGGCCATGGCCAGCGGAGAGGCGCACTACGAACCAACTGCAAGCACCAAAGAGGCTTTCCTGTGGGGAGCACAAGGCTGCTACCTACTAGTAAAGCCTGTCTCTCCGCAGGAGCGGAAGAAGGCCAAGCATGCCCATAGGGCCACAGCCAAGGAAGCGACAAAGGTCACCACCACTATCCCACACTCCCAACGCTAAAAGAACATCGAAACCTTTATGGTGGAAGCAACTCAGGAATCCCTTTAACCAATCAGATTGGGAAGCCCATGCCAATTGGGCCACCCAATCTGAGGATCGATGGGTGACTCAATCTCACCTGATCTTTACAACCAAGCTCTGGTTGAAACTGACTTGGGGTCCAACATACTCGAAATTAATTTTTGGCCTGATTGATGGTGCACCAAACTCATCTGCACTGCAAAAAATTCGTTCGATGTCAGGGAAACAAAAAGTGAAGGAAAAAGCCAACGCGAACCTTTCTGCTAAAATTAACAAAACTACCAATAGCATTGCTGCAAACACCCACACTGCCATGAAGGCCCATGGGGATCTAGAGGAGGCTAGTGGGCCCAGGTGCCCACCCCCACACCTAAGGTGCAATGGGGAAACCTTCGCTTTAGGGACGTTGAATATCGCCAGACTCAAGGCCTCACCATCCCAGGCTAGGAAACTGAGTTTTTTAAAAAAAATTTACCCGTGGATATCCTGGCCATCCAGGAGTCCCACTGTCCATGAGATTCCTAGGATTCTTGGAAAACCATGCTCCCCCATCCCTATCCTTTTGGTTAGAGCACTGTGGGGTGCTAGTTCAGAAAAACAATTTTTTCAAATTTTTATTGTTGGAATCCTTCCTCAATGGCTGAGTCCTCATTGTCACTTTCTCGTGGACTGACATGGTTCATGCTATCATCAACATCTATGCCCCAATCTGTGCATGAGAGCATCGGGAATTTTTCTCATCAGTCAAATCCCTCCCACTACCCCCAGACCCTTTCATAGTTGGCGACATGAATTGTTGGCTAAACACACCCACGGACCGTTGGCCTTCCTCCTCCCACGCCCCCCAGGGTCACGTAGAACTTCGCGTTCTAAAGGCCACCCTTGGGTTAATGGATGCACTGCCATGGCAAGCCCCGCTGCTCGAAAACATGATGCGCCCCCACATCCACAATGGCCAATTAAGGTCCAAGACCCGCATTGACCTTATCCTTATGCCGGCGAAATTCCAACCCCACATTTCCCACTTCCAAACAACAAAAATTGAATTCTCCAACCACCAGCTGGTCTCAATAACCTACCACCTACACGTCACAGTGGCTAAGGCCCCACATTGGTGCAAACTCCGCCCTCCTGAACTTGCGTCACCAGGATTTTACACTTGGGTGGAATCAGCAACTTTGGCAAAAGAGTTTGTTACACCGTTTTGCGCAGACCCCATCTCCACATGGTCAGCCTTCAAAGAGGATACCATCCACCACTCTCGCCACCTCTCCTACTGACACTCATGAGCCACATCGGCCATCATTTCGCGCGCTCTGGAAGAGTTGGCACAACTGGAGTCCAACATCCCAGCTACAGGCTACAGCCCTGCATGGGGCCAGAAGTGGGCAGAAGCAGCCGCCCACCTCAACGCGCTCAAAAGGCAACACAAACATCGGGTTTGTATTCAGTAAAGGGCCAAACGCATTACAGAGGGTGACAAGTGTACCGCATAATTTTTTAAAATTTTTTTTGCACCATGCCAGAGCATGGCCTGCACGCAGGTGCAAAGATTGGATGATTTTATCGTGGATATGCCAGCCAAAGTGGCAATCGAAATACAAAAGTATTACTCCAAGTTATACCAATCCAATCCAATTCAGCTGGCCAAAGTGGCGGAATTTTTTGACTGAACCCACATCTGCACCATTTCCTAATACCCAAAATAATGAATTTGATTACTCCAAATAAACTATGGACAGCCATCCGTGGTGCACCAAATCAGAAATGCCAAGGCCCAGATGGCATTCCATATGAATTCTATAAAAAGTACTTCAAATATATATCCCCACTGCTGCTTGCCTCACTTAACCAGAGCCTTCTGGAAACGCGCCTCCTACCAGGAGGACAAGAGGCCTTCACTGTCACACTCTTCAAGAAAGGGGACAAGCTAGACTTAGCCAACTGGCGCCCCATTTCTTTAACTAACACGGATACAAAAATTTTAACTAAAATCATGGCCAACCATTTAGGGATTGTAGCATCTGCCACCATCTCCCCAGAACAATTCAGTTTCATACCCAGAAGGTCGATTTGGGACAACGTGCACTCTGTGGCTAACGCGTGTCAGTCCACAGCCTCTGGGGCACTTGTATTTTTGGACCAACAGAAGGCCTATGATAGAGTAAACTGGGAATACCTCAGGGCCTGCCTCCATCAATTCCGCTTACCCCCTCGCTTCATCAACTGGGTAATGCTGCTCACAGAATCTTCAACAATGGCAGTGCGTGGCCCTGGCTTCCTAACGGAAGTAGTCCACCCTCAAAGGGGCTTATGACAAGGGGACCCCCTTAGCCCACTCTTATATAACTTCTGCCTTGACCCACTACTTTGAAACATGAATGCCCAACTCACTGGGATCCATGTACCAGGCCAAGCCCCAGTCAAGATGATGGCGTTTGCAGATGACTGTGTGGTTGGGGTGTCTAATAATAAAGACGCAAGTGCACTTGAAGCTCTCATCCAGGAGTATTCCCAGGTAAGTAATGCTGCACTGAACGCTTCCAAAACTGAAACCATCCTCCTTGGTCGGTATCAAACCTGCTGGGCCCCAGCAACCAGTGCCCAGCCTGGCCCATCTGCTCGCACGCATGCTCGCCCTCCCAACTCACCCCACACCGCCCCACTAGTGCTCCCCTTTGTGCCACGCCCTATCATAGGGCCAGTCTGCCATCTGGGCGTGTGGGTGGAGGCAGGCGGGTGCGCATCAGCAGTAATGGAAAGTCGTATTCTAGACAACGTGACGAAGTGCATCGCCTCCCTCAGAGCCCACCCTACTTCCCTTACTGGCAGGGTTGTTTTAGCCAACTCTATGCTCCTCTCAAAAGTCTGGTTTGGAGATCACGCCATCCCCTTCCCCCCAAGCTTTTTAAAATCCTTGTATGCCCTTCTGCAAGGATGGCTTTGGTCAGGCTGCCCACCACCAGTACGGCTAGAGGTCATGTTTGGCCCTCATCATCATGGTGGCATGTGCCTGCTTGACTTCAAAGCTTATGCTGCCAAGATCCTGGGCACCTGGATTGCGGTCGTCACCGCCCCTATGCTCCCCTACCAACACTGGTCCCGCGCAGCCCGCTCCAACTTCTCCCGCGCCTTGGGCCTTAACAATCCATTAAACCCTCACTCCTTGATGATATACCTGGCTTCACACCCATCGGCCACAGGTCCTCACGGGACTAAAACCCACTACAAACGAATCCTCCTCTCCATGCGGAGCGTTGAGTGGAGAATTCGTATTAGCGGACACACAGCCCAGAGAGGCCGCCCCTCTCCTCAGTTCACACAAGAGGTACAGGGGCTACCCATCCAGGATGGCGTGATCCCCACACGGCCCCATGTCCTATCCAGGGTGGACTACCTGGACATGATGGACATCCCTTACTCCATTGAGACTCAGAAGACTATCTGGAAATACGCACACCATCCTCTGTTGCAGCCTCAAGTCCGCTCCCATGTGTGGCGCTGCCTGAGGCAGGTGTATCGTACAGCTGAGCGCTCTAATGCTTTACACTCATCCTGCGTCGTGTGTGGCCAGTATGGAACGCTGTTCCACCGCATGGAGAAGTGTCCTACCTCTAGAGTGATATGGCGCGAAGTTCAACGTCTGCTTGGCCAGGATCAAACACATCCCTTCAGTCTGTCAAGAGATATGTTTGCTTTATCAATGGATTCCCCCTCCCACCCTCCCTCCGTGCTCTGGTGGTTGCAATCGCCATGTGGACTATCCACACGATTGTCTTGGATGCCATCGCAGGCTCCACCCCCACCCTTCCAGAAGCTGTCCACAGATTCCAGTCTCATTTGGTGGACCACTTTCAGGCGTGGATATTTGGATACCTCCCACCGCATCGCTGACAGCTGGTCTCCTCCTGGTTCCCAGTTTAATTCATCAAATCAGAACCTTTCCTCCACAAGTGTTCAATAGTGGATACAGCCCCTTCACACGTTCCCTCCACCTCCCCATAGTGGCGTTCCCGCTGGCAACAAGAGATAGCATCGCTTCTCTGGGGTGCCTTCCCTGTTACTAAGTTTTGTTTCTTTTGGGTCAAATTTGGAAATGTCCATCCCATGGTCAGCCTTCCTTGCAATAATTTTAAAATTTAGATTCATCAACTACAGATAACGGGAAACAGTGTGGATATGTGCGCTTTCAAGAAATTCAGCAATTTCAGCTGGGTTGACTAAATTGGAGTGATACAGTTTGGAGTAATAATTCAAACATTGATTGTCACTTTGGCTGGAGTTTCTGTTATGGAGTGGTCTGGCCGGCTCACCTGTGTGCAGGCCAAGATCTGTCGCAGTGCAAAGAATTTTTAGAAAAAGAAGGCGGAGCACGTGTCACCTGCCATTATATTTTTTGCTTTATACTGTGCACAAACAATGTTTATGTTGCCTTACCAGTGCAATGAGGCGAGAGGACACCTCTGCCCACTTGTGACCCCAACCTGGGATGCAGCCTGCAGCAGGGACATTAGATTCCAGGTGGTCCACTTCTGCAAGCATGCGCAAAATGACCACCAAGGCAGCCTGAGAGCGACGCAATGAAATTTGGCGTTCCTGGTGGATGGTGTTTGCTTTAAAGTATGACCAGGTTGAAAGTGGGTCCGCACAGAACGGTGTGGTGCACTCTGGTGCTGAGGTTTTGGTGTTCAACAATGAGAAAAACCAGGGTGACTTGATCTCATCTGGGCGTAGTTTGCACCACTTCAGCGCCTTTGGTGCTGGGTGTGACAAAGAGAAAAAAATTGACACCTACCTGTGGTTGGAAATTTTTTTCATCATCATAAAGTTTGCAAACTGAGGCTGTAAGTTCAATAGGTCAAGAATAAGGTCAATGCGGGACATCAACCTCAGATGACCGTTGTGCACATGGGTTTGAGACATGTTAGTAGCAGTGGTGCATATTTAGGTAGGATATCAAACATCCATAAAGTGGCCATGGGAAACCAGCTGTGTTTGACTCGCTGGTGCTTTTACGCCACTGGATTACTCAAAGTATTTAAATGAAATTAAAATGGAGCAATAATAAAATTGGGTTTTATAATTTTATTATAAGCACGGGGAAAGAAAAGAAAAGAAATCCCCTCAATATATGACCAATCTGTTTTTAATTGTATTGAAAGTTAGACAAAATTCAATAGTAAGTTCAGTACAGCTTATTATCATCCAAGTTAGGAAATATGGAAGAGCAGCCTATTGAAGCTTGAAATACTCCCTTTATCTTGTCTTTATGATGGATGGGGAATTATCGGCTGGCATTATGTACCCATGTGGTAATGATTTAATGAGCTTCAGCCAATCCCCATCAGAGGAAATTATTTTATCTTGGAGGACCCTGGCCACACCTATACAAGGGGGACCCTCATAGGAGCGTGAAGGGACCTGGTGGTGGCTGGGGAGTACCATTTGATGGACACCTCAAGGTCTACGGCATCGTTGGAGTAATCTGACTGCTCAATTTCATGGTTGCTTCACAAGTATTATTCAAAATCGTGTTACCCCAATTTGTGGGGTTCACTGAGAATCAACCAGGGTCTTTTGGTTGATAACATCGTTATTATCATGGAAATCATATTTAGAATCATTGCAAAATAGTAAATGGCCGACATTCCCCCTTTTCAGCTGATTTTGACCCAGGAAATTCTTCCTTTGAAGCTGAGAGGGAAAATGTCCAACACCACCCCCTCAAGATGTTGGGGGAGAATAAAGCCGAAGGAAGTGGCCATGTACTCAGTTGATGGTGATTCCTGTAGCTAACGATTATATAGAGTATTCATTGCCTCTTTTGTAGGTGATGGTAAAGGGAACCTCCAGATTGATCCAAGATTACCGCTTCTAAAGTGATGCAGTTATGGTATTATGATACCATGTCAGACACTTGGAAAGTAGGTAGGGGATTCTGAGCTCATTGGCCGCATGCCTTCTTTAGTCACCATTTTTGCTAAATTGGTCATTGCCTTAGATTGGAGTTGGATGATGCGTTGAGACAATCTTTTCATAACTTTTTTGGGTTACTCAACTCGAGAGGAGATACATCTTTAACTAAGAGCAGGTATTCCTGGTTCTTGCCCATACAAGACATGGAATGAGGACATTTTCGAAACCTGGTGATAACTAATCCGGTAGGCTATAAGGGCACTGAGTAAGAATTGATACTAATGAAGTGGATCAGAAGAGGCCATTTTTAGTAAGAAGATACCAAGGTACCATTTTCTCTCTCCACAATTCTGTTAAAGAGGGATTGTATATAGCTGAGAAAAGTTATCGTTCTCCCATAGATATAGCCAGGATTTTTATTACTCTGGAAGTGAAGTTCTTCCCATTGTCACATAGTAGTACTTGAGGACAGCCATGTCAAGAGAAATCGTTTTGATGCGAAAAGGTGGCTGTGGCCTTGACCATTTGAGCAGGAAGAGCCACGGCTTCCACCCACTTAGTAGAATGGTCAATAGCTATAGTATAAATATTTTACACTAGTAGTCTGAGGAAGGGGACCTACTACATTTAAACTGATGGTGTGAAACAGTTGTTGGGGAATAGTGGGTTGATAATGGTATCTAGTCTTGAAACCAGATTGCTTCTTACACGTAACTCAAGCTTCCAAGACATCAAAAATTGATTACATCATTCCATAGCAATAGTTTCGATAAATAATCCACTCATAAGTTTTCTTTGCCCCTCCATGACCTAGGGTGGAATAAGCTTCTAGGTAGCAGGTACACGTTCTGAGGGCTGAAGGTAAAACAGCCAATTTGCCCCCACCTGTTTATACAACTTTCCATCCTCCAATGTCGTGTTACATAAGTGCCAGGATAACATCTTCTGGACGGGCTCATCCTTATCCTCCCATTAATTTGGGGTCATTAATAGGCCATGTAACCTTTCCGCCTCACTGTTATCCAAATGAAGGACTAGAAGCCTAGTCAACCACAAACATTCAAGTGACGGGTCCCAGCACAGTGCTCAATCTTCATATCGTAATGCTGGAGCTTTAGAGCTCAGCGAGCTGACAAGCCAGTAGGGACCTGCATATTCTGTAACAACTTCAATGAAGCGTGGTCTGTAACTACAGTAAAGGTGGTCTCATATAGGAAAGGATGATAATGTTTTACAGCTAATAAACATTAAGGAAGTCCTTCTCTGTTATGCTGTAATTGCGCTCTGCTTTTAAAAGCATCTTACTGAAATAAGATTCGGATGATCAACACCATTTTCATCCAGTTGAGCTAAGATGGCCCCAACGGCGTAGTCTGAAGCGTCAGTAAACAAGATAAACGGTTTATTATAATCTGGGTGCTGTAGGATAGGATGTTGTTGTAGCAGTTGCTTCATCGTCTCATAAGCGGCCTTTTGTTAAGCACCCCAATAAAAAGGGTTATTCTTGGTTAATAGACGGACAAGGGGCTTGCTAAGTTGGGAGAACTAAGGGATGAACTGATAGTAATACCTCATTATCCCTAGAAATACTTGAATATCCCGTAAATTTTTAGGGGACGGCATCTTTGAGATGGTTTTGACCTTGTCCTGCATGTGTTGATTATTTTATTATGAAATGGAGTGGCCAAGGAAATCCAGTTTCCTTTGAAATAAGGTACACTTTGAGGGCTTCAACTTAATATTAGACTTACGTAACTGTTGAAACACCTCCTTTAAGTGATCAAGATGTTCATTGAAGGTTTTTAAGAACACTATGATGTCATCAAAATAGCGATGACACAAGTTAACTTGAGATCCTGCAAGATGTGATCCATCGTACGCTGGAAAGAGGCAGGTGCATTACACAACCCTTGAGGTAATAGTGTGTGTTGGAAGAGACCTTCACTACAAATAAGAGCGCATTTATTCTGATCTTGAGGAGAAAGGTCCATTTGCCAATAGCCACTGACCAAGTCCATGGCGGAGAAGAATTTAGAGCTGGAGAGCTGGGCCAGGGCGTCATCAATGTGAGGTTAGGATAGCTATCTTTCTTTTTAAGGTAATTTAACTTGCGGTAGTCCATGACTATCTGATGACCTCCATTTTTATTTTTAATTAGCAAGAGGGGCGAAGACCAAGGGCTTTATGAACAAACGAGTTAACCCCGCGTCTAGTAACTGCTGGAGCTACGTCCTCATTTGCTCTTCACCTTTGATTTGCAATAAGGTTTGGACCTAATAGGGTGGGCATTACCACATCATTGGAGTGTCAACAGCCCTTCATGTGGCCATAGTCAGTATCCAATTTGGAGAATATGTCACATATTCATCTAACAAGGTATGAACTTTTTCCAACTCCTCTGGGGTCATCTTATCCGAAATATGAACATTGCAAAGTACACACCAGGTTATCCATGGGCAAGCCCAAATCCGCCATAGAGCCAACAGAGTGGATATGTTCAATGTCCTCTACTGGGATTAGGAAGACTCTGCCAATCTCCTGGTGTTTCCGTATGACTATGTCCTTGCTGGTGAGGTTTCCTAGTAGAGTGGTAATTGGACTTTGGTAGGCTGGGTCTTTTATCCTAGGCAATACACGAGGCTCCAAGAGGTAACGCCCTCAATACT
Organism: Massospora cicadina; assembly: GCA_022478985.1. NCBI lineage: Eukaryota > Fungi > Entomophthoromycota > Entomophthoromycetes > Entomophthorales > Entomophthoraceae > Massospora > Massospora cicadina. Next base: position 37,397 of record JAKSZP010013131.1, read on the forward strand.
TACAAGGTTCAACAAGAAATGGTGTGGGATTTGTGGTGTGATTTTAGTGTCAACCACTCTTTGTTCACCAGGATTAATCAAGACTTCGTCTGCAGCGTAGAAAGGGATACCATCCCTAGCCTCTACTGAATCAGGAAATTTCTTTGTGCTTCGCCCAGAAGTGGAATAAGGCAAAGTTATAGATGAAAAGGGGTATTCGACCAGGCAAGAGTATTCATGCTTGCTGGGTTCTTTATTTGAAATTATTAATGGAATTCATAGTTGAGTAGCAATAGGTAACCTTGCTTCAAGTTATTTATTCCCTAGTACTCAATCATAAATTGAGTGCTGATGAGCATATCATATGCATTGTTATCTAAAGCCACAGAAGGGGATGATAAAATAAACTTCCCAATACAAATGGGAAGGGAAGAGTATGCCCCAATAGCATGGGTATTGTTGGGGCCTGAGGTTCCAAATTCTTGCATGTACTCCAAGTCAGGCGCTAGCTAAATCTTCTTGATAAGCTTAGTAGAGATTACGTTAACTGGGGAGCCAGTGTCCAGGATGGCCAGTATTTGGATCTTTTAAATGACCACTTCAACCTTAGTGAGTGTTCCTCCAAAGTTAGGCAACAAAGCTAAGACCTTTTTGATTCAAAAGGTGGAGGTTAGTTTTTGAGAATTTTTTGGGTATTTATCCAAAAGGGAATTCAAAGTATGAACACGCTAAATGGTTGAATCAAGATAGCTAAGAATTGATCGTCTTCGCTGATAGTGTCAATAACTTTTGGACACCCTAAAATTTGGCTGAGGTACGTTTCCTCAGGTAAAAAGTATCATTTACTCCTCCAGCGTTCAAATGATCAGGAATCTTTATTTCTGCAGGGGTTCCCAATATATAGTAAGTAAAGTTATCATAACCCCCAGATTATTCCCCAAGGGTATTCTCAACAACTGGCAAGGATGTAATGGAGTATGGTAGACAGCCACAAGAGATTGAATAGTCTTAGAGTACGCATTTACCAGCTTAGCTGGAGGGGAAGGCACAGCGGCTTTATTGAGCTTGTTTGGGAGTACAGTATTAAATACTTTACAAGTTTTTGATTAATAAGAAGGAGTGATATTTTTTTTGGAGTTGCACTGAGGAAGCAGGTTTCACTGGGGAGATAGGTACAGGATGTTCACCCCCAACTGTTCTGCAGGCGAAAACTCCTCAATTGTTAGAACTGAAGATTCCACCTCAGTTTCTCTTATTGTTGCACTGCAATGGAAATCAGCAACGTCTAACAGAGCCTCCTTTATGTCGCAGATGTTTTTGAAGTAGAGTTTAACTAAAATGATATGCTGAGCTAGAGAGGGTTGAGAAGCTAAGCCAGTTAACATGGCAGCGATAGCATCATTCAGGGTTAACATGTTAGACGTTAATAACCTTTGTGCAGCGAGGTAAAATCGCTCTGCAAAAGCAGCAGGTGTTTCGTCCTCATACATGCTTAGGCGCATAAAGGCCTGTTTATACCTGTTAAGACTAAGCTGTGAACCAAATTCAGCTAAGAGAGCCTCTTTCACCTCTGCCCAGGTATGCAGATTGTCCAGATATGGGACTATCATTTCTTGTGCTAAATGACTCAAGAAAGGGAGGATGTATTTGACTTTCTGCTTCTCTGATGAGTCTTGCATTACTGATTCATAGACATATAAGAATGAAGCTATGCTCCCTTTACCGGGGGTGAATTTTTTTAAGGGGGAGTTGTAAGGTCACTGCTCAAGCTCCTTAAGGCGGGACAAAGCGCTTTTTAGTTTCTTTTCAAGAGCAACTATTTTTGGTGTACAGGGATCCCCTGTAGTGAGCACCATTTTGTGGAAAGCCAGCTGTGTTTGGCTTTATGGTGCTTTTACGCCGCTGTATTCCACAAAGTATTTAAATGAAACTAAAAATGGAGCACTAAAAGAATTGGGGTTTATATACTTTTATTATAAGCACGGGGAAAGAAAAGAAAAGCAATCCCCTCAATATCTGACCAATCTGTTTTTAACTGTATTGAAAGTTGGACGAAATTCAATAGTAAGTTTAGTATGGTTTGTTATAATCCAAATTAGGAAATATGGAAGAGCAGCCTATTGAAGCTTGAAATACTCCCTTTGTCTTGTCTGTATGATGGATGGGGAATTAACGGCTTGCATTATGCACCCATGTGGTAATGATTTAATGAGCTTCAGCCAATCCCCATCAGAGGAAATTATTTTATCTTGGAGGACCCTGGCCACACCTATACAAGGGGGACCCACATAGGAGCGTGAAGGGACCTGGTGGTGGCTGGGGAGTACCATTTGATGGACACCTCAAGGTCTACGGCATCGTTGGAGTAATCTGACTGCTCAATTTCATGGTTGCTTCACAAGTATTATTCAAAATCGTGTTACCCCAATTTGTGGGGTTCACTGAGAATCAACCAGGGTCTTTTGGTTGATAACATCATTATTATCATAGAATCATATTTAGAATCATTGCAAAATTGTAAATGGCCGACATTTCCCCTTTTCAGCTAATTTTGACCCTGGAAATTCTTCCTTTGCAGCTGAGAGGGCAAATGTCCAACAGTAGCTTCTAGAATGCAATATTCTATGTGCCCCTGTGGATTTCAGGCACAAAAAGCCAGCAGTTGGTGGCTGAGTTGGCTCAGAAGTTCATATAGCCCACCACAAATGATTCAGGGGTAAGTTGGAGGGAAGTAATGGCCAAGAAGAATTACTGGTGAGCCCGTGCACAGGTTGGAGCATATTTTACTGATAGCGTTCACTTCGTCATCCCACAAAATGGACACAACAAGCACATGGCCATTGAGGTATGAATTATCAGAAATTAATTTAAATTATGGGTCACACATATAAGCACCACACAGTGTGGTAACCAAAAGGAAAGGGAAGGGAGGAGCATGGTTGCCCATGTGTCCTCAGCACTGTATGGACAGTGGGTTTTCTGAATGGGTAGGATGTCAACAGGTAAATTAATTAAACACTCAGTTTCCTAGCCTAGGACGGCGAGGCCTTGAGTCCAGCGATGTTAACGTCCCTATTATGAAGGCTTCCCCATCGCACCTTAGATGCAACGGGAAGGCCCCCTAGGCTTTCCATTACCACTTTCTCAGCAGCAATAGTATTAGCCACATTGGATACACTTTTTTTCTTTATACGCGGGGGTTTAAGGGACTTCAACACTTTGGATGTAGTTGTGGTTTTGATGTTCTTTTTGCTAATTTCATTTAAGTTTTCACATTGCTGTGCTCCTGTGGTGCATCATCAAAAGTCAATGCAAATTTGGGAGGGAAATGGGCGGTAGAATCAGTTTCAATCAAGGCTTGATAAACATTGCTAAGGTAGATCTGACTCACCCATCAGGTCATCAGGTTGGTTGTCCCAATATGATTGGTGGATGGATTCATGAGCTACTTCAGCAGCAAATGACTTGATGTCATCTTGGGCTTGGGCAGGCAGGATCGTGGATGTGGCCATGGCTGCTGCCATGGCTGCTGCACTGCAGGTCTGCTTGGCCTTCTTACGCTCCTGCAGGGACACAGGTTTGACCTGAATGTAACACCCTTGCATGCCCCACGTGAAGGTGGGCATTGGTGTCTATAGCTGGTTCATAATGGGTGTCTGAACTGCCCATTGCATTGAGGAGGATTTTTTGTGTAATGCTTTCTTTGGCAGACAGGTGTGGGACATGTGGCCAAAAGCGCAACAAAATGTGTAGATATGGGGCGCGCAATCCACTGTGATGTGGAATGGGCAGGATTCCAGCCCATCAACGAACACAACTGTGGTGTGGGGGATTTAGGTCAAATCTTCCACAATTCCTGTGGATAGGATGATCACAGTAATTGCTTTGCCCATACACAGGTCTGGCTTTAGCGTAAAGCGTTTCATTTTAAAGGATTGAATTTCCCCATATGACTTAAGCCCAGCCATTAGGTGGTGCTCCAGCACTGCGCACTTAATAGATGTGGGGAGGAAGTCAAATGTAACAAAAATTTGGTTTGATTTAGTTAAATGAGTGTTCTTCATCTCGATCATCTGTTGACCATCTGAGAGGTCTACCACCACACGCACCTGTGTGGCTTTATCCACTGCTGTTTTATTTTTGAACCTGAGATCTAACCAACTATAGGTCATGGAGTGTGGTGCTGCATATACTGCATCTTGGAAATGGGTGTGCACATCTCCACAAAACTTTTCCCAAAGCAATGTTTGATTAATATCAAGGAAAACTCACATCCTGTGCTCCACTGATGATAGGGGCTGGAAATGCAGAGCATTGGTGAACTAATTACATTTCGCTTGCCAGGCCAAAATTTTGCAGGGAAATACTAACTGCCAGTTTTTTACTTTTATTGAGGCCGCCAGTGTCACCAGGGCATTTATGAACTTTGGATGGTGCAGAGCCCACTCCCGTGCTTTTTACTTTGCTAGCCCAACTGCTACCCAACATTGGGTGTACACTAATCTTCTCAAAGAGATTATCAAACTTACCTAGTCTTAAATCTAATTTGTTGCAATTAGTGATTGCAATGAGAGAAAAAAGTTTTCATATAGATATAGAATGTCTTCTGGTAATTTGGGTATGAAAGGATAGGTGCTTCTGTCATTTGCTTCTTCAACTCATTAAAAGCCCTAGCTTGCTCTTCCCTCCAAGTGAATGCAGTTCTTTTAGTGAATAGGTAGGTGAGAGGTTCAGTAATGTTAGAAAAGCGGAGAATAAACTGATGGTAATAGCATATCATCCCCAGAAAAAAACTTAAAAATCTCTCATATTAGTAGGTTCTTTTAGACTTGTTATTGCCTCAACTTTCCTTTATTGTAAGTTGAATACCCTCCTGACTAGTTCATGACCTATGAATTCTAATTGGCGCTTCATAAATGAGTACTTGCTTCACTTAAGCTTCAGATTACCAGTTAGTCTCTTTAATTCCTTTAGGTACGGAATATGATCATTAAAGGTTTGGCTAAAAAGTATAATATCATTTAAGCAGATTTAATCCACAAGATATTTTTAGGTCCCCAAAGATGCAATACATAGCTCTTTGAAATGTCTCTGGTGCATTACAGAGGCCTTGGGGCATCTGCATTGGTCAAATAAGCCCTGACTTGATATCAGAGCAAATTTTTCATAATCTGAAACTGATAGTTCCATCTTCCAGTATCCACTTGCAAGATCCAAAGAATAAAAGTAGAAGGCCCCTCCCAAGCGTTTTAGAGCATCATCTATCCTTGGGACTATATATAACTTATTCTTTGTAATACCACTTAAGCAAAGGTAATCCATTACAATTTGATGTCCACCACCCTTTTTCGCTAGAAAATGTGGTGAAGCCCATAGACTCTTTGATTCTGTTGGAGTTTCAACTGCAATGAACAAATTCAATCAAGCTCAAGATTTGGTGTTTTGGTCTAATAAGATTTAAAAACCCCATCAGATATATACGATTCTCTAAGAGACCAACAATCAACTCTTTGGATTTATAGGCCTCATCTGACAGATGAGGCTAAGCATTCAGAAGGGGCTATACATTCCAAAGGGGCTAAGCCCTCAACAAGAAGGTCGACCCCATCTAATAACTTTAACAGATCTGACCAGCATAAGTATACTAACAATAAACAGCAGTATTGGCCCTTTAATAGAAAAGATCTTACCTCGGTGGAAGCATGAAGATCTACCAAATCTACTCCTATAAATATCATTGATTTATAACTAATAAAGCTACCACTTATTTTGTCTCGCATAGCTCTATTTTGGTCCTTACTGAACAAAGTTCATTATTCCTATCAGAAGTTAGCATTGCAACAAAACTAATAACCTCGTTTTCTTATTTCTACCTTTGCTGGAGCCATGAAACTAAAATTTTCTTAGCCTTTGTAGCACTTGAACATAGTAATTTCTCACAAAATTCCAATAATGGTGCTCCCTTCCAGGTTTGCTTCTAAGGCTACCTGGCGAAAGAATAATTTCATGACTATGAACACGTCTAGTGAAGAAAGCCCCTCATCCGAGGAATCCATGAGTATCACCTGATGGGTACACTCCAACGGGCAGGAGAAGACTTCTGCCAATATCAGCGATCTTCACTTTCAAGCGTCTTTGGACTTGGCAAAGAGGGTCCTGACCATGATAATTATCATTTCAATCTACAGATGTGGAAGAAACGGTTAAAGGCTTAATAAAGGGGCTATTCAGCCCAGTGCCCATCCTAAAAGAAAATGAGCATTTAAGGTTTCATCTAACATGATGGAATAATATAACAGAGCTGTTTTAAAACATACCAAAGTCAGTTTAGCCAGAATGGAGCAGCATCTCAGGCAGTAAGTGCATCCCGCCATTAATCTTATACTCCATAATATGGGGTTAATCATCATGAAATTAAACGCCAGTTGACCCTGGCTCAATAATTTAATTCCCAGCTATCCTCTTTCTATGAAACTGCTTTTAATTGTGGTTGGGATAATCATGAAGCCATACTCAATAATAGGAGGTAAATCAATGCTCTACATAACCATCTTGTGATAATTGACAATGGAGTTGTGAGTTACATTGACCAAAAAGTATCTCAACAGGTTAATGATGTTGCTAATCATATTCAACAACGATCACTACCCTTGAGGATGAGATTAGTAGGCAATTGGGACAGTTACGGACCCAACATGAGGAACACTTTGTTGAACTAGACGGGCTACTTCAACAACTTGTCCAATTTGTGGATAATATTTGGGAAGGTGAGCCCATTTTTATTGGTCCTCCTGGACCTACAAGACCACCTAGTTCTCCCTCTGTGACCCTGGAACCCACTGGTGAGTGAGATCCTCAAGGACCTGTGGGTCCACAGGGCCCCTGGTCCTGTAGGTTATATTGGTTTGCAAGGGCCCCTGGGACCTCCTGGTCCCCCTGGCCCAACGCCTTAAGCTATAATTCTGGACCTTTAAATCTATTGGTAACAAGAGTGCAGGCGTTTGAAAATCAAATCTGGCCATAGCTCAAGGATGTTTCTTATCTTTAGAAGGTCTTCCAACTAACCCAGATTATTCACTGACCAACTTATTGGACGGCGATGACAATGATCATCGTCTATGTGAGGCTAATCAATCTACGCAAGAAACTCAGTTTGCTATATTATCCGCCTCAATTGAATGTTTAAACACTAAGTATGGAGTACTCAAGGATAAGCAATAAGAAATGCTCACTGCAATTGCTAACTTAAATCAATCTTCTGCAAATGATTATCTTACTCCATGGGTCCAACATTTACAGGATGATCTCAACAATTTACATCAATAAGTTGACAAAATTCCTAATTAAGCCCATATCCCTGAGTCTGAACCCTATGAAGCTGATCCAGTCCTGGTATCAGGTATACACATATTAAGCAATGAACCCAACGCTTTCAAACCTACCTTTAAGGATAAGTATGAACCAGGTGAAGGTAGTATTCGTTCTTTTTTATTTGTCTATGAGCGAGCAATGGACGGAGCGATGGATCAACAGAAAGTTCGGCATATTACTTCTTGTTTAAGCCAATTTGCTCAATAAATATGGTCCCTCACCTTAAGGTTTGCAATATGTGGGTTCAAGTGAAAACTGCCCTTATTAAGGTTTTTGGAAGTGATCAAATTCTGTCTAATCAAAGGCAAGCCTTCATGAGCATCCAAATAAAGGGGGGATAATCAATTCAAGATTTTGCTAAGCGATTTTATCATGATGCAAAAATTTATAGTCTTGGTTATTATTCAGCCAAAAACCCCTATAAACTTATTACTGCACGCTTCAGTTCTTGTGCACTTCGTCCACATTTTATAGTATATGATATTATCAGGTTGATAAAAGTATGACAACTATTATCCATAGTTGAGTGGAATTCTTAGATCTTGGACCAACGATTGTCTAGTATTCCACCTCAAAATACTTGAGATGCCTTGATATAGGGATTCGTTCCTTCATTCTGTCCAGACCAATCTTCTCTGAGATTCCCTGGTGACAGTCATTTCAGTCCAACACACAGTGGGCAGCAATACCCAATTGTTTCTCCTTTTTCACTAGATCCCCACTCAGATCTTTACTATTTTCCTTAAAAGAGTCTCCTAATTATTGCACACAGCAATAATATCCTTTAGAAGAATAGAACAATTGAAAGCTGATAATAGTTTACTCTTAAACTATATACCAGATGAAAAGCTATAGAACTGTATTTATGTAGTACTATCTACCTGTTTTTTATTATGAGTGAGTTCTAGGGAATTTATAGTGGGGATTCAGTCGTCTAACCCAAAGTTGACACCACATCAATGAAAAAGCAGCTGTTGCCATTGAATCACCCATCCTCGTCTCAGCAGCAGTGGTCTTCCCCATCCTGGCTAGGAATATGGCATAGGACATCCTCGAGACCTAAATGGAAAGAGTTGGAAAACGTGTCCTTAACGTTTTCCTCTCGATCCAAGTGAACCAACCATATTTGGCTAGCAACCTGCTTAGGTAATGGGACTTATTACCCATTAAGGCAGGTCATGAACCAACTGATCAAATCGCTAGTTGCAGGTGGCATCACTCGCTTCACAACTTTTTACTCAATTCCAATCAGTTGGTGATGAAACCCAACTGATCCCAATTGGTACACCTGATATTTAATCACTATCAGATGCCCCTATTTCTTTAGCAACTCTTCCTGACAAGTTCTTAAATATTTTTCTGGATTGACCCCTGACAGATATGACCTGGTGAATATCCTAAAATCCCCCAAACATAGTTACTCTGAAATCAGGGTCCACCAATTTCTAATTCACCTCGCATTAAGGAATTATCCCCTAGTGATCCCTGGTAATCTGGTCAGCTGGGAATATGGGCAAAAATCCCAACACATGATTCCCAGACTCTCGCTACTTTTGATTGTATTAATGTAGATGATGCCATTTCAGCTGTGATGAGTGCATTTGCTTCTCGTACTCAGTTGCTAATACATTTAAAATCTCATAAAGGTAATTTCAGATTATTCTCAACATAAAAGAGGCGTTGATGGAGATCCCTAATGGTGTGGTGCACCCGACCTCAGATAATAACCCTCATTCCTATGTCCATGCAGTGCCTCCTAGCCCCAAACCTAAACCTAGAAAGAATCCTTGCAGCTATTGCGTTCTAGTGGGTCATATGGAAACTCAATGTTGGAAGAAACAAGCTTAAGAGTCGAAAAAAGAGGAGTCAGAATAGGGCAAGAGGCTCCCTTGCTGACCTACCTCCTGTACCTCAATCACAAACTTTTATTACTCCTAAAGATTGTTATGTGATATCTGCTCCTGGTGAACTTAATATCCCAGATAAATTACTCAACAAAGATACTATTTCTTCTTACATTTCTGTTTTATCTTCTAAATCAATTTGACCATTTGTACCTCAGTATTAGCAATCCTGCACTTTGTTAAAGATGTGACCCAGGGGGAAGTCATAGTACACAAAGTAAAAGTTTTAGCCATCATAAACATGGGATCTATCATAAATGTGATCTCATCCAGGCTTATGAAAAAAATCAAAGTTGCGCCGGACTTAAACGATTATAAAGACTATGGAACTGCTGGTCCTTCATATACTAAATTCATAGGAGCTTATTCTTCCCTCTCAATGCGCTTTAGAAAGTTGGTTATTTTGGCCCCCACAGTAGTGTTTGACAATATCTTCTATGACTTGCTTATAGGAACCAAATTTATTTTTGATTTTGATGCAATAATTACTTATAATAACAATTATCTTACTTTAATTGAATATCAAGTATCTTTTATTATAAAAGGTGTCCCAAATAGCAAGGGCAAGCTTAAACATCGTGTTTGCCTATTGGAATATCCTAATTCTATTTCTCATCTTAAATACCAAATTTTGGGACCCAAGAATATTCTTCCGCCTCCATCAGCTTGTGCACCATAAGGAATGCCTTTATACTCTATCAATTTGATTACTATTCCTCCAAAAGCTCAAGTTATAATTGTTACTGGAGTGCAAGTATTTGTGCTGGCTGATCATGTATTAGAGATCACAGGTAATCTTAACTCTCTCATCTGGAGGCTTTAACCTGCCCTAGTATCCTTGATCCCGCTTATAATGGGACTGTTCTAGCTTTACTAGCTAATCTCACCTCTCGACCTATGCAATTGAATTGAAATAGCCCTATTGCTTATGTGCGGCCTACCCCTGTAAAGGAAATATAATACATCTTTAGATACGGAGATTTACATGATTTTGGGTTGTAGGACCGTCTATCTTTGCTTGAATTGAAGTTTAATAAGGATATTCCCTTACCACGGAACAACAAGCAGCCTAGAGTCTAATTGAAGAGTATGTGGACATATTTGAAAAGGACTTTAGAGATTTTGTATAAATGATAGATGTGCAGAATCAGGTGAAAACTGGGGATACTCCCCCTATTTGAGCATGGCCTTATTGCAAATTTTAAAGTTAAGGAGGCTTAAGGCTCAGTTGTTTTGAAACAACTCCTTGACTTTGGGATATTAGAGCTTTTTTAAAGTCTGTGGGCTTCCCCTCTACTTCTTATCCAAAAAAGGATGGAGGTCAAAGAGTGGTTATGGATTATCGTCAGCTTAATGCTGTTAATCAAAAAGATTCTTATCCTCTACCTCATATTGATGATTCGTTAAGACTATCATCAGGATCACAGTTCTTTTCAGTCATGGACCTTGATAGTGGCTACTGGCAAATTGACCTAGCTCCAGAAGATCGTCAAAAATGCGCCTTAATTTCTAGTGAGGGGTAACTTAAACCTACTTGTATGCCGCAGGGGCTCTTTAGTGCCCCTGCTACTTTTCAAAGAGCCATGGGTGGCTTAAATTGGCAATTTGAAACTTTCCTGCGTTTTAGTTTATTTAGAAGATGTTACTATTCTTTCTCGCACTTTCAACGAGCATTTAGCTCATTTAAAAGAAGTATTTGGCTGAATGTGCCACGCTTCGCTTAAGCTAAAATCATCTAAGTGTGCTTTTTTAAAACTGAGATGAAATCATTAGGCCATAAAGTTAACCGCAATGGTATTTTATCCTTATCTAATTTGATACAAGCTATTAGATACATGCCTATTCCTAAGATCTTGCGCAATATTCATGTGTTTTTAGGGATGGTTGGTTATTACTGACAATTCATCCCATATTTTTCTAAAATTGCGGAGCCTTTAGTTTATTTACTGCATAAGGAAGTTCCTTTCTTATGGGAAGAATTGCAACAGCAAGCTTTTGATCTTTTACATCAATCTTTAATCAACCCCAATTTTTGCTCATCCTGATTTACCAAAACCTTTTCTCTTATTTATCAATGCCAGTGATGTAGCTATTGGGGCTCTTCTGGATCAGCATGATTACAACTTGGTAGATCATCCCATCGCTTATAATAGTAAAACCTTTCCAAAATCAGAAAGCAACAATAGCGTTACTGAGAGGGAATGACTCACAGTTCTATCAACCATCAAGCATTTTCGCCCTTATTTTATGGCGAACATTTTACTATCATCACATGTTACGCTTCATTAAAATTTTTACAACAAATGAAAGATTCTGATGGACGCTTAGCTAGATGGGCATTAAAGCTTCAGAATTATGACTTTTCAATTTAGCATCACACTGGAGCTATACACCAAAATGCTTATGAACTTTCTCAATTACTTATCCTAGCTTTATCACTGCTGAAGAGGATCGTATCTATGATCTGATGGCCAGACCTGAACTCTGGTATCGTGAATATAAGGATGTTATAGAAAAGCTACAATCCTTAACCAAAAAATTCAAGTTAAAGAAGGTTCTTTGTATAAGATGTTGGGATCTAAATGGATACCTTTTATTCGGCCTTCTGCTAGGACTGATACTATTATGGAGGCTCATTAAGCTATGGGGCATGGAGCTGTCGCTAAGACTTTAAAGTGGTTAAAAAATCATTGTTATTGGGATAATATGCTGGAAACTGTGCACAATGTGTTGGAGACTTGTATCAATTGCCAACAACGTAGTGGAAATCCAACTTTTCAACACAATTAATGTGGGACCCTCGGAACCTTTGTCCACTATGAGTACTGATGTAGTGTGCCCTCTCCCTACTGCTACTTATGGACATCATTATATCATATTAGCTATCAACCATTTTACTAAATAGATTGAATCTGTCTCTGTTTCCACTATCACCGCCAAGTTCATTTCGTCCTTCCTTTTTAGGCAAATTTTTCACCTGGAATGGTAGCCCAAAAGTACTATTATCCAATAATGGGACCAACTTCATTTCGCAGGTATTATCTAAGCTTAATAAATTAGTGGGTACCTATCAGTCATTTACAGCTCCTTACAATACTTCCACTAATGGTGCAGTTGAATGAGCTAATGGTACCATTGTAGCCATTTTTTTAAAGATAGCCTCCACCGATCCTAGTAGATGGAACCTCTACTTACCTAGTGCATCGTTCGCCTACAGGGTTAGCTATCATCATATAATTGGAATGTCAAACTTAAAGGCTCTTTACAGTTGGGATCCTATTTTACCCCCAAGTGTACAACCTATACTTGATGCTGCAACCCTGCAAACTAATGAATAAGCTATGAGGAGGCTAGCTGAAGAAATTATCAGAGTACAAGCCTTAGCTTCAAGTTCTCTTGCTGCTACAACCTCAAAGAAGGAACTAGAACCAATGCTACTTGACCTACATTACCTGAATATCAAATTGGGGATCTTGTACTCTTTTATCATCATAGACCAGAAGGACGGATTCACAAACTTGATACTATATAGTCTGGTCCTTATCATATTATTTTTAATTGGGGTATTGATTACTCTATTTTAGCTGTTTATACTGGGACTGTTATCGATAAATTTCATAGTAGATTCCTTTGTAAGTACATGCCCACTAGGCAGGATCTTGAGGGGGCGTTGTTGGAGATTCAACTGTGATGACCAAAACTAATCAAGATTAATATTTTGTGTCTCAGTCTAATAATATTTAAAAAACCCCGTTGGATATATCTGATTCTCTATTAGACTGGCAACTGACCCTTTGGAGTTATTAGCCTTATCTGACAGATAAGGCTAAGCATTCCAAAAGGGCTAAGCCCTCGACAATAAGGTCAATCTCATTTAATAAGAATTTTATAAGATCTGACCATCAAAAGTATACTAATAATAAACAACACTGGTCCTCTAATAGAAAAGATCTTACCTCAGTGGAAGCACAAAGATCCTCATGAAGAACTACCTAATATCTCTATAAATGTCCCTAATTTTTAACTAATAAGAATACCACTTATTTTGTCTCACGTAGCTCTATTTTGGTCCTTACTGAACAAAGTTCATTATTCCTATTGAAAGTTATCATTGCAGAGAAACTAATAACTTCGTTGTCTTATTTCTACCTTTGCTGGAGCGACAAAACTAATAATTTTGTAGCCTTTGTAGCACATGAATACAGTAGTTTCTCCTGAAATTCCAATAGATTCTCTTAGAAGGCCATCTTTTATCATCTGCTTAAGTTCCTAAGATATAATTTCATCTTCTCACTTGGATTTTCTGTAAGGCTTAAACCTAAAAGGTAAAGCGCCCTCTGTATCCAACTTATGTTTTTCTCCTATAACAAATCATAATAATTTTCATCCATGCTAAATGTAACTTCACTTTTTTTTGAATAAATTATCCAATTCTTGTTTTTCAGCTGGGCTTATTTCCTCCAGGCCTATTTATTAAGTTTTGAAATAGTATTAATGTCTTAACTTGATTGTAAGGTGTAATCTTGGATTTTGCTATGCATTTCCTACTTTAATTTGCATCGGGCTAACATTAGATTAGCCAATAAAGCTCTAATTTTCATTAGTATTGTTTAAATAAAAAACATGGAAGTACTTGGGGTTTATCCTAATCTATGACTTTAAGATACATTACTTCCGCATGGATCCTTGAGAATTTTGAATTTATATAGCTGTAGAAACCATATTCTGATCTCATGGTTCAATTCTAAACGTCCTAATAATATAATGGCATTACTTCAATTACATCTACAAAGGCAAATAACTTTAACACATCCCTATTTTGCAGGGTTTATTCTACTGGATATACTGAATAACTTGATTCCATTGAACATATTCATACCTTTCCCAAATTTCCTTCTTATCCATGTAGAATTATGTGTGTTTGATATCCTAACAGGCTATGGTTCCTTTGGTATAATCAATTGTACTGCCAAACTCTGATAAGAATAGTGTTCCAATTGAAAAACCATAATGCTCATTGTCAAACACTATGGTAGGAGCAGTCGTAACTAAGCGCCCAAATCGCAAAGGTAATTCTTAATATGAAACTAAAGACCTTGTAGCGTTTGGCCAGCTGTATGATATCATATTATAATCAATATCTGAAGCAAACTTCAGGAGCCTTATAAATCTTGAAGACATTACATTTACTGGTGCTCTAGTTTCCAATACTGCAAAAACTTTCATTTTTTGAATTGTTACTACCACGTTAGTAACGTTTTTCCAAATGTAAGGTGTAAGGCTAAATAATCATTAAATGATTTTGATCTTTTATTATCTACTCATTTGACTATGCTATCTCTTTCTTTTCATTTTAGAGTTTTTTCAATTAATATCATGATTGAGAATTCTTTACACAAGGAAATCGCCATCATCTTCAGATTCCAAATAGTGAATTGTTCTTGTTGACAACACTGTTTGACATACCAAGAGGGTACTTTTAAGTTGTCTGGAGCTCCTAATACATAGTAACTCCCATTTGAGAATATATTCTCATTCTCTGTTATATTTTCAGATACCAAGTTCACAGTTCAACCAAATTCTTCTTCACGAGGATTATCTTTATTTCTTTTTTGTAGACGTTGTCTTGAAAAATGACCGATCTAAAGACAGGCATAGCATATTATTCTTATAGGTTGGAAGACTTATAATTTCGTTTATTCATAGTAGTTTTTTTCTTATATTTTGATTTCTCATGTCCTTGTGGTAAAGATACAGTTTTGGCCGTTTTTTAAGGCATCTGGATCAGAATTCTTAATACTGATTATAAGCATCTTGCATATCCACCATTGCTTCTTTCAAAGCTTTTAAGGTTTTAGATGACATTATGGATAAAGTCATATGCATCAGCAACTGTGGGTGTGCCTCCGATGAACTCAATGACACAATTTTGCTGTAATCAGGGCTAATGCTTCAGTGGTCCATAATTGCGGAGCTTTCTGGTAAAACCACATAGCATAGTTGTCTACATTTCGCCTTTGCTCATTCTTATACTCATGAACTTTTTATATTATTTTGAATGTCTTGATTGCTACCAAACTCATTAATCAAATTGTCACGAATTTATGGCTATAACATTCCAGCTCTCAAACTTTAGCCCAAGACTATTTGGCTTGACGACTCATACACCCATAGATGTGGTAGGCCTTTTATTGGCCATTAGCGCCATGCATTGCATTTTATAAATTTGTAGGAAATTATCATTTGAACCTTATCCTGTGTATACATCATCTTATAGTAAAATTTAAAGGAAGGGTCCTCTTGTAAAATATAAGTCTGATGGATGATGCATTAAAACAGTAGCATCAGCTCTGGATGAGGTTTCAGTACGACTTCCATCATGTTGAGGTATAGGTCTAGCACCATCAATTGGGTTATATAGACTTCCTTTAATTTGAGCATATGTATATTCCTCACACTGGTCCAATTGACGCCTTAAATCATCACGTTCTTGCTATGCTGATTAATGGCACTTATAATACCATGTACCATTTTTCAAGTAATTGTAATCAATCACAAAATTCTTTTTTCCCCATGAGTAACTTTAATCCCAGCTTGTACAAAGATGTACTGATCCATACTCATTCTTTGTTGCCCAGTGTCGGACATTCTCCTTCTCAACTTAAGAAAAAGAATGTTGAAGGTATTAGTGCTCCCAAATCTGCTACCATGATTGGCCCATCTCCTGGCTGATCATCAAACAATATAATGGATATCAACAATATGATTACCCACAGTGAAAAGACCTTGGCGGATTCTCGGTGGAATCCTAGCTATTGGAAAAATATGGTTTATCACAAAAATTGGCTTAAAAAGTAAATACTAATAATAGGATTACTCTGACTTCTTGGCCAATTTTGAGGAATTCAATATTACACAGAACTGAACCTCCGCAAGGTGAGAAGATTTTACCCATTGATGGTTGGGTGCAAATTAACAAATCATTACCACTCGGATCTGAACCATCCTAAGGTGAGAAGATTTTACCCATCGATGATTGGGTGCAAATTAACCAATCATTACCACACAAGTCTGACTACTGCCAAGGTGAGAATATTTTACTCGCTGGTGATTGGATACAATTCATCAAATCGTTACCACATGGGTCAGTTTTGCCTCAAAAATTTTATCTTTGATCTAATAGGCCAAAAACCTATATTTCCTAATTTAGATGACTCAGCTTTATACTCTTTTGCCTCGAATACCAATGGTCTCAAAATCCAAACTAGTTTAAATAGGAAAAACTAGTATCAAAAAAAGGACCTTTCTTGGTTTTGCCCTGCCTAAACAATAAAAAACATAAAAAACTTTAACAAAGCTTTACTTATTACTTTCATTAAAAAGTATAATTCTCACTTCAAACAAATTATTTGTGGCATCCATTGGCGGATCCCATACCCAGTAACAAAATCTTGAGTTCTAATTAGGGTATCATGGACACATCAAGTACTCAATATAGAAATCCCAATATATGTTGATGATTAACTAGAGGTGAGTAGCTTAAATTCTTAATTTATCTCTTTTCATTAAATTTTTTGGTAAATCATGCTTCTCAATCTTCTCTAGCATATCCATTCCTATTGGTAATCCTAATAACCAGACATTTTCATATTGACTATCCAAGGCTGACTAAGCTATTTTGCCCCCATTATGAAATTATACTCAAATCCTATATTGGGTCAGGTATTCATTCTAATTTTAAAAGAGCTACATTCCCTTGTCTTTATGTTTCTCCTGTTCCTGTGGTTTTATTCTCACTTTCACTTGCTACTGCACTAATATCTCTTATTTGACTGGTTTGATTCACTGGCAGGATCACCAATGTTGCGATTTTTATTTAATTGAATATATTGATTAACTCCAGATTCACGTTGTAAAACGCCAAGTGAGAGTAGTTATGAGAAGATGTACTGGTGGAGCAGCAATATATTAAGACCAACGCGGAATTTACTCTTCTCAATAAGTTAGTGGTACTATACATACTTTCTTAAAGAAGTCTCTTATATATCTTCTATCAGGCAAGAGAAGTTGTAATATTTGACACAAAAAAATTTACTTACTTTACTAAAAACAAAACCATAACAGTAAAGTTATAAGATTTGAGTTTTTTATTGTAGAAAGTAAGTCAATTTTTTTTCAATTAGAAGGATTTTAATTTATAGTAGATAATATAAACTTAGATAGAGATTGATCTCAAGATTGATGAGATGAATTAAAGTGTGGTTCATCAAATACCAGTTTAATATCTGTATCTAGTTCATTTGCTTAGTTTAAAGAATGCTTTCATCACTTCTCATTGTATTTGACCTTTTTGACATCTGATTTTGTTGTAATTGGGATTTATCAATTTCCAAAACCACAGTCTTATAGTGTTTAGATCTTTATTCTTGACAGTGTCCTCTAAGACAATCTGTAGTGTTAAGCTGGGCATAAACACTCTTTCTGCCCCTTCAGGATCTATCTTTGAAAGCTTAAAGGTGAAACTCTTACATAGTCAGGATAATATTGCGTTGTTCTTTTATGCTTACAAGAGTGCAATGGAAGAGGCCACCAACAGGTTGAAAGTGAAGAACATCTATTCTTGCCTCTGTAGAAAAGCCAGAGAGATTATGAACTCTCAACTGCGTGACTGTCAAGCCTAGGCGTAAGTCTTGACCGCCTCAATTTAGGAGACTTGGAGTTATCAAACCCTCTTTACCCATCAACATGCCTTTCATGGTGATCCACACGTCTAAAGAGAAAGTCCCACTGACTTCTCTAGATGATTATATGCCTGCGCCCAATTATTGATTACTGCTAATGATATTATTTGGACAATGCCATTACCACTGTCCTCAATGCTCTCCAATCATGGCCTGACGTCCAACTACATATTATAGGGCTCAAGCAGACCTTCACGTATATAAATAATCTGGAGGCACAGAAATAAAATTTCTGCTACATTAAATAAAATTATTACCTCCTAGAAGCCCCAATAGGCTTCATGTACAAGCTATCAAAGCAAATTACAAGAACATACCTATTTGCTCCAACTGCAAATGTCATTGTATACCATAAACCAATGCTATGAGTGACATGTAGAAGATATAAAGACAAACTGTTGGAAAAAAAGAGGTCAAAGTGATTTCTTATTGCTCTTTTTTTAATTAATCACACTAACTTTTATCAGATATCCAGGGTATCATTTATTCTAAGAAGCATATTTACCAATCAATTTCAAAAAGACTCAATAAGAAATTCTACTTTAGGGATTTTAGCAAATTTTACAACCTTTATTTTACTAGATTGGGAATTAGTGATTTTAAAGTTAGTAATAAATTATTATCTGTACAAGAAAAAAAATTTCATGAAAAAATATAATTAGTCATGTTAATGGAACCTAAAGATGTGAGGAGATGTTTGCACTGGATGATTAAAGCTGTTGCCAATTGAATTTTACCCTTTATGGGTACAATCTAGATTTGCACAAAGAGAATGACTTGAATAAATCAAATTCTTATCAAAAAAGGGCTCTTTAGCTCTAAATTATGTCTGTAAAATCTGGGCTCAAAAGGAATTCACAAATCAACATGCTATATACTAATAAAGGCTACATTCATACATCCCCCTATAAATCACTATATTAATATATTTCATTATATGAAATATTTTTTTAGAAATAACATATATATCCCTGAACAATTTATTAATTTATACAATTCATTTAATTATCTTTTTAATGACTTTTGCTTCACCAAGTCTGTTAAAGTTTTTATTCTTTGTATGGCTGGTTCTTCATTTTGTTAATCAAAGAGCTATAAGCTCCTATGTATGAAGACAATAGAACATCAGATGGCGTTTCTTAGAATATAAACTCACAAGATATAAAGCTTGAGGCTAAATTCTCCTATCCTTTTCCTTATACTGTGGCTTCCCGCCCTATGATCTTCCTGATAAATAAAGTAAAATCTTTGACAGAATAAAACAAAAGTTTACTAGATGTATTAAGTTTTCTATTTTCGAACTAACAAATTTTCTTTTTTTATTGTATCAAAATACATGGTTTTAATAGAATTACTTTTGTTTCTAACTGCACCTTCACCATTAACTCCTCTCCTTGCATCACCACTTAATTTTTGGCTCATGGAGAGGTTTCTGAGGTTCTTCTACACATGTGAGGCCTACTACTGTACAACCAGCTCCATCTTGTGGCTGATGTCTTTGTGACATAGATAATCTAAGAAATTCTCCTCTGATACATTATAAAAAGATAATCCATCATTCCTCTAAACAAGGATAGCACTTTGCCAAAACAATTTATTAACTTATTAAAAATCAACTGGCTTTTAACTCAATTGACATTAAATTCCAACCTTAAAACACAAATAACCCCCAATGATGAGGCATTAAGTCATATATTTTTAGGTAGAATTGTTAGGCCAAAAATCCCCAATTTTTCTTATAGATATAATATCTTTCATGTAATAATCGATGATATTAACATCATATTTAATGATTAGACTTAAGCAATAATATTATCTCCTATTTAAAGAGTTTTCTATTATTATAACCAATTTATATTAGTCTGACTATTTGGATCCAAACAATTATTTAACAAAGTCCCATTGTTTCTTATTATTGGATGGATGGTCTATTTAATAGGACGTAGGAAGAACTTGGGCTCCTTAATTAAAAGTAGATGAGATATTTGTGAAAGTCTTGGACTTGATGCAAGCATAGACTGCTGGGATTTCCTGGGATTAGCACTATTAGACGTCTTGAAATAAAAGCCCTACATGCTGGTTCTTACTACAGGGGGTTCAGCCATCTCTTAACAACACCTATAATTAATTGATCACACCATGGAGGATACTTTAATTGATAGTGTTACCCACTGGGTACACTATGGAAATGGTGAAGATAATATCCATTTGAAAATCCCTCCCTTAATATCATTTAAATGAATAAAAAACATTGATTGGATATCCCAGCATCATGAAGGCCAACCTGGATCTTTTATTAGGTGGTCAAAGACTTAACTTGAGGAATTGCAAGTACAGATATAAGAGATAGACGCTAAAGGGCGTTCACTGTGGAAAAAGCTCTTTTGCATTCATACTAATCTAGTTCTCTCCCATAGAAGTACAGCTTAAATGTAAATCTAATCAAATGTTTTGTATTTTTTCAACCTCAACTATATCATGTTGTGCACTTATTAGGAGTGTATAACATGGATCTACATTATCACATCAATGTTCTAGGGGTATTAAGATTGGCCTAAGAGCAATTGTACAACTTAGCATCGCAAAGTATCAGGGAATAATGTAGCAAAATTGAAGTAAATCTCTTTTATATCATTCAGCTCTATACTTAAAATGTTAACATTGATTCTATAGCTATCAATATGTGTAGAAAGCTATGGAACATCTCAAAAAGGACCTCAAAGAGTCTAAAAGGAAGACCCAGAAACTACTTGAAACTTTTCTGTGAAATTCAGCAGCTTACAGCCACAGCTCAAGTAAAATGGCTGCCCAAGTTACTAGTAAATGTAGGAGTTCAAACAAACTTAAGCACTTTGAATCTCAAATTAGTTTGTTTTATACGAATTGACAAAATCATAACACATCAAACCACAGAAGCTTAGTCAGTGTCACAATTTCTACCCAAGTAGTCTGTGTTGAGAAAGATCTGGTATCCCAAGCAACCTAACTTTCTACCCAGACAATTATTGAGCGACTTACCAATTAGATAGTGAGATAAGGAGCAAGGCAGTTAGCTGAAAAGACTTTAACTAGATTTATTGTCATCTAAATGATACTGATTAGTGCTGAAACTCCCTCATAAAGAACTTAAATCCAATATGGCAAACCTCCTCAAAGCTCTGAATTCCAGGATATGAAAGTGGACTTAAACTGGAGTATTGGAGTACTAGAAGATTAAAATAAGCTTTAAAAACTTGTCGCTTTACTGCTCACCAACAAATTAATGCTCTTAGAATTTGCGTCAAAAATTTAGAGAACAATAACATTACTCTAAAAAAACAACAACTTACTAGATGTTAGCACCAGACTTAACACTGAAGAAATGGAACAAATTTTAGCCTATCACATGATCAAATTTCACGATTCTCTCCACAAATTATGCATATTGATACATTTACCATAATCAATGAACAAGATGCTCCTGGAGTACACTGTATCAAATATGGAAGCTGATACCCTATAAAGCTACCTTCAAGGACAAGTTTACACTGGCTAAGGAAGTATTGAATCCTTTCTCTATGTCTATGAGACTGCAATGGAAGGTGCAACTGATTGTCAAAAGTTTAAACATACTTTATATTTTTTAAGATAAATATTATGGGAGTTAAATGTTTCCCTATATGGATAATCTGTATACTTGGGATAAATTGAAAAAGCGTTTATTAAAAAATTTAGTTCTAAGCAAAGCTTGAGTATGAAAAAACAGGATTTCATGAGAATTTCGTTATGCTTATCTTAAGCCCTAGAAGAATTTGTGGACCATTTATATTGAGGTTCAAACTTCAATGACATCAAAAATGCTCACTCTAAGTGCAATAGAAGCTGTTATTACTGCTTTACTTAATATCCCAAATTGGCTATGCACGTCACTTTGGTCAAACAAAGCTATAACTCTGTTCTAGGTATCAAAGAAGATATACTCAATGTGGTTGATATAAACTGACTGTAACCCACCCAAAGGGCACCTTTGAGGCCCAAAATATATACCTCAGAAGAAGTTAAACAAAAATAAGGTGAAGAATCTTAAATGTAGTTTATTTAAGAAGGATAACTACACCAAAGAAAAAGATTTATATAGAAAAACATGCCCTCACTAAGCATGGAAAAAAGCAGTTGTATATGGGTCAGGTACTAGAAAGTCGACAATATACAATACCTGATACTAAAACTTACCAATAACCCACCTTACGTGCATTGAGAATATTCTTGGTGACGACTATTAAAGTTTATGAAGATACTAGTTAATATATTTTAGCTGCACCCAAAAGATTGCTATACCACAACGCTTGAATGCTGAAATTACTGACAAAGCCCAAGTCCCAGAAGATACCTACCTCAATCAAGTCATTGGATATACAAGAATAGTGGAACAGCCAATGATGCTGACTACCTTCTTTATCTATGAATATGAACCATCCTGAGCATAAACAGTCTGGACAAAAAAGCAAGAAGAAGTATCCCAAGACCTTATAAAGCTTAACGCAATATTCTGTTTTTAAAAATGTTTTATCTCTACCATAAAATTTTTATGGAACAATAAACAAATTGAGGTGATGATTCAAAAGGTCCAAGTGATGGCTACCTTAGATATATGATCTATAATCAACGTTAAAACATCTCAGCTCATTAAGAAAATCAAGATTGCCTTAGGCCTTGAAAGCACCCAAGAGTATAGCAAATGGGTCCAAATAAAACCAAAGCTATATGTGCTTACTCCTTTAAGACAATTCAGATTTGTGATTTAGTATTTTTAGCTCTTGCTATCACATTGTACATTATTTAGTATGATATAATTGATGTGAAAATAATTTATAATTAAGTACAAAGGAGTTGTAAACCTAAAAAAACCGTATGTCCTTAATTAAAAAGTTACCCTTGTGCTTGACAATAAAGGATTCAGCAAAATGTAATACTCTTGTCTGGTTGAATACCCTGCTTCTTCTTTATCTCTACATTATACTACTTTGTGACAAAACACCAAGAAGCTTCCTGACTCATTATATACTTCATATTATACCCCTTTTTTATTCCTCTTATGAATTGAAGACAAACCTTGATGGGACCATCTAGTACTAAAAAAAGACAAACCTTGAGAATTATGGATGGCTTAAACCAATATAACTATTCAGATACATCAAAGCTGCTCTATGCATATTAATAGACTTTATGGCGTTAGAAGAACTGAGACTCAAATCTTGATTAGAGTATTTTATCCCGCCTATCAGAAACCCAACAATCTATTACTTAAAAACCTAAATGGCGATGAGATTATTGTAAAAACACCAGAAATTGGGAAAGTACATAATATTCCTATTGATAGTATTGACATGATCCTTTTATTGAACCTCAAACTAACCTTGAACTGACTGCCAACGACCTTATGTACACATTACCTTGAGTTCCTATTTCTGACAAACTTAATCATGAGTAATTTGAGCAAGTCAATAAGCTACTAAAAATTTCAGAAATCTCTAAAAATCAGATGTTTACTATGGCAATATAAAGATATGGAGACATACTATCAACAAAAATTTTTATAGTATATTAATTAAAGCCATATAAGAATTCAAGAGCAGAGAACAGCAAAAGAAGATCAAACTGGAACAACTGTTGGACGCCAGCTTAATATTTCCCTCCCAAAGTTTCTAGTAATCATCTTTAATTTTGACAAAGAAAAAAGTGAAGGACATACGGTTGTGATGGATTAAAGGAAGCTGAATAGCCTCATAAAGAAGAACAATCCAATTCATGCATTGATGACGCTCTAACTCAACTGTTTGGTCTAAACTCCTTTTCATCTTTGAACTTAAACAGTATTTACTAACAGACGAACCTGTCTACATAAGACCAAGAGAAGAGCCCATCATATTATACTGAAGTATATCCCAGCAAAATAAGCTTTCTTGAGAATTGTGAAATACACCAAACTCACTTTAGAGAGCCATGGATAACATCATGCAAGATCAGAAGTTAATCAGTCTATATGTTTACCTTGACATTATAACTGTGTCCATAAATACCTTTATGAAACATCTGATAGATCTCATATCAGCCTTTTAATGTCTACATAAAAACAGCATTGAAACTTAAAATTTGCAAATCGTACTTTTTTGGAAAGAAAAAATAAAATGAGATATTCTGTTACCCACAAATAAATATAGTCTCTCTATGAAAAGGTTAGCTATCCTGAATAATCTTGAACCCAAGTTATCAAGATAATGAAGTAATTTGGGAAAAATGGGATACTACCTTTTAATTTATGCCCAACTGTCATGGATGAGGCCGTGAGCGGACCAGTGGATCATTCCTCATCTGTCATAATGAGAAGAGTTACCATCAAATCAGTGGAAGTGCGGGCAACTTACCTACCATGGATGGAGTTAAACAAGCCCCTTTCATAGATTTGGGCGAGGAAAGAAACTTATCCCATGATCAGAGTAACATCATGCGAGGCAATTTCGCCCAGACGCTTCAGACAATTAACTTAATGAAGATGGTGACATATCCCAAGATCACTATGGAATTGATCCTTTTTTATGCTCTTCAGGGGACCAAAATAAATTACAACTTGCTGATGATGAAACAATGATTTGACAAATTTTCCTAACAGGAGCAAGCAAGTCTCTTGAGTGAATCTTACCAAATCTGGACAGAAACCAATTTGAGAGCCAAATGTAAAACAATGCAAGGTGCATTGAAGGAGCAACATCATAAGAACAAGATGCCAATGAGAATATACCAATTCTGACAATCAAGCAATGACTAAAAAGATCATATCGCCTACAAACTAGAAGTGGGGAAAAGAAATGGCCTCTGGACATTCAGGTTCAGGGTAGTTGTCCGTAAGAAGGAGCTCAAAGATACAGGAACTAAGCCAAATGTACAAATCATCAAAAACGGCAGTTAGACACCGTCTAGCTAGGGGATATTGACACTAATAAAGATATCTGAATTCTCAGCCTATTTTACAATTATTGCTCATATTATTTTTTGAATCTTACTAGAAATATAAAAATACTTCACTTTTTACATTAGAAAGCATTTCCACAGAATCTAAGTTTTATCTTGTTTATTTTAGAAACAGTGGTTTAAAGAAGTCAGTCTGGGAATAGCAATTGAGCAGAATACAGTAAACAGTCTGATAGCTGCTCTGTTTGGACAGAACACTCTATATCGTGGATACCTTGGAGCTGAGCTGCTAAGGGAGAGATTAGATTGGCTTCCGTTGAGTCCCAAGGGCGACATACAATGAACATACTAGATAGTGTCAAAAAGAGATTTTCCAAGAGCGCTAACAGTTTAACGAAGAGATTGATGCCACAACAGGTAGCATCAAAGGGGAATTTGGTCTATAAAGATGATTGTGATACAAATGAAGGTTGCCTGGTACCTAATCTGCGTGGAGTGGACCCCCTGAGCAGCAAGTCAGCCTCAAATGTTAAGCGAGCTGAGGTTAGTGAGCTGAATGTGGTGTTCACTACAGGGCATATCATCAAGCCTTAGTGAGGATCATAAGATTTCTCATGAGCAGTTCAACGATGAGGTGAATATGTAAGTATATCATGGAGAGGATCTCTTGAGCTCCTATAGAGGGAGGAGGATAAAACTATGTTCAAGACTTTATAATATTGAATTAAAAATTCGTTATCTATGTAACCAGCTTAATCACATCAAGAAGACCATAAAAAGGACATAATAGCTTCTATGCCTATTTTTTGAGTTCCCTCACCTATAATAAAACTGGAAACTATACTTAAGAATTTGGAGGATTGAATCATAATCTCAAAAAAGGATAATGGAAAGAAAATATGCTCTTTAAATGATTATGAACAAGTTCTTGGAGCAGCATGACATTATTTTGTTTACTATGGAAAATAGTATATTTTGATTTAAAGATACAACTGCGCACTATAGCAGAACCTATCTCTACTCAACCAGTAACTCAATAGAAGGCACGTGTATGGGCCTCTCAACAGAAAGACCCTTAACTGATCAGAACTGCAACACAACCGACCATGATGCACATTGACCCTGTTGAAGAAGATACTAATTTAAAACCATACTTTAAGACCATGTATACACCTGGAGAAGAAACGATTGCTGGTTTCCTAAAGTTATATGAGAACAGCATAGATGGGGCTAGCAATCGCCAAAAGTATTACCATAAGCAAGGATGTATGAGTTGTAAAGCTCAGGAGACTCTTAGAGCGAGCCTATATCTTGGAATATTTTGAACTGAAATAAAGAGAATCCTACTTTAGAGTGCAGCAGCAAACAAGACGTCAAAAATATGAAGCAAGAGTTCCCTTTGATAAAAATGGGCAAAAATGAGCCGGTCATGCATTATGACTCTTGCTACTATCTCAAAGATCAACAATTATGGACTAAAAAGCTATTAAATTGTCTACAGAAAAAATTGTTTTGCTGAGTACATTTGAGATAATTCCCAAGTTATAGATGAATACGGCTTTAGTGGTTTAAGAGCGCAAACGTTCCTAAAGGTTCTTAAGTAATCTTTATTCAATGTAAAAGGGACATATAAAACTGAATATAAGGCCATGGGAACGTCCCATTGACGAGTTAGAAAGTCCGTCTAAATTTCTATTGAAAAAGTTTTAGACCTAAGGAAAAGAGTTCAAAATCATTTGAGCACTTGCCTTGTCAAGTGTTAACCTACAATAAGTGCCATCAACCTGGCCACTTTTACTGATCTTGTCCATTACTAAACACTGAAAAGAAGGACACCGCCTAAAGAGGATACCCAATGCTGCAAACTGGGTGGGTATCCACACTGAGGGTGATTATCATGAAGATAAAAAATTGGCCAGTGCAGGATACCACGTGTTAGGGGCACCTATCTCGGTGGCTATGCCTGCTAGATTAAGAGTCCACAGAACTGATGGATCTAGATCAAGAGATACATACCTGGCATAATCAAATAAGCTTACATAGATCATTAGTTCAGTTATGGAAAAAGAGAAGCTAGTTATGGCTACCCACAAGAACTTGAAACCAAATGGCGAAGATACTGTCAAAGCTAAATGAGAGCTGCTGCTCTTAGACAGTTTAAAGATCTTCTACAGATGTATTGACAACTAAAACCCTTTTGGAAAAAGTGTGACGAAAATGGAAGTTATTATCCAGAAAGTGTGCGCCTTAGCAGATCTGGACACCGGGGCTCCAGTCAACATATATCATCTTAGATTATAAAGAAGCTGAAAGTCATGCCCAATATTGATTATAAGATGAAGTACAAACCGCTGGATCATAAGTTATCCACTCTATAGAAGTCTAACTGTTCTACTCTTTATGCTTTGAGAACATGATTCATATGGCACTGGCAGTGGTTTTAGACATTGATCAGTATGATTTCTTGATTGGGATGCAGTTTCTATTGGAGTTTAGAGCGAAGATTGACTTCACAATCAGCACTGCAAGCATCCTGAATTAAAAACTCTTACTGTTAACTAAGTATGAAGATGTCAAACTGAAGAAACAACGGACATGCTTGGTGGTAATGAATCAATTTTTACAAAACCCACTACACCCTTACCAAGAAGGGTGTAAAACAGTTACCACTTTCTGTTAGCATAAAAGAAGGGCTTACGTTAAGCACTAGAGATACTTTTGAGACTTGACCAGAGGATCAATTCCAGGTGACTCTGTCATTTAATGAGAAAATTATGCCAGATATCATTTTAGAAGTCTACAGTTGCACCGGAATCCATAAGCTGATATAGAGCTTTACTAGGGTTCTATGAAATAAATTACTCTGGAGAGTTGAGCATCGTCTCTGGAAATATACTACTCAACCTATCGGTTTCCATAAGAGACAAGATGTCACACTGGCTCAATTGACCAGTTTCTAGGACATTTAATCTGTATATGAAATAGGGGACTTCAATGAGCTAAGGGTTAAGAATGTGACCCCTAAACAGAAGAAGGAGCTTGACGGGCTGTTGGATGAGTTTGGTGACATCTTTAGTAACTAATCCAATGACAATGGCCTCTGCTAGGGTGAGGTTCAAAAGTCGGATACTAGTTCCAATATACCATTCAAATTCAAGCCCTAATGTCACTCAGAAGCAAAGGACGCCGTTGTCACTCAAGATAAAAACCAACTATCTGAGGTAGGGCTAAACAGACCATCAAAGAGTACATAGGACTCATCTGGTTTCCTGTAGACAAAAAGGATGAAACCCTTCGAGTAGTCATGGTCTAATCAGTTTAATGAGATAACTAAGAAGTAATTTTCCCACTCCCACACATTGAAGTTAATCTGATATGACTGGGATTGCTCAAGTTACTTTTTGCGATGGATCTACCTGCAGCTACTAGAAGATGGAGCTCTCACCAGATTGTCAGAAGAAGTGCGCCCTGATAAGTAGTCAGCGGTTGTTTAAGCCCACAAGGATGCTGCAGGGGCTCTGCAACGCCCCTTCTACCTTCCAGCGCATGATGAATCACATTTTCAGCGATCTTAGGTTATCCAAATTGCTGATTTATCTTAAGTACAGCTCCATATTCAACTGAATATTACAATAGCATCTTGAGCTACCAAAAAAGGTCTAAACAGCTACGCACATCTTATCTGAGAATAAAATGGAGCAAGTTGTAAGTCTTGGGAACAACTACTGTGGCTAGATCAGGAAAATTCACTTTATATAAAAAAAGTGGAAGATGCCGGTGGCCATCCCTATCTTCACCCTGGGCAATATAGAACATTCAGTAAAGAGGTGTATAACGGCGTATCCCCTTTAAATCACACCTCTTCTGCCTCAGCTCATCACCCAATAATTGGTGGGTAAAATTCAGAAGGTGTGTCAGGAGGTGGCAGTGGTTAAAAGTCATCACCAGTGGAAGGCAAGTAGCGCGTGTCCCCCAGAGGTGCCCTTCGTTGGTTCAAGTTCCGCCAGAAATAGTAAATTTGTAGTTGTTAACATTAAAATCAATTGAGTCATTCTCAGACTCATTAATTTCCATCAGCTCTTCCATGCCTCTGTTATTATTAAAAGTCT
This sequence comes from Massospora cicadina, assembly GCA_022478985.1. Classification (NCBI taxonomy): domain Eukaryota; kingdom Fungi; phylum Entomophthoromycota; class Entomophthoromycetes; order Entomophthorales; family Entomophthoraceae; genus Massospora; species Massospora cicadina. The sequence continues at coordinate 66,449 of JAKSZP010013131.1, forward strand.
TTCTCTGACAGTACAGGCGTAACAAACCCCTTACCCAATATTTGGAAATGACCATACGTGTCCTGGCCATGGGCGCAACCTGATGTCTGCTAAAGGAATTATTGCCATCACGCCAAACAAATTTGCAGCAGAATGAATATTCTCTGGCAAATTTGATATTATTTTGACTGGGCTGGTCAGAGCTGAATAGGGATTGGCTTATACTAAAGAGGTTGTTCTTTCATAAATGAATTGCAAGATATTCATGACAGTAGTGAGATTAGTCTCAGTTCCCCATTCAGTGAACATTTAGGTCAGTAGTCCCCAACCTGTACCGCTGTTGCTCCATTTTTTCCCTTTCTACCATTTTGGTTTAAATAAAAATTCATAAAGAATCAAAATTTATTTTCTAGTTCAAGAGTTCTGCTAGAAAATTGAGAATGATTCTCAATTTTGGAAATCCCTGACTCATCCTAATGGCTGCCTTCTGCCTTTTCCATCTATCAATATAAATGGCTGTACTAGAGGTATTTTGGCTGAGATTCTGGGTGTTCACTCACCCAGAGTTCCAGGCCGGTCTTATTATTATCAGCACGCTATATGACACAATGGAGTGACCCCAGTTTTGGTCCTTCTTCAACATTCTCAATAAAATTTGCTACGTTAGTTTTGTGTCACAGATGGATGACTCATTAACCCAAACCTGGTTATTCTGTTGCAGTCATGGAATATCTCATAATCTAGATGGCAATGAGGCTTCCTTGCACCCTACATGTATAGGTGTTAGTCCCTAGAGCTCCCCACTCTTCAGCCACCTTGGACGAGTTGCAAGTGTGGGAAAGGTTGTTCATCCTGTCAGCCAATTTCCTGCCTCCCCTACCAAAGTTCTGTGCTCAAGAGTTTATTTGAGAAACTAATTTGGATTCTTCAGGGAGCATCTGTATGTGAATCCGTTGATGCCTGTGTCAACTACTGGACAACCACTGGAAGAGGTGGTGGCTCTTGTGGCTTGTATCACAGTCTCCTCTCTTGAGGGTGACTTAGGGGATAGTTGAAAAAATACTCCTTCCCCCTGGTTATGTCTCGCAAGGTGGCTACTGACAAAAACCAAGCGTATTTTCTGTTACCTGTAAAAACCCAGTTAGGCTCATATGATATTTGTGGAGGCTCTCCTGGACACAGGAGTAGGAGGGAATTTTATGAGCTTTCAGGTCGCTCATTATTTGGATATGGATCTTGACGTTAGGTCCTCAGAATTAAGTGTATCGTCAGCCTCAAAGACATGCTATGCAGTGTGACAGCCCTTACCGTTTTTTTTGAATAAGTATAGTTTCTATGATCTGTTTACCGCTGTTCTAGACTTGTTGTCCCTAATTATCCTTGAAGTGGGGTGGTGGCGGTGGCAAATAGTTTATATTGCGCTGGAGCCCAATGTTTTGTCATTAATTAACCTGCATGCACATGGTGAATTTCTACTTATTGTAAATTTTCTGCTGAAGTTGTGGACTTGATTGTTTCAACCCATTAACCCATAGTTCAGACAGCGGATTTCCCTTTCAGATTGGCCAGTACCAGGATTTTTTTAAAAAATGGAAAAGGCTGACCGTTTTCCATCCCACTCTAAGTATAATCTGATCTTCTGCCTGACAGTAATGTGATCAAAAAAGCTGTTTCTTGTAACCTTAAACAGATCAGTAAGACAAGTTCCTGGAGGTGTGGTTAAATAATATGCTCATTAAAAGCTGAGTGTTTAAAGGCCACCTCACCACCCGCTTCACACATAGTTTTGTCAGAAGGACAATGGTACATTGCACCCCTGCATGGACCAAGGACGTGTAAATAACATTACTGTTCACAATCCATATCCCCTTCCCTCAAGCAGATGATTAGCCAGGCGATTGCAAAATCCCAGAGAATTTTCAAAGCTTTATCTCATAAATGCATTAAACAAGATTTGAGTGGTGGAAGACCAGGAGTGGCTTAAAGTGGTTCATAACAGAAGAGGAATCTTTCCGTTCAGAGTGATGCTTTTTAATTTAAAAAGTATCCCAGCCACATTCCAGCGAATGATTGCTGATCTGCTAAGTGACCTTCAGTTTACCTGTCGAGTGGCATATATTGATGATATGCTTGTGTATTACACCACTCCCAAGCAGCACAAGAAAGGCCTGGAGGCAGTGCTGGCAGCGTGCATAAGGCTGACCTCTATGTAAATCCTTCCAAGTGTGAATTCTTTAGGGAGGAGGTTACCTTTCTAGGTAACTTGTCATGAGGGATAGATATGTGATTACTCCCAGTAAGCTTGAGGCAATAATCACGTGACCGCCCCCATCACCTAGAAGCAGATGCAGAGTTCTCAACTACTATCATATTCTTGAAAAATTTCCTACGCCTTTTTTCATCTGGCTGCCCCATTGTATCCCTTGTCGGGAAAATTTTCCATCATGATATACAGAGGAGTATCAATAGACATTTGACGCCATCAAAGAGCTGTTTGTATCACCTTCCATACTTCGCCATGTCAATCCCATCAAGACTTTTATCATACATGCAACGCCTCATTGGCCTCCATGAAATCAGGAGTGATTTAAGCGCTTGAAGGGGTGGAACACCAAGTGGCATATTTTTCATATAAGTTCATGTCATCTGAACAGTCCTGGGCCATTTATATTAAGAAGTTGGCCGCTGTACATGGACTTTAACTCATTAGCGGTACTTTATGAAGGGGGCGCCACAGGAGGTAATCATAGACGAATCATCATTATAATTTGTACTTCCAAAAGCCCAATAAGTTGGCGCAATGGCAGGCTCAACTGTACCATGACTTGTGCAGGTTTGGTTTTCGGTACAAATTTGTAGAAGGGGCATTAAATTCCTATCTGACCATCTGGGTCACAACCCTTCCCTGAGTCCGATGGAGGAAGAGATGCAGGTGTTGTAACTAGGATACCTTCTATAAGATTCTCACTATTATTCCACCTGCAATTCTAAGGGCTGACTGGGTGCCAGATGTGCTATTGGTATCTCGGGTGCTGGCAGGTCAAACCTCCTGTAGGGAGGGGTTGGGGCTGTCTGACCAGTTGGGTATGCCAGGCCACAAGTGTTCCCATTACTTATTAGTGAAGAGGTAGCTTATGTTTTGGGACCAGGTTTGGGTGCCTTAACAACTCTAGGATAAAGTCATCTCTGCTTACCAAGATCCCCTGCGGTGGGTCACCCTGAGCACAAGAAGTATATTAATTTGATTAAACAGATTTTCAATTGGTTGGGCATCTCCAAGGATGTTCCATCATGGATTACCAATTGCGTGACATATGTGCGCGCTGTCAGATCCATCAGGAAGAAATGGTCTCCTGAATCCCCTACTTAGGCAAAAGGCCTGTGGACATAAGTGTTCATTGACATCATTGTTGAGCTCCCCAATTCCAATGAGTTCAACTTGATTATGTTGTCCATAGATAGATTTATGATATCCTTCCTCGTTATTCTCTGTATCTCCGCCATTACTTATGAAGAGATGGTTATGCTTTTTGTCCGCCATGTTTTCTCAATATTTGACATACCACAGGAGGTCGTGAGTGATTGGGGGCCACAGTTTATGGTTTGTTTTTGGACCATTATTTTGGCTATCTTGTTTATTCAGCTGTGCTGGTCCAAGGCGTACATCCTCAGTTGGACGGGCAAATAGACAGGTTCAACAAGATCCTTATACAGTACCTCCACTGTTACGCATCCACTATATAGGATACATGGGCTGCAAAACTTGCCATGATGAAGTATATGTACAACTGAACTACTTATTAGTCATCAGGGTTCTCCCCCTTATGAGGCTACCCTAGGATACATCCCTCATTTCTTTTTGGTCCTTGTCCTCACATCAAATTTCCTTCTGCTGAAGAGCAGATGCAGCAGATCCAGATTACTCAATCCCAAGTTGGGAGCACCTGACGAAGGAGATAAGTGATTAAAAGTGGTTTGCAGATCACTAATGTCTTCCAACTCATGATTTAATGGTGGGGTCGCAGGTGATTCTGGATAAGCAACACCTGCATTTGAAAGTCCCATCGCAGAAGTTTATGAGAAAGTGTTCTGGTTCTAACGTGATTGAGGATTATTTAGCTGATGGGGCCTTCTGGTCTGCGCTTACCAAACATTGGAAGCAGCACCCAGTCTTCCTTGCTTCCCAGTTGTCCCTGTTTCAGGGGAAGGCACATGCTGACCCAGGACCTGTGGTTATTAAGGGTTTGGAGGAAGCGGAGGTAGAGTCCATTCCAGCATTACAGAGTTCACATCACTCTATGTAGTACTCAATGTCTTGGACATTATTTCCTTCCCATAAAAACAGCTGGGTGAGTGCCCATGATTATTCAAATTTCCGCTATTTGGTGGAGGCCTTCCAAACCACCCATCTTGATGCTCCTCAGCCTCCTCTGAAAGTTTCCGCCATCCCAACAATAAACTTACCTAAGGAGCAAAAGAATGTCACGATTTCCAAGGTCCTTAGTGGGGGGCTACCCCAGTTTAACAAGGGAAGGGTGATGTAAGCCTTAGGGACCAAGCCCCTGCACTAGATCGAAAGAAATTACTATTTTGGACAAAAACGGGAAGAAGTTTGTGGCCATTTCTCTTATAGCCCTAGAAAAATTACCCCATGTATCAGAGGAGATGTGGGTAACGGCGTATCCTTAAAAATCACACTTCTTCTGCCTCAGATAATCACCCAAGAATTGGTGGGTAATAGTTAAAAAGTGTCAGGAGGTGGCAGTGGTTAGAAGCCATTGCCAGCGGAAGGCTATTAGCGAATGCCTCAAGAGGTGCACTCCCCTGCAAAGCTCCACCGGAACATTAAATTAATGGTAGGTTACATATAACAATTGAGTCACTCTCAGACTAAAAATCACCATCAGCTATTCCCACATATGGTCATATAAACAAGCCCATCTTTGACAGGTACATGTGTGACAAACCCTTCACCACTAAATGGAACTGGCCATATGTGGCCTGGTCATGGGTGTAGCCTGCTATCTAAAGGATGAATTTTTGTCATGCCAAGCGCAATTTCAGTGGATTAATTATTCTTGCCGGCGAATTTGATATTAATTTGACTAAAATGGTCATATAAGTCAAGAGTGGCAATTATTTAGGAAGTCAATCCGCCATAATCGAATTACAATATATCCTTATCAATAGTGCACTTAGTCTCAGTTCCCCATTAAATGAGCATATATGGCAATGTTCCCCAAAAATACTTCTCTCTCCATTTTTTCCCTTTATCCATTTTGGTTCCATCTTTTAGAATTTATCAGTTTATTTGTGATTTTGAGAGTTCTAAAGACATTTAGTGGGGATAATTCCAAATTTTGGAAATCCCTGGCTGGTCCTCGCGGCTGCTTTATACCTTTTATACATCAATATGGATGGCTGTACCTGAGGTATTCTAGATGCGGTTCTAAGTGCTCACTCACTTTGAGTTCTAGGCCAGTCCTATTATTTTCAGTACTCTCCATGACACAGGTGCACCTTTCTCAAGAGACTGTTAGAGTTCCTCAAGCACAAGATCAGTCCTATCAGAATCAAGCTTCAAGACAGGGAGGTGAAAGCCATCATGGCTATTTACCAACACGGAGCATGAGGGATATCCAAGGGTGTTTTGGAATGTTGGAATATTAACAGCAGTTCATCCCCCTTTTGAAGACTTTGCAGCACCCCAGACATAACTGCTCACCAAGAAAATGAAGTTCAAGTGGTGCCGGAACTGGAGCAGAATTTTGTGTAGTTCAAGACAAGATTGGTGGAGGCGCCTTGTTAGCCTACCATAATTTCATTAAAACGTTCTACCTCTATACTGACACCAATGATATAGGATTTAACGCGATTTTGGCTAAGTTAGACAAAGATGGGTGGATCGCCTAATAGAATACTCTTCTAAAGTGTTTAGTAAAGAAGAAAAGATTTAAGGTCATCAAGTGAGAGCATTTAGTGGTGATATTATTGTTAAACACTTAAGACCTTATTTTTAATAGGGTACATTTTAAGGTAGTATTAGATTACGCGACACTCCGCTGGTTGCAGAACATGAAAGATCTTAATGGACGCCTTGCCCACTGGACACTGTTACAACAAGTTTATGACTACAAATTTATACACTGAGCAAAGGATAAAAATCTTAACGCTGATGGCCTATTGCAATTGCCAATGTTCCACTTACAGACGCCAGAGAGCAATCAGATCTATGATTTAATTAGGGTACCAGAAGAGGCCTGGCAGGGCGAAACAGATGAAGTTAAGAGCGTCCTTAGAAGGTGTTCCAAAGACACCTAGTGTGTCAACAGCAACATATAAAAGAATTTTTAGAGCAGATGGTACCCCTATATTAAGCCCAGTGACTGAATGGAGTTGGTGATGAAATTCCATAAAAGTGTGGGCCACCAAAGATTTAAGAAAACGCTGGCATATCTAAAAGAGAGATTCTACTGTTAGTGTATGTCTGACGAAGTGCACCAAGCTCTTTAGTTGTGCATACCCTGTGCAAGTTTCCACCCACTATAGAAGTTTTTTGAGCTTATACTTATCTCCACTACAGCGACCTTCAACAATGTATCAATCAACGTGGTGGGACCTCTACCAACTGTCTCCAGTGGATAAAAGTTCATCTTAATCATGATCAACCACTTCACCAAGTGGGTCAATGCATCGACAGTGAAGTCATACAGCACAAACTCCACTGCTCACTTCCTTTACAATCATATCATCATAAGGCATTATTGCCAAAAGCTTTACTCTTAAACAACGAGAATAATTTTATCTCAGATGTGAGGCGAAAGTTAATGTTCTAGTGGGAGTGAAACATCAGTTAACCACTCCCTACACCCCATGCTCAGTTGGAAGTGTCAAAAATTCAAAGGAACCTTGAGAAGGATTTTGAAGAAAAATGCTCTCAATTACAAATTAAAATGGGATGTTGATGCTCTCAGCGTTGTTTGCTTACCGGTTGATCCATTATTGAGTGTTTGAAATGTCCATTTTCAAAGCCCTTTATGGAGATAATGGCAGATATGCTAACCCTGCTAGCACTAATCACAGCGGACTGAAAGAACCTTCCGCGTGAAAGCTATCAGCAGGAGATAGCTGATGAGCTTATCAGAACTTAATTGGAAGCTCCAAAAAATATTGGGGCTATTATCTTTATAAGCTCAACAGGAGAGTCAAAGAAAAACTAGCCTACTGGAGTTCAATCTAGGTGACAAACCTTGTTCTTTCATCTAGAGTAAAACAGCCAGGAAAGTACAGACTATTTGGATTGGTTCTGCTACTATCTTAGATAAAGGAGCTGAATATTTATCTGGGATCACAATTGTCAAGAAATTTATATAATTGAATAATAAACTATACAATTTGGTGGATCATAAATTAGAGTCAAGGCGAGCATCAAGATTGAGCAGAAATTATATTGATGTGAAGAAAATTGATCGTGGTATTGATAGTTTGGTGAATTGAAGGAATTCCGCTGAAACCTTGAGATAGATGAAAACTTCTAAAATGGAAAGAATAGGAGATTGCTAAGCAGAAGGGAGGAATTGACCTAGAATCCTGAGATAAGAGTTGAACGGAAGAATGAGAGTAGGAAGTTTTTTGAGTAGTCCACAGATAGGTCTTCAATTTTTATAATTTAATATTAAAGTACCATTTTAGGGTTTTGCTCCATATCTTATACATAATGCATTTAAAAAGTTCTGGACTTAAAGTTTTAATGACACAACTTTACAAATAAATAAACTTTCTCTTATCATAATTGAACATACAACCTTTCCCTCTCTATACATATTTATATTGCTAAATCAATTGTTAAAAGGTATGCACATAGTTCCTATTTTGTATAACCATGTTTAAACCAGCTGTCACATTCTTCTGAATTGTCTCTACTTTATCAAAAGGATGAACCATCAGTGCCACCTTCAGATTATAATTATACACCCTATTCACCAGATTTGGCTCTGTCTGACTTCTTTCTGTTCTCTAATATGAAGGTGGCACTGAAGGTTCATCCTTTTGATAAAGTAGAGACAATTCAGAAGAATGTGGCAGCTGGTTTAGACATGGTTATACAAAATAGGAACTATGTGCATACCTTTTAACAATTGTTTTAGCAATATAAATATGTATAGAGAGGGAAAGGTTGTATGTTAAATTATGATAAAAAAGTTTATTTATTTGTAAAGTTGTGTCTTCAAAACGTTAGTCCCAGAACTTTTTGAATGTACTGTGTATATATCAGTTTTTATTAAGGATAAGTGATCTGCTTATAATCCAATCTGATGATCAGTGGCTAATACCCTGTGCAAACCAGCTCAGCGGATTTAACCCATATTGCCAGAAAGTTATCATTGGTGCTCACTACAGGGGGCCGCTGGTAAACTGTAGCATATCATCACTAGGGCATCATGGCGAGACCTCATTCTTTACACCAAAATCTAATTGGGTTTTACAGTTGATACACTGGGGAAACAATGGATTCATTCAATGAAGAACAAGAACTATTCACAGTGACAAGGACAGGGGACAAGGATACTATGAAAGAATTGCAGTTAGGCGCTTGCCCCGCATTGGCGCCAGATCAATAGGGCAGGTCCACAAACGTGACCCCTCAGCAAATGTGGGGTATTATGGAATGGCTTTTGAGAGGGTACCACCTTTATGAAGATGATGTGAGGGAACATGCGCTGAGTTTAGTTTTATAACCAAAAGGACCAAGAATCTCATTATGCGCTCTATATGTCTTACCTTAACGCTACCACCACGGGGCTGCCTTGCCAGCTCAGCACACATGGAGCTGAGAAATACTTGGTTGCATATATTCAGCCTTTGATCCACCAACTACTGCATGTGTTGGCCTAATATAACATTGAGATCGAGTATGTCATGTGATTTGTTCAAGTGCAACAGAATGACTTGAAGCTCTGAGGATCACTCACTTGATTAAATAATTCCTGCATGCTTATTCGGGCTGAAGTTTGGCTTAAAGATCCTCAATTTTGCAAGTAGCTTATGGTTTTGACCATTTGGAAACTCACTAGGCATCCTCAAATAGCTCCGAATTTTCTGGCCGATTTTGGGCTTGATTTTCACTCTGTAATTAGGAACTTCAACCAAGGCAGGCAAAGTTGCAATCTGTGTATCCTGAATTACCAGTTCGCTGACACTCTCCAAAAGTGACTTAAAATAAAAACTGGAAAGAAAAAGAGAATTTAAATAAAATTTTTTATTAGACTAGTTTATTTGATAATTATTCATTAGGCTAGGTGCTAGTATTTATACCTCTAGGGCATCTCCTTGCCATATTCAAGAATGCAATCTCACAAATTATTTTACACCTCAATTCAGCCTACGACTGAGACCTATTGCTTTGTTTATTGGTGGCAAAATACTCTTATATTCAGGAGGATTTCAGGGACAAAAATTGCAACAATGAGCGTGAAAAATGGTCCTAGGATCATCTTGAAATGAGTTTCATCATACTGCTGACAAAATAAAAATTCTGGGAAATTTCATGGTTAACTTAAGAAAATGTTTTACCCTTAATCAGGCTGTCAGCAGGCCTCACTTGATAGCACTAGGTACTCCCATTCAGTTAGTCCATGTGCAAGCGCTATCATGCCAGTTACACATATTGACATACAACTATTTTTTATAGTCAATCAAAATTTTCATCACACAGCTGATGAAAAAGACTCCCTAATTAGAATGACAACTGTCCTCTCAATAGCACTATGTGCTCCCATTTGGGTGGTCCATGTGCAAGTGCTATCATGCTAATTACATTTTTTTGTCTTTTCTTTAATGTGATTTGTAGATGTTATACTCAGGGCGATCCTGAAAAATTTTTCATGTTGATTTCTTAATATTGGTCCCAATTAATTTGGACTATTTGCTGAGGTTTGGTACAGCAATAATCGGCCTAACTTTGTGAGTGTATTTGGCCTGAGCTACCAATTAAATAATGATCTGGATTGACGTTGAGTTGATTGGCCTGTGCCGAGTAGTTGCAGAGAAGATTGGCCTAAATGTGTGGGGGTATTCAGCCTGAGATTTTAAAAATATAATTAAATTCATTTTGCAATAATCATCCCAAGCCATGTTACTGAAATAGGTTTTTAGAGTATTAGCTCAAGCATTATGAGGGCAAAATGTCCCAATCTGTAGTTTATTAAAGGGTTTATTTTTGAGTCAACCACAGAATCTAACAATTACACTCACCTTTTACTTGAATGCCTCAATAAATCTTTCTCTGAGGTCCAATGGGTGCTAGTGCACATGGACAGTCATGTAGTGGACGTCCGCCATTGCTTGGACAAATTAGTTCCACGGCGAATCATGAGTTACTCTGAGTAATAGAGGAATTGTTAGACTGGCGCAGCCTATCAGAGGAATAGATCTGGTATGTCACAACGTTGGGTAGTAACACTGAGCAGTTTATGGTGGACCTGGCAGAATAGGTAAAGGGATTAGAGCAGCGGTGGATTGATTAGGGAACAGGTTACCTTGACAGAGCAGCGGATGATGGATCACATTGTCTCCATGGCAATTAAATTTAGTCAACTTCATGTTGAGAGGAATAACTAGCAGACGGCTGACCATGTGACCAGCTCTTTTTTGGAGTACTCATAATACAGCCAGTTGCAGTTGGGTCATATTAATCAGTTGGAAAGTGGTAGTCAGGTAGCTTAGAGCTGAATCATTACCCTTCCGTTCATTGAGATGGTAGAGTATGCTCATATGCAAGTGCGCTTTGATACCCTTCAATGGGTCAACAAGGAGCTGGTGCAGGAATGAACCACTCTAATTAGTCAAGTAGACAAAGCAAACCAACAAGCGCATGACACCAAATGACAGAACGCAAGAATGCAGAGCATATTGGAGGATTTTCTCTCATGGTTTCAGAAAATGGAGCGTAAACTGGACTCTGAGCAGAGATTATGCTGCAAATTGCAAAGTGAGTTCAAAGCGCTTCAACAGGGGGTGCAAGTCGGCAGATGTCAGTGCTGTTTGGTCAAAGCAGAGTGAATAATTGATGAACATTTTTCTGAACAGCCTGGTAAGGGGGAAAGGGTGAAGTCAGTGGAAAGTCTGGATAAAAATGCTACAGATCAGCCAGTAAGTATTCCACGGGGGTTGCAGCAGTCTCTCCTCACAATCAAACTTCTTCCCAATCCATTTTGGCGGATTTGCATCCTTCCGTGTGACCCTATTATAGTCCACAAAGGGATGTTCCCCTTGACTATTTGGCCCCTATTTTGGCTGTTCCTCATGCCCGGAGCCCAGAGTAAGGTGATTTTGTTCAGATCAAAATTTTTTCATCGTTCAGTTATGATGGGAACATGTATGGATATTTTATATGGTTCAAATTTGCTTTGGAAGGGGCATCAGAACAGCAGAAAGCAAAACTGTTGCTTCCCGCTCTGGATGTTGAGAGCGCCAACCATGTCACCTGTTATTTCCAAAATAGTTTCATATCTTATCAAGAGGTGAAGGAAACTGTTCTCCATTTGTTTGGGGCGCGGCTAAGATGGCGCAGCACAAGGCTGATTTTCTGACCATACAGTTTCACAAGAACGAGTCCCTGGTGAAGTCTGCAGAGCGATTCACAAATGAAGCTCATGTGTTAGTGGAGCCAATATCTTAACCAATGAGGATGTAGGTATATTCATGATGGCGGCAGTCAAACCATATTGTGAACTACATAATGCTATGTCTAATATAATGAATGAAGACGCAAAGCTTTTTCAAATTGTTAACACTTTGTGCCATCTTCCCGCTACATTCAGTGCTTCCAATGTGGAGTGGAAGGCCCCTGCTACCGCCGCTGCATACTCATTAGGAAATGGACAGCAACGACCCAGTTATAATCCGTTGGATAATATTTGTCCACCCTATATGACAACAGATCTTTTCTGCACTCCTCATGCTCAGCCGCCCATCCCCAGACTAACTTCAATACTTCAGTTAATTTTTACCTGGTCCTTCAGGTTCAAATTATAGGCGGGAGCCATTTATGAATGCTTGTTTAGCATGCGGATGAATAGGGAATTATGCGGCTAACTTCTCAGGCAACCAGCACGTTCATGCAGTGCCATCTGTTTTGATTGACTAGGGAAAAGCTCATGCGGAGTAGAGATGGGGCGCTATAAATCTGCTAACTTGAATTTAATTGTCCCTGACGATTCCCATGAGTCTCTTTGCATTAGCCCCAGTACCTAACCTGATGTATTATTATATCAGCAACTTCTGGTTAATACCTCAGCCTCCATTCAAGAGAAAAACTATCCCCCTTCAGGCTATGAGTTCCACTGAAATGTGCAAAAGCTGTATGCATGGCAAATCCTTGAACAAAATGACACGAATGATTTTGGACCCTCAACGGACGTTGCCTCCCTAGTGGTGTTAACATAGCCATTATAATAGAAAATATTGCCCAGGAGTATTCTCATGTCATTATGGTATAGCCACTTTTCTTGGTAACAAAAAGCCCTTGGACGTTCATATAATAAGCACCAATGGTTCTTCTTGTTTGGAGTGTACAAACTATGATTTTTTTGATCTTAACAAAAAAAACCTGATCTATTACAAATACGTTGCCCCAGTTATCATAAATTCCACCAAGCTCATGGCTAAGCTTCCGTGAAGCCTGATGTGGACCACAGAGTATTGTATGGGACCGTGAGGACACGTAACACTGTCTCCAAAGGAGCTTACAACATGTTACCTTTGAGATTTAGTTCAGTTTGGGCTTCCTCTCCAACAGTGGCCCTGCAAATAATAACTATGAAATGTTGATCAGTGCTGCATTCATGCGGCAATTTGGAGTTGTGGGTGATATGGTGGAAGAAGCCATTAGTACCTTAGGACAACAGATCACCATTTACTTTACCTCTAGCGGAACCCCAAAGGATCTGATCCACTCCAGCCAGATCAATTTGGCGTATAGTGACTGGGTGATGTCTGTCCAATATCAGTGGATGAAGCAGAGGACAGAGCTCTCCCCAACCAGATCTATGAATACAAAGGTATTCCGCTATGAGCTGCGAACACTGTAATCATACCATCCAGGCATCAGGTTATATTATAAATGGAGCTTGAAATGACATCTAAGAAGGTTTATACAGGGAGATTATGGGGCCCTACCAGCAATCCTGGCTCAAACCGCATGCGTCTCCTGGGTTAATGTTACCAGGGAAGGGGGAAGTGAAGATGCTGATAGAGAACCTGCAGAAGGAGGCTATGATGGTCCAAAGGAACCAAGTGATGGCTTATTTACACTTAACCCCTATTGATGAGGTTCACCATATTCACGTCTTCATCATGGGAGGACCTCGGCCTGCCAGTAAAACCCCCATTTGGTGTACTGGATGTGGTTCCACAATAAGCTCTAACCAGATTATCATAGTAACAGAAAGATAGGATGATGGCTTAATTATAAACCAAGATATGTTTGCTTCCAATGACCATGACTTGGGGTGTGCACAAGGGGTGGTGCATCAGGTAGACATTGGAGATCACCCTCCCACCTGTTCACGGTCTATTAGGCTCTTGAAAGCGGCAGAAGAGGTTGTCTCCAATGAGATAGACAATTTGATTAAACAAGGGATGTTAGAACTATCTAAGAGCCCATGGGCATCGCAGGTGCTAAATTGTTAAGAAAAAGATGGCACCAACCGGCTGGTCAAGACTATTGAAATCTCAATAGCATTATGAAGAAAGATTCCTAACCCCTTCACAGATTGACAACGTTTTGGATCGACTTGGAAGGGCTAATTATATTTAAGCCATGGATTTGATATTGGAGTACTGTCAGATCAAATTGCCAGCGGCGGAATGCAAGAAATCTGCTATAATCACTTAAAAGGGTTATTCCAGCCTACACATATGCCACAGGGTTTGTGCAATGCCCCACCTACGTTCCAGTGTACTATGGATACGAACTTATGCGACTAGAAGCTGTCTTGCATTTTAGTTTACCTCAATGATATCAACATGTTCTTGCAAACGTTCACAGAGCATCTTGAACACTTAGATCAAGTGTTACACTGACTTACTGATGCTTAAATTAAGATCAAGCCTCTGAAGTGTCATTTTTTCAAAGATCAATTGGAATACCTTGGGTTCATGGTGGACTCAAAAGGTCTTAAACCGCAGCTAGTGAAGGTGGAAGCTATATGTAAAATGACCTAGACAGGCAATTAACGAGATATCCAAGTGCTTTTAGGGATGGTTGGTTACTACCAGCGTTTCATTCCTAACTTCAGTTGTAATGGGCACCACTATTTGAGTTGTGAAGAAAAATGCCACTTTTGACTGGACGGAACGATGCCAAAACACTTTTAATGTCTTACAAACCACATTGGCAAGTGCGCCAATTTTGCAATACCCCAACTTCAAAAAATATTCATAGTACAAGTGGATGCATCACTTTTCGACGTAATGGCAGTATTATCTCAGAAGAGTAATTATGGCGTAGAGCACCCTGTCATGTTTTGTAGCAAAAGCTTAAACTGTAATGAAAGAAATTACACCATGAATGATCATTAGTGCTTAGCGGTGATATATGAATATAAACAGTTTTGAGTATACCTCCATGGGGTGAGATTCCAAGTGGTAACATATCATGCATTTTTGCATTGGCTGCAAATTCTCTGTGAACCTGAAGGATGGCTCACACGATGGTCATTGAAACTCAAAGTATATGATTTCAAGATTGTACACCAGCTGGGAGTAAAAAATTAGAATGCAGACTGTCTTTCACAGCTACCAATGGTCGCTATTATGGTGGATTTGGACAACATTATGTATGAGAAGTTGGTGGTGGGCAAATACCATGATGTGCCACCACAAGTGATCAAACTGTTAGACAAGCTTAGACAGGATACCTTATTACGCGATGGGGAACTATATAATTGGATTGGGGAATCAATGCTGAGTTTCCCTAAACCTTCTGCTAAGCCAGCGATTAATATGAATCACATCAGGTGGTAGGCCATGGTGGGTTGCAGAAAACATTAGAGTTTTTGTGAGCTCATTACTATTCGGGAGATGGTTAGCTGTTGTCATCAGTGACAAGTGGAGAAACCTTTTCACAAGAAGACCACATATATAGCTGGTTAAGCCCTGATTTGCATGGCATACCATTTCTCTTGATGTGGTAGGGCCTTTTCTAACTGGCATGAACTGAGATATATACATAATCTTAGCAATTGACCACTTGATGAGATGGGTAGAAGCTTGGGCAATTAATGATCTAGGTGAGGTTCCCATCACCAAGTTTATTATGGCGTGTGTCATACAGTAACATGGCTGTCCGCAGTTCATCTTAACGGACAATGGAACCAATTTCACTTTTCATGTCCTGCTCAAGTTGAACGAACTGTTGGCAATCTTTGGGGTCTTGACTACACCCTACTATCTGGAATCCCATGGAATAGTGTAACGGGTCAACCAAACATTGGCAAACATACTCCACAAGTTTGTGCAAGATCAACCCTCTGAATGGAGTACCCTCCTACCCACAGCTGTCTTAGCATATAATATCAGCTACCATTTGTCCACTGGAAAGAGTCCTTTTTGACTGCTCTATGGTAGGCATACAGCTTTAACTGACCTGCTTTACTCTTGTGTGGAGGATACTGGCAGCGTGGAACCGCAGCGTTATTTGACCAATCTAATGGAGACGCTGATCAAAATACAAATGGAAGAATATTCTACCAGCTTGGCTAAGTAGATTCATGATCAGGCAGCTAATCAGAGTAACGTAGAGGCTCCCACAGTATACTATAGAATCATGTCTTGTTTCCTTGACCAACATGGATCCTGATGGAAGAAAAAGCTTTCTAAAATTTGGACCAAGCCACTTAAAATAATTGAGAAGACTGTTACCAATGCCTACACTATTAAGGAACCTGGGGGTGGTCAGATTATCAAATTGAGTTTACACAAAGTTCCTCTGATCAAATAAGCAACATGAGCTTATCGTCCTTTAATAGGGGGTATAATATTGAGAAATTGATATGACTGGATGATAAGTTATAAATTCCTGCCGTTTGTAATTTTTAGAGTTGAGGCATGTCTCAAGATTGAGTGGAAATTGTATTGATGTGAAGTGAAATAATTGTAGTATTGATAGTTTAATGAATTAAAGGAATACTGACAAAACCTCAAGAAAGATGAAAACTCCTAAAAAAGGAATGAATAGGCGATCACTATGCAGAAGGGTGGAACTGACCTAGAATCATGAGATAAGAGTTGAGTGGAAGAATGAGTGGAGGAGGTTTTTTGAGTAGTCCACAGATAGGTTCTGCATTTTTTGTATAATAAAAGTGTCTTTCGGGGTAATTGCTCCACATCTTATATAATTTGGTTTTTATTGAGGATGGGCAATCTGAATATTGTCCTTTCTGTTTCTCAGTGGCTGATACCTTGTGCAAAACATCTTGAGGGATTTAACCTTATTGCAAAAAAGTTAACAACAATACTAAAATTGTATAATAGGTTACATGCATGGCACCTGAGTTCACTCTCCCAGTCTCATCTTGAGGCAAAGTGTCAAGGATGAGGCTGCAAGTGGACCAGTGGATCATTTTTCATCTTGGGAATGAGCAGAGTTCACACTTAAATTTATATAAGTGTGGGCATTTTACTTGCCACGGATGGAGTTGGACAAGCCCCTTTTTTATATTTTCAAGGAAAGAAATTTAATCCACCATCAGAGTGATGTTGTGCGAAATAATTTTCACCCTGAGGCTTCATACAATTTACTTAATGAAGATAATGATTTTACCCAAGATCATTATGAAAAATTGAACCCCTTTTATATCTTTGGGGCCAAAATAATTTATAGCTTGGTGATGACAAAACGATGTTTTGACTAGTTTTCCTAACAGAAGCGAGCAAGTCTCTTGAGTGAATCTTACTAAATATGGACAGCAACCAATTTTGAGAGTCACTCAAAAACTTGGGACCACCTCGTGCTAAAAAAGGGAGTCACTCAAAAACTAAATGTGAGGAACATTATAAGAGCGCCATTGTATGAACCAGATTTCATTGAATATATTAACAAATATAGTAATTAAGTAATAACCGAAGAAGATGGTACCACCAACAACCTAGAAGCAGGGAGAGAAGAGGGGCCCTTGGACATCCAGGTCTTAGGGTAATCACAACAAAAAGAGCTCACATATACAAGAACTAATCTAAGTGGATGAAGCATTAAAAGCGGCATTTAGACGCCTTCTAACTTAGGGATCTTGAAAATCCTCAATACCTATACCCAAATTCCTAACTTGCTTCACAAAAATAATATATATACTTTCTTGATCTTTATAGAAGATAAAGTACTTCACTTTTCACATTAGTAAGAAAACCTTTCTTCTGAATCTTAGCTTTAACTATTTTATTTTTACTTACAATGAATTAATTATTCAAATCGCCATTAGCCATTCTAGGATTAGCAATTGAGCTGAATACATTAAATAGTTTGAGATCTGCTATGTTTAAACAGGAAAATATATATTATGGATATTTTGGAGATGAGCTGCTAAGGGAGAGGCTGAATTGGCTTAAGTTGAGTCACAAGAGCCAGTGTATAATGAACATGTCAGAGATTGTCAAAAAGAGATTTGACAAGGACACAAACAAGCTAAAGAGATCAATGTTACAACGGGTAATATTAGAAGAGAATTTGTTTCACAAAGATGATTGTGATCTAAAGGAAGGTTATCAGGTGTCTAAGCTGCGCGTAGTAGACCCCCTGAGCAGAGAGTCAGCATCACATGTTAAGTGAGCTGAGGTCGGAGAGCTGGCTCCAACTTTGCATAACTCATTAAGTTGTTTTTTGCTTTCCATTGAAGAATTCATGTGTATGAGGGGTAGAGCAGAACATCCTAGGAACCATGAGAGAGTTATTAAAGCTAAGGTCTATTTTTACCAGCTAGAATATGTAAAGCCATTTTTCTATCCAAAGATGCTTCAAATCTTGCATTAAGAGCTATATATAGCAGCTTTATGAAGAAGGCTTAAAGATCTAATATCTTATTATACAATCACCTTTAAAGGCTGAATGAAATACAGTTTCACTAATAAAAAGAGGTCTGTCAATTTTTCTTGCTGTTAAACACTTCCAGTATTACCTATATGGGACAAATTTCATGCTGGTTACAGGACACGCCTCTTTAGTGAGGCTTTAAAATAGTAAAATCCCAACAAGAAGACTTCTCCCGTGTGCATTGAAGCTACAGTATTACATTCTGAAGATTGTCCTTAAAGCATGCACTCAACACATGAATTTTGATGGCCTTTCTTGATTACCTTTGCTCTACCTAGAGAAAATTGGACTGGGTAACTACAATATTTGCTTATGATAACCTGACTCCTGGGAAGGAAAAGATGATCCAGTTTAAAAAGTTGTTGAAGAGTCATTCATGTAATACTAAGGTTCTTAAAGATATGCTATAAAAAAGGTTGGCTCAAATTAGTTACCTTAACTTAGACCAGCCAATTAAGTACCTATTATCATTGGAACATCATAAACCTGGACATGGAAGAGATAGCAAGGCTTATGAATAAATAAAGGGATATATTACTAGTAAGTAATCTTAAACTCTGCAGTTGAAGTCATAAAAGCCTGTATAACATGTTGAAAAATCGCCAAATAAAGTCAAGTAATAGTATAGGCCTATTACTCCACAACAGCCTTTTTATACAGTAAGTGTCATTGTTGTGGTCCCTTTTCCAAAATCATCAGGAGAAAATCGCTACATTGTGGTTGGAATTGGTCACTTTACAAAACATATTGAAGTAATAGTCTTCAAGCCCAAACCGCCAAGTCTATAGCACCCTTTTATATGGTATTTTTTTACTATAAGTAGCTGCCCCCGAGTGTTTTTATATAATAATAGAAAAACTTAGCTCAAGAGTTTTCAAAGTTCTAGCCACTAGTATGAGTACATAACAGCTATTTTCAGCGCCATACAACCCTAAACCAGTGAAATGTTAAATGCACCAATGGAACTTTAGTATTGATACTTCAGAAATTTCCCAAAACTGATCCTTTACACTGTACCATTACTTACCAAGCGCACTAATAGCATACAGATTCAATTATCAATGTTTTTTTAAGAATTTCACCATTTAAGGCTTTATATGTGTGGAATCCACCATCGGATACCACAAATATGTTATTATAGTGAGAATTTTACTTTTTTAAAAAGTAATAAACAGCTCTTTGTTAAAGTTTTTTTAAGTTTTTTTTATTGTTTAACCGGATCAAAACCAAAAGAAGGTCCTTTTCTCAATACTAGTTTTTACTATTTAAACTAGTTCAGATTTTGAGACCATGGGTATTCAAGAAAAAAGTATATAAAGCTGAGTCATCTAAAATTAGGAAATATAGGCTTTTGGCCTATCAGATTAAAGATAAATATTTTGAGGCAAAAATGACCCGTGTGGTAATGATTTGATGTGTTGTATTCAATCACCAGCGAGTAAAATCTTCTCACCTCAGTAGTGGTCAGACTCGTGTGGTAATGATTGGTGAATTTGCACCCTATCATCATCAAGTAAAATCTTCTCACCTCGGCGGTGGTCAGACTCATGTGGTAATGAACACCCCAAATTTGGCTGAGAAGTCAGAGTAATCCTATTATTAGTTATTACCTTTTTAAGCTATTTTTGTTATAAACCATATTTTTCCAATAGTTAGGATTCCACTGAGAATCCACCAAGGTCTTTTTGCCATGGGTACTCATATCAACAATATCCACAATATTATTTAAAGATCGGGCAGGTGATGGGCCCATCATGGTAGCAGATTTGGGGCACTCGTACCTCCAACATTCTTTTTCTTAAGTCAAGAAGGAGATTGTCTGACAATATGGAATAGAACATCAAGATTTTTATCATACTTGCTAAAAGTTGTTAGAAGTAGCACCAAAGGTCCCAAAAAGACTGTTAGTTTTATAAGTTTAATACTTAGTTCAGCTACATTATTAAGTAATGAAACTTTGCAATTACTGTTATAGAAATAAAAGATGCTAATGTTTTCGACATTTTTTGTCTATCTAAAAGTCTCTGATGTGATACTCTAATACCACAACTGAATCACTCCTTGTGAATTTAAGTTAGATTCTATCTAGGAAAGCCAATTGGTTATCCCATTGTAGGGCTTCCATTTTTCATGGCTTTATGGTGCTGTTCCCATGAAGCCTGACAGTCGAAACTTGTAGCAGTTTAAGTATCACAACATTTGTTTTATATAATTTTAAGAGTTTCCAAGTTAAGATTATGTCCTGTCAGCTATAGTATACTTGCTATGGTGATATTGGCAAAAGTATCCATTGAAATCGAGATATTTTGAAGAGATATAAATAATATATTAACTTTATTTTTATAATAAACTATGGGTTTATACGTTACATATAACAATATAAACCCCATATGAAGTAACAAAATTGAACTAATGGGGGAAATATGGTTGGCGTGCTCTTGATCAAGAGATACATCCATATAAAAAACGACTTTGTACCATACTTTATTAGGCAGAAAAGATATATTAAATGACTAAAATTGGATAATACTTGGTATCACTTAGGTTAATCATTGGCTAGATTCTTGATTATTACCCTTTTAAAGTATGTCTTAATTTGTGGCCACATATGTCACATAATGTAGTCACCTGACAAGTTAATAATACTTTGCTTTAGTTAATCAGGATATCATATTAGGAAAACTGGGCTCAAGTCAGTCCAATGTAAATTTTTAGTTTTGAGTTGAGCTTTATTAAATATTTATTTTCTAAATATTTAATCAATGGGATTTCTTTACCCCTATTTCGAATAGAAGCTTCAATTATATTATGGGCTATGATTAGTTTATATCTTCCTATCATGCCTGATGCTCTACTTGACATCCCCCTTCAAGAATATTAGTAGGGGAGTAATGGAATAGGAATTAGCTATGTACGTGGTTGACTGTAGCTCCTGTTCATAAAGGCTTGATTGAGTGTTCATCTCCAATTTACAAGTGATAGTGTATGGTCCATCCCTGTTGGAATCTACTTTCCCTCTTTGGGGCGCTATACGATTGTGGTAGCTCAAGAGAAAATCAGAAACACCAAAAGCGGGTAAAGGTTATCAAGTTTGCTTTTTCTGTCTAGAGTTCTTTTGTAAACGCTTTGACTAACGTTGACATAGCCTCTGATTGAAGGTATTTAAACCTTTGATAGAATCTTCTTAAGACTTTCTCAGGATCTTCAATGTTATCTTTGGTACTTTTTGGGCTAATAAAGCTGTAGTGACAGGTTATCTTCTGTATGATGCTTGAAAGGTGACATTTTTCTATGATGCAATGAAACTTATCATGTAAGCCATTTAAGCATTTGAGAGATATTAGCCCCAGTGTAATGGATTTGTAGTTTCTTTCTTTCATAATGGTAAATTATTGTTCCTTTTGCTTTTTACATTTCCATTAGTTGAAGTGTTGTAAGGATTTTAAATTGTTGTTGAGTTCTCAAGCTTGTAGCTAAGTTTATTACAACCTTATAGTAAAGTTTTACCCATTATTGCATAGCAATGTATGTAGCAATCATGCCCATTAAATAAGTATTGATTATAAAGATTTAACTGTAGCCTTTTCAGTCTGCGCAGGAATGGAGATTACTTTGGCCCACTTCATGAAATGATGATCTCCACAAAGATATATTGATTTCCTCCTGTAGATTTGGGCAGTGTAACTATGACATCTAAGCTGATGGTCCGGAATGACTGATGAGGAGTCATTGGCTGATACTTGTACTTAGCCTTATGAGGCCTTTGTTTTTAAAAAGTTATGCTAACATCAAAGACTTGAATTACATAGTTAGTATTCCTAATAGTATTGGCCCTTGATTTATCAGTAAGTTTTTCTTGCTCCTTTATGTCCTAAGGTATGTGGGCTTCCATTGTATTTTAGTACCCATTCTGAAGGTCACAAGTAATTCAACACGGTTCTGAATTTCTTGTATAATATTTCATCAAGGAATAAAGTATTTAGCTAATGTTATATTAATACCTTTTAAACTGGCTCATCCTCATTCTCCCAAGAGTATGTCTTCATTAGTAGGTTGCATAATCGCTCAGCTTCACTATTGTCTAGATGTAGTAAGGGCAATTGGGTCAGTCCATCTATGTTCATGTGCTTTGTCACAGCTCAATGGATGATACTCATGTCATAATGCTGAACTTTGAGAGCTCCTTAAGCTTGGCTTTCTGTCAGACCTTACATGTTTAAAAGCCACTTTAAAGAAGCGTAATCTGTAAAAATATAAAATTTGTACCATACAAAAAGAGGCCATAATTGTATATCACGATTAAAACTGCTAGTCATTCTTTCTCTATGGTGCTGTAATTTCACTCAGACTTTGAACAATTTTGCTGTAATAAGTTACATGGGCTCAATGCCTTTATCATTTAGCTGCAAGAGAATAGCCCCTATGCTAAGTTGGAGTGTCTTTAAAAAGAATGAATGGCTTCCCATGGTCTGGATGTTGTAAGTTCATTCTTTTTCTAAAAAATCCTTCATAATCTTAATATGAAGTTTATTGATCTAATTTCCACACAAAGGGTGTTTTTGATAAGCAAATGAACAAGAGGTTTGGCGAGTTGAGAGAAATTAAGAATAAATTGACGATAGTATCCCATCATTAATAACATCTCAATATTTTTGAGGCTCTTCAGCTCAGGAAATTTGGCGATTACTTTCTCTTTAGCATACAAGGTTAAATTTTTCAGTAATACGGCATATCCTAAGAATTTTAATTCTTGTTGGAAGAAGGTATAAGTTGCAGGATTTGGCTTAGTGTTGTTCTCTCATAGATGTGTTGGAAACGTAAATGAGGTTATTAGATGATTAGTAAAGATTTTCAAGAATATTACAATTTTATCTAGATAAAGATCACGCAGCTCAGTTTGAGATCTTAAATGCTATGATTCATCACCTGCTGGATTGAGGCGGGTGCATTGCATAATCCCTGAGGGGAGCCAGGTAGGTTAAAATAAGTCCTCCATGAAAATCAACGCGCATTTTTCTTGGTCCTCTAAGCAATAGATCCATCTGCTAATAGCTGCTAGTGAGGTTCATCGCTGAGACTAAATTTAAGACAGAAATTCAGGCCAGAGCATCATCAATTTGTGAAGTCAGATAACTGTCCTTCCTAGTGAAGCTATTTGGCTTCCTGTAATCAATAACTATTTTGTGACCATCATACTTCCATTTTATAAGTTAATGAGGACTAACATGGACTGTGAGAGGACAAATTAGGCCAGCATCCAATAGTTATTTTAGCTCAGCTTCATCTATTTCTCATCTATCTTTGAACTCTTGTGTAGCTTTGATCATATTGGGGGTTGAGTCTCCTACGTTAATGCTATTTTTCTTTTCTTCATGTGACAGTAGTTGACATCTGATATAGAGAAAAGAAATTGATAATCTTCAAGTAAATATTGCACCTTCTAAAGTTCATCCTGCTTTAACTTATTGGATATATGGACTTGAGGTATGGTGCAAATTAGATAATCATTGGTTAGGCCAATTTCAAAGTGAGTACCAATAAAATGTACTTTATTAATTCCTATAAAGGAAATGAATTAAAGCAACTAATCTCTTTCTTTTTTTGACTAAAGTATCATGATTGGCAGATTTCCAAGTCGTAGCTTGATAGGCCTCTGCTAAGAAGTATTGGGGATTCCTGGTAAAACTCTTAACACAAATATACTGACTCCATTGACAAAATGTTATGTAGCAAGCATTTCTGGGGTATTGTAAGCCTTGGGTAAGTACCCTGAAGATAGATCAGGAGAAAATCCCATTCTTACAAAAATGGAAAAGTTATAAACATCCTACTTGTTGCCCTGGGCAAATTTATGCCCATGTGGTAGATAAGTGTAAGCAATGGCATATTCCCTGATAATCGCGCCTCTTCTGCCCATGCTTACCGCCAAAAAGTCGGTGGGTAAAATCCAGAGTCTGTTCCATGAGGTGGAGGAGAGTAAAAAGCCATCACCAGTGAGTGGTAGGTAGTGTAGTCCTGGTAGGTAGTATCCGCAGGTTTGAGTTCCTTGTGGAGGTCAAGCTGCATTCCGCCAAAAATAATGGCTGCAAGATATTTTGGGCACCAAATTGGCTATCCACCAGATAGTCCTCACTAATTTGCAAGAGAGCCCATCCTGACAGTACAGCCGTGGTAAATCCTTTTTCCACCCTTTGGACCCAGTCAAATGTGGCCTGACCATGGGTGCAACCTGCCATATTTCAGAGGTAACTTTGTCATTGCACCAAGCGCAGTTTTGGTAGGATGAATATTCTCACCCACACATTTGATGCTATTCCGCCCAATCAGGTTGGGTTCAAGTCAGTAATGAAAAGATAATTGGAATGCTGATCTGCTGGAACCAAGTTGTGTTCTATTTTTGATGGCATTGCACTTAGTTTAGTTCCCTGTTTTTGAGCATTTAAGCAGAGGTTCCCAACAGGTACCACTGTCTTTCCATTTTTCTTTACTAACACCATCTTTTTCAATATAATTTACTTAAAATATCCATATTATTTGAGAGGTTTAAAGTTACGGTGAACAAGTTAGTGGGAATAATTTCAGTTCTTGTTATCTCTGCCTAGTCCTTGTGGCTTCCTTTTTTATTTTCCATCCATCAAGATGGATGGCTGTACCTAGAGAATTCTGGATGGGGGTTCTGTGTGCTCACTAATCCGGAGCTTCAGGCCATTTTTATTATCAGCACGCTCCATGACATAAGGGACCTCCAATATTATCACCCTTCTCCATCCTG
This sequence comes from Massospora cicadina, assembly GCA_022478985.1. NCBI lineage: Eukaryota > Fungi > Entomophthoromycota > Entomophthoromycetes > Entomophthorales > Entomophthoraceae > Massospora > Massospora cicadina. The sequence goes on from JAKSZP010013131.1 coordinate 91,288, forward strand.
CCCTATGGGGGGGACCTGTATTGATATAGTTATATGAACGGAAATTCACATGTCAGATAGGGGGGCATATTCCACAGGCCTATCCCATTCAACAGATATCAGATTTTTTGCTGGGGTCAAAACATCTTCTTTGGCTCTAACTTCAGTAGGGCCAACCCCTGGTTCAAGTGGAAGAGAACCCATGGTTTTCCCTTTCCCTTGAGGAGGCGAGCAGAAACAGGTTGCAGGAGTGGCCCTGTTGTTTTTTTCTAAGGTTGATGATATTTTCCACTATCCCACTATAGTGGTTCCTGATGCTTGTATTATAGCAGTTGACGCTGCCATTTTGGTGTAGCAGGTGTAGTAAATCCGCTGGCGCCCCAGTTGTCCCTTAAAGAAGGAATGGAGTTTGAGTTTGTTCAGCCAGTGGTGGACACAATCTCCACTCCTTAATATGAACCAGGGGATGGTTTGGTGTACATCCCTTATCTCCCAAGTGTGTCTTGCACCCTAGGAAAAAACAAAATCATAATAACTTCTATTAAAAGTCAAGCTCCATTGGGCGCTCACATAGCCACCGTTAGGGATCTTATTGACACAGAAGCTGCAGGGAACTTTATAAGTCTGCAGTTTGCTAATGGATTAAATCTCTTTTTGGCATAGGTCATTCATTTTATGCGCATCATCAGCTTTGATGATTTGCTACCTGGTGCAGCTCCTGAATTCCTTTTCAGTATAGGGTTGTATTCTTCAATCAGCTTATTACAATGTCAGAATTATTCTTTCCAACTTTTCTAATTACTATCACTTTTAGTAATTTGATAATCAACACCAGGCGAGATAAGTATAAACAATAAGGTTAAGAGCTGGGCGAACGCGGTAAAGGGCAGCGTCCTGGCCTGCACCTCACCAAAGGTATCAAGCACACAGGTACAAACAAAAATCTAAGCAAAAATAAAAAACCTGAGGTTGCACATCCCGCAGGTTTCATAAAATTTTTAGTAAAATATTGCAGCTATTTGGAAGTATCCCAATCGCAACCACTGTTGTCAGTGGAACATGGGATATGAGATTTCCTGGGCGTTGAAACATCGACAATGTGGGAAAAGTTTGGCGAAGCCCAACAAAAATTTTTCCTGCACGCTGTGTACCTAACAACCCATACTATCTGCAGAGGTTGGGTAGACCTTAGGTTCAAAACCGGGGAAGAAGCAAAAACAGCAAAGGTCAGAGTGGTACTCGACCTTCCCAATGGACAGCAATTGGTCCCAACCAAATGCACCCGTTGGACAGATTCCAAAGACATTTTCATCATTTTTAACTATCTTCCGACTACACTGGCGCGCACAGTAGTTGAAAGACATCTCTGAGAAGGCTTGGAAGCCTATGGAGAAATTAAACAGTTCAAAATGCAACGATTCCAGCTGATGCTGACCCTTAGCATGGGGAAGGCAATAGCAATAATTTCACCAAACCAGGATGTAGTAGAGGATATTACTAAAATTCCCCACATCACATCCTTCACAATTGATGGGAAAAAATCCCAGCTGTTCCATGCAACAGTGGAAAGCGCACCCCCCATTTGCAACCACTGCCAAGCCTTTGGGCACAAGATTCATGCTTGCCCCATCAAAGAAGGCCTGAGAGAAATGGAATTCTGTGGTGAGGAAATGGGCAAAGACGACTCAGATTATGCCAAAATCATGGATACTGCACAAGCCTTCAACTGGGGAGAACACGGGCAATATAAAAATAAATTACCCTATTTCCCCAAAAGAACAAAAAATGGCCAAACAAGCTTGCAAGCTGGCCGCGGCCAAGGCAAAGGCCTCAGCGGAATTAACCATATCTCTGGAGCAGATCCAGGAAGACATGGAGGAATTTGAGTCCATGAATCAATCAAATCCCGCGGAAAACCATACACCCAATCTGACCAGTTCAAATTTGGTGGAACCTGATTCAGAAATGAATGCAGCACAAATGGGGTTCAGTGCACCCCCAGAAAATGTGAAATTTAACCCAATTGGGAAGGAAAATCAACAATGGAATGTGCAAGGAAATAATGTGGCCAATAAAAATCCACAAGTGCACCGCAATAACATTTTGAAACCAAGCAAAGATAAGAGAGGAGCAAAAACTGCGGTGATGAAAGGGGCAGAATATACCCCAACACCTACTCATGGTTATGCTCTCCGCAGCAGAGGTGCAGTGGAGAGCAATGTGAGCGAGGGAGTAGGGCTGGGAGGCCCTTCTAACCGCTCCTGAGGCGCATCAGGCGTCTCAGTAGAGGTAGGGATGCTGAACATAGCGGGACTCAAGGCCTTAACATCCCGGGCCAAGAAGTTGAATCTTATACAAAACCCACCTGTGGATATCCTGGCGGTGCAGGAAGCCCACTGTCCACAGGGAGAGGAGGAGGCATGGGAAAAAAATGCTCCTCCCAACAATATCGTTTTGGTCACTCCACTGTGGGGCGATAGTATGTGAGAACCAAAACTTTAAATTTATTAATAAAAATTTGTTCCTGGGTGGCCGTGTACTCACCATAACATTCTCATGGCACACTGAACTGCACACAATAGCCAGCGTTTATGCCCCAAATGGTGCACAGGACTGAAGAGAATTTCTCACAGCCTTAACACAATTAAATCTACCAGCAAACACTTTTGTCATGGGAGACATGAAATGCTGGATTAACCCATAAATGGACTGATGGCCATACACAACGGAGATACCACAAGGGCAAGTGGAACTTTGAGTTCTAAAGGCCACCCTGGGACTATATGATCCACTGCCAAAAAGGCAATCCCTGCTATAAAACATGACACGCCCACATGTACACAATGGCACACTTGTCTTTATGCTGAGGATTGACCTAGTACTTGCATCAATAATTTTCCATCACCAAATTCAAAAACTTAAAACTGCAAAAGTCGAATTCTCTGACCATCAGCTTGTTTTGGTGTCTAACAAACTGGTGGAACCAAGTACCCAAGCACCCAGATGGTGCAGAATACGCCCAGAAAGTTTAGCTGACTCAGAATTTCAATCCTGGATGGAGGAAATATCCTCAACCCAGTATTTTCAAACACCCTTTTGCTTGGACCCATTAACTACCTGAGAAAACTTCAAAAAATCAAAAACTCAACAAATTAAACATACATCATCTAGAAGACACATGGCAGTTTCAGCCATTGTCAAACACACATTGGCTGAAATTGACCATCTAGAAAACAATGTACCAAGAATGGTACAACCAAGGATGGGGTCGCAAATGGGCAGAGGTTTCTGCTCGGCTAAACACCCTGATCTGCAAACACCAACACCAAGTTGAAGTCCAATATAAAGGAAAAAACACAAGAGATGGAGAAACTTGCTCAAGCTACTTTTTCCGATGATTCCACACCAGGAAAAATATGATAGCTTGTACACAGGTCCATCAACTGGACAAATCCATAGCAGAAATACCTGAAGAAGTCACGACTGAAGTACGCAGGTTTTGCATGAAATTTCATAAATCTGAGATGGTTGAAACAGAAAAAATCGAAAAAATTCCTTAGAAGTGCACATATTGACACCGTGGTTTAAAATAATAATTTAATTAGCCTGATATTGCGCGAGGAATTATGGGAAGTAGTACGTGGTGCACCAAGAGGGAAATGCCCTGGACCTGATGGGATTCCCTATGATTTTTATATAAAATAACTTACTAACATCTTTAACATAATTCTAGCTTTAATGAACAAGTGTATTATGGAAACATGCCTCCTACCTGGAGGCAAAGAAGCCTACACGGTCACTTTATTCAAGATAGAAAACAGATTAGACTTATTCAACTGGCGTGTAATTTCCCTAACCAACACAGATACAAAGATTTTCACAAAATTTATGGCTAAACGACTAGGAGAAATTGCAACTGATGCGAAATCCCCATCACAATATGGATTTTTCCAAGAAGATCCATCTGGGATAACATCCACAGAGTTGCAAATGTCTGCCAGTCCATTACCTCTGGATCACTTGTCTTTTTATACCAACAAAAGGCATATGACAGGGTGAACTGGACCTATCTAGAGCCTGCCTTCAAAAAATCCAAACTCCCAAATAGGTTCATAAACTGGGTGATGTTGTTCACAGAAACAGCCACCATCTTTGTGCAGGGAGCAGGCTTCTTAACCAACCCAGTTATCCCACAGAGAGGAATAAAACAAGAAGACCCCTTAAGCCCTCTACTCTAGAACTTTAGCCTAGACCCCCTAATACGAAATAAAAACACTCTGCTCAAAGGAATCAACGTCAAGGGCCAACCACCAGTCAAAATGATGGCCTTCGCTGATGATTGTGTGGTGGGCATATCCAACAGTCAAGATGCTTGCAGAATTGAGAAGATAATAAAAGACTATTCAGGCATAAGTAACGCGTCACATAACTTTGAGAAAACGGAAATTATACCCCTGGGAAAATATCAGACCCAATGGATGCCATCTACACAGGGCCAACAAGCTAGTACAACATCAAGACTCCTGACCAGACATAGGAGGCGAAAATTAGCAACGACCTCACTGAAACTTCCATTCATCACCAAGCCAACAGCCGGCCCTGTTTGTCACTTGGGTTTATGGTTGGAAGCAGGAGACTAAACTAACTCCATGATGGAAAGTCAATTATTAAACAAAATAACAAAACACATTGCCTCCTTACATGGACACCAAACAGATTTAACAGGAAGGGTCATGGTAGCCAACTTGATGATTCTATCAATCATATGGTTCACGGCCATGCAACTGCTTTCTCACCATCTTTCTTCAACACAGTCCACGACCTAGACAAGGATGGCTATGGTCAAACCACAACCCCCCTATACGCCTTAAAACCCTATTTGGCTCTAGAAGGAATGGAGATATGGGGCTTACTAATTACGTAGAGCAAGCAACCCATATAGTGGGATCCTGGATAGCTCAGGTGACTAGCCCAGATCTTCCAGGTACACACTGTGCCAGAACAGCAAGATATAACTTCACACGAGCACTACAATTAAGAAACCCAGATCACCCAAACACATTATAAAATATCTGGCATCCTATCCCACAGCTGCAGGACCACACGGCACTCCTGTACACTTCAAATGAATACTCCTAGCCATGAGAAGAGCGACATGGCGGATTAACATAAATGATCAAACCAGTAACCGAGGACGCACAAGGCTAACTCACAGACAGGAGATTAATGATCAAATAGTCACAGACAATATAACTAGCAAAAGCCCAAATACCATAGCCAGGATAGATTACCTGGACCATATGGACATACCTACAACCTGTAGACCCAAAGAAGAGTATGGAGATACACAAATCACTCTCTACTCCAACCCAGGATAAGAGCACATGTATGGAGGTGCATGAGGAAAGTATACCAAACAGCTGAACGGTCAAATGCCAATCATACCTCATGTGCAATATGTGGTCAGTATGGAAGCCTAGCCCACCGTTTAGAACAATGCCCAACATCAGTGGCTGTAGGGAAAGAGGCTATGCGCCTTTTCCACCAAGAAAACGGACATCCATTCAGCCTAGCAAGGAACATGTTCGCTATAAACATGGACTCTCCTATCCACCCATCTCTCAGGGCGTTAATAGTAGCAATAGCACTATGGTCGATACATAAAATGGTACTGTAATCGTTCACAGGAGCAGCGCCAACAATCCAAGAAGCCATTCATTGCTTCCACAGCCATATTTTGGAACATTTCCAAGCATGGCTGTTTGGACATATGAACCCCATAACAGAAGGCAATCAACACATGGTTCCCCATATGGTTCCTAAAAGTTGATCCTTTCCTATACAAATGCTGCATCCAAGAATAAGCCAGAATAACTCCCCTTCCCTACCGTCCTAATCTTGGTGATCCTGGTGACAACAAGAGGGGCCTTGAACCCTCTGGGGTGTCTTTAATTGTCAAATTTCATTAGTTTTCTCACTATATCAGAAGTGCTTGTCCCCTGGTTGACCTTCCCCAAATAAATATAAGTTTATTCTTTCCCATTATCCTGAGATTAGTTGGTTGGTGGTAGCGGTAACAGGTTCATATTGACCTGAAGACCAGCCTTTTATTGTTTCTAAATTCCCATGTGAGGGGCGTGATTCTGCTGAAAAGTACTTCCTCTCCGGTGGTTGCAGTGGGTTTGATTACTTCAACGCCGTCACTCACAACGCTGCTGGCAGATTTTCCCCATAGCTTGTCCCACTTCCAGGATATTCTTGACATGAAAAAGCAACCTGTCTTCCCATCCAATCTGAATATGATTTAGCATTGTATATGACAGTGAATGTCATCAATTTCAACTGTCCCTTAGACCATTATACTGAGCAGGAAGACAAGACCCTGGAGGAGTGGTTGAATGATATTCTCATCAAAGGGCGGGTTTTTAGAGAGACCTCGCCAACAACCTCTCCCAAAGTTTTTGCTCAGTAGGCATATGGCACCTTATGGCCCTGCGTGGACTATGAGCATTCTTGGCGTAACAGCTCTCTAGACTGTCGCTGAAGTCCAAAAATGGGCTCAAAACTGAAATTACTGGAAGGGTAGAAAAACTAAAAGATGAAGAGGTATTAGAAACTTATTTATTGTGTTATAAAGCATTGATATTAACTTTTTTCTCTCGTTGAAAACACTTTTGCAACATATTCAATCCAAGCTTAGTTAAGTTTGATAATCTCTTTGAGGTAATTAGCATGCACCTGATGTTGGGTATCAGTTGAGTGAGCAAAGTAAAGGGCACAGGTGCGGGCCCCACACCATAGAAAATTTTGTAAACACCCCAAAAACACTAGCAGCCTCAATAAAAAAAATAAAACTGGCATTGTAATCTCCCCAGAGATTTTGGAATGGCAAGCGAAATGTATCCAGTTCATCATTAAACTTCACTCCCAGCCCCTGTTGTCAGTAAAACATGGGGCTTGAGTATTCCTGGATATCAAACAAATGGCGCTTTAAAAAGTTATGTGGAGATGTGCAAAACCATTTCCTGAACGCAGTATACATCGCACCGCACTACATGCCCTGAGGTTGGCTGGATCTCAGTTTTGAGGAAAAAAAAGCGGATGAAGCTGCACAGGTGCGTGTGGTGGTAGACCTCCCAGACAGTCAACAGGTGGTTAAAACAAAGTGTACTCATTGGACCAAATCCAATCAAATTTTCGTTACTTCTGAGTTCCTCCCCATTACTATTAAGCGCACAGTGCTGGAGCACCACCTAATGGCTGGGCTTAAGGCATATGGGGAAATTCAATCCTCTGAGATGCAACGATTTACGCTCATGATGGACCTGTGCATGGGCAAAGTGATTGCTGTACTTACCCCGTCCACAGTTGTTGCAGAAGATTTGACCTAAATCCCCCACACTGCAGTTGTGTTCGTTGATGGTCAGGAAACCTACCCATTCCATGTCACTGTGGATAGCGCACCTTCTATCTGAACCTTTTGCCACGCTTTTGGCCACAAGACCCACACATGACCAGCAAAGGAGGGCATCACACAAAACAAAATCATACCCAAAGCAATGAGCAGTGCAGATACTAACTATGAACTGGCCATAGACACTGATGGCGCCTTCCCTTGGGGCGTGCAGGGGTGTTACATTCAGGTCAAATCTGTGTCCCCACAGGAACATAAGAAGGCCAAGAAGGCCCACAGGGCAGCGGCCAAGGCAGCAGTAATGGCCACATCCATGATCCTGCCTGCCCAGACCCAGGATGACATCGAGTCATTTGCTGTGGAAGCGGCTTGTGAGTCCATCCACCAATCAGATTAGGCCGACCAACCTGATGACCTGATGGGTGAGTGGAATCTACCCAATCAATGTTACCAAGCCTCTATCAAACCCAATTTCCCACCCATTTTACTCCAAGTTTTGCATCAACTTTTGGTGATGCACCACAGGAGCACAGAAATGTGAAAACTCGAACCAAATCATCAAAAAAGAACGCCAAAGCCACATCTACCTCCAACGTGATGAAGTCCCTTAAGACTGCATATACAGAACAAAAAGTGCACAAAACGCGGTCTACAACTACTGCTGCTAAGAAAGCAGCAATGGAAGGCCTAGGGGTCCTTCCCATTGTACCTAAGTTGCGATGGGGGGAGACTTCACAATAGGGATGTTGAACATCGCTAGACTCAAGGCCTTACCATTATAGGCTAGGAAACTGAGTTGTTTTAAAAGATAATTTACCTGTGGACATGCTGGCTTTCAGGAAACTCAATATCTTTTTTTTTTTTAGTACTAGATGGTCAGGAAACTCAATATCCACACGATGCCAAGGAAACATGGGCAACCATGCCCTCCCTCCATTTCCTTTTTGGTCACCACACTGTGGGATGCTTATATGTGCAACCCATAATTTTAAATTTATTTTTAAACATTCCTACCTCGATGGCCATGTGCTTGTGGTGTCATTCTCATGGGATGACTAAGTGCATGCTATCGCTAATCTTTATGCCCCAACCTGCATGTGGGCTTACCAGGAATTCCTCACAGCCATTTCTTCCCTCCCACTTCCTCCTAACCCATTTGTGGTTGCTGACATAAACTGCTGGGCCAACCTGGCCACCAACCTCTGGCCTTTTGTGCATGCCCCCTTCAGGGGCACATAGAACTTCGCATTCTAAAAGCCACAATGGGGCTGTTTGATACCCTATCTAAACACGTTCTGCTGCTTCCCAACATTTCTCATCCCCACGTGCACAATGGTCAGCTGAGGTCTATGTCCCGCATTGACCTTATTCTTGCTCAGTTAGATTTTTGGTCTCAGGTTGTACACTTTACAATGACAAAAATTGATTTCTCCAACCACAGGTTGGTATCAATTTAATTCTCTTTAGCACCCAGATGCACAAGCGCCGAAGAGATGCAAGCTTTGTCCAATTAAGATCACATCGCCAAAGGTTTTCTCATGGATGGACCCCAAAACTTTGGCACCGGAGTTCAACACCATTCTGTGTAGACCCACTTTCTACCTGGTCAACCTTCAAAGCGAAATCCATGTTCCAGGCCTGCCACCTATCATTGTGCCACTCTTGGTCTGCCTCATCAGTTATTATGTCACACTCACAGAGGTGGACCACCTCGAATCTAACGTCCCTACTGCAGGCTACAGCAAAGTTTAAGGTTGCAAGTAGGCCAAATTGTCCGCTTGCCTCAACGCATTGGTAAGGCAACACAAACACCACGTTTGTGTGCAGTATAAGGAAAAAACATAATGGTGGACAACACGTGCTCAGCTTATTTTTCCAAAAAGTTCTTTGCACCACGTCAGAGCTTGGCCTGCACACAGGTGAGGTGTCTGGACTAATCTATCGCAGATGCTCCAGCCAAAGTGGCAATCAAAGTTCGAAATTATTACTTCAAATTGTATCACTATTATCCTGTAGAACCAGCTGAAGTTGACAAATATCTCAAAAGTGCACATATCTACACCATTTCTCTTTATTTGGAGTTGATAAATTTAATTTTTCAGTATGAACTCTGGTATGCCATTTGCGGCGCACCACACAGGAAATGCCCAGGTTCAGATGGGATTCCTCATGAGTTCTACAAGAGATGTTTCAATTATTTCTCCTCTTTGCTTGTCTCAATAAACCAGTGTTTATTGGAAACGCGCTTTTTTGGGGGGGCCAGGAGGCTTACACTATAACGCTGTATAAAAAAGGGGTAAGCTGTACTTGGTTAATTTGCGCCCCATTTTACTTACTAACACTGATACTAAGTTATTTACTTAAATTATGGCCAACCTCCTAGGGAGTGGTCTCTAACCTCATTTCCTCTAAACAATTTGGTTTCAAATCCAAGTAGTCTATATGGGATAACATACACACTGTAGCCAACTTCTTCCAACCCACGGCTACTGGGCACTTAATTTTTTAGACCAGAAGAAGGCTTATTATAGTCACCTGGGATCACCTTAAAGCCTGCCTCCAAAAGTTCCAACTCTTAAATAGATTAATTAATTGGGTGATGTTGTATAAGGAATCCACCACAATGGCTGTGCGTGGCCCTAGCTTCCTCAATGATGTAGTTCGCCCTCAAAGGGACTCCGTCAAGGTGATCCTTTGAGCCCACTATTATAACTTCATCCTTAACCCACTTTTGTGCAACGTGAATGCCCGCCTTACTGGTGTCCATGTGCAGCCAAGCACCGTTAAGATGTTGGAGTTTGCTGATGATTGAAAGGTTTGGGTGTTTAACGACCAAGACGCAAGCGCTCTTGAGGATACTATCCGTGTTATTCCAGGGTAAGTAATGTTGCACACAACGCTTCCAAAACCAAAGTCATTCTCCTTGGGCGTTTCCAAGCCCGCTGGTCACCAGATCCCTGTTTCGCGCCTGCTTCAGCAGCTAGCTCATGGGCTCACTTGCCACGCCCACTCCCTACTGCCACGCTTGTGCTCCCCTTCGTGCCAGGACCCACCGCTGGTCCAGTACGCCATTTGGGTGTGTGGCTGGAGGCAGGAGGGTACACCTCATTGGTGATGGAGCACCATATACTGGACAACGTCACAAAATGCATCGCCTCCCTCAGAGCCCACCAAACAACCCTCACAGGAAGAGTTGTGCTAGCCAGCTCTATGCTCCTAACTAAAGTTTGATTTGTGGCCCATACTATCGCCTTTTCCCCATCTTTCCTCACCTCGTTATATGCCCTCCTGAAAGGGTGGCTTTGGTTAGGCCGCCCACCGCCAGTGGCCTGGATGTCTTGTTTTGCCCTCGCCATAGTGGTGGTATGGGCCTGCTCAACTTCGAAGCTCATGATGCCAAAATATTTGGCACCTGGATCGCTGCAGTCACCCACCACACACTCTACAACCAACACTGGTCATGCGCAGCCCGCTCCAATTTCTCCCGCACCCTGGGCCTCAGAAATCCTTCCCATCCCCATTCTCTGTTAAAATATCTTGCCTCACATCCCTCTGCAGCTGGCACGCATGGTACGTCGCTCCACTTTAAATAAATTCTCCTCTCCATGCGGAGCGCTGAGTGGAGAATTTGCATCAGTGGGCACACCGCCCAGAGGGGTCGTCCTACTCCCTGCTTCACACAGGAAGTACAGGGCCAAGCCGTTTTGAACAGTGTGATAACAAGGAGTTCCTCTATCATGGGCAGGGTGATTATCTGGATATGTTGGACATCCCCTACTCCCTAGAAACCAGAAAGCCATCTGGAAGTACGCCCACCACACTCTTTTGCAGCCACATTCCATTCCAATGTTTTGTGCTTCTTGAAACGGGTGTACCATACCTCTGAGTGATACAACGCGTTAGACTCCTCATGTGTTGTGTGTGACCAATAAGGGACTTTGGTTCAGCGCCTGGATGAGTGCCCTCCGTCAAAACAATCTGGCGTGAGATTCAGCGTCTCTTTCGCCAAAAGCAAACACATCCCTTTATCCTATCAAAGTACATCTTCGTTATGTTCTTGAATTCCCATACTCAACCTTTCTTCCAAGCCTTAGTGGTAGCAATTGCAATGTGGACTATCCACACCGTTGTCTTGGATCTCAAGTCAGGCTCTACTCCCACCCTCCAGAAAGCTGTACGCCAATTCCAGTCGCATCTTTAGGACTACTTTCAAGCGTGTTTGTTTGGTTACCTACCATCCCATCAACACCAGTTGGTCTAATCCAGGTTTCCGGTTTGGTTCATCAATTCAGACCCTTTCCTACATATGTGCTCAATAGTGGCGCAAGCCTCTACTAACGATACCCATCTTTCTTTATTTGACGTTTCCACTGGCAACAGGAGACATCATTATCTTCTCTAGGGTACCTCTAACTCTTATTTAGAACCTGTTCATTTACATATTGGAAGTGTCTGTCTCATGGCAGCCTTCCCCAGGTAAATTTTAAATTTTGAATTTTTAATTATAAAGCATTGATATTTATTGGGCGTGTGGGGACATGGTGCCTAAGGGACCTTCATGAGCCCGTAGGATCAGGATATTTTACTGATTTCTGGATTAATCTCCTGGATGGCGCCCTCATTGTACTGCATAGTCCTCATGACTGCAGCGGTGGGGGAAGCACCTCTCATGATTTAGGAAGCAGGAACGGGATTCCTACATTTGATTCCCATATCATCGTACATGTGATGCTTCCTGATTAATCTTTTTTTGGTGCCTTCAGGATAAAGTGCCTTTTGCACTGTTAGGGAGTCAGTCCATCAAGGCTTGATTCAGGAGAAGTGATTTCGGCTTGCTCATCATCTTAAATCCTGACAATGACCCCTCAAGATCCTGTTGGAGGAGAGTATAGGGCTTGAGGAACCAGACATGCATTCAATTTACCATTGTCCCATTATTGATGTCAGCAACGGAGTATTTTGTGTTTACCTTATGAACGACCTTGTAAGGTCTGGACTAAAGAACGTTAAGCTTATTATAAACCTCAGGGTTGATGTTGATAAAAGAAAACGAGTACATCTAATTGAAAACGTGTAAGGAGATCCAGATGACATTAAATCAGGATTTCTCCCTTCCGTTAGTGGTGGTGATGCCTTCCGTGGATAGGGCTTAAAGCTGGACAATTTCATCAGCTAAGGCCCTCATGGTTATATCATAGTTTTCAAGAGTGGAGGCTTTAAGTAAATGCTGAACGCTACTTAGGATTTAGGATGAAAGTCCATATAGAGCTTCAAAGATGGATATTTTAATGGCTCAAAGGAAGCTTATTATATAAGCAAAAAAGCTCTGGGTAAATAATTATTACAGTGAGAAGGGTCAGAGGCGTCCATCACCCATAAAATAGAGACAAGGTTCCTTTAGCACTTTTCACTACCCCATTAGTGGATGAATTTTTGGGAGGCGAAACTTTAGTTAGTGCCAAAAAGTAAAATAAGTTCTTGGACTATCTGCAAGTTTAAATTTAACCCAGTGTTCAAAAGTAAAGTTTGTGGGCGACTATTTTGGGTGAAAACGATCAAATAAGTATGAGAGCTATGGCTTTTGTAGTGGTAGCAGGGGCCAAAACTGATTTTACCCATTTGGTAGATGGTCCACGGCTAAAAGGACATATTTTATGGTCTGTGCAAACCAGGGGGAAGGGCCTATCACGTCTATGCTAGTGACATTGAAGGGTACCATCAGGATAACGACATAGTGTTGGTATCAAGGACTGGCCGGTATTGAGATTGGAAAGTTATACAGGCTTCAGGACTCTTGGATGGTTTTCACCATTCCGTCCCAGTAACATCATGTTTTCAATCAATTATGGGTTTTCTTAACTGCCCTATGTCCCACAGTGGTATGACTCTTTAGGATAACGTCAGTTAGGGTGGAAGGGCGGGCATAAGGGAGCCATTTCTTATTGACCCTATTATATATAGCAGCCCATCCTTGATCTGAGTGTCTCAGGTCATCTTTTGGAGCTCATCTTGGACTTTGGGAGCTTCTAGCTCTCAGTGTTCAGGTTGACCAATTAGATCTTACAGTTGGTCTTCCTTGGGGGTCAAAGAAGCCTGTACCGGCATCCTAGAGAGTCCATTGACATTCTAGTAAATTGCACACATGCAATGAACAATAGTTAAATCATAGTTCTTCAGCCCAAAGTTCCATCTGTCTAAACGGCCATTTGGGTCCATCATCTGCTGGAGCCACCAGAGTGAGGAATAGTCAGTGACAATAGTAAAGTGTGTGCCATAGAGATAGGGCCAAAAATGTTTGCTAGAAAGACAGCCAGGCATTCTTTCTTGATAAAGCTATAGTTCCGTTTGGTCTTTCCAGAGTCTTTCTAAAATAGGCCATTGGGTGATTGACCTAATTTCGTCATGTTGGGCTAGTATGGCCCTGATGGCATTATACTTGCGTCCATGAACAACAGGAACGGTTATCAAAGCGTGTTTAGTCTAAAAATGGGTTTATTGCAAAGAGCAGTCCTCAATGTATTAAAAACCTAACTTTGTTCCTGCCGCCACACAAAAGGCACGTCTTTATGCAGAAGCAAGAATAGAGGCTCAGCTAGGTTGTCAAACTGAGGGATAAACTGACAATAGTAACCCACCATCCTAAGGAATACCTGAACATCTCTTAGGCTCTGTGGGCGCGACATCTTTTTTTGGCGTCAGCTTTGCTTTTTAGGCTGGATTCTATCTTTCAAGACCTTGTGTCCCAGAAACTCCATCTCTGACTGGAAGAAGTAACTTTTAGAAGGTTTGATCTTTATCAAAGCCTTCTAAGGCCAATTTAAAGCTTCCTGAAGTTGTTCTATGTGCCCATTAAAAGTTCGTGAGAAGACTGTAATGTTGTCAATGTAGACAAGGACACATGATAGCCTTTTAGTCCATGAGGATCCCAGCAATGGCGCGTTAAAAAGTGGCTGGCGCTTTACAGAGGACCTGGGGCATCCTCGTGGGCTCAATATCCTTTTGTTGGCTATAAGTGTGCACTTGGCTCAATATTTGGAGCGAGATCAACTGGCCAATATTTACTGAATAAGGTCCATTTCAGAAAAGCAAAGAGATTCATCGAGAAGTCAGAGAGAGTTGTCAATTTAGGGCAGAGGATAACTTTCCTTCTTAGTGATAGTGTTGAGCTGTCAATAGTCCATCACCACCCAATGTCTACCATCCTTCTTTTGAACCAGCATGAGAAGAGAGACCCAAGGGTGAACAAAGCTAAAAAAGAGTCTGGCTTTGAGTAGTTATCTAAGCTCCACCGCCGCTTGGCTTCTTCAAACTTATTTTTTTGTAAAATCGGGACATGAAGGTTGGAGCGTCTCCAGTCTCCACAGGATGTAGAACCTCATTCAATTTTAGAGAATTCATATATTAAGGCTTGAAATAGGTCTGAATACTCCTCCACTAATTCTTGAACTTTGCGCTGTTGTCCTTCAGTGAGATCATTTCCAATAAAGGTGTTGATCAGGGCCAGTTAAGGGCCGTTTTCAAACCAAGGTCCCTTAGGCTCCCAAAACTATGGACATCGTCAATAGCCTCTATGGGTAGGAGGCGGACATAGGCGGCGGGACTGTTTGGGCCTACTACCCTGTATCTATCAGTAAGGCTAGCCAACAATAATGATATAAATCCAGCCTAAGAAGGATCCAAAAATCCCAATCAGGTTAGGACTTCATTAGTGGAAGGGTTATCTAGGCCTTGGATTTGCAGCAGGTATTTAGAGTTGATAATAACAGGGACCCAGGGGTTTGCGATGATTTGGAACTTTGAGGGATAGTGGTCGCCCTAGGTAATTAGAAAGGAATGACCTCTTGTCCATCAACAGCAGGTGAGTTCAGATTGATCTTTGAGCTCCTTATGTGATATTCGAGTCAGTTGATTTGGACCTTATTCTCTAGTAGGAAAGCTTGGCCCTTGACCTCTGTCTTAGAGTCACAGGAAGTTTCAAAGATTAGGGGGACCCAATGCCCCAGTAGAGATAGAAACTGTCACCATAATGTACTACAGCTGAGTAGCTTCAAAGAAACGGAGTTCCAAGAAGGTCATAGCTCAGGTTATTCAGTAAAATGGCAGTGATATTTACAGAGCCTCCACATTGACTAGGTAGGGAAGAATAGGCCCTTATAGATCGGGTACATTGTAGGCCAGCCTTGCAATACTCAATATAATGTAGCAAGTCCAGAGCGATCATGATACGCTTCAACTTGGATAATATAACTTTTATAATAGAACCACTGTAAACTATGGTGAGAACCAGAATCTTATGAACTCGAACTGTGAAGAAGGTAACCAGACTTTAAACTGGAGAGGTATCATGAGACATGGGAGAGTCATGAGAAGAAGAGCAAGTAGTATCAATTTCTTTATCAACGGATACCAAAACTTTTTACTCATAATTGATAGCTCCAGGTTAAATTGAGATTATGGATAATTCTTGAGGTGTGTTAGGGATGTCAGCATGGAGCGCCCCATCCTTCATGCTAAAGGACCTTTTCCCGCCTCCTCAGCAAGTTGTTTCAAGCAAGTCTTATTGCTATGTCAGAAGCCATTGTAGGTGGTGCATAATATCGAGGATTCTTCTTATTTTCAACCACATGGACCTGAGGACAGTTGAAGAAACCTGAAGAGATAGCCTTGTGGTGCAGGGTCGTTTTTAATAAGCTCTCCAATTGCTTCCTTGTTTTTCTGTATGGATGTTAAACCGTTCTTTTGGCCAATAATATGCATTTGAACATCAGGATAGGATCCTAATGTGGAGATGACAGCGTTAATGACATCGTCCAAGATGATACAATTTGGTGGTAATCAAGGGCTGCACTTGGGCGTAGAAACGGCTAGCAAACTTTACAGGGCTCTCTCCTTTATTCAAGAGGATATCCATGAGTGTTTTTGATTGGCCATGGTTTGATTGTTGCCAGATTCTTGTATTAAGGACATATGGAAATGCTCTCAAGTGTTGCATTCTTTCAGGCGGTAAGTCATGATCTATCAAGAATTGATGTTAAGAACTGGATATGCTTTACTTTCTGCCATTCAGTGGCCTCTTTAATAGAACTCTCATAGGCATAAGGGAAAGAGGCGTTGCTCTCCTGGCCAGGTATGAACCTCTTCTTAGAACTGGTTTGAACTTAGTCACAAGAGGATTGGAGAGGGTGTTAACACCCTTGATTGGTGCAGGCTCAAAAACTTCAGTTTCTAAATAGTCATGGCAGGCCTGTTGATCCAACTGTCATCTTAGGCCCTCAAAATCCTCTTGGATATTGTACCTTTTTGGTTGAGGGAAGAAAGGGAAGCCTTTTTTAGGCAACCTGTACAAAATGGGTTAAATGTCAGACCGCTGTAGAAGAAGCTGGATCTTGAGGGTGACCAAATGGATCTTGAACCCTTGACAAGTTTGTTTGATCTAAGAGATGCTGCTATCAGTAAGCTTGGTGAAGGCGCTAAAATTATCCATTTTGTCCGATAATGCCTCCAAGGATATCCTAGGATTGAGGGGGACTCCATCTACTTGGAGTTTGCATCACTGGGCTACATTCCAGATTTGATTGTGTAAGGCGGCTAGGGCTGCTAAAACATCCTTTTGCCAAGGGTCGTCAGGATCTCTGAGGGGTAGATGCTGCGGAGACAGAGGGCCCTCAAGCCCACAGGGACCTTCAATACTTTGGGTTTCTCGCGTCCTTTGGGACCTTCTGGCCACATAGACCCTTCATGTCCTTCACTACCAGAGATTAGTTTAAGAGGCCAGCTTCCAATAGTATTGTTGCAGGATATGTACCAGGCCCTCAAATTGGTGGAGGCTATGGTTCAAAGCAGCCTCAAGGACTTGGATATTTTGACTCAGTTGGTCTTCAAGTATCCAGAGACCCTTCTATCTAACACCGCAATTTGGCCTCAGGATTTGTTGACTAATCGACAGTTATTAGTAATGGCCTCTTAGTTGTTGTGTATGAAGGAGGAGGCCACATTATAAATGTCTATGCCATGGGATTGTAAATATTTAGAGCACCAGTTGTTTTGAGGCTTGATGATGGTGCAACCTGACCAACTGTAGGAGGTGAGAATAGCAGAGAGAACAAAGTTCTAAGGTAGCACTCAGTTCCAAGTGTCAGTTTTCCCACTGGTAGCTGGGTAAGGTATAATGATCCCGCGGGGTAGAGGGCACTGAAGAGGCGTGGGAGCATCTGGAGTGGGCACCAATGAAGTAAAAACTATTCATTACCTATTAGCAATGTCATTAAGGTTCTCATAGTAGAAATGATACTAATTTCCATCACTGAGGGCAAGGAGAATTGGAACGTGGGCCTGAATCTAAACTTCTAAGCTGCGTGGGCAACACTTTATACCGCAAGCTACTAATTTATTGATCAACGCTTCCTGAATGACCAGATGATTAATCTACATGACTGCTAGTACTTTTCATTACTTGTAATAGATGTTTTCACTTAGAACAGCTCGGTGCCCTTGTATTGAGCACCACTTCTATCAGCGTAACTAGCTCTCCAGACTATCTTTGAAATCCACAAATGGGCTTGAAGCTGAAAATTAGTGGGGAGGTCAAAAAACGAAAGATGAAGATAATATAGATTGCTTAATTGCGTAGAAAGCGTTGATATTTATAGGGCTTGTGGGTACATGGTGCCTCAGGGACCTTCGTGGCCATGTAGGATCAAATCCCTTTAAAGCCTTCTGGATCAACTTCCTGTAAGGCGCCCTCATTGTACTATGTCGTCCTCATGACTGCAGTGGTGAGGGCAGCGCATCTCATGATTCGCAGATTAGGGATGGGAGTCCTGTTGTTGATTCCATCAATCCTCGTACATGTAATGCTTCCTAATCAAATCTAGGTTTTAAGCCTTCAGGATAAGGTTAATTTGTGCTGATTCAAAAGCCAGTCCATTGAGGCTCGATTTGGGAGCAGGTATTTTATCTTTCTTGAAACATCAAAATCTGACATGCATCTTACCATGGCGTAACATAATCATTCATGATCCCTACCCCCTTCACCTAGAGCACAATCAACTATGTAATTGCAAAATTCCAGATGCTTCTGAAACTCGATCTTGTGAATGCATTTAATCATACTTGACTTTAAAGAGGTCCAGGAGTAGCTTATGGCTATTTTTACCATAAGGAGAATCTTCTAGTTCCTCATAATGCCTTTTGGCTTGAAAAACGCTCAATTCACATTCCAGTATATGGTTAAAACGTGCTGGGCGACCTTTAATTCTCCTGCGCGGTGGCATACATCAATGAAATCACATGCATTTCTCCACTCTTTAGCAGCACAAGAGGGACCTGTAGGCGGTGTTAATGGCATTTCTCAAGGCCGACATTTAATGAAACCTTTTAAGTGTGAGTTAGTAAAGATGAGTTTACTTTTTTGGTAATTTGGTCCTGAAGGAATGTTACGCCATTCCCTCATCAAGCTCGATGAGATACTTGAGTGGCTCACTCACATGACCCAGAAGCAGTTGTAGAGCACGCTGGGCACAATTAATATTTGAAAAAATCTTGCCCGCGCTCTAACATCTGGTCACGCCGCTGCATCCTCTGACTGGGAAAAAGTTCCATTCACTAGACATGGGAGTGCCAGCAGGCGTTTGATGCCATCAAGGAGGTTTTTGGTGCCCCCCGTTCTCAAGGATACTGGTCCAATCAAGCTGTTTATTATAGGTTGTGATGCCTCATCCGCCACTGTGAGAGCAATATTACTGCAATAGCATGATAGTTTAGAACACCCAGTTGACTACTTTTTGTGAAAGTTCACTTCAGTTGAACAGTCCTGAGACATCTATAATAGACTGTTGGCCAATGTCATGGTCTCTACCCACTGGCGGTACCTTCTTTAAAGCAAATGGCATGAGGTGACTGTGCAGATGGATTTTTAAACCCTTTTTTCTTTAAAACCATAAAGTTGGTGCATAGTCAGACCTGGATGTATTGCGATCTTCTAGTTTTAATTCTATATATAAATTCATGAAAGGTTCTTAAAATATTTTTCTCAACTTTCTAAGTTGCAACTCTGAGTTGAGTTTTGGTGGAGGTGGATGAGAAGGAGTAACTACGGTATTTATGCCGACCCAAATCCTATCCACTGCTCCTCTTACAATTTCAGCGCAATATTGGGCCTCAGATGTTCCTCTGGTCTCTCAGGTTTTAGAAGGTCAAATATCCTGTATGGAGAGCCTGGAGGTATTGGACCAACTGATGCTGCCACCGCATAAGTAGTCACTTTATTCATTAACGGAGGTGGATCAGTCTTATCAAGCCTGTGGAAGCCTCAACTCTTTAACAAACCAATTTTGGCTCATCATGACCTCCGGCGGTGGGTCACCCAAACACTAAAAATGCCTCAACTTGGTGAAGTGTAACTACAACTGTCCAGGAACTCAAAGGAAATTCAGAATGAATTGCTAGCTGCATAACATGCGCACAGGCAATACATGATCACTCCAGTTGGATTGGCCTTCTACATTCCTTTCAGCATTCCGCAGACCTGTGGACCTCAGTATCCAATGATTTTATTGTTGAGCTCTTCAGTCCCAATAGGTATAACGCGATTAAGGTTGTTGAAGACCATTTTACCAAATTTTTGTACATCTCCTGTTCAACTACCATTACCTCCAAGGAAACCAACTTTTTTTAGTGTGGCGTCTTCTTAATGTTTGGGTTGCTACAGAATATTGTGATCAACTGGGGGCCACAGTTTGCGTCATGCTTCTCGATGGCCCCTCTGGTTACCTTGAAGATTCAGCCATGCTATTACACCACGTACCCCCTCATTAAGATGGTCAAATGAGCAGGTCAACCAGATCCTTGAGCAGTATATCCAGTGTTATGCCACTACCGCACAGGATACCTGGGTAAATGACCTTCTGTTAGCCCAGTTTACTTATAATAATGCCTCCCACACATCCATGGGGTTTTCGCCCTGAGAGGCCAATCTGGGGTATAACCCCTCATTTTCCCCTGTGTTGAGATTTCACCTGGAGGTCCCTGCAGCAGTGGAACATGCGCAGCAAATCTGGATCACTCAATCCCTGTTCTGGAAGCATCTGACCAAAGTCATCACGATTATAAGTGATTTGCATATTGTAAATGGCTTCCTACTCATGCCATCATGATGAGTTCTTTGGGTATGCTTGGTACCTGTCATCTGCATATGAAGGTGCCCTTGCAGAAATTTTTTCAGTCAAATGGTCAATCCTCATGAGGTCATAGAAGATTTAGGTAATAGCTCTTTCTGGAGGCGCTTCCCACTTAACGGAAACAGCACCCATCTTCCACTCTTTCCAGTTGTCAACATTAAAGGCACACCGCCTGTGTACCCTGAGCCAGTGGTGATAGAAGAGTCATTGGAAGCAGAGGTGGAGGTTATTTTGGTGTCTTGTCACTTGCATCACTTGGTGCAGTACCTGGTGGCGTGGAAGGGCTTTCCATTCTATGAGAATAGTTGTGAAAATGCTCATGACTGTGTCAATTGTCACAAGTTGGTGGAAGCCTTCCACATAGTACACCTGGATGTTCCCCATCCACCCAGAAGGATGCTTTCATCTTGGCGTTTAACCCCCCCCCAAGGTGCATAAAAAAGTTGCATTTTCCCAAGTTCCTGGTGGTGGTGCTCTACTGTCCCGAAAAATGGAAGGATAATGTAAGCCTTGTAGAACAACCTTTGCAGATAGATCAGGAGAAATTCCCATTCGAGACAAAAAAGGAAAAAGTAAATGGCTGTCCCCCTTGTTGCCCGGGTAAATTTAACACATGTGGTAGATGAGAGATGGGCAACGGCATACCCCTGAGAATCATGCCTCTCTCGCCCATGATTACTACCAAAAAGTTGGTAGGTGAAATTCTTAGGCTGTGCCAGGAGATAATGGAGGGTAGAAGCCATTGTCAGCGGTAGGTAGTGCAGGTCCTAAGGAGGTGGTATCCATAGGTTTTAGTTCCGCTGGGAAAGCTAAGTCACATTCTTCTGAAAAAATGACCACAAGTAAGTTTTGGGCACTAAATTTTCCATATGCTAGGTTTCCTTCAAAATTTGCAAGCAAGCCATCCTCAACAGGTATGGGGGTGTCAATATTTTCCCACCCAATGGAGCCAGCCATATGTATCCTGGATGTGAGCACAACCAGCAATCCATTGTAGACATCATCATCATTGTGCCAAGTGCAGTCGCGGTGGAGTGATATTCTCACCAATGAATTTGACGCTAATCTTCCTGATTAGGTCAGGTCCAAGTCAATATAAAAAAACATTTTTTTAAATGCTGATTTTTAGAAACAAATCATTGAATATTCTTGACAGCAGATTGAATATTTATTGTTTCCATTTATAAACATTAGACTTTAGGTACTCAACTGTGCCACTGTTGCTCAATTTTTATTCCCTCTCACCATTTTGGTTTCATATATAATTTAAAAATTATTAAAAGATTATGAGGTTTAGATTTCCATTGATCATGTTATTGGCAATAATTTCTAATTCTTGGATCCCTGTGTAATCCTCACAGCTGGCTTTTTTATTTTCCATCTGTCCATATTAATATCTGTACTTAAGGTATTTTAGAAGAGGTTCTTGGTGTTTACTATTCTGGAGCTTCAGGCCGGTCTTATGTTATTATCAGCACGCTCCATGATAGGTATCCTAAGGATGTGTTGGTGATAAACACTTTTTCTTCTCCTGGTTTTTTACTTCCTCATTAGCATAAAATGGTGTGCTATCTGATTCATTTACTGAGTCAAGGAGCTTTTTTAAATGTTTCCAAAGTTATAGTGTCATAAAGGCAAAGAGGAAATTGGGTAATTGACCAGACAAGAGTACTTCTTCTTGTTGGAGTCATTATTATCCGGTACTAGGGTGACCTCATAAGCAATGAGTGATAATATTCCTTTAAAATGATGACTCTTTCGTAATTAATCATAAACTGCGTCCCAATAAGTATATCATATTGGCCATTTCCTGGTGCAACTGCAGTGGTTGATAAACTAATTTGGCAACTCAAATTGGCAGGGAAGAATATATCCTATCACTTTAGTACTGTTTGGACTAGCAGAGCTATACTCTTGAGTGTGGTTGAGGTCTAAAAGTGAGTTTGATCTTGATGAGGCAGATTGAGACTAAATTAATTGGGGATCCTCATATTCAAGGTAGCCATTACTCTGTCATTATATATTACCTTTATACTATGGTAATGATTCCTCAAACTTTGGTGGGAGGGCTAAAACCTCTTTAAGGCGGAACTTTAAATGAGCTTTCTGACAGTCTCAGGATATTTTTTTCTTGATCTCCATTAGATTTTGCACGCATGAGTTGGGTGGTATCAGCTGGGAAAGATACTGATAAGCATCACTGGTTGTATCTATTGTTCTGGGACACCCAATAACTTGATTGAGGTAAGTGGCGTCCAGAACTTAAGTGTCATCAATATTGTTAGCATTTAAGCATCATAGAAAGACAATTTTAGCGGTGCTACTAGAATTAGTAGCCTGTATCTTGTAATTACTTCAGAATCGTCACTAAACTCGTTTTTATTGCATGAAAGATGAGCAATCAGTGATGTTCACCTTTCAAATAATTTAGCTGTCAGCTTTAGAAATATCTGATCCTAAGCCAACCGAATTTGTCCTCGCTTGGCAAGAGCAGTGGTCTTCTTAAAACTCTTCTTCACTGTGTTTATCATTCTTGCAGTAGTTACACTTGGGCATCTCCACCTCCTTCGGCTTTGCTTCCTCCACAGTATACACACTGGGTTTTGTGGAAGCCTTTTTAGAAATTTCTGTCTTATGTATATCAATCACATCAAGCAGGGCTCTCAGTTTAAGAAAGAGTTGAAGCTTTGTTTGACAGACGTGACGTGCATGATTAGGTTGGGATTACTATGTAAGCCAGCAACAACGGCAGCTATGGCATTGTCCAATGTAAGCATCTTCAAGGTAAATAATGTTTGTGCCTCATTATAGAAGCAATCTGAAAGTTTTTCAGGGTTTCATTTTGGAACAACGCAATCCTCTGTAAGCCTGATATTTCATACTCAAGCTTTGCCTGGAACTAAGTTCTTTGATAAGTGATTTCTTCATTTATGCAAGAATCAGTTCGTCCATGTGGGGTATCATAACCTCCTAAGTCGTATAGCTTAAACAAGACAAGATATGCTTAACCTTTTTTGATAAGTTGCATCTTCATTGCAGTTTCATAATTATATAAGAAAAATATAAACTCCATTCTCTGGGTGTATAATTATTCTAAAGGTAGTTTTAAAAAGTAGAGGCTTCCAATATTGTGACAACATGTACTCTGGGAGCTTTTCTTATTCAGTGATTTTGGTACATGGTTTTCTTAGCTCAGCTTGTCAATTAAGTCGGTGAATTTGACCTTACACGGGATAAGATGTTGGTAAATTTCTCCAATAGTAGGTCATGGTTTACATCCAGCAAATAAAATATCTTTTGTTAACAGCTTTACTATTATCTAAGTTCTTAACATGGATGTCAAAATCTGAATTTGTTAAAGAGCAGATGAGTAGCCCTTTCACAAGAGTTTGATCTCATCCTCTAATATTCCAATGCGCCAAATATGTCCTCCTTAATCTGATGGCAATATCTGCTCTGAAGAGGCTTATCATACTTAGATTTTTAGCTCTTCTGTGAGAGTATTCCAGTATTTTTTAGCTTCATTGAGACTACAGTAGATTTGTTTAATTTTTTTCTGACTAGATGTTTCTTCATATGTCACTATCTAATTTGTTGTTATCTGGCAGTTGAATAAGTAGACTTCTGAGCTGCACAAGATACCAGATTCTGCTCAACAGGGGTACTTGGGTGGTAAGGCTCTTGATACAGACTGAGCCTCTAAAGTTTGGTAACCTTCAAGATCAAAATTTGCTTTAGGGAGAGCTCTGGCCGGAACTCAAGGATTTTGATTTGTTCTTCCTCATTATGACAGCTAGTAGAGTCATGGGCTGCCATTTCATCTTGGGCTTCAGTGTCTTTGAAGCTCTTGGGTAAAATTACAAGTAGTTTTGGGTCCTTTTATCAAATTATGCAATACCCTTTCTTTAGAGTTCTATTTATTTACCCACATAATTACTGACTCAGAAATTAATGGTCCCATTTGGTTATGAGGCTGAATGATATATGAATGTTTTGCCTTGATCAGTCAGCATATGTCTCCTATTAATTAGTATGATAAATTATATACCTGTTCCTAGGCCAACTTAAGGACCCTTGGGTATTATTATAATGATGGATCTTCTTGTTATGGACTCCTGATAAATGTACAATATGGTAACTTTCAGTATGTAAAAATATTATTTAGCAGGATAGATTTGCTCATGAAACTTCTAAACTTGAGAGCACTGTACTCATATAGATTCATCAGAGTCCTATCAACGGTTAATTCCCTTTCATGAGAAGCTTTTACTCCTGGGTTTATGACTACTTAAAGTAAGTCTTGAACCCCTTAATTGGACTTCTAGTTTAAACGTCAAATTTCTGGGATATCCTTCCAATTTCCTTAACTTCTAAACATGGCTAAGGGCGGAATTCCCATTTGGTCATCTTCTTCACCGTTTCCATTATGTATCCGGTGAGTTACACTTTCAATTAATTGACTTCCATAGTGCAATCAATTAAGTGCAGATATTTTTAAGCATTGGCTGAGCTTCTGTATTGAGCACAAGCCTGCAGGGCTTCCATTTTACACGAATTTATGGTGATGTTCCCAAGAAAACTGACAGTCAATACTTGTAGCAGTTTAAGACTCACAACATTTGTTTTATATATGTTTGAAGGATTCAAGTCATGCTTAGTCCCATAAGCTAGAGTATAGTCTTCCTATGGTAGATAGGTGAAAGTACTTATTGAAGTTGAGACACTTCAAAGAGATATAGATAAAATGAGAAGTTTATTTTAGTATAATATAAGGGGGTTATATATGTTACATATAACATTATTAATCTCATAAGGAAAAGCCTCAATGAAATTTACGAAGGGGGAAGTCTAAATGAGAGGCTCTAGGTCAGGTGATGCATTCAGATTTAAAAATGCCTTTGTATCACATTCTTGATAGGTAAAAAAAGATATATTGAATGAACTAAAATTAGATGAGACTTGGTATCACTTAGGTCAACATTGTGAAGATTCTTGATTCTTAACATTTTGAGGGTACATATTTTTTTATAAATACATATGTCACAATTGTAGTGGTCACATGATATTATTATGATTCTTTGCTTTGGCTAATCAGGATTTCATCTTGTATATTTGGTTTTAAGTCAGTCTAATGGATTTTTTCTAGTATTGAGTAGATCCTTACCAGCTTTCAAATTTTCTATATAGTTAATCAATGGAATTCTTTAACATACGTTTCAGATCTAAGCGTTGTTCTATTGTAAATTTGATTGGTCAATAATCATCCTATCATATCTGATACTCTGGTAAATGACACACATATAAAAGATGGAATGGATATTTTAATAAGTCATATTTTCTGCCATCACATTCAACAGAGTGCATAAATTGATTCTTACAAAGATACTCATCAATTAATATTATTGAATGAGTGATGTCAGATATCTGGGTATCTGCTCCGATGAGAAGAAAATTGGGGTAACAACAATCTCATCAGAGCCACCAGCCAATTTTACCTTAAAATTCTCAATGCTGGAAACCTCTAACTTCTATCAAAATTTTCAAATGGACAAAATATATAATACTAACAGTTCTATAGCAGGTAAGCGTCAAAATCTTTACTATCTCAAGCTAAAAATTTCACATTAATAAATCTTTAGTAGCTTGAATTTGACCAGGTCCATTTAAATAATAAATATTCAATCAATTTAAATCAATGTGTTCAATTCATGATCATTGCCTTAGATTGTTATACTCAAAGTTGCCCAACTAATAACCATATATCAGAATCCAGAAATATATAAAATCTATTATTTCAAATGATATATAACTTAATATCATTACTAATTTAGAATTAGGATTTTCCTCATAATATTTAAAATAACCCTGACTAAATTTAGGAATTATTGTTAGAAATGGCATTTACAAACTTGATGCATAAACAAATTAAAGAAATCTTTTATTCACATATTTGGTTTTTAATGTTCTTAAATAAAGTTGCCTCGCCCATTTCTAAATAAGATGAGAGTTCAGTTACCTGAACCAGAATATTAAATCTTTGGCCCCTTCAAAAACTAAAAGCATATAAAAGAGTATTAACTTTCATCAGTATGTCTATTAAAGATACTTCTAGGGATTAAAAATTATCTAGCAGTAAAAATCAGAAGCTCTACAAGTTTTAACACCTTTGTATTTTAGTTTTCTGATTGCTGTAAGGGTATCTTCTATAATATTCTTAGAATCCTCAAACTGTTTTGACTCCATTTTCATACTTTGTAACAAATTTTATAATTAGTTAACTGCGATAAAAACACTTTAAGTCAGCTCAAGCTTTTTTGCCATATATCTTGGTTTATCATTTTTACTTCACCAGAAATTATTAAAATATGTACAGTGTTAATTTATACTCTCTACTTAATGTACCAGAAGATGAAAAAATTACTAAGCACCTGTACAATATATGCATATAAATTGCTGATGTGGTGAGCAGACTGGTATATTTTTCTAGATAAAAGTACATGGAAATTATAGAGGAATATAATTTTTTATAACAAGTTAAAATTATTGTAAAATAAGCCATTGTCAATCTATAAGCTGGCTTTTGTATTTTAATAACAACACCTTTTATAATTAAGAAGGATATAATTATAATATATTAGATCCAAAGGGAGAATAAAATCCTATAGAATTTCAGATTAGCCCATTTTCACGCTTCACATCTAGAGAGGTCAGTAGCTTAGTAATTAAAATTTAGCGCTTTATAATTTATTAATTGTCTAGTAAGATTTATGCATATTCTATGTCTATTATTTCACTGTGAGAATATATACATAATTATTTCTGAATTATGATTTATAAGATGATATCCTTATTTATTACAAAATGTGATCTGGTTATATAGCATTTATAAGGTTAGATAATACAGACTAAATCTATTACTGTACCATACTTGACCTATAAAAATCACTCTATTTTTACAAATACTTTTTTAAATAAGGCTATTAATTGATTCGAATCCTTTTTTAGATATAACTTTAATGAAGAAAGCTCTAATCTAAACTCACTTTATCTTCTATGTATATGATCTTAACCAATTAAATCCTATTTTATTAAACGTTGTTACATATATCCTTTTATTAACTTCTCTTTAACCGCTCAAAGTCACTTTTGAGCGATTTTAAATTGAAGTTAATTTATCCACAGCCATCTGCCCAAACCTATTCTTTGATGTCCTTGGCTCTGCCGCCTGCCACCCCAGTGTGGGGCAGCAGTGCACCCCCACCTAGCATTTTCTGCCCTGCAGGCAAAGCGCGTTTGGACAGGTTCAAACAGCCCGCCCACTGCTTCCAACCATTTTGTCCCCCCACGAGACCTAGCACTCCACCTGGCGCGCATCCACCCTTCTCACCCCCATCCTCTCGCCCTCCCTCGCTCTGCTATTTGCTATTGCCTCAGAGTGGACTATGGACGTTTGTTCCCATATGCCAATAAGGCAATTATTGACCTAGCCACTACAGCCTTTGCACCAGCTGGCTTTATAGACTTCCGCCCTTTTAAGGGCTACTTTGACGTTGGGTTCCAATCTGAGGAGGATGCTGAAGCGGCAGCACAAACTCCTCTAATTTATAAAAAAACCCCCATTCCCACAACCCATACTCGCCTCCCTTCAGACACCACGCTAGTGGTATCCTTTGCAAATCTCCCATCCCACCTTCCACCCCAGGTTTTGTATGACCAGTTGGTCGCGGGGCTCATGGCTTATGGCACTCAGCCCAACCTCATCTTTGCCATTCCTTCTGGTGCAGAACGCCTTGATGCTCCTCGTGCAACAGCCACCATCATACCACACCACCCTACCATAGCCCAACAAATCCCACCCCGCGCTAGTGTGGCTGCAGCACCTGATCATTTCTTTTGGGCTCGGGTCAATAATGGTAGGCAGATTTGTTCCCTCTGCTTTGGCCTCGACCATGCAAAAAGAACGTGCCCTAAGGCCAAATCTGCTGATGCAGCTTCTGAGCCCCTTTCTGGAGGTTCAGTATGGGGTGCTTTGCTGCCCCCTCTACCCTCCAATCTTGTTCAGTGGGCCCACATGGAAAATCAGCCCCACCCAAAACCTCCATCCTCACTCTCCCACCTAAATCTACGCCAGTTAATCAGAGCAATGCTTGGACCAACATTTGTACCTAAGCAGCTGCCCATTCGCCCAATCCTACCCACTCAAATTTAAATGCCACTATTCCAGTGAACCAAAATCCATGGGATCTATTGGCTGAAACTGACGAATCAGGTAATATCCTTATTAGTAAGCATACAGGTCAACCTCTCTGCCATGGCGATTATGGTTGGGCAGAATTTTTCCTTCCCAACTTTGATGAAACCCCTACCCCTCGCCATTTTGCTCCTCTACCCAATACAACCCCCTTCCAAAGTGACCACCAGCTCGCCTTAGCTGCGGTGGCCTCTCCTCATTGCCCAAAACTACGCACCGCGGTGGCCCAGTCAGTGGCTCAGCTTCAGCATGGCCTGCCCACCATCTTCTTCCCCCTGACTTCCCTGAATCTCCCTGCAGTGACATCTCAAAATTATTTGATGATGCTGAAATTGCTGTTATGAATGTCGCAACACTTGCTTCATTCAACCCCTCAGCCAAAATCACCCGCCACAGTATCTCCCTTTTCACCCAATTTCCTGAAGCCCGCAAAGAAGCTGAAGTTCTCCTCGCAGCTTTTGTTGAGACACTTTCCCATCAAATCTTGATGCAGAAGTGGAAAACTCCTACTACGCTGACCTCAGCCCCCACTATGCAGATGCCCCAACGCCCTGGCTCTCTGCTCTGATCTGGTACTGCAACCAACACCCCTTGATTGAGGCGGGTCTTTCTGAAAACCAACCCCCAACCCCTCCTCACCCTCTGCCATGGTGGGTTAAGCAGTTTCTGCTTCCCACCTGGTTAGTAGTTTGTTTTGCCATTTTGAGTGTTATGATCAGTACTGTCTGTCCCCTGGTTGGCGTACCTCAAATAAATTGAGATATATCCTTTTATTTGCACATGTATAGTCAAGTTTACACTCATAGACTTGTTTATACAAGTGATTACTTATAAAAATTAGACAATCATCAATGCGCATAGACTCTGCTTAAAGTATAAAATTAAATTTTCAGTTTCTTCTCATTTCTAGTGAGAATAAAAATTTTTTGTGAGTCCCAAGTACTTTTAATAACTTATTGAGATTTAGATCTTGAAGTTTAAGTATTATAACACTGATAAATCTACCTTCAAAACCATGAATCGCTTGCTATTTGTTCTTTAGATAAATAACATATTAGGATATCTACCTTAAATGGACATAGAAAAAAACGTGACAGACATGCCATAATTTTAAATTTAAATATGTCATACAATCT
This sequence comes from Massospora cicadina, assembly GCA_022478985.1. Taxonomy (NCBI): domain Eukaryota; kingdom Fungi; phylum Entomophthoromycota; class Entomophthoromycetes; order Entomophthorales; family Entomophthoraceae; genus Massospora; species Massospora cicadina. Next base: position 121,246 of record JAKSZP010013131.1, read on the forward strand.
TATCACAGTATATACTCAATAAACAATCACAGTGAATGTGAAATAGATTTTATAGATCTAAAGTTATAAAATACTGTTAATTATGTATAGTTTAATACACTTTACAAAAAGTTCTGATATTTCTGGTTACTTCTAGATAATTAAAGGTGTTTAGCTTAAAGCAAGTTGTTTACTTGCTTTATGATGAGTATTTGACTTTCAGATGTGTAGCTAACTTTCTTTTAAAAGCATGAAATTATATAGTTTGCTATCTTGTAGAAAGCTTAACATCAAGTATTTAGATTCATGGACACATATATATATAAGTTATATAATATATTCCTAAATAGTAATTTATCTATAAATGAGATCTATAGCAATCAATGAAGTTTTAAAAGCTTATTAAATTTGTAGAATAGTATATTTCATTAATATAAAATTATGGCTCATGGATTCAGTAATATAAAACTTTTATACAAAATTTGATTTAAATAAACCCTATCTAAAATGACTATATGTGTGTTATAATATGATAAAAGTATAATAAATTGTACATTCATGGCCTCAAATTTTTATTTAATAAAAGCAAGAGCTTAAGTTAAGCTCTTTATTAATTTAGTAAAAGAATATATTTCCAATAAGTACTCAACTTTGGGCTATAACCTGCTTGTTACTTTTGTATAGGCATAATACAGCCATTTCTAATGCTAGCCCTTCAGTACTTTAATTGTCATTAAAATGGCCATACCTCCTAATTTATAGGAAGCAACTCTAATAAAATTTGTTTTATATATTTATATTTCTAAATTTATTTGTAAATCAAATATAATGGTTTTTATGTTGTTATAGTATTATATAAAATATAATAGTTTTAATAATACATAACAATATTGTCATGTTATTTTCTTGAAGGGAGGGTGCCCCAGTGGTAGAGTATGGACTCAATGACCACTTCCTCCCAAGTTCAATCCTAGTAGATGAACTTTGTGTAGGAGACAATTTATGACTGGGTTAGCATTGTGAATCAATGCCCAAACTGATCTAGTTAATAGCAAGGCGGTCCATGGGTTACCTGGCCTATCAGAAAGCTGCACATAAAATTTTACCAGGATTTATTCACCTTTACCATTGATTTAGATTTCATTATTATTATTTCAGTATTATAATCAGGTCATCCCACTTAAATAAAAAAGTATTTTATGTTATCTTTCTTGATATTTCATATCTCTAAATATCAGTTATAATAACTAAAAACTTTGGTATATAGTATTGAAAATTTTTATAGCTTATAAAATTTTTCAAGAGTGACAATATCTTCAAGAAGCTATTTTAAGACCTCTAGCACTTTGATCCCAGTAAATAAAATTTGGGTAGGGGACAACTTATGACTATGTTGGCATTGCGCAATTCCCTGAACTTAGATGGCAAATATCAAAGTGGTCCATAGAGTTCCTGTCCTAGCAAAATGCTGTACCTGGAAGTTTACTGGAATTTATCCTCCGTTCTCATTAATCTGATTTCCATTATATAGTATGGTATCAACCCCATGTTGCCCACCTCAAATAAATATCAGAACATTTTATACTTTGTCTTTTGTAATATTTATGTATACAGTATTATGATTGTAACGCTTTATCAATTTGCTATATTGAGGGTATTAGAATTTTGGCTCTAGATAAAGCTTGAGTTTAATATAATATTTACCAGTTATTGTAAGATTTTATAATAAATAAACTTTATTTTTTATTGAACCACAATTCATTTTACAATATGTTGCATCTGTGAACTATTCTAAATTTAAAATCTGCAGCTAAAAATTCTTGATACATGACACTGTTTTAAAGTTTTGAATTACACTTTTAAAGCACCAATTATCTATCAAAATTGCTTTGGTGGAATCTCCAGTGATAAAAGATTTAAACAAAATAACAACAGTTATTGATTTCTGATTAGATTTATATAGCTTAATAAAAGACTTATCTATAGGTTTTACATGAGTTCGCCAATCTTATCTTTTCACTCTGTGAGATATCAAAACTTCTGAGATTACATGATCAAGATAGCGTGATTGTTTTTAAAAGACTTGATGAGATCGAATTTGCTGATTTCCCCCTCAGCAACCAACAGAAGAATTTGGGATTATATATTCAGGGACAGAAGAATATGGCAAAATTCTGATACTTCCCCCCCAAGGTTCATTTTCAGAGGAGGATGTCCTCAAAAATCTAGGATGGGCACAATTTACAACAATACCTGTATCAGCATGAAAAATCGAGTAAATAAACCCTCTTTAGAAAATGACTTGATAAGGAACAGACCAATTAGATTCGAAATTTCTCCTTTCACTTACCATGCCAAGAGTGGTAGCATATAATATAATCTCCAATCTTGCATTCAGGTAAAGAGGGCTATGTTGGTTACTCCTAAGGGTCATTTTTTGGTAGTTTTTCAATTGAATCCATTTCTTGAGCTTTAAGTAGAATGATAAAGAAAGCAAGATTTCTTATAACTGAGTTAGAGTTTTCTATAACACTCTCATTGAGTATTTCCTGAATGCTCAAGAAAACTGGAGGATCTCTCCCATAAATACACTTAAAAGGTGACATCTCAATAAAGATGGTAACTGATTCAATAGGCGAACAAAGCACTTGGAAAATAAAAGTTCCATTGGGACAAAGGAGGCCATCTTTCTCAGAACAGAGCCTAAAGTTCCGCTGACTCTCTCACCGGCCTCATTAGTTGATGGGTGATAGGGAATGACAAAAAGTTGGGCAGTATTAAGCAGCTATGAAAACTTTTGTATAAGTCAGGTAATAGTATTAATTCCATTATCCGACATAAGCACCTTGGGGAACCCATGTTAAGTGATGATTTGGAATTAGAGGAACAAGGCAGTTGCCTTAGTGGAGAAGCAGCAATTGGTATGGTCTTAACCCATTTAGTTAAATAATTGACAACTATAATAATGTATTGGTATCTATAAAACCCCCCAAGGCAAAGGTTTTACAACATCAATACTTACCAAACAAAATCCTTAGTCAGTGGGATCACTTGATGTTGGTAAATAGGGCTGATGGCACCATGGCTTTGTAAAATGAGGCATGCATCAAAAGTACCTAAAATGGAAGCGGTCATATTATTCCAATAGTATTGGGTTTTAACCACTCCTAAGTTTTCTTCAGGGAACTATTGCCCACTTGACTATGCCCTTCCATAATAGCATTAAACAGTGAATTTGGGTGTAAAAAGGGTAGCCATTTAGAGTCGACTTCTTATATAAAGGCCCCACTTGTATCATGGTGTCCTTAGTAAAGGTCTTAAGGAAGACTCAATATTCTTTTGATTCTTTATCCCAAAGCTCAGGGCGCCCAATTGAATCATATAATCATTCCTCTTTCTTGAGATCCAAAGTTAATTCAAGCAATTGAGATAGGCCTATTGCATTTTTATGTTTGGTACTGGAAAAAGAACAATCAAAAATCATAATTTTGCACCTGTAAGGCCCAAAAAGCAAGCCTCCCATTAAGATCCTTCATATTATGCAACCATCTTGGAAAAAATAAACAGTACAACAGAAAATGATTGATATATAAGAATGGTCAGAAGTGTTTGAGTACCATAATTACAGCTAGGCACTTCTATTTTATTTACACTATAATTTCGCTCCTCTGGATAGGGTTTTGCTGTAGTAGGCCACATGATGGTCAATTTGAACCCCATCTTACTGAGATAGAATAGTCCCAATAGCTACATTACTCACACCACTAATCAAAAATGTAATATCAAAGCAAGGTTGGATTATAACAAGATCTTTAATTAGATCAGTTCTGAGATGATTGAAAAATTGTTACTGAGCAGAGCTCTTATGAAATGGTATTCCTTTCTGTAATAAACGAAATAGTGGTTCATCCAGTTTACCAAATTTAATATATAAACTGTTGATAATATTTGACCATACCTGGGAAGACCTATATATTATGCAAAGAGTCTAGAGGAGACATTCAACTAATAGCCTTGATTTTTTCTGGAAGAGGTTAATTCCTATATCCAAAATCCTGTGCCCTAAAAACATCATTTCCTTTTGAAAAATGACCAACTGGAAGACTTGAGATATCATGAAGAATTTCAAATCCATCTGAAAATTTCTCATAAGTTATCCAATTGCTTGGTAAATGTCTCTAGAAACACGTTAATGTCATCTAGATATACCAAGATGGAGCCCATTTTTAAGTCTCAAAGCATTCCATTCATGGCCCTCTTAAAAGTGGGCGAAGCATTGCTCAACCCTTAGGAATACATGTTGGTTCATACAGGCCCTTACTAGAAATTTAAAACACATTTGTCATGATCTTCCAGAACTTAATCTGCCAGTAGCCCCTTGGCTAAATCAATCGCAGAAAAGTATTTAGAGCCAGCAAACAAATGGAGGAAATTATTGATCCATAATAAAGGGTAGCTATATAGATGGGTAACAGTATTTATCCTACAATTTTCCATAAACACCCAATGAGAGCCATCTTTCTTCTATACCCATAGTAATGGTGAGTCCAAGGGCTATTGGAGAGTTCTAATAGTAAAACTCCAATAATTAACTAATCCTATGGTGACCTGCGCCTCCTCGACCTTTGATTTATGATAAAGCTTATCACAAATGGGAGGATGATCACCACTTTAAATTGTATGCGTCACTACATTCATCTAACCAAAATAATAGGTATGCTTCACAAAAATATTGGAATATCCCTCCAGTAGTTGGTGTACTAGTTTTTCTATGTCCATAGTAAGATGTTTTAATTGCAAGCCTCACAGTAAGCTTTTCTTAATTAGATTCCAGTCTAAAATCTTGTAAACTCCTGAAAGTCTTAGAATAATATACCTGAGAAAGTGGTAAAAGCTTTACATAGGCTATTGGAGTCTTCCAATTCTCAGTTATCAGCTCATTTGTAAGGTCACCATTAAATTGAGCAGCGCTTCCAAATATGCATAGTCCAAAACCCCTGGACAAGGCAAAATCTCCATAACAGAAGGGTTTGAAACTCCCTGGACTTGTAATATATGTCTTTTGAGGATGCAAAATGCAAAAAGATGTCAAGAATAACCTGAGACTTTGGAGTATTAACAACAGTATTGGGGGAGAAAATGAGCATATCTTCTTAAATGTCATCTGTCTTGGGTGGTAGGGTTACCCAAGGTCCTTTAACATTATGCTAAATAGTATATTACTTCTTTGTCCCTTCCAAAAGACAAACCTGATGCTTGACATGTTAAGTAAGAGCATATTTGGATAAAAGTAATGGGATTTAATATTTCAAAAGCGATAGGGAGGAGTTAAGGTATTTAATTATCCCATCGAATTCCTGTAAAAAATTGGGTCCCCTAAATGTGGTCATAACTCAAATTATCCAGAATGAATGCAGTTACCATAAAAGGTAACTTTCCAATCTTCATAGGAAGTGACAAAAAAGCTCAAATTGACCGCATACTCTGGGGTCCTGCAGTTCTATACTCCTCAAAATGGGAAATTTTGAGTGTAATTTTGATCCACTTGGTCAACTTAAACGAGACTACATTAATGGGAGAGCTGGTATCAATGATCGCCTTATCATTGACATGATTCACTCAGAGATCAATGATAATGATCACAATTTCAAATTGAGAAGGTAGAGCCAACAAGGAGAGCAAGGCATAAGACGAACACTCATCTTTATTATAATCTGCAGGGGTTTTATCACCCTGATTTATAATCAAATCACTATCAATATGTTAAATCATATTGTAATTTTCTTCATTTTTCTTTTCATCAGATTTCTTCTTAAAACAATGGTCTTCTATATGTATGTACTGATGATAATAGTTACATTTAATATCTCAAGAGTTTTCAGATACTCATACATTTTAAGACAGTTCAGTTTTGAAGAGCCATAGATTTGAAGTTTTTTAAGAAATGAGGTGGAAATTACAAGGCCTCCCATATGTCTAAGATACTTCTGAATTTCTTCCTCGCATTGATAAGTAGACTTGCAACTGAGCCTTGGAAGAGAAAGCGGAATGTTGAATTTCAAGCATACTTCAATTTGGCTTGTTCTTCTTCTTAAGATAAGTTGAAGTTTCAAGCGTCTATTGTATGGAGCAATAGACCAGATGATGACAATTGTCAAGATATAAAATCCTTAGAAATATACTTCAAAGCTGTTACTCTTCTGTTGTTTACTTGGACAAAGGCTTGCTGCCCTGATCCTTCTGATCCCAAATAATTTCTCAACTTAGTATAAGGAAAAAGGATTAAATACAAAAAGCTTTTATAATAAATAATTAACTTTTAGTGATAAACGATGGTGTTTGATAGTATCAACTTGGAGATAATTTATAGGACTCAATGTTAACCACATCTTATCCATGAAGCCTCATTTCTCAATGGCACTTAGCCAGAAGAACACTTAATAAGTTCATCTGAGGGTCTACAATCCTTTCAACTCTGGGGCATCTCACACGGCCCCTTGGTTAGTGTCAACTTCATAAATATCTCAAGACAGCATTTCTGAAGCATCTGCAAATAGCTGAACCGATGCTCCTTTCAAGCAATCAGTAGCACATACCAAGGCGATTTGTACTACTAATTAGTAAAAAATTCAACTGAAAACTCGATTGACATTAAAAGCTAATTTTAACATAATCCAACAAAGCCCACGACCCTGGGTCATTAAGCTGACTATTATTATTAAGTTAAAAATTACTAACAAAGCCCCTGCCTGTGTTATCATAGTCAAATATTATTAAGTGGAACTGCTAAGCCACTGATTCCAAGTTTGTATATACTTGGGAAATTTTTGGTCTATAATCACTGATAATTTTGATATAATACATATTAAATTAGCGCCAGCTAATATTATTATTTCACTTATTGAATTACCTGACAGTTTAGGTCCAGTCAACAATTCAACACAGACATAACAATATAAAAGCATTGTCAAGATTTAACTGACCACAGGCCACCAAAGTCTGAGCCTCTCAATAGAACTAGTGTCCAAAGTCCTTAATAGCTTCATTTTGGAGGGGCTGATTACCCATAAAGGCCTGTTTTTTAAAGATAAGGTTTGTTTTTTCAAATCACTTTAGTAAAGCCTCTTTGACTTGGGACCAAGTGGAAAAAGTTATCAGATAGAAAACCATAATATTATGTGATAAATGGGTAAGATAATTTAGCAAATAAATCATTTTTTTGAGGTTTATTGCTCTGCTAAGAGCATTTTTTAAGCAAAGAAAAGAAACTATACTCTTTTATATAGGAGAATACTTATTCTTGTATATTGATCAAAAAGTCATAGGTGCATTAGCCGTTAAGACATGAACCATTAAGCTGCTCTAGTTGAGTAGAAATATAAGAGTTATAGTTGGAGGTTTGAGGTAGATATTGTGGATGTAAGTCATCAGTCTCAGTGCAAGTTGTTAATCTGGATGATTTATTTCAGAATGGCACAGTTTAACTTCAATTCTTTGGGTTAATTCATTAATTTTCTCCCGTTGATTATGGTATTTAATTCTCAAGAAATTAATCTTTGTTTAGAGCTCATTCCCATTCAATTCAAACGCCTGTAACAAGACTTGTATCCTTAGCCCATTTGCCAGGTAATAAAATCATCATATAAGGACTGAGGCGACAAGAGGTGATCAATAGGTGTCCCATCTGGAGTTATATTACACCTATTGGCTATATTATGGAATTGCACTTGCAACTTCTCAATCATATCAGAGAGCAAACTAGGTTTATGATCATATTAATAATCAAAGCTTACAGGGCTAGAGTTTTGGAGGGGCACTGGAGACCCAGGAGGGCTGGTAGGCTAATGACACCAGGGGATCTGGGGGTTCAGGCGGCCTTACTGAACAAGGAAGTTCAAATGGGTCAGGTGGTCCAGCTAATATAGAAGGTCAGGTTGGCCCTCTAGTTCCCATAGACTCATTGAGCCCATTAGGTCCTGAGGGCTTTACTGGACTGGGAGGACCTTAAACCTTGCTTGGATCCCTAGTTCTAGGGGTTTCGCCCACTTTGCTGACTAAAATTTGAAAATTTGGTCTATAGTTGCTCCATGGGAAGAGGAGATTTCTAATTTCCTCTTCCACCAGCTAACATTGACTGGAGATGCGGGTAAGACTATCTCTCCACACAACATGTTTTTCTTAAACTCTTTCCACTAACTGAGTGCTAAAGAAGCTAGACATTACATGATTAAGTTGAGCGATTTGCTTCTATACATCATTAAGAAGATTATGGTTGCTAATATACCCAGCTTGATTATTCTGATTAAACTTGGAGGCAAAATTGAAGAACTCAGATTATAATTGCTCAAGGATTGAAATTCTTATAATAGGTTGAATATTCCCTGATGATATATACCCACTACTTTCATTAAATTGTACAACGAAAGGTGCACAAACTGGCATATTATGGCTTGGTACTAATCCTGGGCAATTCATAGGTTTATTATAAGTCCTTCATCATGGAGGATGCAGCACTGACTCAGGACCAAGTTGAACAGATTATGTGAAAAAGGACACCATTAAATAGTTTCTAGATGGTGCCTCACAAAGCTTCGGGATACATTTAGAAAAATTGTAATAAATCTTAAGTTGGGACCCTTAAGCTCTAAATTGACCTGAAATTCCAATGTTGATGCTGTTCTTGGGATTTTGGTCCTAGTGGAACTTCAAAGCAATTTACTACCCTGATCATGGTAATGAGAATATTTGGCAAATAAGGAGAAATACACTTTAATAATTAATGTTTTCACAAGTTCATAACAGAGTGCCCCTGTAATGAGAACCACTTTTGAAGTTCTATTAAACACTTCAAAGGTGGCAGGTATCCTCTAAAAGTTACTTCAGTGTAATCTCCAGGAATAAAATAATTGATGAAAATAATAATAGTTTTGGTTTTCAAATAGACCTAATGTTTATTGAAGAGACTTAATATTTAAAGGTTTCACAGAAGCTCTCCTTCAATCTGGACTATAAATCTCTCAGAGATTGAATTGCTGATATTAAATGATCAAAATAAGCATATTCATTTTTATAAGATGTGACGAGATCAAATTCACTGAGTCCCCCCTCAGCAATTAACAGCTGAATACTTGGGGTAATAGATATAGGGACAGAAGAAACCTGGTAAAATCCTGACAACTAATTTGTAATATTTGTATATATAAATATATATGAGTTTAGGGCTTACAGTTTTTTTATTTAGATATGTAGTATGTTATCAGACATTTGGCCTTGCCGCTGAAAAACAAGAATGGGTAGGTCAAATTCAGTTGAAAGGGGAAAATGTTAGCCCTTTGCAATTATCCGATGCCCTTAAAAATAAATTAAATGATAACGTCAAGAAGATTGGCTAAAATACCCTGACCAATTCTCAGTGGAACCCCGTTAACTGGGGTAACACCAGTTTGAAACCTGCACTGACACTTTCTGAAAAATCAAACAATCAGATTTTTCTGATCAAATGATGGACTTCAGGGAAAACAGCAGAAGGTACTCCCCCAACCAGCACCAAGTCCTTCACAACACCTGCGCGGGGGCCACCCCTTTTATAGGCGTGGCGGAGGCCCCCCAAGGTGAGAATAATTTCTCTAGCAGTGATTGGTTGCAGTACATCAAAACCTTGCCGCATGGATATATTCTGCCCCAAAACCCCAACATCCATTTTACCAAGATTTAACTCACTTTCCCCAAGATCTGGTAGGATTGAAACCCATATTACCTTATTTGAAAACTTCCAAGCTAATCCAAAACTATTCTCAAATTCCCTCCAATCTATGAAATCCGTATAAATACTAATTTTTGAATATCAAAAGGGATTGACTCTTTTTTACCCCGACGCAGTGCCAATAAACCTCTAAAAACCCTTCTTTTATTAGGTTTATAAGTTTAAACAGCCTATTATTTTTGTGCTATCAATTCCCCATTGTTAGATTTTGGTGATTTAAGCACCCAGCGAGCATTAAAAAACCCAAAATCCAACATATGTTACTAATCAAAATTAGTGCATCACGAAAAATATAATAAGACTATTGTTTATAAAGAATAATTAATAAACTCTTAATAATTATAAGTTTAATTTAACTGAGGCATGCTGACCAGGGGATGGACAATAAATTAAAGAAGCTCTGAAACTAAACCAACCAAAAACATGAACTGTCTGCCATAAACAAGCAGCGGGAAACACAGAAGTAACAAAAAATTACACCTACCAGGTGGCACAGTGGTGAGCCGTTTATCCTACCATGGCGGAGGGGGAGGGGGATCAGGAGGATCAAAATCATCATCCTCAGGATTAGCATTGAAAAAGCGGATTAATGCTGATAGTAAGGGGGTTATGGCATCTTCAGGATGAGGTTTGAGGTGAGGTAGATAACAGTTGATTTGATGATTTGGGCCTGGATAAAGGACTATATGAGTTCAGCAACATGGTGTATGGCTTGGATGTAGGCGTCAGTTAGTTGGGCTAATTTCGCAATGTTTGCTCTGGTGACATGTGTGGATGGGAAAAATTTTGCTAGAGTAATGTCACGTTTGACAGCAGTGTTGGAAGTTTCATAGAGGCGTTGGAATTCCTCTTTTGCAGTAGGAGGTAAATCAGAGGGGAGCAAGGGGAGTGCAGCACTTTTTTATATTCATAAACGGATTTTGCCACAGCTTTGTAAAGATGGTGATTTTAGAGTGAGGCCACCGCGGCTTTATCAAGCTGGTGATTGCTTTGGTATTGGATAGCATTGGGTTTGGGGACATACTTTTTGGGCGGTAATGGGGCATCAAAGTCTGAATTCAGATAAGGTTCTAAATTAATTGGATCACCTGGTAGTGTGACAATTTCACCAGATTCAATCAACTATCCAATAAGCCCCAGGGATTTTGGTTGACTTGGATTGACTTGTGATAGGTGGCTGTGGTTGGGTAAGTTTTAGGGTGGGAAAATTATTTGGATTGAATATAGATCCAAACCTGCTCCAATTGGTTGGCATGGGTGTGAATTAGCCAGCTTTAGTTTGAGGTGCTATAATTTGCTTCTGATTTGAGCGTATGGCCTGTGGGGTGGGGGCAGCCAAATCCCTCACTCAAACGCTGTTGGTGTGGCCTCATGCGTGGAGTTGGCAATGTTTGCAAGGTGTTAATTATATTGACATGCTTTTTTCATATGGTCCAATTTATAGAAGAGGGGGCAAATTGTGTGACCATTGTTGGTATGGGCCCAAAAGAAATGGTCAGGTGCAGATGGGATATAGGCATGCGGTGGGATGTGCTGGGCTATGGTTGGCTGGTGGGGGTAATGGTGGCCATTTCCCGTGGTGCCACTAACCGCTCAACACCACTTGGGACAATAAATTGGAGGATGGGGTCTGTGCCATAAGTTGAAAGTCCAGACAACAACTCCTCATAGAGTGTTTGAGGGGAGAAGATGTGAAGGGAGGTTCACAAAGGTTATCATGAGTGTGGTATCATCTGTGAGACGTGTTTAGGTGGTGGTAATGGGTGTGTTTTTATAAATTAAGGACATTGCTGCTGCAACGTCTGCATCCTCTTCAGTAGGGAATCCAACATCAAAGTAGTCCTTGTAAGGGCATAGGACAGTAAACCCTGCTGGTGCAAAGGTGGCCATTGTAAGCTCAATTATTGCTTTTTCAGAATATGGAAAGAGATGTTTGTACTCTATGTGGAGGCAAAATTGAATATTTGATTGGGGTAGGGCTAGGGGGTGGCGGCGGGTTAGTGGACTCATGCAAGGTGCAGTGCTAGGTCCCTTGGAGTACATAGCAGCTGGATGCATTTGGTGGACTGGATGAGCCAGTCTGCATGAATTTTCCTGCTGGGCGGTAAATGCTAGCGGGTTGAGCACCACTGTCCCATACTGGGGCAGCAGGTGGTGGATCTGAGGACATAAATTTGGAAATTGGCGTGGTGAGGCGGTGGTGGAAAATTGACTTGTTTTTCAAAAATAGCTTGAAATTGATGTTGAGCGGAAAGAAAAGCTTCTTAAAACTATAAAATTTTATAATAAATTTAAAATTTAATTTAACCTTAAATTCTTTTGATTAAAAAATCAAGCGTCACTAACTTTACAGGCAAGAGTTTCTGAAGAAGTTAAAGCAAAGTTAGTATAATGTCCCCAGCATAATGAGTTTATAGAAATATATAGACTGCTCAGAATTGCTTTGGAAAAAGTCATAAAGACAAGACATTTGAAGTCATGTTTAACATCACATTAATGTATGCAGATGTGTGCACTTTTTTCTTGATATAAAACGTTCTTAATATACTTAACTCTAATTGTGTACTAACTATTTACCATATTAGTATATAAAAATTTAAAGGCAAGTTATTTTACATATTTTTGCATATGTCACATTTGTATGATATAATTTAGAGGCATAGCCAATTTTATTAAAAAAATGTGCTTTACTATGATTTTCTTCCATAGATTAAAGCTAACAGAGACTTTATTTTATGTTCTATAAATTTAATGTCAATTACATATTAAACATAAAGTTTAGCTTTTTAGGCTTAAACTCAATTAAATACTCTATTATAAAGCCATACTCAGCATACTGATGTGCATTATATGTATTATAATGAAGCAAATACAGAATGCTCATACATTACTATTATTTTCATGTCAGTCTTAGTTTAGCTAAGGTCAAAGTAAAATTAAGGCAAATACTTCACAACTTGGTATACTCTTGCACAATATAATTAAGTTAAAAACACCTTAAATGTTATATTAATTTAATATTCTAACTTAAACTTATACTTTCTTTATAAAATTATAAAAGATAAGTTATAATATATTGAGATATGACCAAGGTTTTAAAAATAAATTCAAATTATTATTAAAATATTACCTCATAATTTCAAAGTATACTATACAAGCAGAGAAACAATCTTAAATATTTATTTATACTAGATAGACCTAAATATATTACACAAATTATGACTATGTTTTGTAGAGATATCAAAGTTTGGCAATAGCTATATAAACTCGAAATGTGGTAAGATAACTTATAATAAAACTTATGGTCGGCCTTCCCGCAATAAATTTAAAATTTAAAATTTAAAACTTATAATAAAACCTACTTTTCTTTCTCATTGCAAACACTTTTGCAACCTATTCAATTCTAGACTAAATCTAGTTTGATAATCTCATAGAAGAGATTAGTCTGCGCCCATGTTGGGGAGCAGTTGGGCAAGCAAGGCAAGAGGAGCAGGCGGAAGGCCCACGACCTCTAACATTCAAAAACGCCCCAGAGAATCTGGCGGAATAGAAAAAAATCTCAAAAAACCGGCGGTCACAATTTCCCCAGAGATACTCGCGTGGCAAGCACGATGCAACCAGTACATCAACACGCCACACTCCCAGCCACTTTTGTTGGTGGAATTTGGAGTCCGTGTGTATCTGGACATTCAAAAAACGGCCATATGGGAAAAAAATTTTATGAAGATGTACACAAAATTTTCCTGACCGCAGTGTATGTTGCACCTCACTCCATGTTACACGGTTGGCTGGACCTGGGTTTCAAAAGCAAAATAGCAGCAGATGAGGCTGCAGTGGTGTGCATAGTGGTTGACCTCCCCAAAGGGCAACAGGTCATCAAAACCAAATGCATCAGATAGACAAAATCAAACCAAATTTTCCTCACATTTGACTTTTTGCCTACTATGGTAAAACGTGACATTTTGGAGCAACACCTGAAAGATGGTCTCACCATATATGGCGAAATACAATCTTTCAAAATGCAACATTTCACGCTGATGCCACACCTGTGCACCGGCAAAGCCATAGCAGTTCTGACCCCAACTGAGGAGATCGCGAAGGACCTAACCCAGATCCCGCACTCCACCTTTATTGACATCGCAGGGCATACCACCCACCCATTCCGGGTAACTGTGGACAGCGCGCCCCCCATTTGCACCCACTGTGATGCATTCAGCTATAAGGCGCATGCATGCCCCATCAAGGAGGGTGTCACATTCCAAGAGCACCCCTCAGTGACCATGGCCAGCGGAGAGGCGCACTATGAACCAACCGCAAGCACCAAGGAGGCTTTCCCGTGGGGAGCACAAGGCTGCTACCTATTGGTAAAGCCCATCTCCCCGCAGGAGCGGAAGAAGGCCAAGCAGGCCCATAGGGCCACAGCCAAGGAAGCGGCCAAGGCCACCACCACCATCCCACACTCACAATGCCAGGAGGACATGGAGACCTTCACGGTGGAAGCAACTCAGGAATCCATCACCCAATCAGATTGGGAGGCCCATGCTGAGCGGGCCACTCAATCTGAGGATCTGATGAAAGATTCAATCTCACCCAATCGCTGCACCCAAGCTCCAGTCAAAACCGACTTGGGACCTATCCCAATTGAAAATTTTTTTTGCCCCGCTTGATGGTGCACCAAACTTATCCGCACCACAAAAAATTCGTCCAACGTCAGGAAAACAAAAAGCGAAGGCCAAAGCCAATGCAACTCTTTCTGCAAAAATTAACGAAAACCCTGATAGCGTTGGTGCTAACACCCGTGCTGCTGTGAAAGCCTGTGGGGACCTTGAAGAGGCTGGTGGGCCCAGGGGCCCACCCCCTCGCACCTAAGGTGCGATGGGGGAAACCTTCACTCTAGGGATGCTGAATATCGCCAGACTCAAGGCCTCCCCATCCCAGGCTAGAAAACTGAGTTTTTTATAAAACAAATTACCCGTGGATATCCTGGCCATCCAGGAGTCCCACTGTACACGAGGTTCTGAGTAAGCTTGGAAAACAATACTCCTCCCATCCCTATCCTTTTGGTCAAAGTACTGTGGGGTGCTAATTCAGAAAAATAATTTTTTCAAATTCACATCCTCAGAAACATTCCTAAATGACCGAGTGCTCATCATCACCTTCTCATGGGCTGACGTTGTGCACACAATTATCAACATCTACACCCCAAATGGTGCACACAAGCATCAGGAATTTTTCTCATCAGTCAAATACCTCCCACTACCCCCTGATCCTTTCCTAGTTGGTGACATGAACTGTTGGCTAACCTCACCAACGGACTGGTGGCTGCCCTAACCCCACACCCCACAAGGTCACGTAGAACTACGCATTCTAAAAGCCACCCTTGGGTTAATGGATGTGCTGCCATGACATGCCCCACTGCTCGAAAACATGACGCATCCCTACGTTCACAATGGCCAATTAAGGTCCATGACCTGCATCGACCTAATTCTAACGCCAGAGAATTCCAACCCCACATCTCCCACTTCAAAACAACGAAAATGGAATTCTCTGACCACCAATTGGTCTCGATAACATACCACTTACCCATCACAGTTGCAAAGGCCCCACATTGGTGCAAAATCTGCCCCCCCGAGCTTGCGTCGCCAGGATTTTCCATGTGGGTGGAAGAGGCAACTTTTGTGAAATCATTTGTTGCACCGTTTTGCGAGGACCCCATTTCCACATGGGCAACTTTCAAAGAGGACACCATCCACCACTATTGCAATCTCTCCTCCAGACGCTCACGACCCACATCAGTGGTTATCTCATGCGCTCTGGAGGAATTGGCCCACTTGGAGTCCAACATTCCAGCCAGAGGATACAGCCCTGCATGGGGCCAGAAGTGGGCAGAGGCAGCCGCCCACCTCAATGCACTTGAAAGGCAACACAAACATCGGGTTTGTATCCAATACAGGGCCACACGCATCACTAAAGGTGACAAGTGCACCGCATACTTCTTTGAAAAATTTTTGCACCACGCCAGAGCATGGCCTGCACACAGGTGCGAAGATCGGATAATTCCATTGTGGACACACCAGCTGAAGTGGCAATCGAAATGCAAAAATATTACTCTGAGTTATACTGAGCTGAACCAATTCAGCTGGCCAAAATGGCGGAATTTCTTGACTGAGCTCATATCCGCACCATTTTCTGATACCCAGAAATAATGAATTTAATTACTCCAAATGAATTATGGACAGCCATTCATGGTGCGCCAAACCGAAAATGCCCAGACCCAGATGGCATCTCATATGAGTTCTACAAAAAATATTTCAAATATATATCCCCGTTGCTGCTAGCCTCACTTAACCAAAGCCTGTTGGAAATGCGCCTCCTACCAGGAGGACATGAGGCCTTTACTGTCACACTCTTCAATAAAGGGGATAAGCTTGACTTAGCCAACTGGCGCCCCATTTCTCTAACAAACACAGACACCAAAATTTTAACAAAAATCATGGCTAACTGTTTAGGGACTGTAGCATCTGCCACCATCTCCCCAGAACAATTCGGTTTCATCCTCAGAAGGTCGATTTGGGATAACGTGCACTCTGTGGCTAATGTATGTCAGTCCACAGCCTCTGGGGCACTTGTATTCTTGGACCAACAAAAGGCCTATGATAGAGTAAACTGGGAATACCTTAGGGCCTGCCTCCATCAATTCTGCCTACCCCCCGCTTCATAAACTGGGTGATGTTGCTCATGGAATCTGTGACAATGGCAGTGTGTGGCCCAGGCTTCCTAACGGAAGTAGTCCGCCCTCAAAGGGGCCTGCGACAAGGGGACCCCCTCAGCCCACTCTTATACAACTTCAGCCTTGACCCACTACTGCGAAATGTGAATGCCCAACTCACTGGGGTCCATGTGCCAGGCCAAACCCCAGTCAAGATGATGGCATTTGCAGATGATTGCGTGGTGGGGGTGTCTAATAACAAAGATGCACGCGCGCTTGAAGCCCTCATCCAGGAATATTCCCAGGTAAGCAACGCGGCACTAAACGCCTCCAAAACTGAAATCATCCTCCTTGGTCGGTTTCAGAACTGCTGGGCCCCAGCAATTAGTTCCCAACCCGGCCCATCTTCTCGCCCACATCCACGCCTTACTAACTCAACACACACTGCTCCACTGGTGCTCCCCTTCGTGCCACGTCCTACCATAGGACCGGTGCACCATCTGGGCATGTGGATGGAGGCAGGCGGATATGCGTCAGCAGTAATGGAGTGCCGTATACTGGACAACGTGACGAAGCGAAGCACCTCTCTCAGAGCCCACCCTACTACCCTCACTGGCAGGGTTGTTCTTGCCAACTCTATGCTCCTATCCAAAGTCTGGTTTGGAGCCCACGCCATCCCCTTCTCACCAAGCTTCTTAAAATCCCTGTATGCTTTGCTGCAAGGATGGCTTTGGTCAGGCCGCCCTCCACCAGTACGGCTAGAGGTCATGTTTAGCCCTCATCATCAAGGTGGCATGGGCCTGCTTGACTTCAAAGCCCATGCTGCCAAGATCCTGGGCACTTGGATCGCGGCCATCACCGCTCCTGCACTCCCATCCCAACACTGGTCCCACGCGGCCCGCTCCAACTTCTCCTGAGCCTTGGGCCTCAACAATCCATCAAACCTCCACTCCCTGATGAAATACATCGCATCACACACATCAGCCACAGGTCCTCACGGGACTAAAACCCACTACAAACGAATCTTACTCTCCATGCGAAGCGCAGAGTGGAGAATTCATATTTGCGGACATACAACCTGAAGAGGCCGCCCCTCTCCTCAGTTCACACAAGAGGTACAGGGGCTGCCCATCCATGATGGCGTGATCCCCATTCGACCCCATGTCCTATCCAGGGTGGAATACCTGAACATGATGGACATCCCTTATTCCACTGAGACCCAAAAGACTATCTGGAAATATGCACACCATCCTCTGTTCCAGCCTCAAGTCCGCTCCCATGTGTGGCGCTGCCTGAGGTGGGTGTATCGTACAGCTGAGCGCTCTAACGCTTTACACTCATCCTGTGTCGTGTGTGGCCAGTATGGAACGCTGTTCCACCGCCTGGAGAAGTGCCCCACCTCTAAAGTGATATGGCGCGAAGTCCAACGTCTGCTGGGCCAGGATCAAATGCATCCCTTCAGTCTGTCAAGAGATATGTTTGCTTCATCAATGGCCTCCCCCCCTCCCACCCTCCCTCCATGCTCTGGTGGTTGCAATCGCCATGTGGACTATCCACACAATTGTCTTGGATGCCATCGCTGGCTCCATCCCCACCCTCCCAGAAGCTGTCCACAGATTCTGGTCTCATTTGGTGGACCACTTTCAAGCGTGGATGTTTGGATATCTCCCACCGCGTTGCCAACAGCTGGTCTCCTCCTGGTTCCCAGTCTGGTTCATCAAATCAGACCCCTTCCTCCACACGTGCTCAATAGTGGCTACGGCCCCTTCAAACGTTCCCTCCCCCTCCCCATAAGTGGCGTTCTCGCTGGCAACAAGAGATAGCATCGCTTCTCTGGGGTGCCTCCCCTGGTACTAAGTTTATCTTTCCTGAGGCATATTCGGAAGTGTCCGTCCCATGGTCAGCCTTCCCCACAATAAATTAAAAATTAAAACTTATAATAAAACCTCCTATAGTGTACATAATAATAGATGGTTTGTAATTTTTTTGATTAATGTCTTAGGTAATTAGAAATTGTTATCTGAAGATAAAGTGTACTTTCACATTGATTATATAAAGGTTAACGTTTAATTTTGTAGAACAATCCTATATATGGCAATGATGTCTTAAGGTTTAAGTGTGTACCTAGTATTGCTTACTTTTTTGATGTGTTGTTCAATAGTAGATATATGTATCTAGATATTTTGCAGCATTTAATGATATTATATGTATTACAAGTAATATTACTATTTTTAATGCCCATTTAGCGTTACAATAAGTCAAAATTATAAACAGCTCAATATCTCTAATAGTAGTAAAATATATAACCATTTAAAATGAATATTATATAGGAAGATATTTTTATTATATGAACTCTATAAGTATAAAATTTAATCTATTTTCAAAAATAAAATTTACACAAAAGCTAGTTTATAAACCTTATGTATTTCATAACTAAATGTTTTTTAAATTACAAAACCCTAACTATGGAATGAGAATGTAATAGATAAATTTCTTAATAGCTTTAACATTAGTTGTAATACAAAGTTAAAACAATCTCTAAGATTCCTATATATTTAATATTGAAAAAGTATGAACGTTATACATATTATTATTTTCTTACTCAAGAACTAAAAAATTAGAAATTACTTTAATGATTAGCAAATAATTCACATAATTTTATAATTTACTTAAGAATTTCATTTAACTATACTATAGGTCTACTTCTGAATAATTTTAACTAGTAGCATAGCTACCTTAAAATCTAGCATTGTTATTTTAGACATTATATTCCACACTAGTATTTCCATAGATAATTTTTAATTTGATAGATTTAATAGACATATACCAAAACTATATATTGATTTTATTAGTATTACTAATGTTTAATGTCACATATGCTCTGAATAATTTTAAATAATATATGAACAAATAAATATAAATGGGATGCATTCACAATATTGTAATAGAAATATGGTATATTAGAGCAATAACTAGATATTTTAAGTTTACAATAAACTTTTTTATGCCATATTTGATAAATTTATAAAAAAAAATTGAAAGACACAAGATATTTTTGCTGCTACATTTGATATTGAAATTTTTAAATTTAAGGTCTAAGTATGGTTTAAATTAAGTAGGTTTATCTTTTATACTTTTATATGTAGATAAAAATCATATAGACCCTTGTTAGGGTTTTGATATGCCCACATACCTAGCTTAATTAAATATAATATATCTACTTATTCATCAAGAAAATTCATCCCGCCAGTGGATGTGGTAGTTATTGATTATAAATGATATATTGCTAAGAGTATTATCCTGATTGAATAGCAAGTAATTTAGGTTTTGATCCGCCTCTTTGTTAATTTTTCATCAGGGGTGATTCCAGCAATAAACAAGTTAATTATTTTGTCTACTTTATATTGATTACTTAACTAAATTGCAGGAGTCAATCAGGTTTAGTTGCCAATCAACCAAAGGTTTTATGAGTTGCTGGGAGAGTGAAGCACCCTGTGATAAAGCAACTTGTAATTTAGCCTTTTAGGGTTTCAACCTGCTGTTTATGGGTAGGAGTCCCATTACCTAAGCAGGTTGTTAATGATAAGAGTGACTTGATGGGGTTGAGCGCACCATTGGGACATGTATTTCATTTCAACTCAAAAGATGTCGCACTGAGGTTGGTGAGAGAATCTGCTTAAAACTGATGAGAAAGATTATCATACTATGTGACCCTGGAGAGAAAAGTATTAGCAACGGGTACGTTCAAAATTGGGGTGTCAACAGAGGAGTTAAGCGCCAAATTACCTTATAAATTCTCTTGAATCTATTAATAAGTCATATAATATATCAAAAGATATTCCAAATTAAGTACTTTGATAATCTAGACTCCTTTGTTCTTGAACTAGATTTGGAAGGATAATAAATTATTTACCTATTTTATTGTTATCTCTAAAGACTCTGCGTGACAAGAAGGAAGAACCTCTGAGCCTAATCATATTTTAAGTTCCACAGATGAGGGAAGAAGTACCTACAGATATTATAAAAGACCATTAAAAACGAGGACAAGAACAGTTTAGGCTGGACCAAATAAGCATCTTGGCTATTAGAAGCTCAACTAGAGTAATAGTCTTTATATTATTACTGCCCATTTCAACAAATAATTAACAATACATACAATGCACATACAAGGAATCTGTGAAGTTAATTTAGAGAGCTGAAGCAAGCTACTATCTGAAAAGATTAAATGGATCCCCAAAAATTTAACATTTGATGCTCACTACAGGGGGTAATTAAGTTTTAAGCAATAATTAAAAAGTAGATCACATCAACCATGTCTTATAGTAACGAACTATGAATGTTTTGGATAGAACTAGAAACTAACAATAAGAACGCGCTCAACTCAGCATCACAGGAAGATTTTGCTACATTGGAGGAATTGGTGATGAAAGCAAGGAAGAGGGCAAGAAAGTTGGAAAACCGATGATGACCTCTAAGGAAAAGTCATATTTCTGAAACACAAGGAGTGTGAATTGAATAAATAAGTATATATCAGAAGGCAGAGTGAGAGGCAGATTGAGAACGCTTACACTAAATTAATGAAGATATAGTGCGACTATTGAAATGTATAGAGGAACTGGAAAATTACCAATGTGATTGCGTGCAAATGGAAGCGGAAGAAGCTGACAACAGCTTGCATGAGACTCCAATCAGGAAGATTTCATCACACAGAATAGCCTGGGTTGTTCAGAGAAATTTCGGAAATGACCCCTAAAGTTAATCCTATAGGCAATCAAGTCATTGAGTAGAAATCCCCTGCCAGTAAAGCCACATTTGAATTTTGGATTACACCAAAATTACCCACGTTTCATTAGAAAAACGCACCTGCGTTTTCTAATTATTTAAGATTATAATGATTGGATTTAGGACTGAAAAGGTAGTGAGCATCATGAACTGAATGAACACTGATTGTCAGAATCTGGTGGCACCCCATCTGAATAGGGACAATTGGTATTTTTAAGAATCCAAGGAACCCATTATAATCGAATTTGGAAGCCAAGCATAGATGACTAATTGTAAGCAGGAATTTAAGGGCATTTAATTCTGATATAAATGAGACTCTAGCAGCTTTTGCGGACCAAATTTACTAGCAGAAAAGATTCTGGCTAGTGAAAAAGTGCTATTGGATTTTGATGCACAAATAGTGATGTAAGTGACACTTTGGCCCATAATGATATGAATCAAACAATGGTTTCAGCGCTAGTTATTCAGATGTCTACATCTCAGATGGTGAATCATTTAAAAATGATAGTTGAGACTTTTGAAGAACCCAAACTAAGCCTAAAAACTTATTCAGAACAAAGCCTCGAATAATGTGGAGTTTGCTAAAGAAAATAGGAGCAAAAAAATTGAGTCATGATGGGAAACAAGCCCTAAGTACAAAAATGAGTGAATAAAATGCAGATTCGCTACCACCAGTGTTGGAGAACTGGACATTTAGCCTCTCAATGTTGGACCAAAAACTAAGAGCAAGTCACTATAGTCCATGCAAAAGAGAAGGAAATCTGCCAAGGATCGGGGAAGGGGCACATTGTCAAGATAAGGAACAATCTGGCACTACAGACAAACCGGCTTTCCCAATGTATTGAATGATGACAGATTTTTTTGACCTATTTTTGGTTGATTAAACAACCAATACGCTCTATCTTCTTGTTAATTTGGACGAGAACACCATTATCTAATCAAAAAGAAAAAGATCAATCCCTTAATCATAAAATAAGTTGCTAGGCTGTATGCTTGTCAACTAGTTGCTAAGATAAGATCTGCTAAGAACCCATAGAATTACTCAAGACAATATTAGATGAGGTGAACATGTCTCTCCCTGTTAGTGCAAATAAGCAATCTTTCCATTATTTATCAAACAATTAATTCACACTTTAAACTTGGTGAGTAATGGCACTATTCACTCAGTAAATACCTTATTAAAATACTCTGGGTATACATATACAGATATTATAGTCAATTGAGTGAGAGTACAGGTGGCAATTGACAGTGGGGCGCCCATCATCATCTTTTCAACAGAATTGGTGAAATAAATGAAGATTTTGCTGGACCTAGAACACAGGAAGGAATATGGAACAGCTGGACCAGATATTACAATATACTGTGAAGCCTACAGTGTGTTTCCACTTCAGTTTGATCAATTGTGGCATCAGCTCCTGCCATAGTGTTGGCTAATCAGGATTATGATGTACTTATCAGGACTGTATTACTGAGAAAATATGGTGAGAAAATGTGATTTTGAGGAGAATACTATGAAAATTTTGTCAAACCCTACCCTTAGTATATCAGTGGAAAGGAGAAACGCGCTTGACAAAGAAGAGTAGTTTTGTAAACTTTATTTACAATGATGGCATCATTCCCATCCATCACAACGTAATTGGAAGAAAACGGAGGCAAATGCTAAAGGAGATCCTGGAAAATTATAGGATAACCTTAAGGATGAAAACGATGAACATTATACCACCAGGAACACAAATAAATTTTACACATTGTTAATGCTTAAAATCCTGAAGCAATGATATAAAGCTTTCATAAGACCATGGAGGAAATCAAGAATTGAGACATGGGTAGTGCCAGGGGTTATAATTCTGGGACAAGGAGAAATAAGTGTGCTACTGGCAAATCTGGGAGAAAAACCAACGAATATAGAGAAAAATCAAGTCATTGCGTTTCTACATTGAAACCCTAATGACAGAGATTAGTAATTTTCATGCCTTCACGATGTTTACCAAGATAGAATTACCAGAAAATAATGCTGAAGATTTTAATATTTTGATGGATCAATAGCAGTTGGATGGATTATGAGAGCAGTTACAGGAAGTTGCGATCCAAATAATTGAGAGATATTGGGAGAAGTTGCATAAGATGACCACAACCTGGGATGTGCAAAAAGCGTAATCCACAAGGTCAGATTTGGAGAATAGCTGCCAATAGGGATATGACTTGTCCACCAGTCTAGAGCTGCCAAAGCTGTAGTCAAGTGAAGAAATCATCAAGCTATTAGAGTATGGGCTCCTCATTCTATCAATGAGTCCATGGGCATGTATGAGCCTACTTATGAAAAAGAAGGATGGATCAGATTTAATAGTAATCAATTATTGGCAACCAAACAAAATTTACTAGAAAGGATTTTTATCCACTGCTGAGGATTGACAATGAACTCTATTACCTTGGAAGTGCCAGTTACCTTTTGGTAATGGACTTGATTTTGGGATATTGGAAAATCGATTTACTAAAGGAGGATCAAAAAATGTGTGTTAATTACCGCACAGGAACTGTACCAGCTAACCTGAAAGCTTCAAGGATTTTTCAATGCCCTGGCGACATTCCAGAGAGAAATTAAATCTATCCTCAGTGATTTGAAGTTATCCTGCATTTTAGTATATTTGGGATGATATCAATGTATTCAACAGGTCCTTTATGGATCATTTGGAGTCCTTAGAAGAAGTGTTCAAGCGCCTGATGGTGGCTAACTTAGAGATCAATTTGAGGAAATGACATTTCTCTAAAGAAGAGCTTAAGTACTTGGGGTTGTGATAAACTCCAGCGGAATGAAACCCCAGCTGCAGAAGGCTATGGCTGTTAAACGAATGTCAATCCTGAAGAGCGTTTGAGTATCCAAGTATTTTTTGGGATGGTCAGCAACTATCTCTGATTCATAAAGAATTTTTTGCTAAAATCACAGAGCCATTATTCCACTTATTGAAAGATCTGAAAAAAAGATTTGTTTAGAAGTATGAGGCCCAAGAGTCATTCAATGAGTTATGCCAATATTTGATGATCAGTCCTGTCTCAAAATACCCAAATTTCAAACAGAAATTTTATCAATAAAACTGATGCTTCATTATGTGATTGGTTCCATCTTTTGAGTCATGTGGATGACAACAGGGAAGAACATCTGGTGGCCAATGTGAGCAGAGCACTAACGCCATTGGAATAATTATACCATGACAGAGAGTGAATATCTTATGGTGATCTATGAAGGCAAGCAATTCCAAGTGTATATCCATGGAACACAACTTAAAGTGGTTCCTGGATACTCATTTTTAAGCTGGCTCCATAACAGAAGGAACCAGAGGGGCGACTGGCTTTATAGTCTTTAAAATTACAAGCCTACAATTTGAAATAATATACTGAGGTGGAGCAGAACATCATAATTCTGACAGACTAATAAGATTGCTGCAGTACAAATTGTTTATCATCAAGTGGATGAGTTTTTCTAGAAGATGATTGAAGGCAATATTGGGAATAAGCCCTGAAAAATTCAAAGAGAATTAAAGAAAGCGATGGAAAACACTAAGATGAAAAATGGACAATTATATAAATTGATTGATGGAAAACAAATTTTATTACCAAAGCCTTCAGAACAAGTGGAAATTATCTGAGACACACACAAAGCTGTCAGTTAAGGTGTCCTAAGAAACCTCATGACTATATTTGACAGTAGTACTACTGGGAATTTTTAAACTATAATATTGCCAACTACTTGGCCTGTTATGTAAAATGTCAACTCCTTAAGCCTCATATGAATATAATAGGATACTGGCTAGTAAAACATAGGTTTGCATGCACATGGTGTCAATTGCATGATGGGACCCCTGAGTATCAGTACTAGAGGAGCAAAATACATTATTGTTGCGATAGACCATCTGACTAGATGGTTATAAACTAAAGACTTGAGCAAAGTGGATGCTAAAAACATGGAGAGATTCATCCTGGACCAAGTGGTGTGCCAGCATAGATGCTCACAAGTTTTATTGAGTGACAATGGAACCAATTTGCCTCCTATGTGATCCCAATAACAAACTGATGAGAATCAGAGAGTTGGTATCCATTCTATATTAACTAGAAACATAAGGAAAAGTATAACGAGTCAACAAAACAATAGCCACAATGATAAGAAAATTGGTCATGGGGAAACTTCCTTCTGCGGAACTTACCTAAGTTTGGTTACTTTTCCTACGATATTAGTCTTCATATGGTGACAAGGAAAAACGCCATTTGAACTACTATATGGAAAAAGGGCAGCATTACTGCTGATTTTTTATTCTGCAGTTGAACCAGTATCAAGGATGAGTACTGATCAATACCTGAGCCAACTGGAAAGTATTATGATCAATCTGCAATTTCAGGCGTTTGATACTATCTTAAAGAAAAGGATTAAATTGAAGATGACAGATGATAATAACACACCAGTGATACAAGAGTATTATATGGGGGATAAGGTAACATATTGTGAAATCCATATTTTGGAAGAAGAAACAAGCTTGATGCTTTGTGGTCAGGTCCTTTTTAAGGTGTTTTCCGAGTCAGCAACTGATGCTTATATGATATTAACCTCACAATGGATATAGTGAACTGGATCTATAAAAATATTTCAAGTATTGGATCTAGGGGATATTAAGTTGCATAGTTCCCAAAGGGACACTGAACCTACTAAAAATAGGTTAAGTCCTGGCGTTGGTCAAGTCCTAGGGGGCGCTGAATCATGGTAGGTGGCTAAGTCAAAAAAGACCTCTAAACCATGACAGCTGGTTAAGTTCAAAAAACTGCTGAACCAGAAACGAAGAGATGAAAAGATGAACCTGTGAACCTAAATAAGTTAAGTCTTATTGCAAAAAATGAGAAAAAAATAATAAGATAAGCAGTTAAATAAGAAAAATTATATAAAAATAAATAAGCAAAATATAAATAAATATCAATATCTTTTTGTATCCTCAAAAAGTATCTGATGATGTTCCCTTATGCTATTGGTATGATTAACTCAGGTTGAAACTGAGTTTTCTGTGAGTAGTCCTGAGGTGCTGAAAAAAACAAACATTTTTGCAGAATCAGTATAAGTTGAAACCGTATTTGCTAAAAGAAGCCCTAAGAACTGAATCCCAGACTGGGGGGTAAAGGAACAAGGAATTGGAGAAGCTTCCCAAGAAGATCCTTTAAATGACAAAGTGTCATATAACCCTGACCTGTGAGAAAACATGCTTCTCTTACCTTTCTCATAAAGAAAACCTGAACTAGGCTGGCACAGCATGGGACTTTGGGAACTGCTCTCTGCAGTGTTGAAAACAAGAAGAACAAGGAAAGTAAATCTGCTAAGAAGAAGGATTACCCAGAGACACATTGATCAAAGACAGGAGATGGACCAAGAAAATTTAATGAACCATGATGGCGGACTCATCCATCTTGAAGTGGTATATACTTCCAGAAGATTTTAAGTTTCTGGATAATCTGGTCAATCAGGGGAATGTATTGAAATTTTTATATGCCACATTACTCAGCTTAAACAATAATACATCTGCTGTCCAATAGTAGAAAACTCCTCACTAGTGGATGTGGAAGTTATTGATTATATATAACTATTGTTTGATTTACTATCCTGATAAGATATTATTGAATTTACCAGGTTTTGATCCACTGAATCATAAAAGTTTCATTAGGGGTGATCCCCAACAATAAACAAGTGAATAGATTGTCAATTTATTTTGATAACTTAATTGATTTGTAGGAGTCAATTAAGTTTAGTCGCCAATCAACTAAGGGGTTTATGAATTTCTAGGCGAGTGAAGCCAACTGAAAAAAGGCACCTTGTGAGTTAACCTTTTAGGGTTGCAACTGATGTTTAGAGTAAAAGTTCCATCACCTAAGCAGGTTGTTAACCTAATAAGAGTGACTTGATGAGATTGAAAGCACCATTGGGAAATGTATTTTATTTCAACCCAGGAGAGGTCACACTGAGGTTGGTGAGAAAATCTAAAAAAACGGATGAGGAAGAATATCATTATGTGTGACCCTAAAGAGTTAATCTATCAGCAACGGCTGCTGTTTCCAATTGGGGATGCCAATAGAAGAGTTGGGCGCCAAATTCCCTTGCTTTTTTAATAAATCAGATAGTTAAATTGATTAAGGTGAGTGTCTGTTTCTTTCATTCCCAGCAAAATGGTGTGAGGTGCACAGCCACACCACCAGGGAACTAGTCATTAGCAAGATGGGTAAAATGGGCACTATGGAGGATTCCAGAGCAAAAGGGACCCAGGGCAATAATGTACAGCGCGGTATATAGTAGGAGATAGCATATAAATAAAAAAACTTGGTTGGACCCCAATGGGGAGTCCACAACCAAGTGAAGATTGGTGCAGTAGTGATTGGGTGCTTTGGTCTGGAGGGTCCAGGGCGGCCCAGCGGTAAACAAGATATGGGAAATAATTTAGTTAAAATACACTGACCAACACTGTTAGAGCCCTTTGTGAATAGGTTCACGTTCAGGTTTTCCCAAGAACCATATTCAAAAAATGTAAGCTATTGGGGGATTTATTAATAGGAATTTGATCAATGAGGAAAGTTGGTCCCATAGAAACATATTTAAACATTAAGGGATATATCATTGATTGGGGAATTGGTGCTAAGCCTAAGCGACCCAATAGCTCACACTATTATCATCCAGGGCACTTTAGCTCAATATTGACTGATCTTGAGTTATTGATTGCAGGCAAAGCCAACCCAATTTTGCAATACTGAAAATTGAAAGGGTTATTAAAACTCGTTCACCAAACAACCAAAAAGAACCATCGTATTAGTGATATATCTTGTGCACTTTAATGCCCTTGCTGTAACACAAGGCTGAGCATCACGCACGTCTCCAGGACCAACCTGGGCATATATAACCTGAATCTAACGTTAGTCAGTGTATGTTTGAGGTCAGGAAGGCCTGCTAACTTAACCTTTTTGTCCTCCTGACGAACAGCTTTATCCTTACAGTTGGTACCCTCAATCATATTATCAAGACTTGACGATTGAAAGATATTCCAAATTAGATACTTTAATAATTTATACTGTTTTGCTCTTGTGACTAGAATTTGAAGGATAAAAAATCATTTGTTCATTTTATTGTTATCACTACAGACTCTGCATAACAAGAAGGAAGAAGAACCATTAAACTTAATC
Organism: Massospora cicadina; assembly: GCA_022478985.1. Lineage (NCBI taxonomy): Eukaryota > Fungi > Entomophthoromycota > Entomophthoromycetes > Entomophthorales > Entomophthoraceae > Massospora > Massospora cicadina. The sequence goes on from JAKSZP010013131.1 coordinate 149,679, forward strand.
CTATGTTAAGTTTCACAAATGAGAGAAAAGAACCTCTGAACCTAATCCTATTTTAAATTCCACAGAAGAGGGAAGAAGTCCCTAAAGATATTCCAGAAGACCACTAAAGATTAGGACAAAAACAGTTTAAGTTGAATCTAATAAGCATTTTGGATATCAGAAGCTCAACTAGAGTTATATTATTTTTACTATTAATGCTTAATTTAATTAAGAATTAACAATTCATACAACTCACAAACAAGTAACCTGTGTAGTTAATAGGGAGTTGAAGAAAGCTACTATCAGAAAATAGTAAATAGCACTTAAAATATAACACCCTTTATAAGACCAACAATATGACTTCATAAGCATAAATCCTTATAGTTAGGAAATCTAAAGGTGACAAAATTAAAAAATATTGGATTAAATAAAAAGTGCAATTCCATATTTTAATGGTTGAACTCTAATTAAATATAGTTTTCCACTAGGTCAATTTCATAACATTAGGTTAAATTAGATCTAAATAAAGGTTGTAGACAATAGGCTTACGCTTCCATATAAAGAGTCATGTACTAAAGCATTAGTATATTCAAAGTTGGAAATCAAAATCATGCCTCATTATGAAAGGGGGTTGCTATAACTAATTATTCCATTACAACATTATTATTATTTGATAGTCAATGTATGTATACATAGATGTCAACAACTATTGATTATCTATAGATTAGAATATAAGTATTATTTTGAAAGAAAGGTCTTATTTCAAATAGAAATAAACTATAACATATTTTTTTTACTTTCCGCTAACTAAAGAAGTTTCTTGGCAGCAAGTGCTTCACCATAGATGATGAGGTGAAGGAAGCACATAAAGACTAATTATCCTTACTAGCGGCAGGCTTCTATGACTTTATCATACAAATGCTTTTAAAACGTTATGACAAATGTCTAAACAAAAAAGAACATTATGTAGAAAAATAGAGAAAGAATTAAGAACTTAGATAAAAAAGTTCTTTAGAAAAATCTGTGATGGTTTAGTTTTTATAAGAAATGAGACCTTACTTTCTGAATAACTCTTGTATATTCATTACATACAATGTTTGATTATAAGCTTTACATTATGCTCTCAGCCTTTTAAGAAGTTACTATAACACAAAATTCATAATTATTGAAAGACAAACATAAAAAGAAATCATATGAATAACTCTATGTATAACCTTTACTATGGCACATTTCACCTTTTATCAATAAACCTTTTTTAATGACCCTACCTAATAGTTAAGAGTTTTACTACTTTATCTAGAAAACTAAATGGTATAAATAAAGAATTAATTAAACTTTTTCCTATATGTTTAAGGTATATATAACAGTATCTGAAGTCCTATTTGCAAAATTTCTTGTTAAAAGTAGATGATGAGCCTTCTAGTATTTACTTATTGAGCAATAAGTATCTTACATAAAAAACTATTTAACCTTTTCTTTCAGTTTGATATCACTTTTGAGCAAATTTTAACAAAAGTTTATTTATCCACTGTCATCTGGCCACATCCATTTCCCATTTGATGCCATCAGATCCACCGCCTGCTGCCCCAATGTGGGGCAGCGGTGATCCACCCCCTTAATATTTTCCGCCCTATGGAAAAGCATGTTTGAACGGGATTAAATAGTCTGGCCCACTCTTTTGGCCAATTTGTCCCTTTATGGGTCTTAGGGCTCCACCTCGTGCACATCCACCTGACCTGCCCCCATCCTATTGTCCTTCCTCACTCCAACATTCAAAAATCTTCATGTCAACTACAGGCGTTTATTCCCATATGCCAACAATAGGTAATTGAATTAGCCACTAATACCTTTGCACCAGATGACTTAATTGATTTCTACCCTTTTATGGGCTATTTTTGATGCAGGGTTTCAAATGGAGGAGGATGTTGCCGCAGCACCAAAGACTCCATTTATTTATGAATCACCCCCATTCCTATAACCCATACTAGTCTTCCTTCTGATACTACTATTGTGGTGTCATTTGCAAACCTCCCTTCCCATCTCCCCCCAAATTTTGTATGATGCATTGATGTCAGGTTTTTTTGCTTATGGCACTCAAAATACCCAGTATTCAAAGTTCCCTCTGGGGCAGAGCGCCTTGCATCACTTTGCACCACTGCTATTATTATCCCCAACCACCCTGCCATTTGCCCAACAAATTCCCCTACATGCTCGCATTGCTGCAGCACCAGAGCATTTCTTTTGGGCGCAGGTTGACAACGGTCAACAGATTTGTCCATTCTGTTTAGGACTAGACCACTCTAAAAAGTCCTGACACATGCCGTTCCTTCTGTTGCTTTCTAGGAACCCTTGTCAACGCATCCAAATGGGGTGCTTTGTTGCCACCTTCCCCCTCAACGCCCTTGATAGCGGGCCAGAGCGTGAAGTTTGCTCCCTCTAATTCCACCAGCCACACTCATCCGCTTGCATTCCAATCCACTAATTTAGAATCAGGCTTTGACCACTGTTTGCCACCAAGAAACTTCCCATTTGCCAATTACCACTACCTCTCGCCCTTATTCTGCCTCGCCTAATCATGTTAACCAAAATCCTTAGGCCCTAAAGGATGAGGTTGACTAATCAAGTGTGATTGTCATGGATGATGAGGACAAATCAAGTGAAAGCCCCAAATATGCCTATGACTTGCCTATATTTTAATTTCTGATTTTGACAATCGTTTCCCACTCAGGCATTATGCCCCTAAACCCAATGCCATCATCTTCCAAAGCGACCTCCAGCTTATCTTTGCAGCAGTGGACTCGCCTCATTGTCCCCTCCTCCACAAAGCAGTAGCAAAATCTTTTTATGAATTCTCAAAAGGGTTTAATATGCCTAACTACCCCCAGATTTTCCTGAAGAAGACTGGGAAGATATTACCAAGCTGGACTAAAACACTAATTATGCTACCTCATATGCTTCTAGCCATGCAACCTTTAACAAAAAGTTTAAAATACTAAATAATCTATTGCCAATTTCGCTCAACTCCCAGATGCACACCTTTAAGCTGAACATCATCTTGCAAAATATTTTGTAACTCTCCTCCAAATTGATTCCCTTTCTATTAATCCCTTTGTTACAGCCTTATCCCCCACCATACTGATGCCCCAACGCCCTTAATCTCAGCTTACATCCACCTCTTCAGTAGCGCTGCTGCTTATGTCACTGCTGAGCCTAATGCTGTGCCGCCTGAACCTCCCTCCCCCTATGCTATGGTGGGTTAGCGGTCTTCCACTCCCTGCCTGGTTGGAGGTTTTGGTTTAGTTTATTCAACCCATTTTTTGGTTTTTTGCTTTGATTGGTATTGTCCATCCCCTGGTTGGCATGCCTCTTTTAAGTTTTTAAATAACAAACCATACTTAGAATTTTGTGTTTATGTAAACTTAATACTTTAGTTGAAACTAAGATATAACTTTATATAAAAAGCAAAAAAATCAGGGATGATTATATGAAAATGACATAGCTTAAAAATTTAAAATATTAGAGTTGCTATAATACCTTTTTGCTTGGCTTATAGGTATAATTATCTCTCTAAAACCCTATATTACCACAAATTATTCTATCTCTTTAGAATATTTTTCACAGAAAATGGTTTGCACATTTTGTTTTCATAGAAATTGTGCCCATCATGTACTAAGTGCATGTATAGGCTTAGTTCTCCTATGAGTTCTTTTAAAAAGATAACAACCCCTTTTTCTCTAATTCGATATATATTTTATCTTTTGAAAACACTACATATATGTGCCATAATTTCTTTTGATTTCATATGATATACTTGCAGCTTGTTTACAAATAATATCTACCTCATTCTAGCTAACTAGTTTCTCTTGGAGCCCTAGAGTTGGTTATGTTGTCAATTAAGAGATTTTAAATAGCTCTCTTAACTCAATGGGTTAAAGTGTGTCTCCGCTCTTTTATCTCATGAATCACACTTTTAAATTTAAAAGTGACAAGTACAAGCATAGAGAGAACATCTGGCTGCCTGTGAAGTACTGCACCTATAGAGCAGTACACCACGACCATAACACTTAGTTTAAGTAGGTCTTTCCACCCATCTGTATGAAGCACAAAAGAAATGGATGGCTGCTTGCACCAAATATGACCCAAATTATGAAGAATGCCAATATGGATGCACAATTTGGATGACTTCCCACTGACAAAGACCCTAACAATTAATTTGAGACACAAATGACCAAAAAATGATTGAACTCAACCAAAAACAATGAAAACACAACGACAAGTGTGGCAAATGCAACCAACTCCCAGGATTGGTTTCTGCCAAAAACCAACCAATTGACACTGCCCTTGGGGAATGCAAAGCAATGCCAAAAACAGTGGCTTCAGGATATTCCCCATCAAACCTCAAATGAGTGAGGGATTGGGGCCTCACAAGGAAAAAACTTTTTTGAAAGAAAAAAAAACAAAAAACTCTGACGAAGTTTCGGGTAGATAAGATACCAAATTCAATTTGGCAAGCAAAAGCCAAGGCCCAGTTCATCTGGGAAAAAACAAAAATGTTTGCAACTAAGACGGAGAAAATATTTGATGAAGCTCAAAACAATCGCCTGAAAATATGTTGGAGACCAGTCCTGACAATGACAAGTCAGGGGGAAAATGGTCCCTGACCATTATTTAACAGGAAAACTGAGCAAAATGTCAGGCATAATCCCCAAAGAACCTTTGGCCGCAATCCCTGAAAAATGCAAGTTGACAGCATGGGCAAAATCAGCCCCCAATTGATCAGTGAATCAGAGCAAACATCAGGGATGATCCCCATCAGGGATGAAGGAGCATTGGGTAACAAATCTGAAGGATCGGACACCCATGAAGGTTCATTGAAAAAAGTAAAAATACTGCTGGAAGGGGCCAAAACCCTGACAGCAGTCAAGTTGGTGACCAGAGCCCTAGTGAAGTACTCCCATCCAGAAGTACATGTTAGCCCACCGCAGAATGTCTTTACATGAAATCAAGCAATGGTAGGCCCTACAGTTCCCATATTCAATGGCAACACGTTAGATCTTCAAAAACATTATGCCAGCCATTTTGGCTAGTTAGCGTTAACCAATTTTCCTGATGGGTCAGCCAACTGATGGCTTGACACCAAAATATCACTTGAGATGGTGATGCTCTTCAAGGCGTCATGGATCTAAACTGAAGACACCCTTAAATGGATGAAACTCCCCCTGGAGCATAAAGTGATTTAAGCTGCAGTTTGAGAAGATTATAGCCAGCGGATGTGAAGCTTGTATGGAAGCTGGTATTGACCTCCTTAATGCTAAGGAATACAATAAGGATGGAATATCAGCGAGATTCGCCCAAGCCATCAGGAGCTCAGAACTCACTTCAACAGAATTATCTGACTATGCAAAATGTTTCCTGAACATTTCAACTGCCCTCAAATGGGCCTGACATATCATTCCAGTCAACACTGCGCAGGAATGATATAACACCACATTCTCCACAGAGGAGGTATTGCTATTGATTGTGGCCAGGTTCAAGGCCACTGAGGCCCTACACTGGTTGTACACCCTTATCCCTCTGGCTACCACATCTAACCTGATGAAGGCGGGATGGGCAAAGGAGAAGATAGTGGAGTGGGACCTTTCCAGTATTGGTCGCCAGAAGAGGCAATTAACTGGTCCACCAACGGATTCAACCTGTTGGAAATGAAATATTTTTTCTATGTGGGAGCCAGTATCGACCAATTTTGTGAATGGGCAGATCTGGGAGTTACAAAACCCATCCACATAACCCTCTGAGGCTGACCTTTCCCCATTGTGAAATGAGAACTCTGGAGCAATGTTACTACTTTAGCTAAAGCCGCAGACTGTGATGCAACGGGTTATACCCCAGAGTTGGCCCAACCGTGGGTGAACCACTAGATTTCACCACAGGTGGCATCAGTGATGAAAGGGGTCATAACTTTGGACCTGGGCTGAGAATGGCTCAAAGTGGGGATCCAAATCAAAATCATCCAGGATTGGAAGCAATCCTCCCAGAACTTATGGTAGCTGCCCCATATGCTGCCAAAGGTTTTGCCCCTTTTAAAGCCTTTCAGTGGCGCAAGGCGGGAGTTCTGGCCACCATGGCACAAATATTCATAGATGGCAGGTGGAACAGTGTTACAGTATTGGACTGGTGCCAGCATAGTTCAATTACGCTGGAGGCCCTCCAGAAATACCTGCACCTAACGTGCGGCATGGAATCTGCCCACAAATGGTACAAACTGATATTTTCGCCAAAGGATGCCCTCGAGTGGAAAAACCTTGAGATTGGAGTGCAAATGGCTAGTAGCATTAATCACAGTGGTATCAGCATATGCCAGATAGAAGCGTTCCTCAATCAAGAATTTAGCCTTGATGAGTTGGTAAGCTGGATAATGAAAGGGTAAAACCACACAAAAGTACCTAAGCCTAGCATGAAATAAAGTCATACAGTGCAGCAGCAACCCATACTGATGATAACACATGTAATGGGGCTGAAAGATTTACCGAATACATCTGCCTACTAATCAGTGGAGGATTCATAGACTGCCAAGCGCCTAAGTCATATCTAAAGAATGCAATCCAAATCCACTTGCAGCTGGTGGAGGAGGGGGAGTGGTCTGACCTGATAATAGCATTCATCAGGAGCTTGACGAGGTGCTAGAAGGAGTGGGACTTCAACCACCACTGGTTACCTGAATGGGGCTATATAGATATCATAATCCCAGGCAAATTGGACCTTAGAAATCTCCTCAAGATCGGAATCAAGTATATTGGAGTCTATTTGAAAATGGAACTAACTAAATATGGTAACCAAACTGCAAGGTGGGTGACACTTCAACCTCCTGACCAAATGGGAGAGGTAATGGGTGCATGAAGTGATCCAGACTGGACTAACTTACTATGGGGAAGTATGAGCATTTTGATAAGATGGCGGTGATTACATTGCAAAGTGACTTCGCCCCTGAACAGTCAAAGTGCTACATAAACTGGACCCATGTATGAAGCTGAATAAAATCGCCTTACCTCGATTCATCCACCTGTCCAGCCTAAGAAGAATCATGTACATTGAGCAGGAATATGGGAAGCAAGTATGCTGGTTCTGTTACCAGACCAGCCATAGAATGGCTCAATGCCACTATTGCAAGGGTAAGAACATTGAGAGTATGACTATGACCCTGTCAGAGGAAACAATGGTTGGGGCCAAAAAATTTCTTTGACCAAAAGCCAAAGAATGGATCCTGCAGAACCTAACAGAGGTTGTGGGCATGAAATGCCAACAGCACGAGTTAGACCTCGCCCAACAGGAAGCATGGTAATGAGAAGCGGCCAAGCGCCCCAAAGAAGATGACGACCCTTCATCAACTCAAACCCAAAACTGTACAAAATAGATGAAGGATTTTCCCCAAAATGACAGCGCCACGCCCATCCCAAGTGAAATGGATGATCTGCGAGGAAAAATGATGGCAGAAGGTGAACCCAAATAAATCCCCCAAGAAGGGACAGGCAGCACAAGATGTCAATAAATCAAAACCTAAGCTTGCAAGTCAAAAATAAATATGAAGTCAACTTGGAAATAATTGTTAAACAAACACAAGGAGGCTAGCAATCAAACAACTGAATTGATGCAATTGGCAAAGTGACAAATCAGAATCTGGCCAAAAAGGCCAGATCCACCAAAAAATTGAACGAAAGGGTGGAAATAAGAACGATGGATGAGGGGGAATCTGCTGCACCACCAATAGGGACAATGGAGCACCTGGAGCTGGCGATTAAACCGTCACATTGTCCATCAATAGGGAGACAGGGATGGCGACTGAATTCCTGGTGCACAGGATGCCCAGTAAAACAATCCCAATTCTGTCCAACTGACCCTAAAGGTTGACCAATACCCCCCACCCATCCTCAGCGACAACAACCATCAACAAGCAATCTTCCATCCGCAACTAAATTCACAGCCCTGAAAATATTAATCCTCATAACCAAGGGTTGGGCAGCTGGAAATGAGGATTGCGACCACAAATGCTTGGTGGATGATGAGCATACATTTGAGAAAGCGCAAGTTACACCATTTAAAAAAAACAATAATATAGACATAATTTTAATATAAGAAATGAAAGCTATTGCCAAAAGGATTTGTGCTGAGCTTGATCTGTAATGCAAAAAATCACCTGTGGTCCCACCAAATAGGCTATCAAACGCTCTGGACAGATCATGTGGTGATCATCACATTGAACAAGATCATAGACCTAAAATTTTGGGAGGAAACTCATGCCAGAAGGATCATGATAGCATCTGCTATTCATAGGGAAACTGGCAAGAGCCTTCAAGTGGTGGCAATCTAAGCTCTGCAAAGTCCCACAAAAACAGATTATTTGGAATTTTTATCAGAAGTACCAGTAGAAGTGATGACAGTTATAGCAGGAGACCTAAACTGTTGAACAAATGTGAGTCAGAATATGTTCCTGACATGCAAAAGTCTCAACCAAAAGGCCGATGAGATGCTAGAATACCTAGTCAAATCAGGGATGTGCTTCACAATTGACGAGGAGGACATTGACCCAGCCAAAATAATGCAATGGACATATGACTCCGCCAGAACCCCATAGGCTGGTTTGCACCTGGATTATATATTGGTGTCATCTGACCTCAGGCTGCTGACATTCAACAGCAAAGTCAATATAGGGGCCAAAGGTGACTACATGATTGTCCGCATGGATATTAATCTGAAATAACCCCCAAGGAACTTCAAATGGCAACTGGCACCAGCCATGATGAGGGACAGGGAATGGTTCCATAGAATTGAAGCCAGACTGGATCAACTGGTCATGTATAGTATTGTCACCCAGAGATAGACCCTCTGAACCATGGATCTGGTTCAAAGAGAAGATGAAGCACGATAGCATGAAGGTTGAAAAAGCAACAACCTACAAGTGAACTGCCACCGCGAAACAGCTGAATTTTGCACTAAAGAGGTTGAAGCTCAAGTGTCAGGACAGCGAAGAATGGTGGAGCAAGTACCAAACAACGAACAAAAGGTATCTGGCCTTAATGGAAAACAGGATTCAGAGCGATGGACCAACTCCACATACCAATATCAGAGCATAGTGAGAATGATGACTAAAGAGGGCCTGGTACACCTCAAGGAAATCCGAACCAAGGCTAGGATATAGGAAGTAGAGATGGTGGAAGGGGAAGCATCAACGGACCTAGAAATGATCAAGCGCAAGATTGAATGCTTCTATGGCAAACTATATTTACCAATGAGAAATGAGCGAATTGGAGACAGATGCCCTAATTGACCTGGCCAAGCTGGCACTCAGGGCTGTATGCCAGAAGATGTTGTTAACCTATCCGTATAAATTTCGTTCAATGAAGTTAAGTGGGTGCTAAAAGAGTTGCTAAGAATAAAGGCATCAGGCCCCTACAACATGTATGCAGATGTGTAAAGTGCATTCCCTGACTGCATCATGCTGTAGCTAAAAACCTATTTAATCACTGTTTGCAAAATTGACAGCAAATCCCTGGAGGTCTGGAGGCCTGAATTGTACTCTTGTATAAATAGGACATCATTGCCAACTACAGAACTGGAACCCAATCGCACTATCCAACGCTAATTATAAGTTGCTAATGTGAATACTATTGAGTCAGCAGATAGAAATGGCACCGCGCACGCTCCATAAGGCCCAAAAATGGGTTCATCAAGGTCCAGAGTATTTGGAACAGCATTAGTGCAGTCCAAAACGTACTCCAAGATTTGTGGGAAACTGAGCAGGGTAAACTCATGTTCTTCAACATGAAAAAGGCCTATGATTAGGTAGAGTGGTCATTTTTACATGAGGCGTTAAAGGTGGGAGGGTATCCCCAAAACCTTTAAGTCATGGGTAACAACGCTTTATCTGGGCCTGGTAACCAAGGTGATCATCACAGATGGTGTAACCAATGATATTTCAGTTAGGAAGGGTCTCTGACAAGGTGATCCTATTTCACCAAGTTTGTTCAATTTTGCAGCTAACATCTTATTGGCGGTGGCAGACGTGAGACTCCAAGGACTAATCCACCCCAACCAAATGCCACTAAAAATGCTGGCCTTTGCTGATGACATGGTAGTAGGTATTAGCTCGCCGACTGACCTACAGGGCGCAGAGGAGCTACTGGACCTATACCAGTTAGTGTCAAATGTGAAGATTAAATATTCAAAAACCTTTGCAATGAGGATTGGCGTCTCAAACTTTAGCTCACCAATTGACACAGAACAGATCATGAACTCCCAGACAATCTGATAGCTCAGGATACTTTTCAATGATGAGGGGCCAGCTTTACTGGAAATGGAGCAAGAAGTATTATCAATTATATGGGTTCAAATGGCATGCTTGAAAAATCTCAGACTATGCCTCGAGGAGAAAGCGCTGGCAATCTTTATATTCGTCTTCTTAAAATTGTTATGTTGCCCATGTGCTTCCAATGAGCCCAAAACTAGAGAAAAAACCAGTACAATGCTTCAGACCTTCCTTTGGTTTAAGGCGAAAGTGGCACTGATAGCACTAGAAACTCTAGCCAAACCAAAGTCTGAAGGAGGCACGGGCCTTCTGGACTTTGAATCCCACGCTTGGCGGATCAGGGTAAAGTTGTTCCTTAGACTGACGCAAATGCACATGCGCTGCTCAACCCTAGCTTGGGGCATGAACTGGGCTAGAGCTCAGGCCCTTAGGAGCTGGTCTCACCCAGCTCACTACACGAATGGATGGCAAGCTACCCACAAATGCCCTCCAGAAAAGGCATCCCACATTTTTGGTGACTGTGCAATTGGAAGTGCACCTGAGCAGATGGTCATTTGAATTAGTGGATTGGGATGCCAACCAAATCCACAGACATGTCGAGGCCCATAATTCCGCAATGGTTTCCATGAAAAATTGGGAAGAACAAAATAGAATCATCCACAAATATGCCGCCAAGTCAATAAAAATAAGCTACAAATTGACCCTGATCGCATAAGGTGGTCTTCTCCCAAAACCCATGTGCAAACCACCTGCTTGACCATGAATCTTGAATGACTGGGCAACTGAAGGCCATGACACCAACTACCAAATAAAGGAGTTGATATTGGGCCTGAACTCCTGACTGGTAATGGTCAAGCAATGGTTAGTAACCTGGCAGATCTTCCACGACATATTTAAGTCTGGTAAGCACAGTGGACCAAATTACTCACACAAGGAGTTTCCTGTATGTGCCAAACCAGAAGCAGATATTGCTTACCAATATTACAAATGCATCATGTTAAAAAATATTAATCCACGATGTGCTACATCCTGTCAGGCGAACAATTATTGATAGTAATGTATCCATCACAGGGCCTTCTTTGTGAAAACCCTGCGATCATCCCTGATCCAATTATGAGCCTTTATTTACCATTATTGTGTATGGGTAATACACTCCTCTCTAGTTGCCAAGAGTTTGGTTAATGAGCGCCCCCCATCACAAAGTATTGGTGTTGAAGACCATTCAGATTATCTATGATCAGCTCTAAAGGACTACAAAATTCTTACACCTAATCCCCATGTGTTAAAATCATCATTTGGCTTTTCCCATCAGATCGCTTGTTGTAGGCGATGAAGCAATAATTTATTAAAGATTGAATGGCCTGTAATCCCATCAATGCTAGAACAGTGGCTAGCAATAGGGATTTCCAATCAGCAATGGTCAGGGGTTGTAGGTCCTTAGCAGCCAAAATTCCTGGTCCTTTATCTTTGGTGAAATCGCTTGTGTTCCGCCCTCCCCTCTTACTTTCCTTTTAATTTTTTAAATAAAGTATGGAGTTCTTACAAAAGTGTGTTAGATTGTGGTGCTAATGACGTCAAAGTCACAATTTTGATCCCTGTATTAAGCAAGTGAATATTTGTTATCCCTGGTTTCATCCTATCTGAGTAGGGGCCTTCTATAACTATACCAATAGTGTAGAAATTTATAATAATCATTCTGAATTACCGATATTAGCCATCTCATGCTTTTTTGGTGTATTTAAAAAGTTTAGGCTGAGCTTTAGCATAAGATAAAGCTTAAGTTTTCACTTAGTGGAATATAGCAAGTGAACAAAACCTGTGCATAAGTTCTCGGTGTAAATAACCTCAAAGATGTTTTCTAAGGTGGAAGCTAACTACCTTTCCTTGAAATAACTCATTAAATATTGATAGAATTGTTCCTTCAAAGTAAAAGCCATTAAAATATCTTTACCCAAACTTTACTATATAAGGTCAAATATACAAACCTTTGTGAGATTTAGCAGGAATCTATAAATTTTAGTAAACTTTGATTTAACTAGAAATTGCTGTTGAATTAATAATTTTCACAAAGCATTTATGCGCTCACATTTTAAGCTATGACATCTCGTTTTAATAAAAAATTTTACCTTCTTGTATAGTATTGTGGTTCAACTGACAATTGAAATTGAAATCAATTTCTAGTAAAATTAATATATTATGGTTAGCTTTAGCGAGTACATGAATTTTCTAGGTCAAATTTATGTTAGAAGTTATCTTTTTTAGCACTTGTGGTGACCAACCCAAAGGGGACATCCATACATTTTTATCTGCTTTAGTTTAATTAACTGAAAAAATATATACTACAACACTACAATGCAAGCCTAAGAAGCCATATTGGAAGGGGGAAAGGGAGTGGGGGGTTTCCTATCCACTAAAGACCTGAGGGTACATGTAAGAGTGGACTTAATGGAGTGGGCCATTAGCTGAATGGTGAATAATTTCAAAAAATATTTTTATTCTAATGGAGGCATGTAGTGTACATTGCCTTGAGATACTAAGCTGGCTGGAAATTGGCATATTAAATACCTCTGTAATACATGAAAATGAAAACAGGGCTTGTATTAATTAGGGGTAGTGGTGTTAAATAATGCTGAATTGTCAGTATCAGCACATGAACAGCCTGTGGAAAATGAAAGCACCCCAATTCAATCATGGGCTTCCTAATGGAAGTCATCTAGGTAGTTTAGCCAGAAAATACCCCTGACAGGAGGCACCACTGCCTCACAGAAAGCTTGAGGGGAACATTGGTGTGACAGTGGACACTTTGACAGTGGGAAGATAATTATTTTATTAATTAGAAAGCCTATAAGCGTGAAAGCATTGCAGCAGGAGCTAAAGCTGCAGTGGTTTTGAGAAAGGAGGGAGGATCAAGTACCATTAAAAATCCTGCTAGATTAGAAGGTAGTCAATATGAGAGGAGAGAGTGTCAGAAGCCACTCCAGAAGTAAAGGAGGGACACTTGCACTATGAATGATCAAATCTAAGGCACAAGGGGAAGAGGATGCAATAATAATCTATATAAGCTCATAATGAATGATTGGGGAAAAAGAGATCGCAGTATAGTGGGGAAGTAGAGGATTTCAAAATGTGTGTACTATCTGAAGGGAAAGATTATTGCAAAGGTGCAAGGTCCAGAAAGGTGACTATATCTATTGAAAACCACAAACTGGAGTAAAAGATCAACGTCATATGTAGTAAATCCTTCCTTAAGCTCCTAGCATAGTTTCTCAAAGGAAAGGGAGAGGCAAGCTGGGAAACTAGAACACCAGAATGGTATCTATCAGCAGCCAAGTTCTGAGTAGTAGGGATGAGAGTAATTTAAAAACATATGGCAAAGTCACAAAGACCATAGCCTGGGCCTCACTAGAAATGCTCAAGATAAAGTAACTATTAAAGGGTGGATTCTGATAAGTTGGCTGGTTTAAACACTACCTGTGCCAGCTCAAAAATGGGTTCACTAATGTAGGGTAAGAGATTCCTATATTTAACCCAAAGGCTGAAGTGCAAGTTGCTCAGGGGGAGCACAAGGGGGCTATAAAGCACCACCTGGGAACGTGCAAGGTGCTGATCTAGGTCTCAATGGGAGACAAAGCAACTGGTGGGATGGGAGGATAGTGGAGCTAGCTCAGGCATTTAGCAGTGGCCAAAGAAATCCAAGATGTGGCACACCACCGCCTTATGCAGGGACAGCAGGTGTCAAATGTGACAACAATCAAGCTTGATCTGGAAGAGTAGCGATAATTAGTGGAAACTTACTTTTTAACCAAATTAAAATTTAATCAATCAAGTGGTAAAGATATAGAAGGTGTATTTAATTAAAGCTTTCAATACCTCTATTATTTCACAATTATTTTGATGACTATTAATATACTTATTTATAACATATTAATTACGCTATGGGCTTTTTCATTTTCTAGTAAGGTTAAATGACTAATGTTTTGAATTTTCTAACCTTATGTTGCACGTGATTTGACCAATTATCATTTAATGCAATATTTTTTTAATAATTATATTCCACTTGTTGTAGAAATATATTTGATTGTGTAAGGAGCCTTGAGTGCATGCCCTTAACTTCAAAGGTAGTAACCAAAGTTGTATTATATTACTTTTGGCACTTTTGCCTTGGAACCTTAGGTTTATAGCTGTCAGAATGATAGATGACCATATAATCCAACCTCTTAACCAATCATAAGATTTGATGATCAAATTATAATCATATAAAATCAGCAACAGCAGCAAATTGGTAGGTTTATTGTTGGGCATCATCCTCAATGATATTTGAGGCTGCTGACTAATGAAATTATTGTCAGGCATCATCCCTGATGATATTTGAGGCCGCCAATAGATGGGAATTTCATTGGGCATTATCCCCAATGAAATCAAGCAATAAATCAATTTTGGGATAACACCTGATAGTTATTTTGTAGGAAATTGTTCAGAGCGGAATGGATTGGAGTCATCAGAAACTACCAAAACATATAAACACTGAAGAAAGATAATAAGAGTAATCATCCAAAACAATTGGTTTCAAGTACCTAATACCAATTGTTTAGTCTTCCAAACACCCAAGGATTACGCTGCCTAAGAAAACCTAAGGCAACAGTACCTGTCGGAATTGCAGATGACTACATAGTCTAACTCTTCAAATGAATGTGAGATTTGACAATTATGTTATAATTGTAGAGGGTCAGAAATAGTGGACAACTAATGAGAATATCGTTGGGTGGAATCCCCTTTTGATTTTTGAGGTCGCCAATATGAATTATTGTCTGGCATCATCCCTGATGATAAAAGAGGCTGATGACAGATGATAAATTCCTTGGGAATCATCCCCGATGCTAATTGAGGCCGCTGACATATGACAATTTCATTGGGAATCATCCCTGATACTATTTTGAGGCCGCTGATAGGTGATAATTTTGTCAGCCATCATCCTCAATGAAATTAAGCAATAATTCAATATTGTAATAAACCCAATAGCTGAATTATAGGGAATCATACAGAAAGGAATGGATTGAGACATATGAAAATACCAAAACATTCAAATGCCTGAGGAAATGTGGAATTGTCATTGGTCAAAACAATCAGTTTTGTGTGCCTAATACCAATTGTTTGGACCACCGAACGCCTGAGGATTACGCAGCCTAGAAAGCCCAAGGCAACAGTACTTGACGAGATTTGGTACCTAACACTAAGGGTCAAGACCAGTATAGGAGCACAAATATTCTTATTGGACAACTGAAAAGTTGTGTGCCAATTCTAACTATAAAAACCCCAAATAAACTCCTAACAAAATTAGATTCAGCTTGATATTAGCTTTAGTTGTTTAACATCGGTTGTTTAAACATTACTCTTAAGAGAATAGTGCAAGGATCATATATCCTTAGTGTAGCAATATCAAAATCTTTGCCTGGCTCTGCGAAAAGAGGAATAGAGATAGTGTTCCCTACCAGAGTATCTTCAAGAAGAAGTACCAGTTTAGCATTGGACTTTACTCTCAAAGAGGCTTTTGGGGATTCAACTTCAGTAATAGTCTTCATACTATTATCGCCCCAGTCTATCAAATTAAATCAATTAATCAATGTAAGGATCCACGAATCTGTGCAGTTGAAATCTAGGGCCAGAAGTAAGACATCCAAGCCCAAGATTTTAACAATAGCGATAGAAGCTCAAATTCATAACCTCATCAGTGCAAACTCTACTCGCTTTATCTAATAATCTCTAGGTTTATGGATTTGGCATTTATATCCGCTTCAATTTACTAATACCATAAACCCTAATTTTAACTGCACTAAATCAATCAATAATTATAAATGGATTTCATAAGGTTGGGAATTATAAAATTTGGGTATGTTGATGGTTGCAATTCCATTATTCTGATGCGGGTTTCCTAATCAGGTTAAAGTGAGATAATTGTTTAAATATATAAATATGATGGTTGTCTGTTTTTTTTTAGTTTCCCCATTTTCCAATGAGTTTCCAGGACGCTTTTAATTCTGGAGGCTTTACGCGCCTCATGACCAGCAATGCATTTAGCCTATTAAGGTACTATAAAACGAGGTTGCTCCCAATGGACCTCACTTTGGAATTCTATTCCAAACTTCAAGTTCCCCCAAATAAAGGCTGCTATTTGCTAGACTTGTTACACTAATATAATATAGTATTGTATTTTATTTATTCAAACAGGTTGTTTTGGTGCATATGGCAGTGCAATAGGAATTGAGGAAGGGGGTGGACGTCCTGAGATCCTTTGGGGTGGTGATGCCCTGGCAGAGAAGAATACCCCAGCCCACTGTTGTCTGGAGGAGCTTATCTAAAGCTGCGGCGTGGGTGACCAGAGGCTGTCAGGACATCAATGTCCGCCACACCTTAGCCCTTGCCCATCCCTTCAGGATGGCCGTTGCCAGAGTGGCCCCAAGGAAAAAGAGGCTGGTGCGCTTACCTCATCCCAGTGTGCCTGGCAAGGCCACCTGCCAAGATATAAGTCTTGGGGTTTGATACGGCTATTGTACTTTCCCTTGCAGAAGTGATTACCATCCTGGGAGTTTTGGTTCACAGCCAGTGGCAGGCTGGGCCTTGGGAGCCTCATCCATTACATTATTCCTAAGTCAACTTTACCTTAAAGGGCTGTGGTTCCAGTTAGCCTGCAAGATGGCCGCAGTTGATGTCCCAAGCATCTCTGTGGGCCATCAATACTTTTAGTTAGTTTTGTGGGGCCTTCTAACAAAAGGGATGGGGAGCTTAAGGGCTGGACTGATGATGTTGATGGCCTCTTGTGCCCATCAGTAGACCTCCATGGAACCCGTTGATTTGAACCAGGGGCTCTGTATTTCCGTTTGACTTCCCTAGGCTGCCCACGGAAAAAGGTCTATGTCAAAAAAGTCGTTGGTCACTGCACACCTGCCTAGCAATCTGGGATTGGATTTTTGAGATTCTCATATCAAGGGGGTGATGTAACAGTCAATGATTGTACATGGATCTCTTAAGGTTGGTAATTACAAGATATGGCATGTTGTTGGTTGAAATCCCATTGTTCTGATGCGTTTTTCCTAATTAAGTTAAAAGTGTGATAATTTTTAAATATATAAATATGAGTGGTTGTCCGTTTTTGATGTTTCCACATTCGCTGACAAGTTGCTGGGACGCCGTTATTCAGTAGGCTGTTATGTGCCTCATGACTGACAATGCATTTAGCATTTTTAAGTATTATTATAAAGCAAGGTTGCTCCCAATTGACTTCGCTTTGGAATTCTATTCCAAGCTTTGAGTTCACTCAAAATATAGGCCGCTATTAACTAGACCTGTTACACTTAATATAATTTAGTATTTATTTTATTTATTAAAACATGTTGTTTTGGTGCGGATGGCAGTCCAATAGGAAGTGAGGAAAGGGGGTAGATATCCTGAAATCATTTAGGGTGGTGATGCCCTGGCAGAGCAGAATACCCCAGCACAGTGTTGGCTGTGGGAGCTTGTCAAAAGTCACAGCGTGGGTGATCAAAGGCAAGTAGGACATAGATGTCTATCGCACCTTGGCCATGCCCATCCCTTTGGGATGGCGGTTGCCAGAGTGGCCCCAAGGCAAAAGAGCTGGTGTGCCGCATCTCAGCCTGGTGCACCCGGCAAGGCCACCTTCTGGTATAGGAGTCTTGGGGGTTTGGTACGGCTATTACCCCTTCTCTTGCAGGAGAGACCATATCCAGGGGTTAGGGTTCACGGCTAGAGGTGGGCTGAGTCTTGGGAGCCCCATCCGTTACATGCACCAGTGTAAAATATTCATTACAAGGACTACTATCTTTATTATGGCTATCCACTGAACCTTAAATGCAATCATTTAATTGAAAAACTACAATGGAAATTCGCCAAGCCCTAGAATTTTGCTCAATTTGCCCTAATTTATACTACTAAGACATTAGTCTACCACTATTAAGTGTTGTTTAGTATACATAGAATGCACCAATAGGAACGCTAGAAAAAGGGGCATTTATGGGTAGAATTCTAAGGGTAAAGGGATCTTTTTTTAGTTGTTGCTAGAAAGAACCTAAATAAAATAGGAAATCATAGCTAGCCGTCAAGTTTTGCAGTACCTGGTATTACATTGTTCTCTTCTTGTTTTATAATAAAGATACCTCTTATCATAACACGTTCTTTCACAAGCACTTACTAAGGTTGATGTCCTCAAACAGTGACTTAATGAGTTAAGCTTATTAACATGTGCCTTAGAAATTTGACGCCTAAGCACTGATTTTTACATTGTGGTGCTCATCACAAGAGTTCACACCAGTTCCATGTATTTAGATCTAATCAATTATGGATCTTGTTGACTCTTTAGAATGTTTTCTTTAAGAAGAAGCAGTACCACTGATTGAAGTTGAAATAGTCACCTCAGTGGCCCCACAAATCCAGTACATTGATGTATACCAAGTACAAGTGGTTAAAATGCTCACGTTGGCCAATTTTCAGATAATATACTTGGCCAAAACCATATAGTGAAAGAATTAGAAAAAAATTACTAAATCTCATCAATATCACCTTGAAGGTTTGGATGCAGATATGACCAGAGTTGTTCACTCTGATACAGATTTGTACAAACTCATGGAGGCTTAAGGACTTGAAGTGAAGACCCAAAGCCAGAAGTTCAGGTCCATAGTGAGTGATTATACTAATATGAAAGCGGAATTATTGGCTGTTATCCAAAAGTAGATAATATTGAAATTTTGCTATAGGCAGATCTCCGCCATGTAGCTATTTTGTGGGACTGTTTTAGTCATTTAGCCCAGGCCACTAATATTATCAACGGCAAATCTGAACCTTCTCCATTGGAAGTGAATATTGAAGGCAATGAGGCGTGGGAAAGCAGGAAGGGCCTATAGTTTTTATCTTCACTCTAGGTTTTGTGGCGTCAGCTTGTCCAGATATGCCCGCAACTTCTCCCCCTGAGCAAGCTGAACCAATTAATTGTGAATCTTTAGTTTAACCTGCGCGCAACCCCACTGGTATTCCTACTCCAAATCTAGTAAGCGCTTCTACTTGGACTGCTCCAGCGGTTCAAGACTGGTTTATATCTTTATCTCATCTCCATCACTCAGAAAGTCATTTATGATTAACCCAGGGCCTTTGGACCTATCAGCATGAACCGCCAGTCCACATAAACACTATCAAAATATCAAAGTTTGATGTAAAGGCTGATATATAAACTTTATTAGTTTCTCTAGGATTAGTATGGCTGGGGCACCAAAGAACGCTAAGTTGACAACCATAATGAAATCAATGGACATTAAAAGCTAGGAGTTGGTGATTCCCAATTAAAAGAATGTAATTACCTACTGCAACATCAACGACCTTCTCAATAAGAATTCAATGTGGAGGAACTGATAACCACCCATAAGACTAAGTTCATAAATTTCTTTTTGAAAGAGATAAAACTATGAAAACTTTCACAGTGCGTTTTTTAGAAAGCCAGATGCTAGAAGGGTCTAACGTGATTAATGATTTTGACATGCAAATATATCTTCGCCACATCTGTAAGACTTACCAAGACCTGTATCAGGTAATGATTCCCTTTAAGTAAATAATGACATCACCCATTTAGTAATTACCTCTGCTGGTGCGCCATCACTTTTTAGGCACCCTAAAAGAGTTATCGCAAGCCTTAAAAACTGCAACCTCGGCACTTCTCTAAGAAAAGATTTACCTGAACCATATGGCCCTCAGTTAGAAAATCTGTCATCAGCCAGATTATTTGTAACTTTTTAAAAAATTGGACCATTACATCAACTATAGTACTAAGTTAAATGCTAAACCCTGGATTTATGCTGTGCACATTGTGGATGATAATGAAGTGGGAAAAAGGCAGGGCGGAGTTAATTGGGCTTTTCTACTTCTGCCTCTTCTAACAAATTCGCAAGGAAGAATAAATTAACAAAAAACTCTCCTTGGCGCAATAAATGAGTAATTATGCTAAGCCGCCTTAGCTGGTTCAGGTTTAAAAAAATAATAGTATAGTGGTGACCACCTTCTCACACAAAAAATGTGCCACAAGTTGATATAAGAATTAATTTAAAGCCATATGTTCAACAGTTGAAACTACTTGAGTTTCAAACTCCTTATAATGAGTCTCCTAAATTGACCAGGGTCCAAGTGGCTGTACCTATTAAAGCCCTTAGAAGAAAAGTAACAGTTATGAGAATAGCTACAGATTTTTTTGTCAAGCGGACAAACTAGTTGTCCTTAAAATAAGCCCTGGTGATACTTATTTTTCTGAGTGAACCTATATTGATATAATTGTATATATGCTTAAAGTCTGAGCTATTGTAGACAGTGGTGCATTGATTAGTATATGTTTTCAATCAACTGGTGAAAAATATGGCCTTGCTCTGGACATAGAGCATTGTAAAGCTTTAAGACTGCTTGCCTTCAGATCACAACTATAGAAGAAACGTACAATTCATTACTAATGCATTTTGGCTCCTTAGTAATTTCATCTACAGCTATTATATTCCACAATCAAAATTATGACTTTTTAAATGGGACCTCTTTTTTAAGAAATTATGAAGTCAAAGCTTAATTTGAGAAAATTGCTTAAGACCTACTGTGACAAACTCTGATGCTCTTTCTATAACTGGAAGGATGAGGCCTTAAAGTCCCCAAAGCAGAGATTTGTTAAAATTGTGCACAAGAATATTTTAAAACTATCAATTATCAGTGGCTACGTGGCCGTACATGGAAGTGACCAATGTATATTATAGAAACAAAGGGTATTTCCATCCATGCTAATCATACCTAACCTTTCTGGCAGGCCATCAAGTTACAATGGGAACTAAAATTTCCTTAACCATTCCTCAGAGATTATATGGCGTGATAGTCACCCCAGTTGATTGATCCAAGTTATAACCAAATGCTGTTCCCGTACTAATTCTGAATGATCATGATAAAATTTGGGTGCCTTTAGATAACATGTACCCTTATTCTGTGAGAGGTAAGTGACACTAGGTAATCACATTTATTCATATTCTACCTGTTGAGAGAGCTTAAATATCCAAGAGTTTGGTAATCTAGAAAAATTGGGCTTGAGAATAACTGGGAGCAAGTGCTATGCTTGCTGATAACCCAAGAACGCCTTTTTGGATTAATAGAAGATGAAAAGGTCCGAACGCTGGGCTTGTTCCATAAATATAGTAATATTTTGCAAATTATGATTACAAATTTGGTACGCACATGAGGTGATGCACCAGATCAACACAGGTAAATGTCTGATGATTTGCCTTCATCTTATTCGGCGTTTTAAGGCGGCAGATGAAGTTAATAACCAGCAAATAAATTGATTGGTGCAGAAGGGGATGCTAGTACCCTCTAAGAGTCCCTGGGCCCCCCAGTTTTTTATTATTAAGAAGAAGAATGGGTGAAATCAAGTGGTAATATCTTATCAAAAACTCAACAATATTATCAAGAAATATTTTACCATTTAACCCATATTGATGATGCACTAGACTGCTTAAGCGGCGCACATTGCTTTTTCAGCTATGGATGAAATACATTATTAGAAAGGTTGGCCTGCTGAAGGAGGAACAGGAGAAGTTTTCTATGATCATCGCTGTTAGACTTTGATGGTTGACTCGAAAATAAAACCTTTGAGAAAACCATCATTGCTGATAGATTACTCCTATTGTTGGATCCTTTGATCCTTCCAGATTCATATGCATAATCTGATAAATTAGACTCACCTCATAACTGCTCTGATTGCTTCTGAGATGCCCAATTATTGTAGCTAATAATAGCTATGATATAATCATATTATGGCTGATTATGGGTCCACTTGGGTGCAAAGTGGTCTCATGGCATTAACTAGATTGCACCTCATAAATTAGTGCATTAATTTTAATGCACTAAGGTGGAAGTTGGGCTCAATTAATGAAAATGATAATTAAGTTTTAATATAGATGTCTCAATTATGGGCATACTTAGTGCTATTGAGAGGCCTGCTGACATCCTGAATTGGGGTGCGTCATACTTTATGGTCATATATGTTTTATTCACCATTTATTGTTAGACATTAAGTTATGATGTAGCTCTAATTGGGAAGATTTTGATGTTGAGTTCAAAACCCAAAGTCATCCCAATTATGAGAGTAAAATTTCCTTCAATCAGGCTGAAACAATTTTATTTTAGTCAATTTATGGGCGAAATTGACTTGGGGATTTTTTTTCATAATTATTGCCATGACCAGCAGAGGATTGGCATAATATGAATGAACTCATCTAATAGATGATTTTAGCCAGGAGATGCCCAAGAGGTATATAATACTGGCGCCTGGATAATTATAAAACATCAATTAATTATCATTTAACTTTTTTATTAATTATTATTAACTACTGTCACTTAGTTTATTAATTATTATCCATCTGTCATCTGTCTAATAGTTGTATCTGTTGCCATTAAATCTATACTAGATAGTTGTGTGTGTTTATTCTTCCCAAAGAGAAGTACATAGTTACTGATGGAGAAGTAGTCTCAAACCATAGAGGAATAATTTCCTAATTTTGTATGAAGACAGACGGTCTTGTATTTGTTGGTGCCAGTAGACTTGAGAATGGTGAGCGTGCCAGAGTTACTTGGCTAATATTGAGGATTATTGGAGACTCTACTTTCCTGATTATGAGCGGGAGTTTCATTTGAAAAGCGAGTTTATATCCTCAAATTCATTGTTAATTTATTTTAGCTTGCACCATCGGCTGAAAACTTAACAATTGTCATGGTTTATATCAACCCATTAGGATGCCACAGGCTGTCTAATACCCCTGCAGCATGCCAACATGTTATGGATAGCATAAAGAAGATTTAGAAACCTCCTGTGTGTTAGTATATTTGGATGATGTAAATGTTTTTTAGAACCTTTACAGACCATTTACTTCATCTAAAGGAAGTTTCCCGCCGGTTTGCCAAGCTAATCTGTAAATCAAACCTCATATGTGCAATTTCTTTGTGTGAACAATTTGATTATATGGGGTTTGTCATTAACAAACAAGGCTTGCTACTCATTCTGCTAAGGCTGAGGCTATCAAAAAAATGTCATGACCAAGTAACAAGTATAAGATTTAAGTAATTTTGGGAATGATAAACTAGTACATCAGTTTATGAAAACTTTTCAAATAGAGTGAACCATTATTTAACCTTTTTGGGACTTTTCTTTCTCGTTGCAAACACTTTTGCAACCCATTCAATTCAAGACTAAATCTAGTTTGATAATCTCATAGAGGGGATTAGTCTGCGCCCATGTCTGGGAGCAGTTGGGCAAGCAAGGCAAGAGGAGCAGGCGGAAGGCCCGCGGCCTCTAACGTTTGAAAATGCCCCGGAGAATCCGGCGGAATAGAAAAAAATCTAAAAAAACTGGTGGTCACAATTTTCCCGGAGATACTCACGTGGCAAGCATGATGCAACCAGTACATCAACACGCCACATTCCCAGCCACTTTTATCAGTGGAATTCAGAGTCCGTGTGTATATGGACATCCAAAAAACGGCCCTATGGGAAAAATTTCGTGAAGATGTACACAAAATTTTCCTGACCACGGTGTACGTTGCACCTCACTCCATGTCACGCGGTTGGCTGGATCTAGGTTTCAAAAGCAAAATAGCAGCAGACAAGGCTGCAGCGGTGCACATAGTGGTTGACCTCCCTGAAGGGCAATGGGTCGTTGAAACTAAATGCACCAGATGGACAAAATCAAACCAAATTTTTCTCACATTTGACTTGTTGCCTACTACGGTAAAACGTGACATTTTGGAGCAACACCTGAAAGACGGTCTCGCCATATATGGCGAAATACAATCTTTTGAAATGCAACGTTTCACGCTGATGCCACACCTGTGCACTGGCAAAGCCATCGTAGTTCTGACCCCAACTGAGGAGATTGTGAAGGACCTAACCCAGATCCCGCACTCCACCTTTATTGACATTGCAGGGCACACCACCCACCCATTCTGGGTAACCGTGGACAGCGCGCCCCCCATTTGCACCCACTGTGACGCGTTTGGCCATAAGGCGCATGCATGCCCCATCAAAGAGGGCATCACATTCCAAGAGCACCCCTCGGCGGCCATGGCCAGCGGAGAGGCGCACTACAAACCAACCGCAAGCACCAAGGAGGCTTTCCCGTGGGGAGCACAAGGCTGCTTCCTATTGGTAAAGCCCATCTCCCCACAGGAGTGGAAGAAGGCTAAGCAGGCCCATAGGACCGCGGCCAAGGAAGCGGCCAAGGCCACCACCACCATCTCACACTCACAACGCCAGGAGGACATGGAGACCTTCACGGCGGAAGCAACTTGGGAATCCATCACCCAATCAGATTGGGAGGCCCATACCGAATGGGCCACCCAATCCAAGAATCTGATGGGAGATTTGATCTCACCCACTCGCTGCACCCAAGCCCCAGTTGAAACTGACTTGGGACCTATCCCAATTGAAAATTTTTTTTTGCCCCACTTGATGGTGCACCAAACTTATCCGCACCACAAAAAATTCGTCCAACGTCAGGAAAACAAAAAGCGAAGGCCAAAGCCAATGCAATTCTTTCTGCAAAAATTAACAAAAACCCTGATAGCGTTGGTGCTAACACCCGTGCTGCTGTGAAAGCCTGTGGGGACCTTGAAGAGGCTGGTGGGCCCAGGGGCCCACCCCCTCGCACCTAAGGTGCGATGAGGGAAACCTTCACTCTAGGGATGCTGAATATCGCTGGACTCAAGGCCTCCCCATCCTGGGCTAGGAAACCGAGTTTTTTACAAAACAATTTTGTGGATATCCTGGCCATCTAGGAGTCCCACTGTCCACGAGGTTCTGAGGAAGCTTGGAAAACAATGCTCCTACCATCCCTATCCTTTTGGGTGAAGCACTGTGGGGTGCTAATTCAGAAAAACAATTTTTTCAAATTTACATCTTCAGAAACATTCCTAAATGGTTGAGTGCTCGTGGTCACCTTCTCATGGGCGATGTTGCACACACTATCGTCAACATTTACACCCCAAACGGTGCACATGAGCATCAGGAATTTTCTTGTCAGTCAAATCCCTCCCACTACCCCCCTGATTCTTTCCTAGTTGGTGACATGAACTGTTGGCTAACCTCACCAATGGACTGGTGGCTGCCCTAACCCCATGCCCCACAGGGTCACGTAGAACTACGCATTCTAAAAGCCACCCTTGGGTTAATGGATGCGCTGCCACGACATGCCCCACTGCTCAAAAACATGATGCGTCCCCACATCCACAACAGTCAATTAAGGTCCATGACTCGCATCAACCTTATTCTAGCGCCGGCGAAATTCCAACCCCACATCTCCCACTTCAAAATAACGAAAATGGAATTCTCCGACCACCAACTGGTCTTGATAACATACCACTTACCCGTCACAGTTGCAATGGCCCCACATTGGTGCAAAATCCGCCCCCAAGACTCACGTCGCCAGGATTTTCCACGTGGGTGGAAGAGGCAACTTTGGCAAAATTATTTGTTGCACCATCTTGCGCGGACCCCATTTCCACATGGGCAACTTTCAAAGAAGACACCATCCGCCACTATCGCCATCTCTCATCCAGATGCTCACGAGCCACATCGGCGGTTATATCATGCGCGCTGGCGGAATTGGCCCACTTGGAGTCCAACATTCCAGCCTCAGGATATAGCCCTGCATGGGGCCAGAAGCGGGCGGAGGCAGCCGCCCACCTCAACGCACTTGAAAGGCAACACAAACATCAGGTTTGTGTCCAATACAGGGCCACATGCATCACTAAAGGCGACAAGTGCACCGCATACTTCTTCAAAAAAATTTTGCACCATGCCAGAGCGTGGCCTGCACACAGGTGCGAAGATCAGATAATTCTATTGTGGACACACCAGCCGAAGTGGCAATCAAAATGCAAAGATATTACTCTGAGTTATACCAAGCCAAACCAATTCAGCCAGCCAAAATGGCAGAATTTCTAGACTGAGCTCATATCCGCACCATTTTCTGATACCCAGAAATAATGAATTTAATTACTCCAAATGAATTATGGACTACCATTCGCGGTGCGCCAAACCAAAAATGTCCAGGCCCAGATGGCATTCCATATGAGTTCTACAAAAAATATTTTAGATATATATCCCCATTGCTGCTAGCCTCACTCAATCTAAGCCTGTTGGAAATGCGCCTCCTACCAGGAGGACATGAGGCCTTTACGGTCACACTCTTCAAGAAAGGGGATAGGCTAGACTTAGCCAACTGGCGCCCCATTTCTCTAACAAACACAGACACCAAAATTTTAACAAAAATCATGGCTAACCGTTTAGGGACTGTAGCATCTGCCACCATCTCCCTAGAACAATTTGGTTTCATTCTCAGAAGGTCGATTTGGGATAACGTGCACTATGTGGCTAATGTGTGTCAGTCAACAGCCTCTGGGGCACTTGTATTCTTGGACCAACAAAAGGCCTATGATAGAGTAAAATGGAAATACCTTAGGGCCTGCCTCCAACAATTCCGCCTACCTCCCCGCTTCATTAACTGGGTGATGCTGCTCACGGAATCTGCAACAATGGCAGTGCGCGGCCCAGGTTTCCTAACGGAAGTAGTCCGTCCTCAAAGGGGCCTGCGACAAGGGGACCCCCTCAGCCCACTCTTATACAACTTCAGCCTTGACCCACTACTGTGAAATGTGAATGCCAAACTCACTGGGGTCCATGTGCCAGGCCAAACCCCAGTCAAGATGATGGCATTTGCAGATGATTGCGTGGTGGGGGTGTCTAATAACAAAGATGCACGCGCGCTTGAAGCCCTCATCCAGGAATATTCCCGGGTAAGCAACGTGGCACTGAATGCCTCCAAAACCGTTTGATCCTCCTTGGTCAGTTTCAGAACTGCTGGGCCCCAGCAAGTAGTTCCCAACCCGGCCCATCTGCTCGCCCACATCCAAGCCTTTCTAACTCAAAACACACCGCTCCACTGGTGCTCCCCTTTGTGCCACGACCTACCATAGGACCGGTACGCCATCTGGGCGTGTGGATGGAGGCAGGTGGATACGCGTCAGCAGTAATGGAGTGCCATATACTGGACAACGTGACGAAGTGAATCGCCTCTCTCAGAGCCCACCCTACTACCCCCACTGGCAGGGTTGTTCTTGGCAACTCTATGCTCCTATCCAAAGTCTGGTTCGGAGCCCACGCCATCCCCTTCTCCCCAAGCTTCTTCAAATCCCTGTATGCTTTGCTACAAGGTTGGCTTTGGTCAGGCCGCCCTCCACCAGTACGGCTGGAGGTCATGTTTGGCCCTCATCATCATGGTGGCATGGGCCTACTTGACTTCAAAGCCCATGCCGCCAAGATCCTGGGCACCTGGATTGCGGCCGTCACTGCTCCTACACTCCCATCCCAACACTGGTCCCGCGCGGCCCGCTCCAACTTCTCTCAAGCCTTGGGCCTCAACAATCCATCAAACCCCCACTCCCTGATGAAATACCTCGCATCACACACATCGGCCACAGGTCCTCGCGGGACCAAAACCCACTACAAACGAATCCTACTCTCCATGCGAAGTGCAGAATGGAGAATTCATATTAGTGGACATACAACCCGAAGAGGCCGCCCCTCTCCTCATTTCACACAAGAGGTACAGGGGCTACCCATCCATGATGGCGTGATCCCCATTCGACCCCCAAGTCCTATCCAGGGTGGACTACCTGGACATGATGGACATCCCTTATTACACTGAGACCCAAAAGACTATCTGGAAATACGCACACCATCCTCTGTTGCAGCCTCAAGTCCGCTCTCATGTGTGGCGCTGCATGAGGCGGGTGTATCGTACAGCTGAGCGCTCTAATGCTTTACACTCATCCTGTGTCGTGTGTGGCCAGTATGGAACGCTGTTTCACCGCCTGGAGAAGTGCCCCACCTCTAAAGTAATATGGCGCGAAGTCCAACGTCTGCTAGGCCAGGATCAAATGCATCCCTTCAGTCTGTCAAGAGATATGTTTGCTTCATCAATGGCCTCCCTCCCACCCTCCCTCCGTGCTCTGGTGGTTGCAATCGCCATGTGGACTATCCACAAGATTGTCTTGGATGCCATCGCTGGATCCATCCCCACCCTCCCTGAAGCTGTCCACAGATTCCGGTCTCATTTGGTGGATCACTTTCAAACGTGGATTTTTGGATATCTCCCACCACGTTGCCAACAGCTGGTCTCCTCCTGGTTCCCAGCCTGGTTCATCAAATCAAACCCCTTCCTTCACACGTGCTCAATAGTGGCTACGTCCCTACACACGTTCCCTCCCCCTTCCCATAAGTGGCGTTCCCGCTGGCAACAAGAGATAGCATCGCTTCTTTGGGGTGCCTCCCCTGGTACTAAGATTTTGTCTCATCTGAGTCATATTTGGAAGTGTCCGTCCCAAGGTCGGCCTTCCCGCAATAAATTTAAATTTAAATTTAATTTAAATTATTTAACCTTTTTGACTAGGGTTCCGTTAGATTGGATGGAAGGCTGCCAGATCGCCTTTGATCAATTATGACTTTGCCTGACCCAAGCGCTGATACTAATTTATCTGAACTTTAGTAAAACATTTAATATTTAGACATAGGCATCCCTTAACACCATAGGGGTGGTGTTATCTCAGCTTAATGATGGGAGAAGAACACCCAATTGCTTATTGAAGGCAAACACTGGATATATATGAATGAAATTATACTGTTATTGAGAACAAATGCTTAGCTGTCATTTACGCTTGTAATCTATTTCATGCATATATTCATGATGTGCTTTTTTCTGTGGTAATTGATCATGATTCTTTACGCTGTTTAAGAACCTAAAAAATCCCAAAGGATGGTTGGCCTGCTGTGCCTTAAAATTACAAGCATATGAATTTGAAATTCAACACTAGCCTATTCTAAAGCATCAAAATGCAGATGAACTCTCTAGGTTGCCTACTGTAGCCTTACTGACAGATAGGGATAACAAATTAGTTACCAAAATGGTTAATCAGAAACATGGTAATGAAACTGTTGAGATTCAACAAACGTTGGACAAAATCAGATTATATTTTTTGGAAGATGTAAAGTTGTATAAGATTAATGATGAACAACCCTTTTTGTTTCTTTGGCCTACCAAATGGACGGATATGGTTATTGCCATCATAAGATAATGGGATACAGTAAGTTTAAGAAAATGTCTGAATAACTATCATCCCACTACTATTGGATTCCATTTAATATAATATTCAATATGCTCTCAATTGCTGTCATGAATGTTAAGCTAAAGATCTCTATCAAAAAGCCTCAGTTTATCAATTGATTAAACCCAATTTTACTTGAAACACGGTCTATATTGACGTTGCAGACCCTTAACCAATTATTCTGGTCAGTTTAAATATTATTGAGGCCATTGATCACCTAACGAATGGGTCTAGGTCAAGGCAGTCAGAAACTTAGGGGCCACAACTATGGCTAAGTTTATTCTTAATGATATTATTTATCATCACGGATGCCCTCAATTTCTGATGACGGATAATGGGACAAATTTTACATCCTAAATGATTTCTAAGCTTAATGATATAATGAGCTTATGTGGAGTACTATCTATGCCCTATCACCCAGAGACCAATGGCACCATTGAAAGGGTGAATGGTACGCTTGTTGGTATTTTGCATAAGTTGGTCAAAGAAAAGCGTCATTTCGAACCTTTTCCTGCCTTCCACCATATTTGCATACAACATAGACTATCACTTGGCCATGAAGCAATCTCCAATTGATTTACTACATGGGAAGCATATTGCATTGCCCGTTTTTATATTCATGCGTTTAGGAAGAAAATATGAGTCCTAATATATACCCTGATAAGCTTGCACAAACTTTTTGTTGAAGTTACAATGTTCTTCTCACTCAAAAGCTCTGGCTAGGAAGGTCAAGGTAGTAGAACGTATATAAATTACTACTGGAGATTACCTACTTTTGTTGTATGGGAATTGATCTGGTATTATGATAACCATGTGTTCAAACAGACCAGCAGATTAGTGTACATTTGGAAAGAACCCTTTGAAAAAGTAATCAAGGTGGGTCAACCTTGGGACAAATATACCACACCTAGATTTTTTTATAGCCAGTAAAGGTTTTGAACTTGTGTTGAACAAAACCTGCACTAGAGTGGAAACAGAAATTACTTTGCCAGGTTAACCACGCTTTGGAAAGGACCCTTTGAGATCAGAGAGAAAACGTTGATGGATGACTACACTATGAAGGGTCCTGCTAAGGACCAGCTTATAAATTAAATGCATGCCAAGTTTCTGAAAGAGCATGTTTATATTTTTGGCAACAAAAGTAATATACGCCAAGAAGGTTTCATAGGGTAAAAGCCCACTGATCAATGGACTGACGATATGAAGAATTTCATCCCTTAGACAACTTAATACTTCTAATAAATAAAGATATTTTGCCCCAGCCACACTTCTTATTTATTTTATTATTAGCAGATGCCTTCTGCTCTGCTCTACATTTTTCAATTCAAAAACTTCATCCTTCAATCATCCCATCTCACTTTTATATCCTTAACTTCAGTCAATACCACACTTTTAGATTAGAATATTTGGTTCCACCATTTATCATTGGCTCTGGCAGAGTATGGTATTCTTAAAAACCTTATCGACTTAGTTCATGATCTACTCAATATTCATTGAATGTTGACATTGCCTTATCACCTTATTTGGAGGTGATTTATTAAAAAAACTTCTCTGACTAAATATCACCTCATCCCAAGGCACTCAAATATTTATACTATATTGATCATGGTTGGCGGATTTGAGCCTTCAGCCATAGCTAGTTAGGGCAATATCATCCAGTCATATCAGAATCTTGAAATTACCACCTTGACTGGACAATAAGTCTCCTAATGTTTATATTTCTAAAGAAACTTCGCAGGCGCTTGGTTAATGATCCAACTGCTTGCAGGGTACTTGTTTGTATAATAATATTCACTTGTTTTCTTGATTACTTCAAATGAAACAATCCAGATGCTGGAAATTTGTGCTTTTGACCAAAATTCATGTTGGTCATGGAATAGAACCAAGTCACAATCTTTCTCTGAGCTATCCCGCTACACCATACCTGATTGGCAGCCTGATTTTTATCTTCTTGAATAAGCTGAACAAAAATTATTCAGCTTACAACTTTTTTTATGTGTTGTCTAGGTTAGTCAAATAACGTTGAGGATCCATTCCGCTGGTATCTTCTAGGCAGGAATAAAACAGCACTGGAGGGGCAGGTTGTTTTTCATTTAGTAATTGAAAGAGGCTCTTCCCCGTGGCGGAATAGTAGCTAATGTTGTATACAAAAAACAGTGGTGGAAAGGAGAGAACTCCAATCGGAAGGTCTATTTATTACCAATTTCTGGATTATATTCACCAAGGTCCCATTAATTCTCTTAGCCATCCAATTGGACTCAAGGTGGTATGGGTCATCAGAACCCCATGGATGCCCCTCAGCTCGTTATCTTTGGAAGGATGTGCGAGGTGAAGTTGGTTTCATTATTGTTAAGGAGGAACTGAGGGCAGCAATGTTTCTAGATAATACATTCCATTATGAACTTGGACACTGTGACCGCCCCCAAATCCCATATTACATGTGTTTCAAACCACCTGCTCTCGTGGTCAATCGCCACCAAAATGTACTTAACTCTCTTATATCCCATTGGCAGAGAGCCAACAACATTAAAGGAGTCCGTATGCCAAGCAAAATGTGGTTTCACTAACTGGTATGAAACCTTCTAGCTGAGCGGCTTTTCCGCTTGACATTTGTGGCATCAGGAGATAGTTTCAAGCACATTATAGTTCATACTTACCCAATAATGTCGTAGGTGCAACAATTCCAATATCTTGCGCACACCACCATGTCCAACTGCTTTATGTGCGCTCATAATAATGCTAGGCCATGCCAAGGGTCACAGAAAGCTCACCGTAGAATCGCCAATCCGCTTGTACAGCTCACCATTCCATTGGAAGGTATTTTCCGCATCTAATTTAACGCTTTATGACTTGAGCCAGTTTAACATCATATTTTCAGCTGAGCATTTTATCATAGATCACATTGCTAAGATCCGCTGTGATGGCAACCTTTAGTAATCTCAATAAACAATCAGCGTTCTGGTGTTTTACTCCTAGGCAGTGGAGGATCCAAAGTCAAAAGCCTGCAGTTTGAGGGCCCATTGGGCTAGCCGCCCTTCAGTCTCCTTGAGGTTCTGCAACCAGCCTAACAAAGCATGGTCTGTTACGACCTTAAACTTTACTCCGTGCAAATACACCCTAAATTGCTTATACATGTATATCACCGCTAAGCACTATCACTCAGGCATGGAAAAATTACGTTCATGGCAATTCAGACTTTGACTGAAGTACGCCACTGGGTGCTCCTCCCCCTCATCATCTTTTAGGGTAATATCCGCCCCTACAGCGGTAAGAGATGAATTCATCTGTTTGAAAACTCTTTATTAAAATTTGGGTAGTGTAGCACTGGCGCACTGATTAGTGCTATCCAAAGTGTATTAAAAGAGAATTGTCAACATTCC
Source organism: Massospora cicadina (assembly GCA_022478985.1). Lineage (NCBI taxonomy): Eukaryota > Fungi > Entomophthoromycota > Entomophthoromycetes > Entomophthorales > Entomophthoraceae > Massospora > Massospora cicadina. The sequence goes on from JAKSZP010013131.1 coordinate 182,573, forward strand.
GTTCATTCAAAAGTGGCATCTTTTTTAACAACTAAAACAGTGGACCTCCAATACAACTGAAGTTGGGTAAAAAGTGGCGTTAGTAGCTGACGATCCCAAAACAATTGTATTACGCTTACTGTCTGGTGTAATCATATTTCAAATAGCCTACACCTTGGGTTGTTGGAGTTTCAGCCCAATTGCATCTACCACAAACCCAAAGTACACCAGTTGGTTCTTAAAGAATTGGTATTTACAGGGCTTAATCTTAATGTTGGACGCAGCAATCCAGCGGAATACCTCCTCCAGATGGTTAAGATTCTCTGAAAATGTCCAGGAGAAGCCATTGATATCATCAAGGTATATGAGAAGGCATGGCAGCTTCAAGCTGCCACGGATAGTGTTCATTGCCCGTTGGAACGTAGATGGGGCTTTACACAGTCCTTGTAGCATACAGGTCGGGTTGGAAAAGCCCCTTGTACGTTTTAATGGAGCATTTCTCTTGTTCCACCGTGGGAAACTCAATATTCCAATAATTTGATATCAAATCCATTGCCAAGAAGTAACGAGCTCCTCCCAACCATCCAAGGCATCGTCAATTTGTGGCAAGGAGTAGAATCCTTTTTGCGTATGCTGTTAATCTTCCAGTAGTCTATCACTACCCAGTTGATACCGTCCTTCTTTTTGACAATTAGAACAGGCGAAGCCAATGGACTATTAGAGGTTTGAGCATTACTTGCTCCAGAAGCTTAAAAATTTCCTCAGTGACGTATTCTTCCACTTCCCTAGATTAGCGAATTTGCTGGGACCTGATAGGGGAATGATCATCCATGTACAGTCAATGTACAATTCCCCGCATGCACCCTAAATCGTGGCCATGGATGTCAGAATCTCCTTATATTTTTGAAATAAAACGATTTCCTGAACTTTCTAGTTTTCTGATGACCCCATTAAGTTTTTATGTGTTACCACTGCCATTACGCTGAGCTGCGGTTTGACAGGTATACCAACTCATCCAGCAACCTGAACTAGTGAACCCAAAGGACCTCCTCAATAGGGGTCAAGTGTAAATATGCCACTATTTAATGCCAGCAGATTTGCAATGGTTTGTTCTGTAGATTTTTTAATAAAAACTTTTGATCTCCCCTTAGCCCAGAAGTATAAGGCTGGAGTCACGTGTGCTCAAGCCACAATTACTGATAAGGACCAATAACTCCCCCAAAAATCACCTGGCACTTATATCCAATTTGGTTTCACTATTACTTGGTGGCTGGAGGGGAAGGACATTAGCCCAGCAGCTCTGAGCGGCAGCCCTATAATATTTGTATATCTGTTGGGGAAGGGCTTAGGTCTTGCTTTTTAGTTGATGGTAATGCACTGGAATCAATCCCGTTAATATATGCAAGGTAATATGACCAATGTGCACCAGATCCTTCAGCAAACTGCTGGAGGTAAAATAGATTGGGATCCGCTACCCCAGACTTTTGAAGGTCTCCACTGTCATATCACTGACAGCCCCAAAGTGTTGCATAAAAGCAGTTCGATTAACAAGTCATACTATTGTTTAGAAACACTATAGACAGGGCTACAACAACCAAAGATTAAAACGTAAAGATAGTGCGCTATACGCTCCCTCAGAGACCATGCTTTCTGCTCCAGCAGTTCTTATACACCATTCGATGGTCCACATCAGGCTTTAACGTAAATTTCGTCATCAGCTTAGTAGAAACTATATTGACTGTAGCACCTTTATTTCTTATAGCGCATACTCAATTTTTTCTACAAAAATGTCACATTATGTACACTCAGAATAAGAAGAATTTTGACTGCTTAAATAGAGATTTAAAGGATCCCTTTTCCCAAGAATTCTCATTATCAACTCACTAACTCTGGGGTATTCTTTAACAATGTCGTCTACTGGAAGGTCAACGTTACTCCTTTCAGAGTTGGCGCATCTGTGGCAGATTTAAGCTTGTCCAAGGAGGCTTGATCAAGAATTTGACAGGCATAAGGCTTCAGTTGTTCTGGGGACTCTTCTTCCACCGCCGCCTTGGCTTGAGCTCATGTTACTACGTTTACTACTCCAACTGGTTGCTGGTATAAAAGTCCGTCATCGTACTGAGGGACTTCCTCAGGGTATACTACTATTGATTCAGGGACATTTGGAGTTGGTATCGCAGATGTAGAGGGTCCCATCTCTACTCAGTACCATCTTTTCCCTGGTAGTATTGATATTGGTGTATGTAGTTCACATGGAGGTTATGGCAACTTTTTGTAAGTTTGCCAGGTCTACTGCATTCACAACAGTTAATTCCATAGGATCAGCGCCCTTGGTTCTCTTAAGAAGAGCCAGGCTAATAGTTTGATTGTTGACAACCAGTGTATCCAGGGCCAGATCTTTAGGGTGATTGCTGACAATTGGCGTAATTAGGTCCAGGTTGGCATTTGGGCTGCTGATGATTTTCATAAACAGGACTGTAGTGGAAGTCAAACTGCTGGGGGTAACTCAGCTACGGATGAGGCGCGTAATTATAATAAGGCTGGGGGTTACTAGGTGGGAGCGGAACATGATGGTTAGTCCACCAAATAAGAAGGTCTGGTGCTGACAGCGGTATATTTCCGCTCAGTATTGGGTGGAGGGAAGGTAGCGGATAGTCAGTGAAAAAACTAAACAACCTTGAGCAGGGGCATTTTGTCATCCAAGATTGGCGTTATAACATTGTAAAGCTCACAGTATGGCTTCACTGCAGAGGTCATCACAATGCACACATAAGATTTAAATAAAGTCCCTGCCCCAATCAGCTCATGGGCTTCCGTGTAAATTAATCTGCAAATGCAGAGAGAGCCTCATTAAGCTGAAACCCAATAGTCAAGAATACCGCTTTTTTGTGACATCTTTGCAGTACCCCCAAACAATTGCAGCACAGTATCATTTACTTCTTGGTATGTAATGGTACTGCTTGGAAGATAGCAGTTGACTTTGTCAGCACTCCCAACATCCAAGGCGTATATTAACAATCTAGCTTTACTCCAATCTGAGGTGCCTTCCACTATAAGCTCAAACTATATATAGAAGCTGTGGATATTCCCATCAAAATTAAATAGAGGCAGTTTTTGATGCAAAACTCTTCTTCCCACTCATAACTTTAACCCTTTGGAGTGTACTGAGGAATGGGTTGATACTCATAATCAGTAGCTTGATGTGAGATGGTCCAGTAGGGCTAGCGGCGGATGGTATGTCCGCTGACTCTTCAGTAGTATATTCCCTTTAATGGGTAGTAATCCATTACTTGAGGAATTTGTCAAGATATTATCTATAACTCTCCAAAACCAGCGCGGTGGTGCTCATGCTCAGAACCAAAGCAAAGGATTTATTATTCATTTTACAATAATTAAATTAACTCAGCAAAGGGCGCTTGAGCTGAAGAGACTCATGGCGAGGGTGTTGAGCATAGCAATCTTGATAATAATTAGGGAAATCTTTATAAACTTGGCTGTGACCCAGATAATGTACAAAACCAAATTTGATACAGGGGTATGGTGCACTGGTGACTGGATTTGGAGGGTATTGGGTAGGCCCAAAGGTGTACCAGAAGCTGTGGTAAATTTTAAAAGAATAAACAGGGTAAAACGTCGCAAGACTTCCTTGAAGAGGTCCGCACACAGGTTCGCCCAAGTCAACATATAATAAAAACGTAAAACGACAATTGAGGTTTATTAAGGAAGACAACCAATAATAAATATTGGTCTTGAGCGAACACAATTAAACAAACTTGGGGAAATTCGGGATAGAAGGAAATGGTCCCAAGCCTTGGTGCACCAATAGGCGCAAGCTTCCATCCAAAAGAATAGCATTTCTGAAACCAACACACTCAAGTGATAAATTGAAGTTGTACCTGACCTGAGCTTGTAATGTTTATAGATGGAACAGGTTTTGAACCCCCGTTCCCCAATTAACCATATCGTACCATTGTCGCTCATTAAATATCTCATCAATATTAAAGCCTGAGCTAAAACAAGGAGCTGGGCGTTTTGCACCTCATTTGTACCATCTGGGCATACTTGGCTTGTACCCAACGTTTGTCCAAGGTTTGCTTGAAGTCAGTAAGAGATTGAAGTTTAACCTTCTGGATCTCCTGCCTCTCAGCCTTGTCCCTGGTGTTGATCCCCTCTATAAGGTTATGTAAACAGTGACATTATCTTCTCCTCACTTTTGGGCTCCACCCCCCTCCAGGGGCATTCACCAAGAAAAAGGTTTTATGGGCAGAGGCCAACTTCATGGCAGTGACAGCTGGCTTGGAATTCGATCCTGCAGCCTCAGGGAAACGCTAGTGGAATGCTGCTTTTAGCTCTTGGGCATGGGAGAAGTCACTTTCTGGGACCCAACTGTTCTCTGCTGCGTCAAATTCCTTACAGGATACAAGATACTCGAGCCTTCTTCTTACCTAATGAGAGGCAACAATCTCCTCCACTTCCCACTCTAGCGCCTCATATACGAGATAAGCCTCGTGTGTTTCTGGAGGGGGGCCCTCAAACAACGTGAGCTTGCTTTCATGAAGCACTGAAAAGATTCAAAACGAAGTGGGTATATCCATCTGGTATGAGGCGTGACCCACCTTTTTGACAATGCGGTATGGCCTAATCCTCTTTAGTCCTAGTTTTTTGCATGGATGCTTGATTGGGATGTTATTAGCATCCAGAATCACTAGATCTCCTTCCTTGTATGCTGGTCCAACTCATCTCTTACCATCAGCGTATTCCTTGTAAGCCTGCATGGCCGCATCTAAATTTGTACTCACCCCCTGATGTACTTTATTAATTACTTTTGCAAAGTTCACCACCGTTTCCACCTTGTATCCACAACTGGGCTCCATGTTGAAGGCGGGATTGAAGCCATAGTTGGCAAAGAAAGGTGAAAAACCAATCGATGCATGTTAAGCGTTGTTATAACTGAATTGGGCCATGGGGAGATGAGAAACTCAATCAGAATGTTCCACGGCGGTGTAACACTGCAGTAAATGTTCAAGGCACTGGTTCACTCGTTCAGTCTACCCATCTGATTGGGGGTGATTAGCAGCTGAACGGCAGGGATGTATTTGCAGAGTCTTGCACAATTCTTCCCAAAAGACAGAGGTAAACGGGGATCCCCAATCACTACTTATTTCTTGAGGGACCCAGTTAAGAGCAAACTCATTAGTAACAAAAAGACTAGCCATCTCAGCCGCGGTCATGTGGTTCTTCAAGGGATAAAGTGAGCAAACTTCATAAAACTGTCCACACCACCATGATAGCATCATAGTTATCAGATACAGGCAATTTTACAATAAAATCAACTGATAGGGAAGTCCAAGGCACCTCAGCCTTCTGAACTGGTGCCAACAACCCTGCTAAAGGCTGGCGATTTGGTTTCATTGGTTGAAGACTAGGCACTCTTTACAATACTTTTCCACCTGAGCGGCTAATACCTCCAATTGTAAAAACGGCGGATAAGCTCTAGTGTCTTTACTTTCTCAGGATGGGTAATGGAGATTCCGTGTCATTGGTCCCAGATGATTTCCAGAAGAAGTGGTCCAGCAGGAACCTATAGGCGCCCCTGAAATCACACCATCTCATCCTTTACATGATAACCTCTGGTAATATCTCCTAATTTAATGCGCTCTTTGCAAGGACCATAGGATATTAGGATAACAAAGGCTGGAAAAGGACTTCCTATATGAACATATCATATTCCTACGCATTTTCTAGAGGAGCGAGAGCTGGCCCATTGGCCAAGGGAGAGGAAAGTTGAGACACAATCTTACCCGAGGGAATCATTAAATGGGTATTATGAACCTCAACCTCCTTAGGATTGGGAACTAGTGCATATTTGCGTCTCAAAGCTTCCGCCAAACCATTCTCCTTGCCCTTTGTAAACTCCTAAGAAAACGCAAATTGGGCAAGGGTCTCATGCCAGCAGGATTGCACATGGGGTTAAGACATGAGGTGCGCGGTAGTACAGCAAGGCACGGTGATCTGTACATATGTAAAAGTGTTGGGATGAGACATTCAAGTGATGACGCCAATAAGTCAGCACCTCAACCACTGCTCATAACTCTTTATCATATAAGGCGTAATTTAACTCTGCTAGAGACATCTTCCTAGAAAAATATCCCACTGGATGCTCTATTCCATCTTCGCTTACTTGTAATAGGGCTGCCACTATGGCAAAGTTTCAGTCATCTGAAGCAACAATGAACTCTTTATTGGGGTCGACATAGCGAAGAATGAAAGCAGACAGCAAAGTACACTTTAAAGCTTGAAAGGCATCCTTCAAAAAAATGGGGGACTACTGAAGTACTTTTGCCCCATTTCTTTATACAAAGGCGTCGCAACTTCATAAACGTTTGGTGTGAACTTCTTAAGGGACATACACGTCCCCAAAAACTCCTCAATTCGTTAACTGAAGTTATAGTGGGCCACTCATGAATATCCTTCTCCTTGTTTGAAGTTATCATGTGCCCTTGGTCTAACATGACGTTGCCCAGAAAGGGACATGTTACTAAAAGAACTCACACTTGTTGATTTTCAGCGTAAGATTGGCAGCCCTCAAACGCTGCCCACCTGCTGAAGCTGTTCTGTATGGGACTCATTGTCAGGTGAAAATATCAAAATATCATCCATGTAAGCTACCGCGCACACCACCAGAAGGTCCCCAACACAGCATCAATCGGAGTTTGAAAGATAGCAGGGCAATTTTTAAGCTTAAAGGGCATAATTCGAAATTGGATGATTCCTTTTCTGGTACAGAATGCGGTCAACCAATTCTCCTGGCCCTTATTGATAAAGATAAAATTGTACACGTTTAAAAAATCCTTCTTGGAGAAGACTTGCGCCTTCTCCACATAGCGTGCAATCTTTGAGTCCAGGGGGATGGGATGTAAGTCTAAAGCAGTGACGCTGTTGAATTCCCATAATCTATGTAGAGGCATAAGGTACCATTGGCCTTCTCAACAGAGAGAAGTGGGGAACATTAGGGAGAGGTTCGCTGAAAGTAGCACCTTTAACTAACAGCTCCTTGACCCACACATCTAAGGCCGCTTCCTCCCGTACAGTCATTGGATCAATTTAGGAAGATATATGCATCAAATCAATGGCGAGCTTGCAAGAAAGCAAACTCTGAATGATCCAGTAGTGTATTGTCTGAAGATGAATCAAACGAAGACTCCAAACCCTCCAAACAGGAAGGTAAGGGAACCTCCAACGTGGGCCTCAGCAATGGGGCAAGACGATGAATGTGAATATTGGGCCAGTGGGGCAGATTGATATGAAAGTTGGCTTTAGACAAAGGAACAACAAGATCAACCTCAAACTTCATAGTTAAGGATAGGGTATTTTCTTTCAATTTTGTCCTGACGTCAAATTTTGTCAACATTCTACACCCTGAATAATGGGTTACAAAAGGTTTTTGATTGCTTGGAAACGGTCCATCAACAGATACTTGCCCACTTGTTAATCCACTAAACCCAGTACCTTCAGGGTGGGAATATCTTGAGAAGACCCTCCTCAAACCATACCACCTGGAAAATAACTAAGCTCAAGGTAGTCGTCGAGGTCTTTTTTAATGAAATTATCAGAGACTCAGGTATCCACCAAGATAGTAGTGCTAATCTTATCTGAAGTGGATGAGAGGATAGCAGTTAACAAAAAATATCCCAATTGATCTTTATTCTTAGCAAAAACGTCAACACTTCACCATTAAACTCTTCTTCAGGGCTGTACAGACCCCCAGGGTACGTTTTTGCATTTAAAAATGGAAAAGGATAATAGGCCACTCTTACTACTGAGGCCACATATCCCACCATATCTTCAGCAACTGCTGAAACGTTTTTATAAATTAATTGTAGCACTTTATCCACCTCCTGGGATCCTCGGATCACGGTTTTGGTCAAGCTTGGGTTCTCTAGAGTGATCTGATACACTGGAATGGGGTCCATATCTACGCCATATGGGAATAGACATGGCTTAGTAGTATATGTGGAAACATCATTATAATATACGTTTTGGGCCGTAAATGACCCTATACCCCCTTTTTAACAGGTTGTCCGACATTATCCAAGGCCACCACCACTAGTCCCATTGTCAAGGATAGCGCCTGCATCAATCAAACATGGAGCCAAAGAAAACCCAGTTTAATTGAATAAATTTTATTGTTTTTGGTAAAAAGACAGGGAATCTTGACTCTCAGACCACAAATCTTTAGTATCCACAAGGTACAAGCAAGAAACTTGGGTACTTTCCAGTTAGAGGTAGCCGGAATAACGCTGAGATGCTCCAACCTATAGGAAAAAGATTAAAAAGTGGTGAGCCCCACAGCAGCCAAGGCCAACAGCTGGAGCACACCATTTCAACTTCATGAAAGTCCCACATGGAAAAGTTTATGCACATAAAAGAAATGAGTTGGTCGTCTAATGTCAAGAGTATCTATAACTCTCCAAAAATCAGCGTGGTGATTCTCAGTGCGCAGGACCATCGCAAGGGAACTAGTAGTTATCGTTATAATAATCAAAATAGCCCAGCAAAGGGTGCTTGAGCTGAAGAGACTCATGGCGTGAGCGTTGAGTTCAGAAAGATGCTAATAAGTAGGGAAATCTTAATAAATTGGCTGTGCCCCAGATGGTGTACATAACCAAATTTAATACAGGGGTATGGTGCACTGGTGACTGGGTTGGGAGGGAACTGGGTAGGCCCAGCGGTGTACCAGAAGCTGTAATAAATTTTAAAGTAATAAACAGGCTAACGCATAAGACCTCCTTGAAGAGGTCCTCACACAGGTGTGACCAAATCAACATATGTAAAAACGTATAATGACTATTGAGGTTACTAGAGAAGACAACCAATGAGAGATGTTGGTCTTGAGCGAACACAATTAAACAAAATTGGGGAAAATTCTGGGTAGGCGGAAGTGTTCCCAAGCCTTGGTGCAACAATAGGCGCACGCTTCCATCCAAAAGGGTAGCATACTTTGAGACCAACCTCACTTGAGTTATTAATTGAAGTTGAACCAAACCCAAGCTCATAAGTTCATAGATTAAACATGTTTTGAACCCAAGTTCCCTAATCAACTAGATTATAACATTGTCGTTCATTAGATAGCTCGTCTATTTTAATGCCTGAGCCAAAATAAGGGGCTGGGCGTTTTACACCTCACTTGTACTAACCAGGGCATATTTGGCTTGTACTCAGCGTTGGTCCAACATGTTTTTGAGGTCAGGAATGGCCTAAAGTTTAACCTTCTGGACCTCCTACCGCCCATCCTTGTCCTTTGGGCTGGTACCTTCTATCAACTTCATGTAAACATTACAGAGTTGGTCCTCTGATACATAATCATCTTTGTAGTTGCCTCCAGAGCTTATTAATTCATGCGTCTGCAGGTTCAGCAAAAATCTCCTCAACTGGGTATCTATTGTCATATTCCACATAATACACTTCTCCCCCTTAGGCCCTTATCATTTTTCCATGTCACAATGAAAATCTTGGATGTATCATTCAACTTCCATTCTGCACAAAGCAGTCTTTCAGTAGTGTCATCCAGATGATTTGCAAGTTTCCTGTTTTGTTGTCCAAGGATCCGCATTTGACTGGATGTGGCATTGAGCTGGTTCATTACATTGGTCCCCTACTGAAGGAGCTCATACTGCTTCTTGATCAATGTGTCTAAAGCAAGCTTAAATTCTGCATATTCAGCTGATGCAGTATGAGATGAGAATTTCCCATTATAGCAGGCCTGGCGCACCATGGCCAGTGAGTGAAGAAATTTAATTTTTTGTAGTTTTATCAATGGTCCCCTGTAATGAGAACCACTGTTCTAATTTTGGCCATATAAGTAATATACGCCAAGAAGGTTGCACATGGTACAAGCCCACTGAGCAATGGACAGATGATCTGAAGATTGCTATCCTGAGAAAACTTAATACTTCTAATAAATAAAGATCAATTGCCTCAGATACAATTCTTTATTTAATTTAATATTAGCAGATGCCTTCTGCTCTGCTCTCTACATTACTCTTCAAAAAAACCTCCTCCTTTGTTTGTCCCTTCTCGCTTATATATCAGCAGCTTCAGTTGATATCACTCTTTTAGATTAGACTATTTGGTTCCACCATTTTCTCATTGGTTCTGGCAGAATATGGTATTCTTAAATTCCCTATCATCTTAGGACATGATTTAATCAATATTCATTGAATGTTGACATCACCTTATCACCTTATTTGGAGATGATCCAATAATAACCCTTTCTGACCCAATACCGCCTCATCCCAAGATTAAAATAGTTTTACACTATTGATCATGGTCAGAAATTCAAGTCAATCTGCCATAGCTAATTAGGGCTTATCATCCTTTCATATCAGGATCTTGACAAAGTGTTACCCACACTCCAGGCCTCTGGCCTCTAGTCCCATTAATTTGTCTGACCCACATTAGTCTTTTATTAACTGATGTTCAGTCAAGTGGGAAGAAATGGTGCAAGTGATTTGATTGACCAGTATTCAATGCAATAATTAGTTTAGTTTATTCAAGGTGGGACAACATCGGGACAATACTGCAGCAATTAAAGGGAATTAAAGAAAATGGAAAGGAGGATAAAACCCAGAAAACCTTATGCACAGCTATGATAGACAGGAACTTCATGGGCCACCTAGCTATTTGCTATCTTAGTTTGGGGCATTGGTGCACAACGCCAACACATTATAATCATCCCCTACCCAAAGTTACTACTGAGATTGAACATGGGGAGGCTGTGGTAGAGAGTCCATATTCTAACACTGGGATATTCCTCCCATTTTTTGAAGTATTTATTTAAAAATTATATTGAACTGATAATTAGAATTAAAATTAATGGCATACAGAGTCTTGAAATGTGGCTCTTTACTTCATAGGAAGTCACCACAGTTGTAGTAAATTACTTTTGGCTTTCACTTTTTGTGCTGTGGAATTATAGATAAGGTAGAGTGAATCCCATAACTCTACCAGTGCAAACTCTACTCCTTCAATCTGATAATCTCTAGGGCTTCTGGCTTCAATGTTTATATCCGCTTCAATTTACCTATATATTTAACCTTTATTTTGTCCCTGAACCAGCATAAATTATTTGGTATGAGAGATCCAATTTTTATTATGGCCATCCTCTGGGAACCTCAAATGCACTAGATTGATTTGACTAAATGAAAATTTTTGAGCCCTAAGAACTCACTCAAATAGTCTAATTTATATTATTAGTTCAATAGCCTATCACTTATAAGTGCTGCTTAGCATACATATCATGTGCATATAGAAACGCTAGAAGAAGGGGCATATCTGGGGTAGAATTCCAAGGGTCAATGGATCTTTTTTAGTGTTGCTAGAAGGAACCTGTATGAAGAAGATAGCATAGCTAGCGGTCAAGCAATTAGCATTAACTGCACTATATTATGCTCTTCTGTATTTTCTAATAAAGATAACTCTTTATAGAACATGTCTTTTCAACAAGAATTTAATAAAGTTGCTGTCCTTAAATAGTGCCTTATTAATTGGAATTAATAACATGTGCCTTTAAGATCTGACGCCTAAGCACCAATTTTCACACCTTACTTATCAGATATTGTTAATATAAGATGCTTGATGATTTTTTAAAGTGAAGAAAGATAAAATTATATCTTGCTGGGTTAGTTAATACCAACCAATGTCATATTAGTTTATAGTGAAAAAACTTTTGTTCATTAATACTAGCAGATAATGTAACTTATAATTTAGAGTAAATTGAGGATGGGTAATTTTATGATTAGTAACTTGTTTGTCACTAAAAAATAATTAATAAATTAATAAGGTTCAATAATTTTTTGTTTATTTTAATAAATATAAATAAGAGATCAACATACAATTTTTTATCAATAAACATCTAAAACTAATATTGACTCCATCATATGACTTTGCATGTATAGTTTTTTAATCTAGCTTTATGAAAAAATCCAAGTGTGGTTAGCCTAGCAGGTAAAACTGCTTCCACCCTAGTGCAGTTTTTGAGTTTGAAACTTGTACTAGCAAGAAAAATTCCTCAGTATGATATATTTGTCCCAAGGTTGACCCACCTTGAATAATTTTTAATTTTTTTATAAAAATCCTTTAAAGTGAATTTAAAGAAGTATCATAATTTTAGTCATTGCTAACAACACCCTTTCTTAAATGAGTTGTAGCTAAAATAACCTATTAATGTATCCTTATCTGTTTGGGACCATCTAGTACTAAAAAAAATGTATCCTTATCTGTTAGTAAAAAGGTTACTTAAGGTTTATATATATCTAAAAAATTACAAAATAAGAATACAGACTTAACAAAAAATGGTTTATTAAATAATAAGATTTTAACAGTTTATAGCAGGTTTTAAACTCTTACAATTTTTAAAGGTATACAAAGGGTCTGAAACTCTCAAAAAAAGTCATATTTATTATTTATTACATCTAAAAGAAAGTAAATATTCTAATAACTTATACAAAAGGTAATTGTAGAATTTAGCTTGATATAAATGAGCTATAAGTAATGAAATAACATCTAATTGAACTTAACATGATAATTTGTTTACAAGTTATATTAGACTATACTAAAGAGAACTTAACTAATGGAAGAATATAATATCTTTGCCAGATAAAAATGTTTAGAAACCCACATAATCTTTTACCTGAGTTTACGATATGTTAAATTTGTTTTTTTCTGATTTAGCTCTCTAAAGAATTAAACATCACAAACAGGAGATATGTTGGCGTTTCAGCACATTATAATTTAAACTATTGGCGATATTTTTGGTACAATAATGGCTGTTATATATAGCTCAACTTAAATTTTATAGTGATTTATTATGTCTAAGAAATAGGTATGAAGAGTTAACAATAATAAAATTAAAAAAAATCTATGATTAAAAAACTATATAAACTGCATATTTCCTTGAGGCTTTGTAACTTTTCATTAGAGATAAAGATAGCTTTTCTATGGGAAGTGGAAATCTAAATGGGAATGAATTAATCCATAATAGCTCTAAAACTAGATTTCATAAAATGAGAACTTATAGATTAGGTAGTTTACAGTATAGCAACAAACTACTCATGCAGCTAAAATGAATCTCTGGTAAGAAGTACCATCTTTTACAATATTAAAGTGTGTAATTATAGTTTTGGATGATATTTTCTGTAATGCTTATGTAAGAATTATTAATTTACATCCTTATTTTTCTCACATATTAAAAGCAGTTTTGGTATACCTTAGTTAATGTAATGGTATATGGATACATTTGATGGTCAGTTAGTATTTCAGGAAATAGAAGCAAGGTGCGCAGATCTTTAAATTAAATGGCTATAAGCAAGTATTTCACTAATCTTGTATAATTTTACCAAAATTTAGCAACAACTGTAAAGATGTCAATGAGTTTATAAACAGAAAAAAAGCAATTATACATCATTTTTTCAGAATAATAATTTAATAGAGGCTATAATTGCTAAAACTACCGTGGCAAGATTAAAAAAAACAAAATAGTTTAACTATTACCAATGGCTCAACTAGGTTTAAGTTAAGATTTATGGTTAGTCCTGAAGAAATCACATAAAAGGGTGTTTTAGGCCATGGTTTATGGCTTATAATAGTATAACTAAAAATTGAAGGCCATTAAGAATAAATTTTGTAATAGTTCAGAAGCTTTGGCTTCAGTTTTTATGAAGTATCAATAAAAGATACAAATATAACAATGCAATAAAAATCAATAATGCTATTGGAGATTTAACTTTGTGTGGTGGTTGTAACATAATAATAGTTTAGAATTATGTTCAGAGAAAGTTAGAATATTATAGTTTTAAATGATTGTGATTGTTTGCAATTTGATGTTTTCATATAAATAATATTAAATAAGGCTGTAAAACATCAAAATTTGTTATGGATTTCATGTACTATCAATCCATAATACTGATATGGTAATTTATTAAGCTTTCACGCTCAAGTTATCCAATTTGTTTAAACTCTCATTTTTGTTTAAATTATGTGCTGCAATCCAGGCAATCCCACTTTATAAGTTCTACTCTGCAATGGTTCAGTTAAAACAGACACCAATATTCTTAATTAAGTGTTTAAGTTTATTTATTAGTTTTTTATGTATTTTATAATTTATGAATTCTTACAACCACATGAAAATCCCTTGGCGCTGCTTCCAGTTTCCCATCAATCCACCAAAGAGTTGAGCTCTCAAAGGAGGCTACCATAGATGTAACGCTCAGAATAACCAAGTTTACCAAAAATTGCATCAGTAAAAAAATCACATGCCCAAAAGAGAGTCCCCTTAATCTAATGTTGACCTAGGAAGTTTACTAAATTAAGGAATTGTTCCCACTTCAAAAGTGAAATGGTAAACTCAGCATTGCCCTTCTGATTCCAGTGTCACACTTGAAAGAGTTATGGGGGCCAATCTGATCCCATCACTTTAGAAGTCTCTAGAGTAGCATACACACTACTCAGTATTTTAGAACTTTCAAAGGGGGTTATTTCAATAACCATAATAATATTAAACTTAATACTTTACAAAAATAAAAATAGAAAAATAGTATATTCAAGTAAAGAGTTAAGTTATAAGCAAGAGAGTGGCAGTGAGTGAATTATTTAGAACTTTAAAATAGGATATGGACAATTGCTAAAGCAGGTTCAAATTGAATCTCAGAGCAAAACTAGATCAAATAGTTTATTCTGGAAGTCCCATTGATCCCAGCATTGAGAGCTGACCATAAACTAAACCATATCTAAATAAATTTAACTAAATTAAATGATCAATACAATTTCAAAAGAATGAATTGCATCATCGCGCAATATGGAATTCACTATGGTTCCATCAGTTAGGAAACCTTCTTGCATGAAACTGATTGTTACATTATCCCCTCACTAAAAGGAAAGCCCCTTTGTTTCTCCAAGTGTGAATGCAACTCATGGCCCACATACAATGGGTAACCTTTATAAATTGGGAGGCAAGGAATATATTGTAAGTTTTGGGAAGCACCTCATGCGCCTCAACTGTGAGAAATTTTCGTTCTGTACAAAAAAGGGGGTGAAGAAGGCAGATAAACCCTCTTATTTCCCGGATAATTTAGCTCATGTGGTGGACGAGAGGTGGTGACAGCCTACCTTCTCAAGATTGCCCCCTTACTTCCATATCTCACCACACAAGGTTTAGTACAGAGAACCATAGGGTGTTTGTTTGGAGGTGGCTGTGGTAAGAAGCCACTGTTTTAAGGAAGATTGCGGTCTCCCCTCTCTTGACAACCTCAGGCCCCAATGAGGTGTCTGCTAACAATGATAAATCAATGCCCAGCGTATTTAAGTCATCTGCAATATGCATGGGATTGTAATCCAATCAATGCGCTTTACTTCCTCTGGAAAAGGTGAGCAGGATCTAACAGGTTTGGGCACATTTAATCCCATTAGTACCTAATGGAACCTCCCAAGTGTGGCCTGGCCATGGGTGCATCCAGTTGCCCTCCAGATGAAGCATTGCTAATTTGACAAGTGTTTTTACACCAGGAGGGAGATTTTGGCGGCAAAATTTGAGCATAAGTCAGCTGCTTGGATGTTATTGATCCAGCATCATGCAGATTTTGAATGTCAATCTCAGAATTAAATGTGACTGCAAACCCTTGGTTAATGTAATGTTCTATTAGTCCCCAAACTCTAAAATTTATAGCAACATTCCCCCACAGGTACTGTTGCTAGCCAATTTCACTTTTTTCAATAAACAAATCTCCACGCATAGTAACTTTTTTATTAATTTAGCTCTTTTTTAGTCAGGCTTTTGGTAGGCACCACTCTTTCTAGTCTTTGTAACGACTGGGTTATAGTGAAATAGTCATTACATTGTTTCCCTCTCTACTTGAGATAGAATTTAGTTTGATGTCACCTAGGGTTAACCTTTATTTTGGATGCCTTATGGCGTCAGGATATGCCTTCATCTAGGAAGCGTTTCCTTCCTAGTGAATGAGTTCTGATACAACTCTGCAAGTTCAGCATCTCAAGTTTCCTAAGTGGATTCAGGGAACCCTATAGTGCCCAAAGAAATACTATAGCGGAATCCACAGCCGCTATACTAACAATTGTGTGGTTACTAGAAAGCTTGTTAGTAATGGTGATTGTTACTTGTCATCCCTCAAATCTACCTCCCAACAAGATATCAAGTCTTATGGATGGTTTTACCACAAATATTCTGGCTTGTATTCTAGGTGTCCACTCACCCAGAGTGGCAGCTGGTCACTATTTTATTAGTCAGCTCCATGAAAAATACTATCTAGAAGAACTGGGGTTTTAGAAAGCGTCAATGATTCCCTTAAAAAGCCTGGTAGGTGAAAGAGGACTCAACCACCAGCAGTCTAAGTAGCATCCAATCTCCCCTACCACAATGTAAGGAGATGAAACTGGTGGTATAGGAGACAGGTTTGGGTTTGCTTTGAACAATGGCCTTCAATTTATTTAATAAATTTTAGTTTGGAGTGTTGTACTGCTTAATATACCCCAAGATTTCCAAACATTGTGTCAAACATACTTAGATTGCCACTAAATTGTAAAAACTCTCTTTTGGGCGTGTGTTTATTTTTCTATTTTAACGTTTGGGAACTTTAGTATTCTGAGTGTTACAATAGGTGACAATAGGCCAGTCTGGGTTTGAGCACCCCATATAAATCTTGAACTGATTTGAGATTTTGTTTGAGCTGCAATACTCAATGAGGAATACAGATCGCTAGAGGCCTGGTGAGATTATAACTGCCTCTCCACACTTTGACATATGTTGGGTCATACAAGCCACCAACCAAGAAAATTTTTGGGATTTTCCCAAACTGGCGCCTAAAGACTGAGTTGAGTGTAGAAAGACCACCACAACTCAGCTGTTGGAATTTAAACTTCCATCTCCAAAAAACCTGGACATTAAACTTGATCAATCTCAATTTTGATTAAAGCAACTTTAATTAAATCTAGGTTCATTTGTTGACATGATGATTGGGGCCTTAAGAAGCCCAATAATTACATTATATAGAAAATAACTTACCTCAGATATAATTGGATCATGCCATCCCATAAGATATGACAGCCATTGTCAAAAGAAACTAACCTCATCACCTCCCACATCCGTCCAAATATCCTTCAGCAGGGGTATTAGAAACTTAGGAGAATATTATCTATAACGATTATAGTTAAGGCCTCATGCACCCGCTAGAAAACCACATGTGAAAATGTTGACAATTTCAGGACCCTTAAATTTCTGAAAGGTATTTTCCCCACTTATAGTCAATAAAAGTCACCTAATGAATCACTATTTGAGTCACTCCCCAGCTAAATATTTTAGGGGTTCCCCCTTAGTGGGGGAGATGATGTGACAAAATGATAGTTCACAAATGTAATCCATAAAAAGTCAGTATAATAGGTTTCTACATGATTTTGATAGTTCTAACTTGATTATTCTGACTTGGGGTATCTCAGATTGATTTATAAAAAATAAAAGTTTTGAATTTCTGGTCTCTTGGCTCAGTTTAGCAATTAATGGGATGATTCAGATTTTAAGGCTAAAATATTCAATAATTTAGAATATCAGGGTTTTCTTTAATTATTATGGACACAATTCAAGAAATCCAAACCCTAAAATACTTATCCCATATTAACCCATTCAAAGTAAAAACACTAAATACAAATGTACTATTTGTGATTTTTAATCAGCTTATGTACTTTAGTTTAATACGCCAACAACACACGGGAATCACTCAGAATTGTTTCCATGCTTAGTCAATCCACCAAAAAATTGAGCACTCCACGAGGCCACTCTTGGTGTAAGAGTCTCACTTGATTGACACTGAAGTTCAAAATTGAGCTCAAAGCTGTAAACTAGCGGAGAGTTCAAAAAAAGAAAAGATGGGGCAAAAATATACTACTTTTTTGAATTAGAAAGCATTGATAATTATAGGGCGAGTGGATACTTGGTGCCTATGAGGACCTTTGAATACCAAATGATCAGGATCTTTTACTAACTTTCGGATCAACCACCTGGTTGGCACCCTCAATGTTCTGCATCATCCTTATGACTGCAGAGGTGGGGTCGCACCTCATGAGGTTTGAAAAGTGGGTAGAGATTCATGAAGGCATCTACATTGATTTTCATGTGCATGATGCTCCTGACCAGATCTAATATTGGTGCCTTCAGGGTAAGGTTCCGTCTGCACAGGCTCAAGAGCTGACTCAATTTAAGCACAATCTGATAGTAGGGACTTTGACTTGCACATTGTCTCAAATCCCAAAAACACACCCTCAAGATCCTTTTGGAGGGGTTATAGGGCAAAAGAATCAGCCATGTACTTAATTAACCACTGTTCCCTGTTTATTATCAACAATGGAGTATCTGAGTTCTTATTATTAAAGACCTTATAATTCACTGACCAAAGAACGTCAAGCTTGTTATAATGACCGTTAAGTCAATGGTGATAAAAGAGAACGAGTCAAGTGGTTAAATTATTGGTAAGGAGGGTCAGCCCAAATTTAACTGGGATGTCTCCCTTTCTGTGGTGGTAACAATGCCTTGTGTGGCTAGGGCTTCAAGATGGACAATTTCATCACCTAAGGCCCTCATAGTTAAATCATTGTTCTCAGGTACAGAGGTGTCAAACATGGGTTGATAATACTTGGTAGATGTGGAGCACGCCATATAGAGCATAAAGGGGTCATCTTGATAATTTGATGGTAGCTTATGCGGTAAGTAAGCAAAGTTCTGGGTAGATAATGATTCTATCAAGTATGGTCAGAGGCGGCCGTCTCATGCTAGATAGAGACAAGGGCTCCATTAGCACGTTCCACCACCCCATTAGTTGATAGGTTTTAAGGGGCGGTAAAACTTTTGTTAATTTCAAAAAGAGAAGTTAGTTCTTGGACTACCTGAAAGGTAAAATTTATTTATTGTCTGAATTTAAAGTTTTGTGGGCATCTGAGCTGGTGAAAATGGATTAGATAAGAAATAGACTATGGCTTTAGCAGTTACAGCGGGGACAAAAATTGCTTCGACCCATTTGCTCAAGTGGTCTATGGCTAAGAAGTTATTTTTATGACCATGAACACCAGTGGGTAATGGCCTACTACGTCAATGATGATGAAATTAAAAGGACCTGACAGAGCAACAACTAAGTGATGGTATTGTAGACTGGTCCAATATTGGGATCAACATGTCATACACACCTTCAGACTTCTTATATGGTTTTTAAAAGTTGATCACAAAAGCATAATTTTTTAGCCATTTGTAAGTATTCTTCACTGCCACATATCCCATAGTTGCAGCTCTTCAAGGATAACTTCATTTTAAGAAGATAGACAGATATATGAAGCCATTTCTTATTGACTTCCTTATAACGCATTTCTTTCTTGATATAAATGTTTCAGGTCATTTTTGGAGCTTAGCTTGGATCAAAGGTATTATAAACTCCCATCATTATGGACAGCTGATTAGATAATACATTAGTCCTCCTTATGGGTTAAAGCAGCCAATATTAGCATCCTAGAGAGAAAATCAGCGTTCTGGCGAATTGCTCCTGCATGATGGACTATAGTAAAGTGTAGTTCTGCAGCCTTAGGGCCCATCAGGATAGTCGGACATCTGTCTCCTTCATTTGCTACAGCTATTGGAGTGAGAAATGATTAATGATAATAGTAAAGTGGTTGCCATAGATGTAGGACCAGAAGTGCTTGATTGCTAACAAAAAAACCAGGCAATCTCTCTCAGTAATGCTATAGAACCCATGCATTTTTGCTGAGGGCTTATTATAGTAAGCAACTAGATGATTGATTTGATTTTTATTGTGCTGGAAAAGATGGCCCCAGAGGCAACATCACTCATATCTGTGAAGAGAAAAAATGTTAATAAAAACTCAGATGAACTAAAAATGGATATAATGCAAAGAGCAGTATCAAACACATTAAACGTCTGCTCTTGTTTAGGCCACCACTCAAAGGGCACATTCTTTTGAAGGAGATAGAATAGGGCTCATCTAGGTCGGCAAACTGAGGGACAAACTGATGATAATAGCCCATCATGCCCAGAAACAACTGAATATCTACAAGCTATGGAGACTAAACATCCTTTTAAATGCATTGACTTTGTCCAGGATGGTCTGGGTACCATTTTTAAGACCTTGTTTGAGGAATCCCATTTTTATTTAAAAAAGAGCGCTTCGTTGGTTTGAGCTTAGAAAATCCTTTCTAAGATGACAGATGGCTTCCTAGAGATGTTTCAAATGACAGTTGAAGGTTCACAAAAAGATGGTGATACTGTCAAGATATAAAATAAGACTGGATAATTTTTGGTCCCCTTAGGATCATATCCATGGCGCGTTGAAAGGTGGCTGGCACGTTGCAAAGGCCCTGGGGCATCCTCGTGGGTTTTAATAGCCCATCATTGGCTATGGGTGCACACTTGGCTTTTTCTTTGGGGTGAGATTGACTTGCCAACTTCTGCTAGCAATATCCATAACAGAAAAATACTGCAACCTGGCAAGCAAGTGGAGAGAGCCATAAATTTAGGGCAGGGGATAAATATCTTCATTGGTGATAGAATTGAGCCAGAGAGTAATTCATTACTACACAATGGCTGCCATCTTTCTTCAGAACTAACTGGAGTGGGTGGCCTAAGGGCTTTGTGAAGGCATCTATAACGCAGTTTGAAAAAGTTTCTTGAGTTCTACTGCAACTGGTCCTATTCAACTTTACTTTTTGGTAAGGCAGGACCAAATGGGGGAGCGTCCCTAGTTTCCACATGATGTAGAACCCCACTCATTTCTCTGAAATAATAGGTAAAGGTTGAAACGAGATCTTAGTGCTCCTCCAACAATTTCTTAATTTGGCTTTGTTGTTCACCAGTGAGCTCTTTCCAAATACAAGCGTTGAATATAGCCAATTATGGGTGAGTTTCCAAACCAAAATCCCTTAGACTTCCAAAGCTATGGACATCATTGACAGCCTCCACCAGTAGGAAGCGAACATAAGCAGCTGTAGTATTAGAGCTCATACCCTAGGCTTGTCAGTAAGTTTATCCAACAACACAAAATGGATTTAACATTGGAAGGATCTAAGATTCTGTTACAAGTTAGGAACTTCTTAAATAAAGGGATATCTAGACCTCAGATCTTTAGCAAGTATCTGGATGGAATATTGGCGTGAATTTGTATGTCAATAATAACCTGGGACTTTGGTGGTATAATGGTCGTTTAAGAAAATAAATTGGCATGCCTTCATGGCCATCAACTGCAGGTGGGGGTAGCCATATGTGAGAGCTCCTCACATAAACTTGAGTTATTATTTTAGCTTTCAATCTCTAATAGACAAACCTGATCTTTGACCTCCATCTTGCATCATGCGAAGTTTCTAGAACCAAGGGGACCCAATGTCCCAGAATCGATAGAGATTCTTCATTATATTGCACTACTACGGAGTAGTCTCAAAGAAACTGAGTCCCAAGGAGAAGATCATAGGCAGTTTATGTATTTCAAATGCGCGGGTATTCAAAGAAAGCTCCCAAAGCGGATAAGAAAGAATAGGCCCATTGGACTGAGTACTTTGCGGGCAGCAGTGCCATATTCCATGTAATGTGGCAAGTCTGGAGAATTTTTATGCATTTCATCAGTTTGGATGAAATGACATTCACAGGGGAACCACTATCAAAAATGGCGTAGACCGGATTTTATGAACTTAAAAAAGAGATGTGGGTAACCAAAGTCCCATACTGCGGAAGTAGCGTGAGAAACATAGGAAATTTATCATGATAAGAGTAAGCAGAATCAGCATTTTTATTAAATGGGTACCAAAACATCTTCTGGTATGATAACTCCAGACTCATTAGAGGTCACTTATTGTTCTTGAGGCGAAGTAGGGACGTCAGCACGGAGTGCCTCGTTTTCCATGCTGACGGCCCTTTTCTTGTCTCCTCAGCAAGACTTTTCCAACAATTCTTGGTGCTGTTACAGAAACCATTGTAGTAAGTGCATTTAGGTCAAGTACTCTTCTGCTTTTTGACATGTACCCAAGGACGTTTGGAGGGGACAGAAGTGGTGGCTTTTGGACGCATGGTCAACGATGATATCTCATTAAGTGCTTCCTTAGTTTCCTGAATGCAAGTAAAAGCATTATTATGAAAGATCAAGTGCATTTTGACCTCTGGAAGATATCCCAATGTGGAGTTGACTGCAGTTAAGGCGCCATCTAAGGTAATGCGATTAGTAGTTACTAAGGGCTGTGCTTGGGCATATAATCATATGGTAAACTCCACATGGTTTATCTTTATTCAGACAAATACCCATGAACACTTGTGTTTGATTAGCATGGGTTTGTTTACTGCTGTTCTCCTGGATTAAGGCAGTATGTACCTGTTCCCATTTGTGGCATTCCTTTAGATGTGAAGTCATAATTTTCCAAGCGGTGCTATTATGAATGAGTGGATATGCTTTAACTTCTAGTGTACTTTAGCCTCTTCCATGGAACTCTCATAGGCATATAGGAAGGAAGCGATGCTTTCCTGGAAAGGGGTGAACTTATCCTTAAAACTAAGACTAAAGTTAGTCACAATAGGAGTGGAAAGGGTCTTGACATCACGGATTGGTGAAGTCATAGAAGTTTAAGTTTCTGTAATTTCGCAAAAAGTCTGCTGATTTAGCCATCATCTCATACCTCAATGTCCTTTTGGATATTGTACTAGTTTTGGTTTAGTGAGGTAATAGAGATTTTTAAGAATTCTACTTCTTAATGCTTGAATTTCGGCGCGTTGAAGAAGAAGCTGGCTCTCTAAATTATTCAAGCATGTGTCAAACCCTTGACAGTTGCTTAGTCTGGGAGATGCGATTATAGTTGAGCTTGGTGAAGGTGCTAATATCCATCTCATTTGACAAAGGCTCTATTGAGACTCTAGGGCCAATGGGGACTCCATCCACTTGGAAATTTGTATTCTTTGGCCACATGGCTAATATAATCTTATATAATCTGGCGAGGGCTATCAAAACCACTTTTTACAGGAGTCATCAGGGTTGCCAGTAGTAGGCACTATGGGACCAGAGGGTCCTTGAAGCCCAAGAGGACCTTCAGGCCTTTTGGGCCATTCAAGACCTTTAGGATTTTCTCCCCCTAGGCTCCTCAGGACTTCACTCCCAGAGATGATGTCATGAGAGGTTAGCCTTTGATAGTGCTGCTGGAGAGTCCTTATCAGGACCTTGACTTGGGTTAGGCGTTAATTCTAGGCAGCCTCTAGAAGTTAATAAATCTGACAAAGCTGGTCCTTAAGGTAGCCGAAATTCCGCTACACCATGAGCTGGTTGCAGGCAACATTGATTAACTGACAGTTATTCACAAGGGCTTCTCAATTGATGTGGATTGAGTAGGAGGCCGCATTATAGAAACTGACAATGTGGGAGTGTAAGGTTTGTGTAAGACCTGGTTTTCAGGAGACTTTGTGGTGGTGCAACCTAACTACTCTTATGAGGTGATGTATGGGGGTTTAAATGTAATTCTGGATATGCATTTGTTCACCAAAAAGTCAATATTCCCACTGGAAGTAAATATGTGGTATATAATCCCCCTCATAAGTGCCACTGAATAAGCACAGGAGTGACTTGCAGCCTCTCACAGAGAGATGCCATTTAGTAAATGATGAATAATTTTGTTGAGGTTCTAATATTAAAGTTGATACTAATCGCTGTCAAATGAAGGTAAAGTAAACTGAAAGTGGCCTGAAACTCTAAGCTTTCAGGCTTTATGAGTGGTACTACATATTGCATGGCGCTAGTCCATTGATTGATGATTTTGACTAATTGGCAGGCAGATATTCTTGACTGCTATTAATCTCCATCATGTGATGGACATTTTCACTTGGACATCTCAGAGCCACTTGTGTTGAGCACCACTTTTCTCAGTGTAACAGTTCTCTTGACTGACGCTGAAGTTTTAAAATATTCTCAAAGCTGCAAACTAGTGAAGAGGTCAAAAACAAAAAGATGTGGTAAAAATAGACTACTTTATTGAGTTATAAGGCGTCAATAACTATAGGGTAAGTGGGTACTTGTTGCCTTGGGGACTTTTGTGGCCCTGTACTATCAGAATCTTTCACTGCCTTCTGGAATGACTGCCTGGTTGGAGTCCTCATTGTTCCGATTCATCTAATGACTGTAGAGGTGGAGGTCGCGCGTCTCAAGGTTAAGGAAGCAGGTATGAAATTCCTGAAGGCGTCTCCACTGATTTTTGTGTGTGTTATGCTTCCTGATTGAATCTCATATATGTGCCTTCAGGGTAAGGTTCCGTTCTTTCTAACTTGAGAGCAAACTTATTGAAGTTTGACTTTGAAGTAGGGGTTTTGAAAACCTCGTCATCTTGAATCCTGACAGAAACCAATTGTTTTATTAGCCAAACTGTGTTTGAGCGCTTTAATTAGACTCACCTTATGTAGAAATCAACTAATATTCTTTGCTAATTGAGGAGCACAGAGTTGCTAAAGATTAAGTGATAGTATCGCCAAACCAGCACACCTTAACCTGATGTTGGGCTATATACTATCACTGAAAAAGTGAACATATTGTAATTTTTTGAATAGCTACTAGGACTGGGTTTAGCATATGGAGCTCATTGCACCTCATCTGGAAGTTTGCAACCTGTCATTGGCAAGCAAACTTAGTCTGACACTTATCATTATAAATCAATCAATCAAGGCACCTTTTTTATTTAGATTATTTGCCAATATGATGATTGGGTCCTTTAAAAGCCTATTTATTAAAGTTATTTAAGGATATATAAACATCAAACTTAGCCATAAAGTAAATTCTCTATTAAACTAATGTTGAGTAATTTAAGGGCAACAATATATATGTTGGTGTAAACGCAGCAGAAGCAAGTATACATGAGTTTTTTTGTGTTTTTTGGCTAAATACTCATTTTAAAATTGATAAAATTTATATGAAGGAATTAGGTAAGGAAATGTGTTAAGTGTGGGTTAATTGAACTTGTTTAAGGTGTTTTATACTCCTATAAAGAGGTGAAGCATCCAGAGGTGATACACTTATATTGTCAAGACTGCAATCACCTATTTATATGTTGAAAAACAAATTTAGGTGCTTTTTTTAGTGATTGATGAATAGAAGATATGCAAATTGTGACTACTTTAATGTATGTCTATTTATTTACTTATTTCTGTTCTTTTAATCATATAGTAATTTATGGGGTGTTTAAACTAAATTTTTAGCATGTAATTTTCTTGTTTTTAATTAAAAAGTTACTAAAACCATTAATCACTTTAGCTTTTGGTATAACAATCTAATGGGCACATCAAAAATCTTTATTACTCATAATATAGTATAACATAAGAGTTATTTTTTTTTTTTATCTTTAATTAGCCAAGTAACTCAGCTTTGTTCGGTTTTATGGGTTACCAGATAATTTCTAATTAAATGTTTTAATTTTAAATTGGTAGATGGCCACCAATAAGCTCATAATTACTAACTATTTAATTATATAACAACCAAACACCTGACAAAAATCAATATAACCTAACTAATTAGGAAATTTATCATACATTTAGACAAAACCATTTGAGCTATTTTTTAACCAAAAAATATCAATCACTCACCCAGAACCAATTGAAACTATCAAATTTAACTAACAATAAACCATTTACTTTAAGTTATCAGGCCCTTTAAGTTAACCGAAAATCACAATCATTTAATTAAAACTATTGTTGAACTTTTAAACAAAAAACTTACAACTGATTATTAAGAAATATGAGCCTCTCATATAAATGAATACCAAAACGCTCGGCATAATTAATATAATACTGTCAGAATCATGTAATTTTTTAATCTTATATATAACTGATAATACATTCTTATGCTTTTATTGAGATTAGCTTATTACCATTTCAAATTTTATATTGTACTTGTGCAAAGTTTGTTGTTTTTAGTTTAATTGTTCATGAGATAGTGTATCATATTTAGATACATAAACATTGTTGCATTTGAGAAGAACTTTAGCCTATTTTTTTGCCAATACTACAGTTTATCCAGATTTTTTTGTGAATTTAAAGTTTACCAGATGATCAATAATACTTAGTTTTTGTTTAGTAAGCGATCATTAATAAGTTTAAGAAATCAATCTACAAAGAAAAATATAAAACCACAAACCACTTAGAAAAAACCAATTAGTATATCACATTTATTTTAACCATTAATTGCATGCCTGAAACCTTTATCACACAAAATCAACCTATATCCACCAACCACCACTCATTCATAAACCAATAGTTTACTTGAAAAAAGTGAAAAGCTAACAACCACTTCTTTAAAAAATTATGAACCCATAAATTAAACATGAAATACAAACTGCTCAGACAAAATGATATGCAATTACAATTAACTCTAATACTCTTTTTTAAATTTTATTTGAGGTGGGACAACCTGGGGAGGATAACGCACCGATTAAGTGGAAATTGAATGAATGGGAAAGGGGGATAAAACCTGGAAAACCTCCATGTACAGTGTATGATAGGCCAGGAACTCCATGGACTGCCTTTCCTATTTGCTATCTTGGTTTGGGGATTTGTTACAAAATGCCATCACAGTCATAATTGTCCCCTACCTAGAGTTCATCAACTGGGATCAAACTCAGGGAGGCAATAGTAGAGGATCCATATTCTACCACTGGGATATCCTACCCTTCTAATACTCTCTTTTGCAATCATATATACTATCTATTATATCATTATTTTTTTAGAAAATAGCTATGACATCCCAAAAATTAATAGACTATTTGTGCCAAGTACAGTGAATTTTTTAATAATTTGTTTATGAGATAATGTGTCATCTACATACATACACACAATGGTTTTAATTTACAATGAATTTTTGAAAACGTTGGCGATTTCAAGTTTATTTCTTCATGAGATTTTTTTTCTCATGATAGAATATATAAGCAAAATGAAACTATAAAGAGATTTATATCCTATTATTCATTGTTATACATTTTACTTTGATTTTCATGCAGGTTTAAATTTTACATATAATCTTAATCAATATTATATTGGAGATGGCCATTTACAAGTTTAAGAAGAAAGAAAATTTACCAGAGAAATATAAAAACCACCAACCACTAAGAAAAACCAATTATGACTATCAATTTAACTAAACTTTTAATCACTTACCTGAAACCATTGAGTTCATCAAATCAACCTAAAGCTACCAACCACCTTCTAACCAAACCCATTGCTGTACTTTAAAATAAAATAAAAACTACCAACCGCTTATAAATTCTATAAACTATCCAAAAAATTGGAAAACTAAAAATTCTCAGTGAAATGATTTACAATTGTCATTAGAATATTATACTTTTTCCAATCTCACATATAAATTTTTGAGAATTGCTATTTTTAGAGAATTAAGTCAATGACCGCCTCAGATATATATAGTGTTTTTGCCAATTTTGTGTATTTTATTCATTCTTTTATGATATAATGAGTCATCCACATACATGCATACAAACAATGGTTTTATATATACTAAGATTTAAATTTGACTAAGCTGACTAAGAAATGAACATTAGTAAAGCTTAAAATAGCAACAAGATTAAAAAAATAAAATACCTAAACAAGACAAATGGATTCACATAAACTAACAAAGCAGAAAAATAAACTAAGCAAGCTGGAAGTAGTGAGCCACTAGCTGTCCAATGAAGAGAGTAAAAAGTTTTGAGAGCTCTTTGTCCTCTTCTGGGATGGAAAGGATCTGTCTTAAAGCCAGGATCATGGGCATAGGCGCATCATCAAAAATGGGGCTGAGGTATCAAAGTGGGACTTGTAACTTAATTTTCACTATATAAAAAGTGGAGATATACTCAATAAGGGATTTTATAAGCCTCAAGGCAGACTTTGGGGAGATTAAAAATTGGAGGTATTGTTGTGGGTTATGAGAGTCTTTGGGTAAAATTTTGAAACTATTGCAACTTTTAAAACCTCTGTACTAGCAATCTGCTCGAATTGGAAAGTGTTTTTCATATTGATATACATGAAGCTGGGAGGTCAGTAGAGGGAAATTCTTAGTCCAAGACTAAAAACTTATTTTGAAGGGCTTTTAAAAGGGGTGACACTCAGAAGATGCAAATGAATCTTTGGTATGTTGATCACTTTGAAAGGAGTCATCATCAGGGTGGGGCACATAAAGGCAAGGTTATAATTAGCTGCTTATTAAGAATTAAAATACATTATAAGGCTGGGAGCCCTTAATCAAATTAGAAATTAGGTTAACCAACTGACTTTAATTCTTAAAAGTAATTATAGTTATTTTAGTTGAAGATGATTGGTTTTCAATATAAAAGTGAGCTAAGTGTGTTGTTTGGTATATTTTGTAATTAATTGGGTTTAAAACAGGCTTCTGGTTCCTGTAGCAGGAGAAGAATTTTAGAAGAAGGCTCTTGATTATTTAAATGCACGGGAAAATACCGCTTTGGGGGAAAAGGGATGAATTTACTTTATTAAAGGAACTTTTAGGGTTTAAAAAGGGGTTATCATTAGAGTCAGTTGTGTGGATATGAATTGTTCAATGGGGAGGTAGAACCATTTCAAATGGTCTAGAAAAAAACTGGTATGCAGATTGTGAACCCTTCATCCACTTGAGCCCAGAAAGGATGTTCAGGGGCAGAAAGAAAATGTTGTGATGAAGAATTTTAAAGGGCGATTTTTGTCAAAAAGGGCCTATAGTTGCAAAGGTCGAGGGCCTGCAAGTCGGATGGCTCCATTTTAGGAACCACAATTGCTAAATGTGGTTTAAATATATGCTAATGAACAGGAAATTAGCTCATTGTGTAAAATATGGGGGATGTGGGTGGGGATGCCCACAAAAAGAACCGCAAGATAATAACTTTAGGCAACTAAGTATAAGTGGTGGGGAGAGGGTGCCCTGGGATAACAGGGGAAAGGTAGCAGTGAATGCAGCATTGGCTTTACTTGTGAAGCCAAGGTAGCTATACCCCTTACAGGGGCAGAAGTCAATAAAACCAACAGGCTGCATAAGCGCCTGACTAGTTTGATAATTTCTTTATCACTATATGGAAACAATTATCCAATATATAATTTAAAAGATAAATTACATAATTCTCTGGGGCACAAGAGGGCTGCGAGGCACCCTCTGGGATTGTGAAAGGTGGAGGGCAAGATCTTTGGGAGTAATTTAATGACCCAAGGGCCCAAGATGACTGGATGAACCAGTATGAATTTGTTTTTCCGTTGGGCAAAAAAGCTAGGAGGGGTTTTGCTGCTGCCTTATGCTGGAGTAGCAGGCGGTGGAGCCAAGATAATCGGGGTGGAAAGGTGTGTATGTGGCTTTATTTAAATTTATACTAACTTTAAAATTTAAAATATGTTAAAAGTGATATAAAGTGAAAAGTTAAGCCATGAGACTTATATTAAATCGCATATTTCTACAGTGTCTTGGCATTTACTTAACATACTCTTTTGCTCATGGAAGAAAAAAAATTTAAAGTTAGTATTGTAAAATTATTATTGAATTAAGTGATCAAATTTTGACTCTTTCCAATGATTGTTTCCAAAATAAACTTCTGAAGCTAGTTGCTGACTCACTCTGAAGTTCATATCTCCTTACAAGCCCTCTAAACTCTCAGAAATCTTTACGCCTCACCTTGACTTTTATTAGTCATTTCCCTAAGAACTGGGTACCACTGTACTCATTATACCAGTTGTACTACCAGGTAATTGATCTTTAAATAGGATGTCCTTATTCTGAGACTAAAGAATCAAGTATAGACAATCATTTTGATTATTGAATAAATTATCTTTTGCTCAACTTTTAGTTGTATTTTTGTAAGCCTTCCTTGAAGTAAGGTTTCCCATAACATGGATTATAGGAAGCATACCTCATCAAGAAGACAGAGATCAAAACCCTGAGAGTATCAAGCGTTTTAATTAGGGAATACTTACCTGTGCAGTAGTCTGCATTTGATGTAACTAAATAGTGGTGCTTACTTCAGGGGGCACATTTAATTTCGCATTTCCAAAACATTTTGGAGTCTAATGCAAGAGAGAAATATAATCAAAAACGATCAAGCCATTGTGTTATAAGCAATCCTCCAGCCCATCTCAGATAGCTCAAGCCAAAGTAGTATGGAGCCACTTTTCCCAAAAGATTATGGGTTTAATTCATACACTGTTACCATGGAAGAAATCCAACAAGTTGAGTGAATGTAATTAGATTTCCAATTATTTAGTCACAAAACGCTGAGCTCTTGCCCTCCCCATTCTACTTCCAGCACAACCCAGGACAATTATGGATAGAATACACGTAATTCCATGATATGAATATAGCTAAATATTTTTTTATAGTAGCTTCTAACATCGAGGGCAAAACATCATGGGATTATTGCAACACACAGAATGCATCTCCCAGAAGACTATAGTCCAACACCATGTCTTCTTATGAAAGTATTCCAACAAAAAAGTCAAATTGTGGATGATACATGATACCTGCACAACTAGTTGGAGAATACTTCCAAGGCATACAGCAGCTATTGATGAAAAACACAAACTCATAAACCATATTTTACAGTGAATTAATGATATTATTGGATAGCAGAAATGGAGAACAATTGAGATCACCTGACAAGCCATGAACAAGAGAGGTGTAACAACTGCATGGATGCACAAAATGAACCAATTTTAATTAGAGGATAGAAACGCCATACTCACTTCTTGGACAGAATTCAGCAGGGGAAAATAGTATAGGTGCTTATTCTCTATATGTAACGGAAAAATCTGGGATCAGCTCAGCACATTGGTGTTATCACTGAAGCTAACAAGGCCCTCCAAAAGGAACTGGGACATGAGCAGAGTCAACAAGTTATAAGCTTCAAGACATTGAACATTGAAGGACATCTGTATTACCTTATACAATGAATTAGGATGTTTTATAGACAAGTAATGACTTCTATCAAACCATGTGAGAGCTACATGATGTCAACAAGGATCAAATGACTAAAAATACTGAATCTATAATAAATTACATGGACTACAAGTTAGATTTGTCACTTTGAAGAAGTTTAGGAGACAGCCAAAACAAAATTTGGAAAAAAAGTTTTTTTGGGAATGGTGTATTGAGTCTGAAAAATGACATACACTTTTTTGTGACATTCAAGTCCACGTCCAAAAAAGTATCAGAAATCTGGATAGAAACTTATGAGTTAGAGTATGTCCTAGCTACCATTCAGCCTCAACGCTCTATGCCAGCTGCGGTATTGGCCTTGCCTCATTCCTCAGGGTCTCCATCTCAACACTAAAGTCTCCCTGATGAACACAGAAACCTGGGAACCCAAGTTAGACTTCTAAGCTGCTTTTGGAACTGTCATTCCAAGTATTTCTTTTTATCCCTTCCAGCTATTTGATTCAGACAACTTACCATGATTTAATTAACATGGAAATGTACAACCCTCTCTTAAAATGTCCAAGATGACTATGTATGGGTTTGACGACCTCTATAAGGTACCACTATAATATATTTTCTTGGACAATCAAAGCCATGAATTAATTATGCCTTACCTTCTGTTGATAAAAGGAGTTTCACTGATGTTGAAAGCGCCATGTTTCAAAAATTTGGTAGTACTGAAAAAATAGCCAATTGCAAGGCCAAGTTCATGGCTATCTGATTATGAAGAATGAGACTATCACTGAGTTTATGAAAAATTCTATAAAGAAGCTCAGGTTTTACTAGAGCAGATTTGATGTTTGATCTGATGTAAACTTTGCCCTTCAGAAAGTTACTATATATAACCCTGAGTTGCATCAATTGCTGCTACAAGCGCCTGTTAAGGAGTTAGACACCCTCTTTATAATTTAGTTATTTAAAATGAAGAATAGTAACCTTTAGACCATCTATTGATGAAACTCAAGAAAACATTTTTTGTCAAAGCTAATGTAACACTACAGATACATCAAGAATTGATCGCCACTTTTCTTTCCCGTTACAATTAGAAGACTGTAACTGATTTGATTCAAGACAGAGAGAGTTTTTAATCAGTAAAGAGAGATTAGTACGCACCTGATGCTGTGTAAGGGCTGGGAAAATGTGGTAAAAGGAACAGGTTCAGTGTTTGCACTGCCTAAAGTTCAAAAACGCCCTGGGGACACCAGTGGCTTAAAAAACTAGAAAACAGCAGTGAATATTTTGTCAGAAATTTTGGAATGCCAAACCAAATGTAACCAGTATGTTAAAGCTCCTCACTTACAGCCAATGTCATTATAGAATTTAGAGTCCAAGTTTACCTAAAATTTGTTCTACTGCTTTCTGAGTTAAGTTTTTCGGGGATTTATGCATCCACTTCCTAGAAGTAGTGTACATAGCACAGCACACAATGACCCATGGTTGGTTGGATCTCAGGTTTGAAACAGTGAAAGCATCAGACACAGCTGCACAGGTGCACATGTGATTGACCTTCTGGAGGGTCAATGGGTGGTTAAAACCAAGTGCACAAGATGGAAAAAATCAAAACAAATTTTTGTGACTATTTATTTACTCCCAACAACCATCAAGCGTAAAGTCCTTGAGGGTAATCTCAAAGCAGGACTTCAAAGCTATGGGGAATTCAGCTCCTTCAAAATGCAAATTCTTTTTACTTATGCCAGAACTCAGCACGGATAAGGCAATAGCGATGTTACCCCATTCTCAGGGGTAGCTGAGGACCTAACCCAGATCTCACACTTCTCAACACTCACCATCATTGAGCAACAGACTCAACCATTCAGCATAACAGTTGACAGAGCGCCACCCATATTCACCCATTGTTAGGCGTTTGGACAAAAGCTACACACTTGTCCCGCCAGAGAGGGAATTATCCCAAATGAAGCTTTCTTGGAAGCAATGGGTGAGGGACAGAGTGAGCCCACAGTAGAATCTAGTTTTGCATTCTCATAGGGCAAATAGGGGTGCTACATCCAGTTAAAACCTGTGTCCTACAAGAATGAAAAAAAGAAAAACAGCAACGCTGAGCACAGACCAAGGCAGCACTCATTGCTGCCTCCGCCATTCCACATGCCTATATCAAAGCCAACCAGGAGGTGTTTTATAATTCAGTGGAATTTCAAAATCCCACCTAATCAGAAAAGGGACCCAGACCTTGAGCCTGCAAAATGTGCATGATACATACCCACTGGATTCATGCACAACAAATGCAAGCGGATTTTTTATCTGGATATACCAGAGTTTTTTGAAGAATCGTTGGACATGCTCTATGGTGCACCGCAAATCCCTAAAAACTCAAAAAATTGCAAAGATAAAAAGACCAATCAACCTAGAAATCACCGATTAAAGATACCATTAAAGACCATCTAGTACTAAAAAAAGAACCATTAAAGACAATACCTATACACTTAATGATACGCCATCCCCAAACACGCGCAGCCAAAAAAAGAAGGCTGAGATTGCATGGCAGCAAGGAGTGGCAGGGCCTGAGGGGCCCTCTCCTAGCTCCTAAGGAGTGATGGGGGTATCCTTTACAAATGGGATGCTGAACATCGCCGGACTCAAGGCCTCTCCATCCTGAGCTAGAAAACTGAGCTTCCTAAAAAATAATTTACCTGTGGTTTTTCTGGCAATCTAGGAAACCCACCATCCACAGGGTGCCGATGGCACATGGGCAACCATGTTCCTCCCCTCCCAATCCTTTTGGTCGCCACACTATGGGGTGCTGATAAAGGCGAACTGCAAAATAAAATTTTTAGAAAAAACAACACATTTTGATTGATGTATGCTCATCATGACCTTTTCATGAATGCTGAAGTGCACACAATAGTTAACATCTATGTCAAAACCTGTGCGCGAATTTAATGGATATTCACCTCAGACATGGCATCCCTCCCCTCCCATCTAAATATTATAGTCAGCACCTAAAATGTTGGGATAACCCAACCACAGACCACTAGCCAACCACACATAATCCACCACAGGGGCATATCGAATCCTGGTTGATGAAATCTACCTTGCGCCTCTTTGATACCATCCCCAAGCAAGCACAATTACTAAACAACATGTCACGTCCCCATGTAAACAATGTACAGTTAATATATATGTCCCATATAGATATCATTCTGGACCCAATGCTTCTTTGCTCCCAGATCTCACAATTTGAAATGACGAAGATAGATTTCTCAGACCATAGAATGGTCATAGTATCATTTACTTTACCAAGTCTGGTGCAACATGCACCTAAATAGAGTAAAATTCGCCAAACCATTCTCAAGAAACCAACATTCTCAAGTTGGATGGATGCTCCCACATCAACACAGGAGTTCACAACTTCTTTCTGTGCAGATCCCCTATCAAACTTTTTCAAAATAAAAAAAGCCATAGTTTCCAAAGCATGTCACATTTTGTTGCGGCGCTCTCAGGCTGCCTGAGAAGTCATCAAACGCCTTAGCAGAGGAGGAGCACATATGGAGAATTGTGTTCCCTGGACAGAGTACAGCCTTGCTTGGTGCCACAAATGGGCTGAAGTGCAAGCGTGGCTTATCGCTCTGATTGACAACGCAAACACCACGTTTATGTACAGTTTAAAGCCATAGAAATATTACTGCAGGCGAAAAATGCTCTGCATGTTTCTTCCCCCAATTTTCCGTTCTGTGCCAAAACTTGGCCTGCACACAGGTAAGGCGTTTGGACAAATTCATTGCAGAAATGCTGACAGAAGGATCAACCAAAGTTCGAAAATATTATTCTGAGTTATAAAGTGCTGACCTAGTCAATCAAAATGAAATAGATGAATTTCTAGCCGGCGCACACGTTTGCACCTTTTTCTGCTACCTGGAACTTATGAATTTATTAACTTGAGACAAACTCTGGTATGCCGTTTGTGGTGCACCACACAGGAAGAACCCAAGTCCAGATGTGATTCCTTACGAGTTCTATAAGAAATATTACTAACTATTTATCCCCCTAATGATAGACTCAATGAATAAATGTCTCCTAGAGACACGTCTCCTACCAGGGGGACAAGAGGCTTACATGGTAACATTGTTTAAAGAGGGGGATAAGATAGACTTAGCAAACTGGCGCCCTATTTTCCTCACTAACACTGATACTAAAACATTGAAAAATTAATTGCTAACGGATTAGGGGTTATTGCATTTGAGATGATATCCCCAGAACAATTTGGCTTTATTCCTAAAAGGTCAATTTAGGACAATATACATAGTGTAGCTAATTTATGTCCATCCACAGCCACTGGGGCGCTTTTGTTTTTGCCCAAAAAAGCGTATGACAGGGTAAACTGGGAAAATTTCAGGGCATGACTTTACTAGTTCCACCTTCCCCATGATTCATCAGTTGGGCAATGATACTTACTGAATCAGCTACAATGGTAGTATGAGGACCAGGTTTTCTCACTGATGTGTTGCGCCCTCAGAGGGACCTTCGCCAAGGAGACCTTCTGAGCCCACTTTAATACAGTTTTAGCCTAGACCCTCTTCTCTGCAGTGTAAATGCACGTATTAATGGTGTACAAGTTCAAGGCCAAGCACCAGTTAAGATATCTGCATTCACAGATGATTGTGTTGTTGGGGTATTTAGCAACTAGGACGCACGCACACTGGAATCCAATCTGGGGATAATCTAAGGTTTGTAATGCAGCACTCAACACATCCAAAACCAAAATCGTGTTTTCTGGTAGATACCAAACACATTTCTCCATGGCACCCCTCAATCAGAGGGACCCAGTAGTTCAGTCTATCATCAGAGCACCCAGGCGACCACCCCAGAACACTCATCCTGTACTACCTTTTGTGTCCAGCCCCACTGAGGGCCCAGTACGCCACCTAGGAGTATGGATGGAGGTTATTGGATATGCCAATTCCATAATGGAACACAAAATTCTAGCGAATGTAAAATAGCATATTGCATCATTAAGGGGTCATCAAACTAGCTTAACAAGTAGATTAGTGATGGCCAACATGTGGCTTCTGTCAAAAGTATGGTTTACAGACCTTGCCATCGCGTTCTCCCCATCTTTTTTTTCTTCATTATATTCCCTATTACAAGGGTGGCTGTATATAGGTCGATCCCCCTGTGCAGCTGGAAGTCCTCTATAGTCCACGCCAAAGTGGGGGAATGGGCCTACTTAACTACGTGGACAAAGCATCCAGGATTCTGAGTAAATGGAATAATTCAGTAACCAACCCTTCACTCCCAAATCAACGCCAGTCACGTGTGGCACGATCCAACTTTGCCCATGCTAATGGCCTTTGTAAGCCCAAAAGTCACAATTCTAATCTCACATATATGGCAACTCAACCATCTGCAGCAGGACCGCATGGGACCACAGCCCACTTTAAAGGGATTCTACTTCATATGAGGAGTGCATAATGGAGGATCAGTATCAGTGGGTACACCCCGCAGAGGGGTCGTCCTACTCCTCAATTCAAGCAGGAAGTTCATGGGAAAGCCGTTTTAAATAAACTTGATACTCAGAAGGTCCCCTACCATAGTCAGAGTGTGATATCTGGATATGTTGGAAGTCCCATACTACCTAGAAACACAGAAAGACATCTGGAAATACACTCATCACCCTCTTCAGCCAAAAGTACGCTCCCATGTGTGGTGATGCTTGAAGCGGGTATATCATACCGCAGAGTAATCCAATGCATCACACTCCTCACGTGTTATGTGTTGACAATATGGGATGTTGGTCCACCCCATGGAAGAGTGCCCACCTTCAAAAGCGATATGGCGTGAGGTTCAGATGCTGTTTTTCCGCGAGCAAACACAGACCTTTAGCCTATTTAGGAACATCTTTGACTTGACTTGAATTCACCTATATGACCTTGCTCTGAGCCTTAGTGGTGGCAATAGCTATGTAAACTATCCCACGGTTGTCCTGGATGCCATTTCAGCTATACTCCCACCCTCCAGGAAGCTGTACGCCGATTCCAGTTGCACTTTATGGACCACTTCCAAGCATGGTTGTTTGGATATCTACCATCTCATCAATAACAGTTAGTCTCATCCTGGTTCTCAATATGGTTCATCATTTCAGACCCCTTTCTACATATGTGCTCAATAGTGGTGCAAGATTTTACTCACGATGCCCCTCTTCCTTTAATTGGTGTTCCTACTGGCAACAAAATACATTATAAGCTTCTCTGGGGTGCCTCTAGTTTTTTATTAGTGCTTAATTAGTATTACATATCAGAAGTGTCCATCTCATGGTTGGCCTTCCCCAAATAAATTTGAATTTTGAACTGGCTGCCCTCAACATGGGATTCCTGGACCTCAATGAGGAGCTACTAGATTAACTTGTTGAATTTATGATTCTAAGGGCCATTATGTCGCAACCTGTCCAAAAATCATCCTAACACAATCTATGTAGCATTCCCATGAAAATTAGGTTCATGGAAAAGAAAGCCAGCAACAGAGGATGGATATTTTATTGCTAGCAACTGAACATGCCAATCCAAAGACAAAAGGACGAGGTTACCAAAGATTGTTCCCGCCTTTGAGTGATAGCTTTTAATTAAGTTTTAGCCAAAATTGGAGACAATGCAATGCTCCAGAAAACAAAAGATAAATATTTTCTCTAAGGCATATGTCATGCAATCATAGAGCAATCCTGTTTTATAGAAGTTGATAAATCAAATGAGCTGGCCCCTCTTAAAGGAGTCAAAGTGGCACCGACCCTTGAGACATTTCACACTCATTTCACAGATTTTGGCGAAAATAAAGACTATGATTGGCCAGGTTAAAGCTCCCACCATACTATCATTAAAAAATTTTAAACTACTTCTATTATTGCACACTTTTTGATGAAACTCATGAATAGGAATTGAGTCCGCACAATAGTGGATGGTGACGCTCTAGTAGATAAAATCCCTAGTCAATTTGCAAAGAGATTGAAGATTGCCCCAGACGTGGCTCATCAACAACGGTATGGAATAACTTGTCTTGCCAGCACTAAAATTAAAGGTCTTATTTGCTTTAACAATGAGATTTGGCTTTCTACAAGTCAGTTTTCCAGCTATTATAATGCTTAGTCGCAATTATCAGTTTTTTATTAGTACCAGCTTCCCAAAGTTCTATAGAGCTTTCCTTGATTAAGAAGGCAATGTTTTAAGATCCTTGGCCAATCGCTGACTCTACACTACTAACAGAAAGAAAAGATATCCTACTAAATGAAATAATTAATAACACAACTTACCCAGAGGGAAAACTGCCCATCTATTACCATAAAGTTAGGCATTGTAGTCAGTCCCTCCCTTTAATATCCCGAAAATTAGGGTATTTCTATATGACAACCTATATTTGTGAGTTACTCTTAGAAGAATAGTAGTTTAAAACACTGGGTTATCCCTAGACCTACCAGAAAGGTTACTTGGAGAATTCTATATATTATTGGAAAATAACAATTCAAACTCACGCCACCCCAGGATATTATTACTGGTCATTGAAAGATCTGCATCCTTTTGGCGAACTTGACCACTCAGAAAGTTACAGTTAAGAAAGGTCAGAAAGTTGACTACATCTGCCTTGTACCCTGAGGCGAAATTCAGTCTGTTGAGGGTTTCAAGATGTATCAGAGTTTAGCCTGCTTGTGGCAACACCAAAAGTTTGTTCAATTATTTTTAAGAATAGCTAGAAAAAATATCAGAAGAGCAAAAGGACTAAGCCTTGGCACTGCTACATAAACATGCTTGTATATCTGCCGCCAACTACAATTTGTGGTGTGCTAAAGTGTACAGCACTATATTTACATTGCCAATGCCAGTACTATAGGCTCCATCCCTATTAAACAAGGTAGAGCTAAGTATGAAGTTATGCAAAAAGATCTTTTTTAGATGCTGCAGCAAGGCATGATTGTCACCTACTGCAGTCCTTGATATAGACCTATAATTATTGTCAAGAAGAAGGACGGTTATAACTGGGTGGTGATTATCCATTTTTGACTCAAAATCGCTAAAAAAATTTTTCCTTTTCCATGAATAAATGATGTTATTAATTGTTTGGGGTGCCAAATACTTCACTGCTCCAGATTAGCAAGTGGTATTGGTAAATCGACCTACCTAAGGAGAAACAGAAGAAATGCATTATGGTCATCTCTAAAGGCTATACCAGGCAACTTGTATCCCCAGGGTCTTTTCAACGCGCTTGCCAATTTTAGCAAGTCATGGATCCTATCCTAGTTGACCTAAAGTTAAGCTGTATTTTGGCATATCTCAATGATATCATTATGTTTTAGTATACTTTATCCCAACTGTCACACTTAGAGAAAGTGTTTCAATTGATATCTAATGATCAATTAAAAATGTAATTCAAGCAAATGTCATTTCTTTAAAAATCAGATGTAGTACCTATATCACAATGTCAACACACAAGAAATACAGCTGCAACTCAAGAAGCTTGATGTCATTGTTTGCTTATAAGCTTGAAAATAAATGAAATGTGCAGGTTTTTCTGGGGGGTGTTAGATTACTATTGCTGCTTCTTTTAAGGTACGTTCAGTTAGCAAGCTATTGTTTCATTTAATGAATGTTGAGTGGCATTTCAATAATCTGCGGAGTGTAGAGATTCCTTTAAAAGTTAATATAATGACCATAACTCAGGAGCTTATCCTCTGCTACTCAGACATTGATTAACCATTTACAATTCAATCTGAAGATTAGTTGATGGTTATTAAAGTGTATTTTACCAACACGATGATAATGGGAAGGAACATAAAGTCACTTTCTGTAGCCTTATACTCACCAAACCTAAGAAACTATACACTAATGTAACATGAATATTTGCCCATCATTTTTACATGCAGACAATTCCATGTATACCTTCATGGAACCAAGTTTCAAGTTTTTAATGATCACGCTCTGTTTGAGGCTTTACAACTTTAGAGAGCCTGAAGAGAAGAAGGTGAGAATGGCTTTAAACTCCAGGCTTATGACTATGAGGTCATTCACAGTTTAGTGTCCCATCAGAATGTCGATGGTCTCTACAGACTGCACATTGTCTCAGTGCTGTCCATCTTATCAGAGAAACTCGAGCATAGGAGGTCATGGAAGGTAAAAAGCCAGGCAAAAGGTGTAACAATAAGGTAAAGTGACTCAATAATCGGAAGCAACGTTCTAGGTGATCTGGGTATGTTTTCATATATAATTTTGTGAAAAAACGCTCACAAAACTAGCTATAACCATCAGAGACAAATTACCTGATAGCTTAGAAAGGTGGCATAAGGACTGAGGCGAAGTGCAGCGAAATAAGATGTGGTGGAGTCAGCGGAATAGGAAGTGGAGTAGGAGGCGAATTAGAGTCCAACTGGGGAGTTAGACCAGAGCAAGAAAAATGAATATGGCCATCACGAAAATTAACGGAAGTATTCTTGTTGAAATAAACAAAAAAGTATGTGAAATATTGCAGAAAAAATACTTAAATATTTTAAAAATTTAACTGAGTATCTGAGAAAAAAAGCCTTTCTCAGCTTAGGTCAAAAAACTTTAAAGGTAAGGTTTGTAAAGGTTCAAGAAGTAATTACAAAGTATGATTTAAGCTGGAAAATATCCGCTTTTCAACAAAATTTGAACTTTTATAAATTCAGCCAAATCATGTAGCTTTTTAGCAGTTTTTTTTTCATATTTGGGGTCAATTTCCGCCGGATTTGATTTGCCTCAGATGAGCCACTTTCTTCAGCGCTGGATGGCCAAGCCAGAACTCATTTCCTGTCAATGACCTAAGAGGTCATTGGTGAATTTTGGGGTTCTACCTTGGTTCCAAAGGCTTGTTTTCTTTTTCTTTGGAGGGGAGTTCAACACCAGGAAATATGTCACAAGCCTAATTTCTCTATGTTGACCAGCAATTTATGAAGATCAAGGCTCAACAATATGACTATGAGCAGCATACCATTCAAGAAATCTAAATCAATCGCTTCAGAACACTGAACTCTGATATGGTATACTTTATAAAATCAGAAGGATGGCCAAAAATGTAGATATACAACAACATTCAAGCATCCAATAGTAGTCATGCAAGCCCATAAAAGTGTTGGTCATGGTGGTTTTTACCAAGATTATAAAGCATGTAAAAAAAGTTACTTAAAGACTTTGAGGTTAACATCACAAAATTTAGTGAATTTTTTAATAATAAAAATTACCACAGCCTTTTAAGACTCAAATACCTTTCAAAGCATCAAGTTTGACTGGGTTTGCATATATATTTACTGATGTTATTGAGCCCTTACCCATCAGAAATTTAACCACTAATACATCATTATAGCTAGTGACCACTTGACTAAGTGGGCCGAAACTAAACTCATTAATGAAACTGGTGCACCTATACTGCTTTATTCACTATGGAAAACATTATTTGTTAAATTAAGTGCCTCAAGTTATTTTGATGGATATATCCACTATCTTTATGTTCATAATAATCCTCAAACTCAATGGATTTATGGGAATTTGAGGAGTTTGACTGCTCCTTAAATTATAAGACTAATGGTACCATATAAAGGGTAAACGGAACCTTGGAGCAGATACAACTTAGCTTATTCTGCTTCATCTCCTTTGCATAGAACCCTGTACGTTGGGGCCATCATCTTAATTTTATGATATTGGGGACCATAGCTCCACAGGGTTCATGCACTTCCACTTAATCTATGGTTAACAACATGTTTTGCCACCTTTACTGCATCCTACCATAGAAGATAAAGAAGTTTAACCTGGGGACTACTTCAAAAAAATTTTGCTAGGGCATTATTAAAAATTCAAACTGTAGTATATGAGACGCCTTGACTTGCAAGGTCAAAAAGCTCAAAATTATATTCAGTGAGGTACATTACATCTGTTCAAGGAATGTGATTAAGTGTCTTACTGAATACTATGTATTTGGATGAATCCATAAGATGACCTCCCTATGAATAGGACCCACGTATTCCTAGAATGTTCCTCATATATCAGATAAATCAGGCACTTGTATGATGGGAGGATCATTAAATGGGTGCATGCAAGATGTTTTAGGACAAACCATTATCATCAGCCCCTTTCTTAAGAGCAAATTTTAAGTGTAAGTTGACTCAGGTGAGAGATGTGTTTTAAAATTATTGACTCAGGTTCATGAGATAAAATTATTTTGCCTCTTCCCATTCAGTCTTTGTAAAAAAACGTCAAAATCTAATTGTGTCTCATTCTACAGTTTTTTCCCTTTGAGCCCACAAAACCTTCCAGAATTATCACGCACCTGCCCTTGCCTTTAATAAGACATTTCCTAAAACTGAGAGCATTTTACTCATTATAGTTATTGTAATTTATGTCAAATGGTCATCAATTGGGACTTCATTGTTCTGAGACTAAAGAATTGAGTAAAAAGATTTCTTTTATTATTGTAAGTATACCCTTTACCTAAATCTTGGTTGCATTTTTGGAAGAA
The DNA here is from genome assembly GCA_022478985.1 of Massospora cicadina. Lineage (NCBI taxonomy): Eukaryota > Fungi > Entomophthoromycota > Entomophthoromycetes > Entomophthorales > Entomophthoraceae > Massospora > Massospora cicadina. The sequence continues at coordinate 225,022 of JAKSZP010013131.1, forward strand.
CTCCCTAGAATTAGAGTTTATTAAACCAGAGATTATATAGAACAGACCATATTAAGTGGACAGAGGTCAAAAGATTGAGAGGATTAATAAATTTTAAAGATGAAACCATACCTGTGCAATAATTGTGCATATACCATGAACTACATATGGCACACATGAGGAACTAATTTAATTATATTATTTCTTCTGATCAGTTTGTAATTATTTCTAATAAGCTAATCCTATGTGCCCCAATCTACTATTAAGCTTTGTAAACTTAGTACTTTTATAGGTATGTTTTTTCTACCTAGTCAGGGTAAAGCATGCCCTGGTTTATTAACAACTTTCTCATATCTTTGATTAAGATCTATAAGATAATGAAGTACTTTTGCTAATACTAGTCTATGGCTAATTCTTATTATACAAAAAATCTCATAATAACCTACTCATCCTAAATAGTTTAAGTATAAAAGAACTTACATTATCACCTGAAATGTGTTATAAAACTTCTATTAATTATTTTATAACTTAGTCATTTCATATCTGTTAAAATTAGCTTGGTGTCATAATTCAACTTTCACAGGCATTTTACACACATCAAAAATATATTCTGCATGAGGACAGAAACTCAAAAAAGACATTAAATCCTTTTTTACCATACCAAGTTCATAAACATAATATGGTAAGCACATCATAGTCTCTTAATACTAACAGTAGCTTGGGTGCTCACAATAATCGTCTGGGTGGTCGTTTGTAAGCTTGAAAAAATACTTGAAAAAACTAGAATTCTTTCAAAAATGGTATTCCTTCATTATAAACACTAATTTCTTAGATTTTTAAATATACAAAACAACTGTTTACTTAATACCAACTAGAAAGTTCAGGATAGTTGCCTATTTTACTAAAAATCATAGAAACTATAGTTTTAGACTTATGGATTTAAACTTTAATATCAACTGTCCTAATAAATACCTTTAAAAATGTCCAGGGATAGTATTTTTTACTAAAAATGTGTCTGCGGTGGCACTGAGATAAGGGAGTAATAGTCAAATAAGTGATTCAGTGTTTATAGCTGCTGAGGCAAGGTAATTTGTGTGATTTTGTAAATTGAGATCTAGCGCAGCTAAGGCGGCGAGGGATAAATTGTCAATGGTGTCTATGATAGTACTTTGCCTTTGGCAAGGCAGCCTAGCAAAAAATATTAAGATATACCACTAGTTGACACAAGAGAATCATTAGAATTTAAATCCTTATGATCATTGCTTGTGTGGGGGTATTGTAATTTAGGGTAACTTTGATGCTAGCTGGTACTTTTCACCCTATATATAAACAATGTTTTGCAGGAGAAGTTTTCTCTGATTCTGGGTAATTATTTCTTTGAGAATTTATTTAACCACTTATATTTAAAATAATTGAAATGTTTATAATAAATGATTGTTTTATAAGATTTAATTAATGGTGGCAAGGTTATTAAGAAGCAAACATATTATTATCTCAAGGCTTAGTATTTTTTTAGTACTAGATGGTCCCAAAGGCTTAGTATTTAAATTAAATTTTTGGGATTTAGGTTTTAAAGATGCTTGCTAGTGGGCCTGCACCTAAATCCAACAACTTGACTCAAAGGATTCTTTGCACAACTTGTGATAAATATATTAAAAAATGATAAAACTAAAATGTTGGGTATATATATAATTTTGGAGTTGTGGCGAGGGGAAAAGTGAACCCTCTCATTTTTGAATGTTTAGTATTTAAAGAATCTCAAGGCTCAAAGTGAGTCAGACGAGAAATTCACTATAAGCTAGATGCATTCAAATTAGGGAATATAAGGATTTGGTCAATCTTAGATCAGAAAACTCGCCTCACTTTTGCGGATTGCTGATGGAAAGTTAATTGCCAAAAGGATATATCTATGATTGCAACGATTTTATAAATTTTACCCAATCATCTGATTTAAAAGTAATTTCACCCTGCAGGACCCTTCCAACCCTATAAAAATGGCTGATCGCCACGGTGTAGGTTGTACTAGAATAGAAGTGGCGTGGGGAGGAGCCTCTGATGGACTCCCCAGATTTAGCTGACAATTTGGTGCAACCTGGCCACCCAAACTCGTTTTATTTGCTTGATTATCAATAGAGGTGTTACCAAACATCTGAGGGGTTCTACTGGGAATTGACCAGGTTAATTTGCCGATTTTTTTACCTTTGAAGAATTCTTATTAATACATTGGACTTGTAATTATCTATCATTACCCCCTTTAAGAGTGGTAAGAGGGTTAAGGTTGCAAGAACTGTCCATGACTCAGTTAATGGTAAAGCCAGAAGCAAGGGGTTTAATGGAATAATCATCCCCTCACATATAGTGATAACAAAAGGCCCTTTCCCAGATGGACCCAAGATTTTTCTTCAAGGCAAGATATATTTATGATAGTAGAGTACCAAGTTTACCACTTAGAAGGAAGGGAGATTTGCTGGAACTTATTAGCAGCTTGGCCCTCGTTATTGACAGTTTTTGCTAAATTAGTCATCACTTCAGACTGTAACTTGATTATGTGCTCCGCCAACTTCTTCATGGCTTGATCTGGATCATCAGTCCTAGCTGAGAAAACATCTTTTTGCTAGTAAAGCAGGAACCCCAGGTTTTCAGTTATACAACACACAGAATTGAGACATCTTAAGGATCTGGTGGCAACTGATATGGTAGGTCATGAGGGCAATGGCAGGTATATATCCCAGATAAGAGGGTCTGAAGTAGAAATCTTTAATAAGATAGAGACCAAGGCTCCATTAGCTCTTTCAACAGTACCATTAGTGGAAGGGTTGCAAGGGGCTGAAAATGGTTGCTGGGTTCCCATAGAGGTGGCTAAAATCTTGACCACTCTGGAGGTGAAGTTTTTTTACATTGTTACAGAGAAGAACCTGGGGCAGCCAATACACATAAAGTTGTACTGCCGGAGGAATGTAGCAGTGGCTTTGGCCGTCTGAGCTGGAAGAGTCACACCTTTGACCCATTTTAGCAAAGTGGTCAATCCCTACCAATATATATTGTTTTCCACCCGGAGTTTGGGATAGAGGGCCAACCACAACTAGGCTTTTTGTGTGGAAGGGCTGTTGAGTAGTGGTAGGTTGATATTGATACCTGGTTTTGAAGCTGGATTGCTTTTTACATATCATTTAGGCATCCAAGATTTTTATAATTTTCTTTGACTCCCTCCCAGTAGTATCATTCTTTCACCCACTCATAGGTTTTCTGCACTTTGCTATGCTCTAGGATGGCGTGAGACTCCTTAATGGCAAGCACTCACTCAGATGATATGAGGTAGGGCAACCATTTCGCCCCTACTTTTTTGTATAACTTCCCATTTTCGCCTTAGTGTTCTGGGAGTGTCAAGGCAGCATCTTAGTACAGATTTATCCTCATCAGCCCACGCATCAGGGGTCATTATGATTCATGTAACCTCACTGCTTCACTATTGTCTAAGTGAAAAACTGGCAGCCAGGTCAACCCATCAACGTTCTTGTGGCATGACCCAGATTGGTGCTCAATGGTCATATCATAGTGCTTTTCTTCAAAGCCCAGCATGTCAACCGCCCAGTGGGATATCACATATTTTGTAACTACTTCAAAGAGGCGTGGTAATTAGCCACTTCAAAGGAGGTCCCATATAGAAAAAGGGCTGTAAAATTTGACAGTGAGTAAGACAGCAAGGCACTCCTTCTCAGTGACACTATAGTTGCATTCTACCTTAGAAAGCATCTTGCTGAATTATGAAACGGGATAGGCATTTCCATGCTCATCCAATTGAGCTAAGATAGCTCCAACAGCATAATCAGAGGCATCAGTAAACATAATGAAAGGTTTATTATAGCCAGGGTGGCGTTGGATTGGCCGTCACTGCACTAACCTTTTTAGTGTTTCAAATGCAGCGCTTTGTTCTTCCCCAATGGAAAGGAGTGTTTTTAACCATGAGTTGTACGAGTGGCTCACTGAGATGAGCGAATTTGGGGATAAATTGATGGTAGTAACCAATCATGCCTAGGACACTTAGATTTTGCATAGAGTTTTTGGCAGAGACATCTTTGCTATAGCTTAAACTTTATTGTGGAAAGGTTGGATCCCGTCTTGTGAGATTTTGTGTTTAAGAATATCCAATTTCTTCTGGAAAAACGTATATTTTAAGGGCTTCAGCTTAATGTTGGAGGCCAACAGACGTTGGGACACTTCTTTCAGATGCATAAGATGCTTGCAAAAGATTTTATAAAAGCAGTGATGTCTCTAAGATAGACGATCACACAACTCAATTTAAGATTTGAACAATGTGATCCATGACCCGATGGAAAGTGGCAATAACATTGCATAACCCCTGAGGTAGCCAGCTGGGTTGAGATATACCCTCACTACAGAAAAGGGCACACTTCTCCTGATCCTGTGTTGAAAGGTCCATATGCTAGTATCCACTAGCTAGGTTCATCACAGTGAAGAACTTGGATCCAGAAAGTTGAGCCAGAGCTTCGTCATTTTGGGGGATAGGGTAACTATCTTTTTGGTGAGGTTGTTTAGTTTGCAGTAGTCATCACCACCTGATGATTTCCGTTATTCTTTATCAATAAGAGAGGAGACAACCAAGGACTTTGAGAAGGCACCATAAACCCCGCTTTCATAACTGTTTAAGATCAGTCCTCATCTTGAGCTCCTCATCTTTTGATTTCCAATAGAGCTTAGATCAGATTTGACGTGAAGCACCAATGTCAGTATTCTTGATCCTTTAAGTGAAGCCACGACTTGGGGCTTCCAATATATTATTTACTTTGGGCAATCTCAAACTAACATTTAGTATAATAAGTAATTTAGCACTCAATGCTTTGTTGGGCTGAAGGTTAAAAAATGATACAATTTTTAAATTACTTAGCATCAGTCAAATCCAATTAATGTTGCTAAATTCCCCAACTAAATAACAGGGATAAATCATTATTAAAGTGCTCCACTATTTGATGCTCCAGCCTGATAATTCCCATTTCACCTATGATCTAGGCTGGAAAAAACGAATCCCTTATTTTGCGTTATCTAACCTTATCTCCAACTTAATCTTATCTTATGAGTCCTTATCGATTATCTACTTCCATTTATCCTCTAAAAGATTTCGGATAATATTTCCTAATCTGCTCCAAGTTCTAACAGGGCTTGCGGTGATTGTTCCTTATATCCCTTCTTTCATCCTTTGCTTTATATACACTATCCAAGGTTAAAATAATTTTACTCAATAAAAAACTCTTTACGCTCTAACTAATTTTAGGCTCTTTTATTAAAAGTTCATTCTCTTGGGACCTCTGAACCTGGTTAGGTTAAGTCCCCACTTAAATTAGCTACCAGAAATCCATACTGCTTTCCAGCTCTCCCCACTTTGCTGTGACCAGAGGGACTAATCATCAACATTCTTTATTGGAACCTCTGGCCTCTATCTAGCCAAGTTCCCTCTAAATATTTAACCTTCCCGTCCAATATGCAAGCTTTGAAGGACCAGCCTTCAAACCTCATCAGTCCCAACAATAAGTGGTGCTCCCAGTCAGCTGCCTTTCTGAGCTGCACCTAGTGTTTAATATGCTCACCATTGGATGAACTCTCCCAAAATGTCAAAACTTTATTGTTGGTATTTTTGCCCATATTCCCAGCTGACTAGATTACCAGGAATCACTAGGGGACAATATCCTATAGCAAATTGAATTAGATATCAGTTGACCTTATTTTGGGGTAATAATGTTTAAGGGATTTTAGGTAATTTGCCTGGGTCAGATCCATCAGGGATTGATCCATGTGAATGCTTAAGATCTCATCAGGAAGGGTTGCGATGAGATGGGGGCATATGATAGTTGATCAATGGTTAACTATCAGGTATACCAATTGGGATCAGTTGAATTTAATCACCATTTAATTGCAAATTCAAGGATTAAGTTGCAAGGCGAGTGATGACACCTACAACTAGAAAATTAATCAGTTGGTTTGCAACCTGCCTTAGAGGATAATAAGTCCCATTACCTAAGCAGTCACTTGCTATAAATGGTTGGCTTGCTGGGATCAAGAAGAAAATGTTAGTGACACATTTTTTGACTCTTTCCGTTTTAGGTCTTGAGAATATCCAATGATGGAATCCTAGCAATAATATAAAGACCATTACTGCTGAGATGATGATGGGTAGTTCAATGACAACTGCAGTCATTTTATCACTGAGGTGCGAACTGAGGGTTGGGCGCCAAATTTACACTATATATTCCCTAATAATTCTTTTAAAAAAAACAAGTAATGAGAGTTTATTAAAACAAGTAATTACTAAGATTTGATATTAGTTCTATACTTAATCAAGGAAATTATTGCTGTGTGCTTTAATTAGAGACTCTTTAGGATAAAGTTTAAGTATCTGAGCGTGGATCCAAAGAAGAGAAGCTGAGCTAAGAAGGGAATTGCTGCTGACTGTGTGTCACCAGAGAAAGCCGTAAACAAGGATCTGAGCTTGGATCAAGTTAGGCGTTATAAGGGAACGAATCCCTATTGAGGGCAACTTAGGTATTTTTAGGAGGAATACTAATCAAGAATTGGACCCAGAACTAGTGCTTTATTCAACTGCGGATAATAGCCTTCATACTATTATAAATTGACTATATATTATTATCAGACAACGTGGAGAATTGCACAACACTGATTCTGTGCAGTTAATTGAATTAGAGATTATCAGCCATGAAAAATTAACACAACCCATAAATTTTAACAATTGATGCTCACTACAGGAGTGTAGTTAAGTAAGATACTGTGACACAATGTCATATAAAGAAGTTTTCAATTTTGACAATGAGTTACTAGGCAAAGTAGCGTCATTGAAGGCTGAATGTGAAGTGGATTACGTTCAATTGCATTCACTCAGTTCTGAAGTGGAGCAACTAGTGAAGCAAGTTTAAAGAAGATACTCATGATTTGGGAAAAAGACTTGCAGCCTAGATATGGAACTGTCTAGTGCTGCAAGAAAACGTGTTCCACCTGACATCTACCTAAGATGAAGTTGATCAGCAGGGACAACTCAGGTTGAAATTGGGTCCACTTTATTATAGTCCTGGGAGCGAGGTGTTAGATGAGACACTAGATGCACATTGGATGAGTAGATGTGGAGAACAATCAACTCAGAGTATTGGATTACATTACCAATGAAGAGTATGAGGTCAAAAAAAGAAAGTGATTGATCCAAGAATGTGGAGATAATTGCTTGACTTAATAATTAATTAATGATGCAGAAATTGCCTGAGAAGAGGATCATCAATTCAAGACGAAATTTGATGAAGCTAATGAGGCTTGATCAATCCGTTGATTAAGGGATCGTTTTTAAATCTACCAGTGGATCTACTTCAAACGTTTTGGATGGCAACTAATGCCAAGTATTGTTTTTAAGAGAAAAATAAGAGCTATTGGATGGAACTGCCAATTTTTGAGTAACTCACTATTTTGGGAGATATAAGTCATAAATATCAGTTGTTATAATAGAAAATAAAATTAGGACCTGTTGGATGAATGATAAGTCGGAGTTGAAGGGCTATTAGATGGAAACATTTACAAGGAGTGCCAGAGTCAATAAAGTGTTTTCAATAAATGAAGAAACAGCACTGCTGGTCATATAGTGAAGAAGGTCAATGCTAAAAAATCGGAAGTATTGGACCTAAAAGGAAATAATTGCAATGTTCCCAGAGGACCACTGAACCATTAAAATGGTCATGTCCTAAGATTTTGGTCAAGTCCTAAAAGAGGACCACTGAACCAAATAGATGGTTAAATATTAAGATATTAAGATTTTGAACTATGAAAACTGGTAGTTCATAGTATACCTAGGAACCAGTTTGGGTGAAGGGGAAAAGAAAAACCTTTGAACCTAATTGTGGGTTGAAAGTCCCCTCCCAAAAAGAAAATAAAATATATAAAATATATAAAATATAAAATATTGATTTTATATGTCCATGATTTTTGGACTATGATGAGTAAGATTGTCAGCATAGGTTGTTAAAAGCATCAATTTATTGGTCAATTGAGATCAACTTGCTGATCTGATGGACAGACATCAAGAGGAGGTGCTTGAGTCATTTGACAAGTACCGGGAGGTATCTACCAGGATGACTCCAATTTTGGATTTGTGAGAGATGTAATCCATAAGGTCAATACTGGGGAAAATTTGCCAATAATAATGAGACCAATCAACGGTCAAAGGTGGCTGAAGTGGTAATAGAGGAAGAAATCAGCAAACTAGTGAAGCATGGGCTTCTAGTTCCATCATCAAGTCCCTGGATGAGCCCTATTCTTATTGTGAAGTAAAAAGATGGCTCTAATCTGGTGGTGATCAATGATCAGAAGCTGAAAAAAATTATGAAGAAGGTTTTGTACCCACTACCAAGAATCAATAATGCATTATATAGATTTAGAGAAGCTAAGTAAGTATCCAAAATGGATCTAATATTGAGATACTGGCAAATCGATTTTCCAAGAGAAGATCAAGAGAAATGCACAATTATCACCAGGCAGGGGATTTATCAAATAATGAGGATGCCACAGGGTCTGTGTAATGCACCTGAGATGTTTCAGAGGAACATGGATACCATACTAAATTATTCAAAGTTGTCATGCATCCTGGTGTAATTGTACAATATAAATGTGTTTAGTAGGACATTTACTGACCATTTTCACCACTTGGTGGAAGTTTTCAAGCGACTATCCACATCCAACTTTTAAGACTAAGTTAAGGAAGTGACAATCTTGAAGGAATAGCTAAAATATCTGGGATTCATAATCAACTCTGGTGGACTGCAGCTGAAAGACCAGAAAATCAAAGCCATAGAGTGAATGGCTGTAATGAAGAGTGTTTGAGATATCCAAGTGTTCCATAAAATGATTGATTAATGTAGAAGATTCATTCAAGATTTTGCAAGAATTGCAAATCCCCTCTTACATTTGCTGAATGATCTGAAGAAAGGATTTGTTTGGAATGAAGAGTCCCATAGATCCTTCAATGAGTTATGCCAGTATATAATAGCTTCTCCGATTTTGAATATCCTAATTTTAAAAAAGGACTTAAAATACAAACCGATGCTTTATTGATGGCGATTGGCGCCATACTAAGCCAAGTAAATGAACTTGGGGATGAAAATCTCGTGTCTATGTGAGCTGGACACTCTCAGCCGCCAGAGGAATACACCATGACTGAGAATGAATGCCTTGTGGTTATTTACACCTGTAAACAGTCTTGGGTGTATATCCATGAAACACACTTCAAAGTGTCATCAGACCACTCCTCATTGCGTTGGATACAAAATAAATGAGAAAAAGAAGGACGACAGCCCAATGGGCACTAAAGCTACTGGCTTATGATTATAAAGATAGTCCACTGAGCTAGGGCTTCTCATCATAATGTGGATAGCTTATCGCAGTTACCAATGGTCCAGGTGGTATACCAGCAAGCAGATGAGCTATTCCAGAGAATAGTCAATGGAGAAATTGGGAATGATCCCCAAGAAATCCAAGGTGCACTTCAAAAATTGATAAAAAACAAAGACCATGTATGAAAAAAATTTTAATATGATCAATGGAAAGCGATTAATATTCTCAAAGCCATTGGAATGAGCGGCTATTGTCAAGCCAAACATAAGATTGTTGGGAACGGTATTCTGAGAAAAATGACAATTATATTCGCCAGCTTTACTACTGGTATCTATCAACTATGATGTTGCAGACTATCTGGATTGTTGTGTGGAGTGCCAGTTGCAAAAGCCGCATAAGAACATGACTGGATACTGACTAGTACACCCTGGATTTGCTTACCATATGGTGTCCATCAACATGACGGGACCACTTATGATGAGCACAAGGGAGTTAAGTACATCTTAGTTGCAATTGACAATCTGACAAGATGGGTTGAGACGAAGGCCCTGACAAAAGTAGATGCTACCAGCACTGAGAAGTTTATCCTAGATAAAGAAGTGTACTGACATGGATGCCTACAGGTCCTGCTGAGCAATAATGGAACAAATTCACATCTCATGAAATATCACTTTTTAAATGAAATAATGGGGATCCAAGGAGTCGTGTCTATACCCTACTAGTTGGAGACAAATGGATTGGTAGAACTATTCATTGGACGCTGGTCATGATGCTGAGGAATCTGGTCGCAAGGAGAACTCCATGTGGGGAATGTACCTTAGCTTGGTGTTGTTCGCCTATAATATAAGTTATCATATGGCGATGGCAAGAACACTGTTTGAGTTGCTAAATGGAAGGAAGGCCGCGTTGCCACTAATTTTATACTTTGCGGTGGAACCAACATTGGGGATGAGTGCCAAGCAGTACTTGAACTGATTGACAGATATCTTAATTGAAATGCAATTGCAAGCATTTGATACAACTTTATAGAATTGGATTTGAGCAAAAACGACAGATGATAAGAACTGAATGGCTTTGTCAAAATATCGAATAGTCAAAAGAGATGCCTATTGCAATACACATGGTTTTGGGAGAAGAAACAAGATGGATTCATTGTGATCAGGTCCATTCAAGATTATCACCAAGATGGCGATGGATGCCTAATCCATTAAGAACCTCTTGGATGGAAAGACAATAAATCAAGTCCATGATAAGTATCCAAAGCAATGTATCAATGAAAAAGTAATGAAAAAAGAGTTCACAAAAGGACTGCTGAACCGTTAAGTTGGTTATGTTCTGATGATTAGGTTAAGTCTTCTAAAAGGACTTCTGAACCAAACTAGATGGTTAAGTCTTAAAAAGTAAGACCTCTAAACCATAGAAAACTGGTAGGTCTAGGTATACCTAGGAACCAGTTTGGGGGAATAAAATAAAAAGAAGGACCTCTTAACTGAGAAAAAGTCAAGTAACATAGAAAAAAGAAAAAAAAAATAAAAGATTGATTTAAATATTGAAAAAAATTATAAAAAACGCATAGAAAAAGATATTTTTATAATTTTCATTTTATTATTGGTTATACTTTACTTGGTGATTGCTTCTATGTCACCTTTTGGGGGAGGGAAGATGGATTGCAGTAGGAGTAAACAACCATTAAAATATATGTGAGATCAGACTCTAGTGAGGGCTAGACCTACTTGAAACAAGTTTCATTGAGCGGATTCTGATCCCTGCAAGAAAGTGACTAGGGGAAGAGAGATAGAAATCTCAGAATATGCCTATCATAATACCCCAGATTAGGGAGGAAGCAACAGAACAAGAAGAGGCAGTTAAAAAAAACCCCAAGTAATCCCAATATGGCACTGGAGCCAGAAGATTGGTCTTGAGCGCTTGCCAATGGGCTTCATCAAGAACACTGGACATATGAGCCAGCATCAAGCAAGAGATACTAGGCAGGGGTTGCTGAATCATGCCCCTATTAAAGCCATCATTGGAAGATACAAATGTGACGCTCCAGAAATGAGATAGTCATGCAAGGAGCAAAATGGCATCCTGCAGATGATGACTACAAGCTTTTTGTAAGTGAAAGCAGAATGAGAAATTAAAGTCAGGAGAGGCTGGAAGCTTCGTGGCCCAACTTCTAAGAGCTTAGCCAGCAAAGCAAAGAGCATAGGCTGCAACATCTCGATCTAGGATGTTTTTGAGATCAGAAGAGTTCAGAACTATGGACAAAGCCTTGGTTACTTGGGCCCTCAATTCTGCATAGGGGAGTTCGAAATTTTCGTTGTTTCCAATGGCTAGTTTGGTGGCCAAAAACTGGCTTGCAATACTGACCAAGTTGGAAAAGGAACACTGGAAGCAAGTATGATCTACATCGATAATCCCCCCTTGGGTTGGGACCATCTAGTACTAAAAAAAAAAAAAAGCAAGTATGATCTGGAGAGAAATGATCGATTGAGAGTGGAGGGCATTGCTTCTGGAGGTTCAATGAGTATGGTATAATCTGAAAATGGAGCAGAATCCAGGAGAGTTTTAAATTCTAACTTGGGAATAGATGAAAGAGTAATGGTTGGTTGTGAGTCGTTTGAGATCATTGCTGCCCTAGTTTTGTTGGGTTGGTTACCATTTCTTATAATTCCACAGAATGATTGGCCACGGTACTTGATTGGGAGTATGATTACTTGAAGAACCATAGAAGAGTTTCTGAAGTGCAGATTGAGTCATCAGCTGGGAGAGCTGAAGGTCTATAGCAGACAAACTATTAAGCAGTTTTTAGTACTAAGTCTCTGAATATCACATATGAATTGGATGAGAGGGGGATGTCAGACTTATATAATAGTCGACATTATGCAATCTGAAATTGATTAAGCTATAATTTTGGAGAAATTAATCTTAAAATTAATGGGATAAGCTCTCCAGAGAAGAATTAAGAAAGATTTGAGGCAAGAGGTAGTAATGAGAAAATGACAAGGGCAAATATTAATGAGCATTATTAATTTAACAAAAAAATGAATATTGATGGCAAGAGTCTCCTGTTGAGGATGAGGAGAAAATCAGGAATTTGAGGACTCCAGATTAAGAATACTGAGTATGACAGCAGGTCTTTGTAAAATTTATCTAAAAGAGTTGATTATCAGTTGTCAACCCAGTAACCTTATTACTGCACAGGTTCAGTTTCCTTGTGCACCTCATGTTGTAAGAATATATAATCTGATAATAGTATGACAACTATTATCTGTAGTTGTGTTAGAACTATTTTCAGGCCCAACGCTTCAGCCATTATTTCCAATTAAATACTCAATAGTCGTACTCATAGGGATTCATATACTATATTACTGTCCACTTGATCTTTGTCAAGATCTTCTGATGATAGTTTCCTTTGGCCCAACACACAGTCAGCAGCGATCCCTTAGTCATGGTTCCCTTTATCTCTAGATCCCCACTTGGATCTTTACTCTCCTTCTATGAGTCTACCATTTATTGCCTTCTGCAATAATATCCTTCAAATGAAATCTTCACGCTAGATGCTGATAGTCTAGCTATTACCAAATTTACAATAGAATTTTAAAGTAATAGTATGTATAAGTGTATGTGTTAATGTTAATGTGTGTGTTTTTATTATAGTAAATCCTAGGAAATTTATAGGGGATTTGGCTGTCTAACCCTTGGTAGACACCTCTTTGATGAAACAGCAGCCGTTGCCATTGAATCACCCTTTCTTGTCTTGGCAGCAATGGTCTTCCCCATCCTGGCTAGGATTCTGACGTTGGACATCCTCAAGACCTCAAATGGAAAGAGTCAGAAATGTGCCCCTAACGTTTTCCTCTTGATCCAAGTGAACCAACCATAATTGGCTAGCGACCTGCTTAGGTAGTTGGACTTTTTACCCATTATGGCAGGTCACTTCACCAACTGATCGATTTGCTAGTTGCAGGTGGCATCACTCGCCTCACAACTCATCATACATTCCCAATCAGTCAGTGATAAAACCTGACCAATCCCAATTAGTACACCTGATAGTTAATCACTATCAGATGCCCCTATTTCGTTGGCTGTTCCACCTGACGAGATATTAGGTATTCAATTAGACTAATCCCCGATGGATATGATCAGACAAATTTCCCAAAATCCCCTGAACATAGTTTCTCCAAAATTTGGGCCAACCGATTTCCAATTCACTTCACTTTATGGAATTTTCTCTTAACAACACTAGGTAATCTAGCAGGCTGGGAATATGGGCAAAAATCCCAACACATCCCCCCTCTTGCCTAGATTTCCAGCGAGAAAAGGACTGGGGCATGGAAACACCACTTCAGACACCTGGTCAAATACTTCATTGGTTCAAGCGGTCTACACTTATCAATACTCAACGCTGCTCAAGATGACTTTTGGCATATGGCATTCCTCCTCTTCCTCCTCGCTACCACCTACTCAGAGCGCGGTCTCTACAAACTCTTGTCATTCCGGGCTGATCAATTTACTCATGACTATATTTTCCTGAGATCCAGTTTTCCCCATCAGGGTATATGACCCACAGTCATATCCAGGATCCTTGGTCCAGCGTCCTTGAATTCCTAATTATCTCTGCATCCTAGATGGGAGACTCTTGCTGTCAATGTTTGTTCCGCAGCTTGATTAAGAGTACTTATTTCCATTTGCCCTCGTTATTTTGCTCATAACCTCTTGGCTGTAATCATTCTTAATCCTTCCCTCAGAAAGATTATTTCATTCATTTTATGAAAATTAATTGTCTGAAATTGGAGCTTAAAGGATTGTAGAGTGCATAATGTCAACTTGTATATAAGTCTGACATCTTTCTCTATTCCTGCTCATATGTCAAACTCAGAATCCCGTTATCAGCAACTTCTGAACAGTCTGTCAGATTCAGACCTCTGCCTCTTCCAGCGGATGAGTCAGGATGCTTGATGGAACCTCTTCTATGGACCTTCCAGGACTCATACGCCTAGTCTGGTGCAAGGGGCTATTCCTTCCATCAAATTATTGGAAACGGTATCCAATCCCTCCAAAACCAGGCGTGCCATTGTTTCAAATAACTCTTGGCTGAATCTACCCTTGTAGTCGATCCCCAAGTTGAACTTCAAAATCCTTCTGGATTCAGCTCCTTTCACTGAGGCTCCAAACATCATTGTTGATGCTCCAGAGGCTATGCTGGTCACTTTAGATCATTCATTCTTGGCTGGGTTGGATTTGCTCCCTGAGTTTCTCTTCTAACTCGGACAATTTTATCAACCTGCTGTGCTGGTTTCTGAGCTTTCTCTAGGGAACAGCATTCATTCCAAGCTCCCCTATGCTGAACTTCGAGCGCAAGTCACTAAGGCATTGTCATTAGTGCTGAATCCCTCAGATCTGGACAACCTTCTGGATTGGGATACTGCCACTTATGCTCTCCACTTTGCCAGCCATGTTCTTTGAAGTTTGTTGACGAAGCTTCCAGCCTTGCCTGACTTTCATTGGTCATTCAGCTTCAGCTTCCATGAAGCCTGTAGTCATCATTTGCAAGATGCAATCCGCTCTTTGCATGGCTACCTCTTCTCTGGAGCTTCTCATTGCTATCTTCCATTGATGGCATTAATTGGGGGCATGATTTGACAACCCCCTCAAGTATTCCTTCTTCGCTGCTGGCTCACATGTATGGTGTTCTTATTGAGGCTCATTAGCAGGCACTCAAGAAAGATCTTCTGGCACCGGTGCCTTATTGGGATGACTCAGAGAATTCACCAATTGCCTCTTCCTTTGTTGCTGTTTTCCTGCCCACTCTGGGGTTTCGCAATTAACTTCTTCCAACATATCCATTTCCCTTCCCCTAGTCGCGTTCTCTCAGGGCTCAGCGTCAGCTCAACAAACGTGGTTTCGCATAGGTCTCACCCTTGCAAGTGTCCAATCACATATCAACCTTGATGGACTATTTCTTCCTACCGCAATCCATCCTCCCTCCCCTAAGAGGTGACATAGGCGGAATTATCTCCGCACTGAGGACAACCAATTAAAATAAAAATTTTATAAAAACATATCAGCATTTTTTCTATGCATCTTAAAAATCTTTCTTTCTAATATTTTATATGAATTTTTATTTTTTTCCCTTTTTATTCCTCTATAGGACTTGACCTTGTTTCAGTTCAGAGGTCCATCTTTTCCCCCAAACTGGATCCTAGGAACTTAAACCTACCAGTTTTCTATGGTTCAGAGATCCTATTTTTTGGACTTAACCATCTAGATTGGTTCAGAGGTCCTTTTTTCTGACTTGACCTAATCATTAGGACATGACCAACTTAATGGTTTATTGGTCCTTTAGGAACTCTTTTTTAATTTTTTTTTGATCCACCGCTTTAAATACTTAGCGTGGACTCAATTTAATACTCTTCCATTCAAGAGATTCTTGATGGAGTAGGCATCCATCTCCATCTTGGCGATTACTTCAAATGGACCCAACTATAACGCTTCCGATCTGTTTCTTTGTCCAAAAAAATGCATATTGCAATAGGCGACTCTTTCTCCTATTTTATATTATTCTAAAGGCGGTTGGTTCTTATCATCTGTCGATTTTACTCATATAATTTTTCTTTAAGGTATTATCAAATGCTTGCAATTGTATATCGCTCAGGTTACTTGTCAGTCAGTTCAGGTATTCTTTGGTACTCATCCCTGACATAGGTTCTACTACCAAATATAATATTGTTGGTAACGCGGCCTTCCTCCTGTAAAGTAATTCAAATGGCGTCTTTCCCATCACCGTATGATGACTGATGTTGTAGGCAAACATCACCAACCTCAGGTACATTCCTCACTCAGAAGTTCTCCCTATGACTACCTTCCATAGCGTCATGGCTAGCATCCCATTGACCCGTTCTACCTGTCCATTCATTTCCAGCCAGTATGGTACTGACATGACTCCTGGATCCCCATTATTTCATTTAGCCTCAGGATCACATGGGACGTGAAGTTGGTCCCATTATCGCTCAGTATAACTTGTGGACATCCATGCCAGTATACTACTTGATCCAGGATGAATCTCGCAGTACTGGTAGCATCTACTCGGGTTAATGCTTTCATTTCAACCCATCTCGTCAAATGGTCAATGGCTACTATTATGTATTTCACTCCTGTACTCATCACCAACAGTCCCATCACATCGATAGACACAGTATGCCATGCAAATCCAGGTTGAACCAGTCAGTATCAAGTTGTAATCTTGTGTGATTTATGCAGTTGGCATTCCACGCAACAAGCCAGATGGTCCACAACATTGTATTAATTGATTCCCAGTAGTAATACTGGTGAATATGGTTGGTTGTTTTCCTCAGGCCTCCATGCCCAACAACCTTGTGAGCTGTTTATACTATCACCACTCTTTCCAATGGTTTTGGAAATAGTAAATTTCCCATTTATCATCTTCAATACTTGTCCATCCATGATCTCAGTGTTTTCCATCGCTTTTCAAAGTGCACCTTGGATTTCTCGAGGCTTGTCCTCAATTCTTCCTTTGACCATTCTCTGGAATAGCTTATCCACCTGCGGATATACCAACTGGACCATTGGTAACCGCGGTAAGCCATCCGCGTTCTGGTGAGAAGCCCCCGCTCAGTGGACTATCTCATAATCATAATCCTGAAGCTTAAGTGCCTATCGGGCCAGTCATCCTTCAGGTTCCTGTAAAATTGTGCAGCAAACGCAGCAAAGAGTGGTTCATTACCATATTAAAGTGCATTCCGTGGACATACACCTGAAACTGCTTACAGGTGTAAATGACTAAGAGGCATTCATGCTCAGTCACAGTGTAATTCCTCTCATTGGCTGAGAGTGTTTGGCTCACATATGCCACCAGATGTTCATCCCCAAGTTCAACTACTTGACTCAGTATGGCGCCAAATGCCATCAACAAAGCATCGATTTGAATGATAAACTACCAATCAAAATTTGGATATTTCAGAATCTGCAAATTTATCAGGTACTGGTGTAATTCATCAAAGGAATCCTGGGCCTCTTCATTCCATATGAATCCTTTTTTAGGATCCTTTAATAAACGAGATAAAGGCTCAGCTATTTGGGTGAAGTCCTGAATAAATCTTCTAATGTATCCGACCATCCCAAGGAATACTTAGATGTCTTGGACATTCTTCAGCACAGCCATCTGCTCAATAGCTGCTATCTTCTGGGTTTGTGGCTGCAATCCAATTGCATTAATCACAAATCCCAGGTACTTAAGCTCCTTATTGAGGAAGTGGCACTTCCGTGGCTTGATCTTCAGGTTAGCCATGGACAGTCTCTTAAAAACTTCCTCCAAGTGCTGAAGTGATCAGCAAACATTCTACTGAACACATTGATATCATCCAGATATACCAGGACACATGACAACTTCAGGTCACTCAATACTGCATCCATGGCCCTCTGAAATGTCGCGGGCGCATTATAAAGACCCTGGTGCATCCTAGTCAGCTGGTATAACCCCTGTGCGGTGATAATTGCGCATTTTTCTTAGTCTTCTTCTGGTAAGTCAATCTGCCAGTATCCCAATATTAGGTCCATCACAGAGAAATACTTTGCTTCTCCTAATTGATCCAGCGCATTGTCAATCCTTGGTAGGGGATATGAATCCTTCTCATAATTTTATTCAGCCTCTGATAGTCAATCACTACCCGATTCAATCCATCTTTTTTCTTTACAATCAGAATTGGGCTTGACCAGGGACTTGATGACGGAACTAGAAGCCCATGCTTCACTAGTTTGCTGATCTCATTTTCAACTACCACTTCAGTGGATTTCAATCTTCAGATCAGTCTCATTCTTATCAGTAGATTTTCCCCAGTGTCAACTTTGTGAATTATGCCTTATGCACATCCCAAATCGTGGTCATCATGAGCGAATACTTCCCAATATCTCTCAAATAATTCGAGCACCTCCTCCTTCTGCCCTTCTGACAGATCTGCAAGCTGCTCTCGATTAACTAATAGGTTGAAACTTTGGCTATTATGGCTGTTAATCCCATTTCCTTGGGAGACCCAAAATCATGAGCTCATTAAATTCTGCCATCGGGATTAAATGAATAAACGCAATGATTTGATTTCTCTTAGTTTTCATTGGTCTTTCACTTAAATTCGCCAGGAGAACTCGTATTTCTCCATGGCCTGGCATGTTTATCTTGGGAGCCACCTATGGCTCCAATCTGGACTTCTTCCAGGGGCTTCCTACTTCTCCATACAACAGCTCCAGAATCTCTAAAGTCAACCCTTTGTTGACTATCATCTGCGATCCAGCTGGTATGGTCCTTTCCTTTAGGATATGCAAAGGTATTCCCAAGTTTTCTAGGATTTCCGCTGGCATCTCTCATCACTTCCTACCAACTAATTGGTACTGAATTGGTACAATGCCTTCATGGTATATCAGATTAATAAAGTTATTTCTCCATTTCAACGGAACTTCACCATTCTTCTGGTATACCAATGGTAACATCTGACCCAGGATGGTCAACATATTATCTTCTTAGTTCCATTTAACTCCCTATTTCTGTAGAAACTCCGTTCTGATCAGGATATTGTAGTTTTGGTTCACCAAAACTATTGCTGGTGCAGATACCACTAATGACCTGAATTGTAGTAGCAGCGCACTATATGCTCCACAGGAAATGTTGGTGTTTGGCCCAGCTATTCTGTATTCCTTCTTGTGTTCCAAGTCCAGAGAGATCGTCATCTCCTTCACCAGCTTGGTCGAAACAATATTGATGGGCACTCCACTGTCAACTATCACCCGCACCATTACTCAATTCACCTGAATATCTATATACATACACTCAGAGTATTGTAATAGAGTATTTACTGAGTGAATTGCAGCGTTATTAGCCAAATCTAGGGTATGAATGATCTGCGCCAATAATTCAGGAAATGATTCCTTAATTGCGCCAAGGGGAATTGACAAATTGGCCTCATCTAAGTGAACATTAGTTAAATCATCAGTATTCTCGGTGGTCTGAATCTTCTCTGCCAGTTGTCAGGCATACAGCTGGGCAACCTCCTGAACTATCTAGGGGTCAATCTTCTTTGCCCCGGCTCTGGTCACAGCGTTTATGTCCATGTTGACCACTTGATTTAGCTGATCCTGCTCGTCATCCACAAACAGATTGCTAATATCTATCTCTTCATTTATGTTATCAGGAGGAACAGGTTTCTCTGCTGCTCTGGACCATTCCTTGTCTAGGCAGCGGGACCTTTTCCTGAATCCTTGGCTACTGCTGTCTCTTTAGTCTGGACCACGTTAATTTGATCCTTCGGCTTTTTGAAGTGAGCAGCGAAATGCCCTTTCCCGCCACACTGGAAGCTTGACCTTTTCTTTCTTATTTAACCGTTTGAAATCCTCAGGCTTATTCCCTGGCACACTTTAGTTAAAAGTCTCCTTTTCTCCTTTGCCTCCCTTAGTGGGATTTGGACTTCAGAACAGATTAGACTTGAAGCATTTATTTGGGGCATCAAATGTTGCTCCCAGAATCTTCAGGTTATCTACCATTCATGAGGTAGTTATTTTGGTCGCGAATACAGTTGACATCATTTAATGAAAATCACGATAGGGCTGGAAGGCCGCTTGCAAGGCGATTCTTGAATCAAAGTTGTCTATCACCTTCGCTCTGGCCAGGATCTGTGATTCCTGGTAGAATCGATCTGCGAAGCTTGTAAGAGACTCATCTTTATAGGATTGAATTCCCATAAAGTCTTGCTTGCGTTTTGACATGTGGGTTGGACTGCCAAACTCCTTTATTATGACTGCTTTAGCCTCAGCATAGGACCAGCTTTCCCCCTCCAAGTGAGGTAACACTATATTCTGGCAATCTGTGTCCAAACAATTCATGACTATTAATGCCTTCCAATGATCCCTATATCCATTCATGGTCATTTTGAATAGTCAGAAAAACGCTGGGGCGTTATCCTGATGGAATGTTGGAAATTTAGGTGTTGCTCTGAATTCCTCCGTGTCATTTAAGACCGATTCTCTTGGTTCAACTACTCAGCTCACTTGTGGAGTGACTTCTGGCATCATCTCCAAAATAGCATTAAATGTGGGCAGCATATTTATTGGGGTATTCCTCTTCCCAAGTATCATTTGAGGACTTCCCTCTTTGGCATCACTGGCCATATCAGGCTCACATGCACATCTGTGGGCTTTCAAATCCTCTATTTCTTTCATTAACTTCTCAATGTCCACACTGAACTTTCTCAAATGAACGTGATCTGCTTCACATTCCGTTTTCAGAAATAGGACCTCTCAGATGAGGTCTCCTTCTTTCCTCTTTAAAGAGTTTACTTTGCCAAGTAACTCATTCCCGAAGTTGGCTACATTATCAACTCCTTCCTCCACCTTGGTTACTCATTCTTCCAAGGCCGCGAACTCCCAGTGGTCCGCAGAGTTTAAGGCGTTATGGTTCACTGTGGCAATCTCAGTCCACAACTTGCACATCTCTTCTTTTTACGTTATTTTTATAAATTCTTCTACTCAACTACCCCTGTAGTGAGCACCAACATGTAAAACTTTACTAAAAAGTTGATTATTGGTTGTCAATCCAGTAACCTTATTACTGCACAGGTTTGATTTCCTTGTGCACCTCGTGTTGTAAGAATATACAATCTGATTATAGTATGGCAACTATTATCCGTAGTTGAGTTAGAACTATTTTCAGGCCCAACACTTCAGCTGGTATGTCAATTAAATACTCAATTGTTGTACTCGTAGGGATTCATTCACTATATTACTGTCCACTCAATCTTTGTCAATATCCTCTGATGACAGTTTCCTTCAGCCCAACACACATTCAGCAGCGATCCCTTAGTCATTTTCCCTTTGTCTCTAAATCCCCACTCGGATCTCTACTCTTCTTCTAAGAGTCTACCAATTATTGCCTTCTGCAATAATATCCTTGAGATGGAATCTTCATGCTAGATGCTGATAGTCTAACTATTACCGAAACTACAACAAAACTATTAATGTGTAGTATGTATAAGTGTATGTGTTAGTGTTAATGTGTGTGTGTTTTATTATAGTGAATCCTAGGGAATTTATAGGGGATTTAGCTGTCTAACCCTTAGTTAACACCTCTTTGATGAAACAGCAGCCGTTTCCATTGAATCACCCTTTCTTGCCTTGGCAGCGATGGTCTTCCCCATCCTGGCTAGGATTCTGACGTTGGACATCCTCAAGACCTCAAATGGAAAAAAGTCAGAAATATGTCCCTAACGTTTTCCTCTCAATACAAGTGAACCAACCATAATTGGCTAGCGACCTGCTTAGGTAATGGGACTTTTTACCCTTTATGGCAGGTCACTTCACCAACTGATTGATTCGCTAGTTGTAGGCGGCATCACTCGCCTCACAACTCATCATACATTCCCAATCAGTCAGTGATGAAACCTGACTGATCCCAATCAGTACACCTAATAGTTAATCACTATCAGATGCCCCTATTTCATCAGCTGCTCCACCTGACGAGATATTAGGTATTCATAAGGATCAATTCCCAATGGATATGACCAGATGAATATCCCAAAATCCCCCAAACATAGTTCCTCCAAAATTCAGGCCAACCAATTTCCGATTCACTTCACTTTAGGAATTTTCCCTTAGCAACACTAGGTAATTTAGCAGACTAGGAATATGGGCAAAAATCCCAACAGTCATATACCCCGATGGGGGAAAACTGGATTACAGGATTAATATTGTCACAAGTAAATTTATCATCCTGGAATGACAGAAGGTCATGAGAACTGCGCTCTGAATAGGCAGTAGTGAGGAGGAAGAGTTAGAGAGCCGCATGCCAAAGGTCATCTTAAGCAGCATTGAGTACTGATCAACTGCACTCCACTTGAACAAAAGAAGTAACCAAGTGTCTGTATGGTATTCTTTATCCTGGTCCTTTTCTCGCTGGAAATCTAGGCAAGAGGGGGGATGTGTTGGTGTTTTTGCCCATATTCTCAGATGACTAGATTACCAGGATTCACTAGGGGATAAATCCCTATAGCAAAGTGAATTTGATACTAATTGACCCTGATTTTGGGGATGAATGTTTGGGGTTATTAGGTAATTCGCCTGGGTCAGATTCATAAGTGATTGATATTTGAATGCTTAAGATCGTGTTGTGCAGAGTTGCAAAAAAAGGGGGCATCAAATAGTTGGTTGATGCTTAACTATCAGGTGTACTGATTGGGATCAGTCAGTTAGGTATTATCACTAAAAAAATGGATTTTAAGCAACAATTTGCGAGGCAAATGATGCTGCCTGAAAGTAGTAAATTGATCAGTTGATTGGTGACCTTTCTTAATGGGTAATTAGTCATATATACCTTAGAAGGTCGCTTTCCAAATATGGTCAGTTTTCTGGGATTAAGAGGAAAACGTTAGGGATACGTTTTCTGACTCTTTCCATTTTAGGTCTTGAGGATGTCCAATGACAGAATCCTAGTTATAATGTAAAGACCATTACTGATGAGACAATGATGGTAATTCAATGGCAACGGCTGCCGTTTCATCACTGAGGTGCTAAATGAGGGTTGGGCGCCAAATTCACACTATAAATTCTACTGAGAAATTACTTAATAAAAACAAGTAATCAGAGTTTATTAAAACAATTTATTAACAGTATTTGTTATCAGTTTTATTCTAAGACAAGGAAATTATTGCTGTGTGCTTTAATTGGAGACTCTTTAGGATAAAGTTTAAGTATCTGAGCGTGGATCCAAAGAAGAGAAGCTGGGATAAGAAGGGAATTGCTGCTGACTTTGTGTCACTAGAGAGAAGCCGTAAACAAGGTGAGCATGGATCAAGTTAGGGGGTATAGGGAACGAATCCCTATTGAGGAATTCTATAGTATTCTTAAAAGAAATACTGGTCAAGCATTGGACCCAAAATTATGCTTTATCAACTACGGATAATAGTATTCATAATATTATAGATTGATTATATATTATTATCAGACAACGCAGAAAATTGCACAACACTGAGACTGTACAGTTAATCAATTTAGGGTTTATCAGCTGTGAAAAATTAACGCAACCCATAAATTTTAACATTCATCAAGCTTCTCAAGAAGAAAGGAAGTCTACCTATGATATCACCTTTAAATAAGCTATAAGTTATGAAGGTATAATCTGGACAATGAAGGATCTATTCAAAGTGCTCCTTGAAACCTGGAGGTTTCTATCTTTGAAGTAACCTGCAATATTAAATGTACCCGCCGATTCACCTTTTTTCTAATCAAAATTATCTAATAGGAGATTGTGCTGAGGATTCTGATTAGGACCTCAACCTAATCAAAGCCAGGAGCTCCTATAAATGATCATTTGGTTAAAATACATTTTTTATAAAAGTATGAACAGTTATTGTTGAGATTGAAAACAACTCTTCCAGAGCTTGATACAGTTTCAGGAAACACGTTGTCAGCATTTTCCTATAAAAGAAGAAAATAAAATTATTTTAACTGAACTTGGGCTTGTTGTAACAGACAAATCAGATGCTATCAAAGCTGAAGTCCAAGAAAATGTCAAGCTAAATTTGGAAGCTGGGACAGAGCCTCTTGACGATTAAAAAGAAGCTGCTGAGCTAAATACTTTGGCTCCAAACTCTTTTTCCTCTGCCAAAAGTTACTGAAATTCCCAAATTCAACCCAATCTACCTCCTATAGATGAAATGCCATCTAGTGCTAAAACAAAATCTTGCCAACGTTCACCTTCTGTTCTAATGATGACTTTGGTTCAGTTAAACCCAATGCCTTAGTGCCCAAAATGCTCTCCCTCGCCTATCCTATAAAAATATCAACCATTTAGTGAATATCTGTTACCTAGTAACCATTTAGGTATTCCCACTAATGATGATGAGTCAAAACCCCCAATCCATCTCAGGTATCTCATGATAGTCTTGAAGTGCTTTTGACATTATGGCATTTTAAACTTCCAAATTAAATAACCTATGAATGATGAGGTCCATATTTGTAGAGCAAAATCAGCCAATTTAAAGATTCAAGGCTGAATCAGTGGTTGAGCCTCACACTGACCTATGACAAACCATCACCTGGAGATAGATTGGATATCAAGGATCTTAACTGTCTAGCTGACTCAAATATAAATTATAAAATTCTAATTAAATTAAAACAAATTTGCCCAATATAGACCTTACAACTTTCCCAACTGAAAACTATACTAATAATATCAGCCTCAGGATCAAATTAAAGCCAAACCACCTGTTCCAAAAGCTAAGGAGAATATTTTAATCAATTATAAATCCAAGCCGCTCAATCAAAACGTTAAGATCAACCAGAATGATGGACAAGCTGCTTTAATTTAAAATTGTATGAATTTCATCAGTAATATTTACTGCCATATTGACTTTAAACCTATTTGCTACATTTATCTCCTCAACCTCAGCTTCGCACTCCTCACTCACCTATGTGGGCTACGCCTACTTAAAATTGGTTATAGACTCTAACTGCCCCAATCACCTCAAGATCAACATCCAACTCTATTTCAAACATAAGCCTACACTAATGCCTTCAATCCTCCTAACCAGCTTTTGCGTCCTATTGTTAAGTTTAAAAATGCCAAACTAAGGGATCTCCACCTATCCAAGTTCAAGCTTTTTAAAAAATGAGTCTATCTTTAAAATGATTTGCCACCTAACAGCTGCCTATACCAACCCTTTTTATGTTCACCAAGTCCAGGTTTATATCAAATTTCTAAAAGCATTATAAAAATACAGCCTAGAAACTTTAATTGGCACCCCCAGTTGAGGCTTGGAGGGGGCGTTGTTGGGATTCTTGATAAAATAAGTGAAGCCACAACTTGGGCCTTCCAAGAAATTAATATTTTTGGGCAAACTCAACTAACCTTTAGTATAATTAATTTAGCGCTCAATGCTTTTTTTAGTACTAGATGGTTAGCGCTCAATGCTTTGTTGGGCTGAAGTCTCACTAATAGAATTAATTTAAAATTATTTAGCATCAGTCAAATCCAATTAAAGTTGAGAAATTCCCCAACTGATTAACTGGGATAAATCAATAATGATGTGCTCCACTATTTGATGCTCCATCCTGATAATCCCTAACTAACTATTATTTTACCCTGGAAAAAACGAAACCCTTATTTTTGCATTATTTAACCTTTTCTTTAACTTTACAATTATTTATGAGTTCTTTATCTTCTATATACTTCCATTTATTCTCTAAAAATTCAGATAATATTTCCTAATCTGCTCCCAGTTCCTACAGGGCTTGTGCTTATTGTTCCTTATATCTCTTATATTATCCCTTGCTTTATCAGCAATATTTAAGGGACAAATGATTTACTTAACAGAATAACTTTTTATGCTCTACCTAATTTCTGGCTATTTTTAGTAAAAGTCCTTCTCTTGGGACCTCTGAACCTTGTTAGTCTAAGTCCCCACATCAATTAGCTAACAGAAATCCCTACTGCTTTGTGGCTCACCCCGCTCTGCTGTGGCCATCGAGACTAATTATCAACATTCTCTCTTGGAACCTCTGGCCACTATCTTGACAAATTCCCTCTAATAATTTAATCTCTCCTGTCCAACTCCACAAGTTTCTAAGGACTGGCCTTCAGACCCCATCAGTACCAACAATCAACATTAATGGTGATGCTTTATTTCTTAGTGTGGCCATAGTCATATCAGATTTAGAAAAAATGTCTCTGTAGGATTCCAGTAAAGCGTGGACTTCTTCAAGCTCATCGGGGTTAAGTTCATCAGAAATTTAAACGCAAGGAAATGTGCATAGCAATTGATCTGCAGGTAAGCACATTCTAACATAGACCCAATGCAATGGACTTGGTGGATGTCATTAATAAGGATCAGAATACCTTTCCTAACCTCCTGATGCTTCTTTACGACCATGTTCTTCTTGGTAAGATTCCTTAGCAGGATAATGATGTGTCTTTGGTAAGCTGGGTCTAATATACCTGGCAACACACAAGGCTCTAAGGACATATACTATCAATACTTTTGATGTGCAATAGACAGTTATTGAGATCTGCAAGGAAATCTTGGTGTCAATCACTTTCTGTTCACCTGTTTAAACCACTATATCCTCTGCCGCATAAAAGGGGATGCCATCTAGACCGTCCACAGATTCTGGTAATTTCTTTGTATTCCACCCTGAAGTAGTATAATGTAAAGGTAAGGCAGAGGAAGGAAACTCAATTAAGCAAGTGTATTTTTATTGAACTAATTGCTAGTTAGAATCAAGGTAACTTCGTAATTTAGCAGAGAGAAAGCCCTGCTTTAGGTTAATTATCTGTTGTACTCGAGCATTAATTGAGTCCAAATGAGCAGTCATAAGTGGTTTTAGCTAAAGCCACCACTGGTGCTGACATGATAAGCTTCCAAAATCAGATGAACTGAGAGGATTACGCCCCAAAGGCGCAAGTGCTGTTTGGACTGGCAGTCTCAAACTCTTGGGTATATTCAATAAAGGGCCAGCAGATCTTCTTAATTAATTTAGAAGAAACAACTTTCACTGGAGAGCCAGTGTCAAGGATATCTAGGACCCATACCACGTTGATGACGACCTACACCTTGGTTAGGGCCCCCAGATTAGGGGAGAGAGCTAGAACATCCTTAAGATGGAAAGTGGACGAAGGTCTATGAGCAGTGTCATGGTATTTGTCTTTAAGTAGACTGTAGCGTGTGGAACTTATGAAAAGATCAAATTAATGAGGCAATGATCTGGTTGGCGTCACTAGCAGTGTCAATAACCTTAATACCCTTCAATACTTGACAGAGATAAGTGTGGCGGGGGATCTTAGCCCAATACACTATCTCCAGGTTTAATTGGTTGTGTACCTCCAATTACCCTGGGGCTCTTAAAATATTATAACCCATATCTTCGCTACCCCCTTCAGATTCATTATCAGAGGGTTATCAACGCAGGTTAGGAAACCCATAGGGGTGAGGTAGGTCCTGGGCTTCCCTTAGGAATGATAGGTCCTGGGGTTGCTCCTCCACCTTACTAACTTTTTAGGGGAGGTGTTGAATTTGCCACAGCTCAATTTTCAACCTTTAAAGTAGGGGTTTGTGCTGCATCATGGAGACAGATTTCAGACTAGAGTTAGCCAAATGAGAGGTTGAGGTAGTTAACTTTTGTGGAGGTGGAGGCTTTATCTACACCAGCTTCGGTTTGATCAGTGGCTGTGTGCTTTTGTGAAACAGGCGGTTAGTCAATATTGCCTGGTCATTTAACCCATTGTTAGTGGGGTCTGTCGAGATTTTAACCAGATGGATCCTTCCCAATAGTATCAGAATCAGGGGTTTCGGTTAATCAGGTGTAATTGAAAGATAATTATCTAGTTTAAAACTATTTAATGTTATAATATAATTTGAATTTAGGATTGGCGGAAGCTGCGTTTTCTGCCAAAATGCCATTAAAAGATCATTGTTGGGGGTTTTGGTGGAAATCTGATAAGTCCATTATATATCATCTGAAAATGGTTCTGCAGACTAATATGGAGCACTGGTGACTCATGCCAAGGATGATTGAAGTTTAATTTAATTTTAATAAATTTATACAATCAACTGGCAACTCATGCCGAGGATGGAGTGACTTAATTTAAACTGGTAATCAGATGAGCAAATCTGGAGGGAATCGCTATGAAGAATGAATGAATAATCTGATAGAGTTCTGGCATCAAGTGGACGATGGGTTTTCCAGTATTGATTGGCCAAGAAGTACTTGGGCGCAGTACCCCAACGGTAGTATGAATAGTCGTTCATTCCCTCCTAATAAAGAGTCTTTTTTTTGCCCATCTTTTCCTATTTGTTTGAAGTTTCAAGAGAAACTAGAGTAGGGAAGGTGGGACAGGAGATCCTCCAGTAGGCGTAGTTGATCACGCCTGGAGTGGCCGGCGCTTCCATCTATCATGCATCCTCCCTATGAGAAACCAGTGGGAACGTGGCCAGCAGGCTACCAGCAGATGTGCTGACTGGCCGCCAACCTTGCGGGGTTCAGCGTGGGAGTACCATAGCCTCCCAAGATTGTAGATGGACTCTGTCACATATTTGGCTAAGAAGAACTAGACTGGGCTCCCAGTTGGGGTGCGCGAGCACCCAGTGGAGGCCCCAGAATGCCAGAGGCATAAAGTCTGGGCGACTAATAGAAGTCAGGATCTACGGAGATGTGGGGAAAGCAATCTTTCAGTAACATAACAAAGGCCCCAAGGCAAACCAGATGGTTGCATTGGGCAACTGCGAGTCTTAAAGGGTAACCTTCAAGGGCGGGAGAGGCAGGAAGGATGACGACTCCTCCAGGGTTCATGGTTGCTGGCCTTCAGATTCAGATTGGGGGCTTGCGCGCCAGAGGGAGACAGCACAGAGGCCGCCATGTTATTGGAAATATAAGCAGAGGTTTGGTAAACCCCATGTGAAGGGCTGGGACCAAGTTTCCCCAGGAGGGGGCGCTCTAGGTCCTGCTGGTGGTCTGGACCTTCAGCGGCAGGGGCGGTTATGGAAGCCAAACCCATGCTTGGCAGGCCAGGGACACCTTGGGGCTGCTAAAACTGGGGAGAAGTTTCGGCTGACTTGGCTACCAAATGGACAGAAGAGTCTCCATTTAACGGACGCGTGAAAATGAACAAAGCAGAAGGTTCATCATTGGGGGCAGGGTGGATTATCATGTTTACAATATGCTGCATGGCGGGATCAAACGACCAGATAATCCAGTCAGTGAACATTGCCTAAAGGATTTTGGTGACAGCATACTTTGTCATATTGATCAATGGAATGGTCTATAAACTTTTAAAGGCATATGGGGCCGCAGCAAACTAGGTGGATAGATTGGATTTATTTGACGAAAGGCAAAATAAAGAACCAACAACTTCCCTCAGTAGGGAAAGCTGCCTTTTAAACTGGGAGATAGGCATGGGGAGGTATCTAGGGATTGGTCATATGGGGGATGGGGAAGGAATCTGGTTGGCTGGCTCAGAGGGGGTAGAAGTCAGCTCCTGATTCTGGCAAAAGCTTAGAAAATTTCTGCAAGATATTCCAAATTCTTGGGGCCAAGCCAAGTCAATACTACCAATCTAGGTCCTGGTGACTCAAGTTGGCCTGTTCGCACAGCTTGTGCGGTCCAGATTTGTCCCAGGAGGCAGGAGTCCATGTATCAGATTTGTTGCAATTTAAGCTGATCCCTCAATTGGGCTACTCATACAATCTGAACTCCCTGGATCCATTTCGGAGCATTGTGCCAGATGATCCAAGTCATTTAGAATTAGGTTTGTGATCTGAACTGTATTCCAATCTGGCTTCCAAAACAGGCCAGCCTGGAATGGCTCCCCCAGTCCAGAAATTACCAGCCAGGCTCTGATGTTGGGAATTGCTATTTTCCCAACTTTCAGCCATGGCTTGCCTGTGGAGTAGGTGGACTCAGGGCCCTCTCCATGCCCCCTAATGTGTGCCATCTCCCTGAAGACCCTTCTATCAACCTTACCAGAATTGAAGAGGGGGGAAGGGGTGAGATTGGGATATCTTTGGGTAGGAAAGCCATCACCGAGCGCTCATCTATCACATGGGCTAGGTCGCCCCGCTGTGACAGAGGGTCCACTTGAGCCTTGGGGCCCCTATTCATACAGAAGGGGTGCTGAACCCTATCCAGTTGCAAGGGCTGGTCCCCAAGACTTATACTGCCCTTTCCTTTTTCAACAGGGGGGATCCCACCCCGTGGGGCATGGACTAAAGCATAGTTCTTGTGGTGCTCTGGTAACTTTATGGCCAGAATGGCCACGATCTTCTGGGGAGGGTGGGGTGCTGTCAGGTGGGAGGCGTGGAATTCCTCTATCAGGTCCTTGCAGTTTGTACAATCACGCGCGTTCACCCATATGTTCTCATATGAGGGTAACCTTTCCAGGCGACCAAGTACTGAATGGATTGGCGGGACCTTTGGGAAGCTACAATGGCCTCCACCTCTAATTACTGGGATTCCCCGATGACAATTGGCTTGGAGGATGTTGACCTTTCCCCCTTAAAGGGCGTTAGAAGGGAGGTGTGAAAGACATTGTGCTGCTTCCAGTGCGCGGGCAGTCTCAGATGGTAGGCTACGTTGCCCAAATCCTTCTCAACCTTGAAGGTCCTGAGCATATTGCTGCAAGCTTATGGGTGGGGGCTTTCATGGAAAGGTTGTGGGTATCTAACATGACAAGGGAACCAACCATGATCTCATGCCACAGAAGATGCTTGTGATCAGCAAACTTTTTGTAGTCCTTGATGGACTTTGTCAAGTGTTCGCAAACCAGGTTGTGCATCTCACAGAGAGAGCTTACGCGGTCCTTGGCAGCCGGAACTGCTGAGGAGAGTCAGGGACAAATTGGGAAAGAGGGGTTATACCCTAGGGTGGCCTCAAAGGGAGAGAAGCTGGTTGAGTAATGGAGGGAATTGTTGTACGCCAACAGTGCTAGGGGTAGATCCTTAGCCCAGGTGTCTTGCAAAGTCGTCACATAGCAGCTCAAGTACTGATCCTGTACCTGGTTCACCTACTCAGTCTGCCCATCAGACTGGGGGGTGGTAGGCTGTGGATCTACAGGGCTTGATGTGAAGGAGGGTCAACAACTCTTCCCAGAACTGGCCGTGAACTGGGGTCCCCTGTCACTCACTATCTCCTTGGGTAGACCAAACATGGCAAAGACATGGTTTACAAATAAATTTGTGGTCTTCACCGCAGTAAAAAAGAGAGGCAATGGATGAAGAGGGCAAACTTGGTACATCGGTCCATGACTACCATTACCATATCAGAGCTACAGGAGGGTGGGAGCTCCCTGTGTAGTCCACTGAGACCGATGTCCAAAGCCCCTCAGCCTTCTGCAAGGGGCGTAACAATCCCTTCTTTCCATAACAATCCGATTTTTCCTTGACGCAGGTGACACAAAGAGAGATCCAATTGAGAATGTCCTTTGAGGACCAAGGCCAATTATAGGTTTTCTTATGAGATCTGAACACTTTTGATAAAAGAGTGGCTGACAGTCTGGGGGACGT
Organism: Massospora cicadina; assembly: GCA_022478985.1. NCBI lineage: Eukaryota > Fungi > Entomophthoromycota > Entomophthoromycetes > Entomophthorales > Entomophthoraceae > Massospora > Massospora cicadina. Next base: position 256,452 of record JAKSZP010013131.1, read on the forward strand.
GGTGTTCTCAATAACACAGCTGCATAGGGAAGGAGGAACCCAAACCTGATCATGGAACCAGATTGTTCCATCCTGTATGGCATGTGGTGTACTCTTGTGGCGCATGGAATCTAAGTCATCCAGAAACTCGATTTCTTCAGGGTAACAGGTTTGGGAAGCGAGGACACATGGGAGGAGCGGAGTGTCTGGGTCTACATCAGCGAAGGATACAGTAGGGGGGCCAATGAGATAATTTAGGAGGGGGGCACTACCGTTAGAAGGTCTTAGGTGTCCTCCTCCCTGTTGGGGAACAGGGAGTGGTTACAGCTGAGCATGTCCGGCAAGACATTCAGGGGGCCTTTGATGAATTTGTACTTAAAATGGAACTCACAGAGGTCTTGATATGTGCAAGTTTGCCAGTGTATTAGCTTCTGAGGTTTGTGGTAGTAGATCAGGGCCTTATGGTCCGTCCAAATGGTAATTTCGTGCAGGACGCCTTGCAGGAGATATAGCCAGTGGGTGAGTAACCATGCCACCGCCGCTAGCTCCTTATCATAAATCAGCCATGCATTCTCTGTGGAGGTAAACTTCTGGGAGTAATAGGCCACTGGGTGCTCAACTCCCTCATGCTCCTGCAGCAGCATGGCACCCACTGCCACTGATGAGGCATTGCAGGCTACTATGAAGGGGCAGGACATTTTGGCATGCCGCAGGACAGGGGCTGTGAGAAGCACCTCCTTGATATCCTCAAAGGCCTGCTGGCACTCGGGGACCATTTAAAAGGGGCGTTCTTCCCGGTGAGGGGGTGCAGGGATGCTGCCAGTTGGGAAAGAGTGGGGGAAAAATTCTTCAAAAAGGTGACGGTGCCAAGGAAACTGCAAAGCTGCTTTTGAAAGGTTGGGGTAGGCCAAGACTGAATAGCCTCCAGCTTGCAGGGGGACGGCATACCCATCCTTCAGGACAAGATTCCCTAGGAAGGTAACCTCATTCCTGAAGAATTCGCACTTGGAGGGTTTAACGAGTAGCCCTGCCTTGTGGAGGGCTGCCACTACTGCTTTGAGGTCCCTGATGTGTTGTTCAGGGGTGGGGAATGACCAAAATGTCGTCAATATAGGCCACAGCACATGAGAAACGCAAGTCCCCCAGCACATCGTCAATGAGGCTCTAGAAGGTGGCTAACGCATTCTTCAAGCCAAACGGCATCACTCTGAACAGGAAAAGGCCCCAGTGAGTACGGAGAGCTGTGAGCTACTCCTGTCCCCTCTCCACCCTCACCTGATTGAAGGCGTTCACCAGATCCAAATTTGAGATGACGCGAGACTTGGCAATGGCCTGTGAAATGCTCTTCTTTAAGGGTGAGGGGTACAGGTCATGGATAGTGATGTTGTTGAGGTGACCATAGTCGATGAAGGGGCACAGGACCCATCTTCTTTCCTGACGAAAACTATGGGGGAGGCTATTGGGGAAGACTTCTTGATGAGCCACCCCTTCTCTAGCATGTCATCCAGCCAACTTCTGAGAGCCCTATCTTCTTACTCTATATAGGGTTAGAGGGGGAAGTTGATCTTGACTAGGTCGACTTTCAGCTGGAATGTCAAGTCATACCCAGAGTGTGACAGGAGCTTGGAGGCCAATGACATGTCAAAGATGGCCTTATAGAAGCTAGGCAGGAGGGAAAGTCCAGAGGGAGGTCAGCTAAGATGAGGTCCGGTGGGGCGATGGAACCAAGGGATGTGCCCTGAGGAAGGGTATTTAGCAAGGGAATCTCACCAGCCAACTTGAGGTTTCTGAACAACAAGGATATAATTGCCAGATTAATATGAACTTGTTGGCAGCTCCACCAGCCCACCCCCAAAATCACAGGGTAGAGCAAACCCTGTACCACTGAGAGGTGGTCAGTGAATCCAAAGTCATGAACTAAGAAGTGCAATGGACATTGGATGCGGTGTAACATCATGGACTCAGATGAGGCTCCCAGGATGAATGAAGCTTCCTCCATCGTTAGGTACAAGGACTGTGCCACGCCAAGGTCAATAAAGTTACCCGCCCCTCTGGTGTCAAGCAAGGCTTGCACTGTGATTACCCCTGACTCCAAGGGAAAGAAAATGGGAAACAAGAAGATAAGCTTGGTCCTCTTTATTGGTATGAGCCAGTTAAAGGGCACCCGAGGAGGGGCCATAACCCAACATCAGGAGAGACTGGCCTGGGACTGCAGGGGTGGGGTGCGGCTGATCTGGGGTCTCTACCACTTCCTTGTCCCACATGGTAGATGAGGGTTAATATGCACACCCACTCCACTCTCTTCAGGGGAGAGGTGGGCTCACCCTGGGGGACAATCTCATCACACTGAGCAGACTCCAAACACTGGGGGACAATCTCATCACACTGCGCAGACTCCAAACACTGGGGGCCCACCAATCCAGCCTCCTGATCTGGGCTGGGGGCTGGCAGCATCATAAGCAAGGGTTCCCCTGGGGGGAGTTAACCGAGGCGGCCACTTAGGGGGAGCAAAGGGCAGCTAGACCAGGGGGATGCTTCCCTTGGCCGTGACCACTGGCAGGGGGAGGTGTGGTACGGGTTGCCTCAGGGGTGGTGACAGGACACGCAGGGTTGTGCTAGGGTCTGGCCCTATTTGCACGGGCCATAGAAAACGCGAACTCTAAAGAATAGGGAGAGGATCCCAAGCAGTATGGCTACCGCAGTGGGGTCCAGGGCTGCACAGAAGGTGATACTGCGATTTTGACAGGGATGGGGACTGTTAGATCCAGGTCTGCAAAGGCCTCAATCAGGAAAGGTTAGCCCATGGCTGTCTGTCCCAAAGTAAACAAGAGGAGTATACGCGTCAGTCATAACTCAGGGGCCTGGACCACTGAGGTGACCAATGCCAACAAGGGGGTGGGGTTGCCCGGATTAGCAGCAGAGCAGTGCACTCCCCTGACCCAACGGTGGGCATCCCCATCCAGGGCGTCGAGGGAGGCCATATTCTGCTGCGCATCAAGGGAAAGCGGAGACTTCCCATCATCAGCAGTGAGGAGCACCTGGATCTCTGCCCTGTCGCCCAGTATTTGATTGGCCATCTCATCAGAAGGGACAGGGGGAACCCCCACCCTGTTGCATTCACTGGTGGGGTGGCGCTCTCCATTGGTTTTTGGCAGGGTGGGGACCAGTTCAGACGAGCCTGGCGGCAGGACCAGATGAATGAGGCAACCGCCCAGCAGGAGAAGGCCAGGTCACAAAGGGAAAGCACGCTCAGAGTGAGGGCGTAGTCCAGTGAATTGCCCGTCCCAGCAAGGAGGGTGGAGAAGGCCGAGATTAGGGGTCAGTTCATTGTGTCACAGATTCAGCTAAGAAGAACTAGACTGGGCTCCCAGTTGGGGTGCGCAAGCACCCAGTGGAGGCCCCAGAATGCCAGAGGCATAGCATTCCGGGCAACTAATAGAAGTGGATATCTGTGGGAGATGTGAGGAAAGCAAATGTTCAGTAACATACTGAAGTCTCCCAAGGCAAACCAGATGGTTGCGTTGGGGCAACTGCAAGTCTTGTGGGGCAACCCCAGGGGCGGGAGAGGCAGGGAAGATGACGACTCCTCCAGAGTTAGCAGTTGCTGGCCTTCAGATTCAGATAGGGGGCTTGCACACCAGAGGGGGACAGAACAGAGCTGCCAAGTTATTGGAAATATGTGCGGTGGTATGGTAAGCCCCATGAGAAGGGCTGGGACCAAGTTTCCCCTGGAGGGGGCGCTCTAGGTCCTGCTGGTGGTCTGGAACTGCAGCGGTAGGGGCGGCTATGGAAGCTGAACCCATGATTGGCGGGCCAGGGACGCTTTGAGGCTGCTCCAACTTGGGAGAAGTTTTTGCAGACTCAGTGATTGAACAGATGGAAGGGTCTCCATTTTAATGGACTCTTGAAAACAAACAAAGCAGCTGGTTTGTCATCTGAGGTGGGACGGATTATCACGCTTATGATCCGCTGCTGCATGGCAGGATCAAGCAACTGGATAATCCAGTCAGCAAACATTGCCAAAAGGATTTGGGTGATAGTGTGCTTTGTCAGATCGATCAACAGAATTGCTTATAAATTTTTAAGGGCAGATGGAGGCCGTGGAAAACTAGGCGGATATTTCGCATTCATTCAATGAAAGGCAAAAGAATGAACTGACAACTGCCCTCAGTGGGAGCAGTTGCCTTTTAAACTGGGCGATAGGCATGGGGAGGTATTGAGGGATTGGTCATCTAGGGGATAAGGAAGGGATTTGGTTGGCTGGCTCGGAGGGGGTAGAAGGCAGCTCCCAATTCAGGCAAAAGCTTAGGAAATTTTTGCAAGATTTTCCAAATCTTTGGTCCAAGCCAAGTTAATATTACAGATCTGGCTCCTGGTGACTTGAGTTGGCCTGTCGCATGGCTTGGGTGGTCCAGATTCATCCCAGGAGGCAGTGGTCCATGGATCAGTTTTGTTGTGATTTGAGCTGATTCCTCGATTAAGCTACTCATACATCTGAACTCCCTGGATTCATTTTGGAGTGTTGGGCCAAATGATCCAAGTCATTTAGAATTAGGTTTGTGATCTGAACTGTATTCCAATCTGGCTTCCAAAGCAGGACATCCCGGACTGGCTCCCCAGTCCAGAAATTACAGGCCAGGCTCTGATGTTGGGAATTACCATTTTCCCAACTTTCAGCCATGGCTTGCCTGTGGAGTAGGTGGACTCAGGGCCCTCTCCATGCCCCCTAGTGTGTGCCATCTCCCCGCAGACCCCTTCTATCAACCTTACCAGGATTGAAGAGGGGGGAAGAGGTGGGAGTGGTATATCTTTGGGTAGGAAAGCCATCATTGAGCGCTCATCTATCACATGGCTAGGTCGCCCAGCTGTGACAGAGGGTCCACTGGAGCCTTGGGCCCCTTTTCGTCCGGAAGGGGTGCTGAACCCTATCCAGATGCAAGGGATGGTCCCCAAGACTTACAGACTCGCCATGGCATGCCCAGATGGGTTGGTGAAGGGTCGCAAGTGTGGGGCAGCATGGAAGTGCCTGAGCAGCCCAGAATGGGGCAGGACTTTCAGGGCACACGCTAAGGACGCATGGGGCTAAGGAGAAGCTGTTGTGGTTGGTTGGTGGGTTGGACGCGGACTTGTAGGGGTTGGTATGCCAATGAAGGTGAAATGGCAAAGGGTCAACCAGTCTTCATACTGGTTGGCCTAGCACACTAGCGGAGCCCATGGTCAATATCATGACAGGGGCGATTGGCACCTAAGAAAGGGGTATAAGTTTAGAAGCAGGATTTGGAATCACTTGGGAAGGCCGCTCTGAAGAAAAATATGAGCAAGGTAAGGAACTACTGATTTTACCAACTGGGTATTTTGAGCTGAAGACGTAAGGGAGCACGGCCCCATCATGCCCATTATCATCTGAACATCTTTATGGGAAGAAGAAGAATTTTGGGATGGCAACTCTGCAAGAGCAAGTTTTTAAAGGGAAACAGCCGTAGTAGAGGCTGAATTGGTTGGCGTAGATGCTTGCCTCAGAGATCCTTGCGTAGGGTTAACATCATAGATATCAGCCTTTGCCATCAAGGCATACTTAGTACCTTTTACAATTTAGAAAGGTAGCTTGACTGAAGTGATATGCATTGTCAAGGAGGAAAGGGATGCTAATCTTGCCAAGATAGCCACAAAAGCTTCATCCAGCGGTGGCATTTTTCCAAGCAGTAGAAGTTGAGCTTCACTATAGAATCTTTTTAGCAAAAGAGGGATTGATTCTCCCTATTGGAGACTAAAACACATATAGTCTGTTTTTTTGTAAGCTCTGGATGGAACCAAATTCCTTGATAGAGCTTGTTTAACCTCCTTTCAGGTACTGAGTTTAGCCATATTTGGAACAATGTCACTTGAGCCATGTGACTCAAGCAAGGGAGAACTGCCTGATTTTTTGATGATACATTGTGCCATCTATAGCAGATTCATTAAAATAAAGAAATGAAGCGATGCTGATCTTACCTGGGATAAACTTACCTTTAAATGGGGTTTAAAGAAGACAAGGGCACGCCCAGTGATAGCAGTAAAAGCATCAGCAGCTTCAGGAGAAGCTAGAGAGGGATGCTGCTCAATTTTTTGTTTCACGATAAGGCGCTGACTAGTTACTTTTTGAGGGCAACAATCCTTGGGCATAATTAAATGATTGAAAGGGGGTTTATCATTTGACCGCCCCTCATTTTAGGTGAAAGATTGTGGTGTACAAGTGCCCCTGAAGTGAGCACCAACTGTTGGATTTTAGGTTTTAAAGTTTCTCGCTGGTGTGTTTTGCATCTAAACTCTAACAATTTTTATTTATGGATTCTTTGCACCACTTGTAAATTTAAATAATAAAACACTAATAACTATAGAGATGGGTTTTTGTATATTTTACCGAGTTGTGGCAGGGGGAAAAAGTGAACATATCAATATTAGAATGCTTAGTATATAAATTGTCTCAAGGCTATAAGTGAGTCAGACAAGAAATTCACTATAAGCTAGATGCATCAAAATTAGGGAATATGGGGGTTTAACCTATTGAAGCTTGGGCTAACTCGCCTCACTTTTGTGGAACAGCCAAAGGAAAGTCAATTGATGGTAGGATATAGCCGTGAGGCAACGATTTTTACAAATTTTACCTAATCATTGGGTGCAAAAATATTTTTCACCCTGCGGGATCTCTTCCAACCCTATAAGAGAAGCCAGTTACCATGGTGTAGGTTGTACTATATTAGAAATGGCCTGGGAAGAAGCCTCCAATGGATCCTAATATTTGGATGATGGAGCGTTGCAATCTGACCGCCTCAACTCGTTTTAATTGCCCAATTATTAATAGAAGTGTTACCCTGATTTGAGGGGGTCCACCAGGAATCACTCAGGGACTTTTGATAAAAATTTTTGATTATATCCCTCCAAACCACCTTTATTAATACGTTGGACTTGTAATTTTCTGACAGAATTGAAGCTTGAAGTGAATTGGATGGGAAATTCAGCATAAGCTGAGAGCATCCAAATTTGGTAATATGATCTTTTGACCTATCACAGCTCTTAAGGCTCGCCTCTCTTAGATGAAACAGCCGATGGAGGGCTGGTAGCAGTTAGGATATATCCATGAGGCAGTGATTTAATATATTTCATCCAATAATTAGGTGAGAAGTATTTTCCTCTAGTGAAACCCTCTCCAAGGTTATAAAATGGGGTGGTCGTGGAGTTAGTGCTTGGACTGTTAGAGAGGGGATTGGACCTTCGGAACAACTCCCCTGATTTGGCTTCATGTTTGCCATAACCTGCTACTAACTATAGGGAAATTCAGCCTAGAATGGGAGGAGTAGTGTTGTCCCAATAGGTGAGGTTCCACTTCAAATCAACCAGGATTTTTTTTCCAATGCTATTCATATCAAAACCTAAATCAATTTTTACTACAATATCAGAATTGTAATTGTCTGACATCACCCCCTTCAAGAGTCTTAAGGGGATAATAAAGACAAAGGAACCAGCCAAGAACCCAGTTGACAGTAACTCCTGTGGCAAGGGATTTGATTAAGTACACTTCCTTTTACTTGTAAGTGACTACTTAAAAAGGTCCTTCCAAATATAATGAGCTTTTCCCTTCTTAGAATGATATAATTATGATAGTACAGCAACAAGTCGAATACTTGGAAAGAAGGTGAGGGGGCTGGAGCTCATTAGCGGCTTGACTTTCTTTTGTGACAGTTTTGGATAACTTAAACATAGCCTCTGATTTTAACTGAATGATGTCTGAGTCAATTTCTTCATGGGCTGTTCAGGTTCAGTCCTATCAGAGAAATATCTTTGGCTAATAATGCTTACATTCCAGGATCCCCTCCATACAATACATGGAAAGGAGACATTTTATGATTTCTTGTTAACTGATAAGGTAATCCATGAGGGAACTTGGTAAGTACAGATCCCAGTAAAGTGAATCTGAAGTGTTTTCTTTTCATAACATATAAACAAGAGTTCCATTTGCTCTTTCCACGGTACCTTTGGTTGAGGGGCTATAGGGGGCGAAAAAGAGCTGCTGTGTGCCCATGGAGGTAGCGAAGATCTTCACAAACTGGGAGGTTAAGTTTTCCATTATCACAGAGACAAGAGCCTGGGGCAACAATATCAAACGAACCTATTCTAATTTAGAAAGTGGCCGTGGCCTTGGCCGTTTGAGCAGAAAGAGCCACAGCTTCAACCCATTTGATTAAATGAACAATTCCAACCAAAATATTTCGATTTTCCCCAGTAGTCTGGGGTAGAGGTTCAACCACGTCTAAAATTATGGTGTAGAAGGGTTTTTGAGCTTAGTGGTTTGGTACAGATACTGGGTCATTAAACTGGTTTGTTTTTAAACAGGTCAGACAAGCGTCCAGGACCTCAGTTATGATCTCCATGTTACCCTTCGAGTAATAGCGTTATTTAACCCACTTATAATTCATCCATACTCCGCTATGTCCTAAAATAGAATGGAACTTTAAGATAACAGGTACTCGCTCTGATGGACGGAGATAGGGCAACCCATTTTACCCCTACTTTCTTGAATAGCTTCTCACTTTCTACCTTGGTGTTTCAGGAGTGCCGAGTTAGCATATTTTGTACAGGTTCATCCTCATCCTCCCATGCATCAGGAGCCATCAGGAGGTCATGTAACCTCTCAGCTTTTTATTATGAAAATGAAGGGCAGGCAGTCGCGTCACTTTATCAACGTTCATATGGCTAATTATCTCCTCATGCTCAATTTCCATGTCATAATGCTGGAGCTTCAAATCCTAGCGAGCCAACTGTCTCGTGGGGACCTTCATATTCTTCAACCACCTTAAGGGTGCTTGGTTGGTAACCACTTTGAGGAAGTCCCATGTAAGAAGGGGCGGTAATGATTCACAGCGAGTAGGACAGCAAGGCACTCCTTCTCAGTGACGCTGTAGCTGCGTTCAGCTTTTGAGAGCATCTTACTGTAATAGGAAAAAGGATGATCGACCCCATGGTCATCCAACTGAGCCAAGATTGCTCTTGCGGCGTAGACAGAGGCATCTGTTACAACATAAAGGGCTTGCCATAGTCAGGGTGGTGGATGAATGGCCTTTGTTGCAGTAAGGTCTTCAAGGTCTCAAACAAGGAGTTTTTGTTTGGCACCCCAGTGAAATGGATTGTTCTTAGCCAAAATTTGGACGAGGGGCTCAGCAGTTGGGAGAACTTAGGGATGATTGATTGTAATACCCCATCATGCCCAAGGATACCTGAAGGTTGCGGAGGGCTTTAGGAGCCGGTATCTTGGATATAGCTGCGACCTTATCTTGTAAAGGTTGAATACAATCTTAAGAGATGGAGTGTCCAAGGAAATCAAGCTTTTTCTGGAAGAACGTACATTTTGATTGTTTTAATTGATATTAGAAGCCCACATGCATTAAAACACTTCTTACAAGTGGGCAAGATGATCGTTAAAGGTCTTGAAAAACACTGTGATAACATCAAGATAAAATAATGACGCAGATTGACCTAAGGTCCTGAAAGGTATGATCCATAGCTCACTGGAAAGTGGCAGGCACGTTTCACAACCCTTGTGGTGGTCGTGTAGGTTGTAAGAGATCCTCACTGATAAAAGTTAATTTCTCCTGATCTTGAGGGACAAGATCCATTTGCCAATAACCGCTAGCCAATTAGATTTCGGAAAAGAAGTTAGAGCTGGAGGGTTAGGCTAGGGCGTCATTAATGCGGGGATAAAGTTATTCTTCTTATTAATGAGGTTATTCGTTTGCGGTAGTCCATAAGTACCCAATCAGCGTCATTCTTCATTTTTATGAGCAATAATGGAGATAACCGTGGGCTTTGAGAATTAACCAGCAGCCCCACATCCAGAAAAAGTTTCAGCTCCGTCTTCATTTAGAGCTCTTCAACTTTTTATTTCTTATAATACTTTGATTGAACAGGCCAAGCATCACTAACGTCAATGGTTGAGTCCAGACCTTCATATGTCCATAGTAATTATTAGATTGGGAGAAGATGTCTATATAAATCCAAAAGAGAGTACCCTTTTTTGAGCTCTTTGGGGGTTATATCCTCAAAAATTTGAATGTGGGGCAAAGCTCATATCACTTGATCTTTAGGAGTCCCAGATCTATCATAGACCCAATATAATAGACTTGTCAGATGTCCTCAATTAGAATCAACAGGGCTTCTCCAACCTCCTGATGCTTCTTTATGACCATAACCTTGTTAGTAAGATTCCTCAACAGAAGATGTTGAGTCATTGGTAGGAAGGGTATAGTTTACCAGGCAAGACCTGAGGTTCCAAAGGAATTATCCTACACCGCTTGTTAACTGCAGTAGGCAGTTGCGGAAGATTTGTATAGTAATTTTGGTGTCTACACCTTTTGTTCACCCGCTTTTACTGATCCTCCTTCTGACGCATACAATAGAAGGCCCTCTGAAGCATCCATGGAGTCAGGAAAAATTTATTTTGTTTCTGCCCAACATAGTATAAGTAAGAGTGGGGCGGAAGAGGGGTATATAAGTAAACATGAGTATTCTTTCTTCTTAGGATTATTATTTGTAAAGACTAGGGGAACTTCGTTAATAATAATGAAGAGAAATCCCTGCCCAAGTTGATAATTTCGACATACTCAATAATAAATTGAGTGCCAATGAGCAAGTCCTATTCATTATTTCCAATGCCATAGTAATGGCAGACAGGAGGAGCTCCCAATAATTATGGGTAGAGAAGAGTAAGCTCCAATAGCTCATATGTTGTTTGGCCCTGAAGTTCTTAACTCTTGCAAATAATCTAGTCGGGCGCCAACCTTATTTATCGATGAGCTTTAAAGAGACCACACTCACTGGTGCACCAATTCAAGTTTGGCTAGAACTCGCACCTTATTGATGACAATCTCTACCTTTATTATAGTGCACCAAAAGTAGAGGATAGGGTGAGAACTTCCTTCAAATGGGGTGAAGAGGCAATGCGTTGAGAGATTGAAGGATATATTCTTTGTGCGATTAGAGAGTATGAACCAGCTGAGTAGATTGGATCACTGTATTAATATGCTGGTCAGCATCACTGGTGGTATCAATCACCTCTGAACACCCCAACACCTGTTGGAAGATTTGTCGTAGTATCATAGATATATCTAATCTTTCAGTTCTCAACCTATCCAGTATTTGCACTTCCTTGGGGGCTCCCAGTACACAATAGCCCGCGCCATCGCCAGCCCTTCAGACTCATCATGAGAGGGATTGTCAATTCCCCTCAATGTGTTGCAAATATGAGGCTGTCAAACCGTCTTGTTCTCCTCACAGGGGAGGGCCTTTTGGCGCACATCTACCCTTTTGGCTTTTGGAGGGAGCATCATATCAGCACCAAAATTTGGGGCCAATTGAGGTTACAGGTATTTTGATGTATAGTCAGAGGTGAGGCTGTGGTTGATCTTAAGAATGTTTCTAAGCGACTAGAGAGTGGAGCCATGTTGATGGACCCCTTAAGAGAGAGTGTGGGTGTGATGAAAACTCAACTTATTTTATTGGGATGAATTGGGGTGCAGCTAAGGATAGAGAGCCTGACCTTATAACCCCTGGTTCCCACTGGCCAACCTCTAATGGAGAGGTGCAGTCTAGTTTGGGACGTCCCATGAGAACAGGATTTGGAAGGGTAGTTATCACTGGAGGGGTCAGTATGACTTCCTGGATTGGCGTAACTTCATGGAGATCAGCAACCTTTTAAAAATGCCTCTTTTCTATCCCAAAAATTCCGTAGGGAATGCTTCACTGAGACAATATATTGTGTTAAGGAATGATAAAAGGCTACTCCAGCCAGAATGGTAGCAATCATATCATCTAAAGATAGCATATTAGCAAGCAGGATAGGCTGGGCTGTACTACAAAACCGGTCAATAAATAGGGCAATTGATTCCCCTCAAGTAGAATTATGCACATAAACGCCTGTTTTTCCTATGCGAGTTCTGCGTTGATCCATATTCCTCAATGAGAGCGTTTCTTTACCTCTACCTCAAGTTTTAAGACTGGCCATATAAGGTACCATCACCTCTTGGGCGTAGCGGCTGACGCAGGAGAGGATATGCTTTAGTTTTTGGGGATTGGTTGTCCCATCCATATCAGTTTATAGACAAAGAGGAATGAAGCGATGCTACTTTCACCTGGAGTTACTTTGTCTATAAAAAGGGTTTGGATATAGTTGGGCAGCCTCATGAGAGGCTTGACAAAAGTGAAGTTCAAGAATTTTAAGTTGGGACAGTGCGCTGTATAGCTGCTGGGTAAAGCATCTAGCTGGGGATTGGAAGCCGCGGGGAGGTTCTGCGGGTTATTCACCCATACATCCTCCATTTTTAAAATTGGATTGTGGTGTCCTACCCCTATAGTGAGCTCCGCTTGCTAGAATTCAGGGTTTTTTTTGATGCTCATTGGTGTTTTAAACCCTGAACTTCACAATGTTTTGCAGGTGATGTTACACTCTATACTGCCAATTATATTATTTTTGGGGATATGACCATTTATAATTAAAACAAACAAAACGTTGATAAAAATAATAGATTGTTTTTTACAAAAAATTTAGTGGTGGTGTTAGTGTTAAGAAGAAAACCCCATTAATATCTTGAGGCTTAGTATCTAAATTGAATCAAAGCTTGAAGTGAGTCAGATGGATCCTCCAGCAACTCCATGGGGCACTGGAACCCCTGGTTGAGGGTATTCCAATCCCCAACTTCCCTCATGCTTTTGAGGAAGAGGCAAAATGTGAGATTGAGGAGCTGTCTTTTAATGCGAGCCGCGCCCACATTGATGCAGCAAAAAAAACTTGCTTTTTGACCCCAATTACCCTGAAACCCGCTGGTGCATCAAGTCATTTACTTGTGTGCCTGCTCTCATCACTTTTGATGAGCATCAACTCGCTCAATACGTTGAGGAGATGGACACCACAAGCCTCATTAATGAAAAAACCCACAATTATACCTCCTTATGACACATGTTGCTGATGCTCCACCCCAATGCTTTCCACTATGGTCCTCCAGATAAAGCTGGCGCTGGACAAAAGGTTCCTCAAATCTTCCTCCCCTTCTGATATGGCTTCCTAGGCTGTTAACAGACGTGCCATATTAGGGTTTTTTATTCTAATATTCCCTTTATTTGGCCCATTTGCAAATAAAGATTCATGTCAGCTTCCCTTTTTGGTTGGTCACCAATAGTGTTAAAAAGAAGTTAGTCAGATGGAAAATTAAGTATAAGTGGAGTACATCTAAATTTGGTAATAATGGCTTTTGGACTATCATTAGTTCTTAAGGCTCTCCTCTCTTATATGGAATAGCTGATGGAGGGTCAATAGCAGTTAGGATATATCCATGAGGCAGTGATTTAATATTTCACCCAATCATTGGGCGGGAAAATATTTTCCTCTGGTGAAACCCCATCAAGGTTATAGAATGGGGTGGTCGTGGAGTTGGTGCTTGGACTGTTAGAGTTGGGATTGAACCCTCGGAACAACTCCCCTGAGTTGGCTGCTCTTTGCTATAACCTGCTATTAGCTATAGGGCGATTCTGCTGAGGATAGGGCAGTAATATTACCCCAATTAGCAGAGTTCCACTGCAAATCATCCAGGGGTTTTTTTATAATGCTATTCATATCAAAGCTGAATCACTATTACTATAGTATATGACTTTTAATTGTCCATCATGGGTTGAAGTATGTAATGTAGGCCTCTGTCTAATTATTAGGTAAATTCAAATTAAAATAAATGAATATTTTGTTTATGTATTTTATCAGACCAGAGGTTAAGACCACTTAATTTAGCTTTATAAAATTTATATTATGCTATGCAAGACAAAGTGGCTAAATACTTAAGATAAAAACATACAGATCATTATGAATAACTTTAAATTATTCATATTATAATTTAGCACCAAAATAGTGCTTTTAACTTCTCTTAGGTCTTGTTAACTGATTGTAAAGCAATTTTATATTATTAAAAAATAGTAAGATTGGCTAGTAACTCTCACTGTCATACTACCCTGTTTCTATGACTTTTATTTTAATTTTTGATATTTGTTGGGATTTTGGATATGACCAAATTATCCCACTCAAATAAGATTATAAAACTAATTGTCTGATATTGGATTTAACCTGATAGTTGATATGAGAGCTATCATATCATATAAAATGAATATTATTCAGTGAATTATTCAGAATGGATATTTTTAATAACTGGGTTTTGATCCACCATATTGATAATGTTTTGTCAGGTATTGTTCTAAACAAAAAACCTTAAGTAGTCAAAAATTTACATTGATAGTTTAATTGTCTTTTAGTAGTCAATCAGGTTTTATTGCTATTTGTCTAAGGACTTTATTAGCTGCTAGATGCGTGATGCCGCCTTGATAGCACCTGGCAATGTAACCTTTTAGGTATAGTGATTTGCTGGTTATGGAAGAGTCCCATTACCTAAGCAGGTTGCTAACCTGATATGGGAGAATCGCTAGGTTGACAAAGGCGCTGGATCACATTCTTCATTTCAATCCAGAGAAGAACGCGTTTGAGTAGGAGAGTCAACCTGACTAATCCAATGAGGAAAATCATCAATTTGCGCTACCCTGAAGGATGATTTTAGCAGCAACAGCTTCCATTTACCAGTGAGGCGCCATCAGAAGAGTTGGGTGCCGAATCCCCTATATATTCCCTTCAAATTATTTAAAAAAGTGGAATATGATTCGTGTAGATAATTTAATATATTTAAAATTGTACATTTATTATATATTGTTTAAAGTCAAGTTCTCCGTGGTTCCTAAGTTAAGTAAAGAGCCACTGAACCTAGTCTTATAATAAGTTATACAGAAGAAAGAAATAGAAGTTGACCAAGAAGGACAATGAACTATGATATCAGGATAAGTCTAAGGAGAGACCTCTAAGTCATAATTGAGAATCAAGTCTTAAGTGTAGAAGTTCCATTAGAACCTCTGAACTTGCTGTCAGTAGGTTAAGCTCTGTTGTTGTGTCCAAGAGTTGGCAATTCTAAGGAGAAGTTGAAGGGAGAGAAATGCACTTATTATTTAGGGCGTTGCTTACCTTCACTAATGAGTTAAAGGATTGTTGTACCTGTTCAGAAGAGAATTCAGAGCAAGTGAAATATTTGGTCGTGAACTACTCAACTGGATACTAGTCTCCATACTAGTATCATTCACCCACATATTCATATTATTTATTAACGATTACCATTTGCAGATATATAGAACCTGTGCAAGAAAATCTTGGGAGCAGAAAGGATTATAATCCTAAAAGAGAAAAGTCAAAGTTTATAGAGTAGTCATCATCCCAATGTAGGAAGTTGAGTGTCAATAGTTCCCAATTTTCACACTGATTTTAAATGAGTAGTTACCGCACTGCCTCTGAGTACTTTCAGACGCTTTTGAAGCATGCCTTGGATTGCATTACCAGCTCTATGGTACAAAAGGTAATTATGTTCCACCTTTTACTTGGCCCTCAATTTTGCGCAAACCCAAGTGGTTCCTTGTAGCCCCTGATTTTCCCTCAGAGCAGTATGAACTTTGGCCTTTGAGTTAAATAAGAAATCTCTTCATCTACGAGACTGTGCCATTATTAAAATGGCATAGGAAGTGTACATTCTCAAAAGTTTTGGACTTCCCCTTTAAATGAAGTACTTTGACAAAAGCTTTATATTTAAAAGCCAACGCCATTATTGTGGAAACTGTTCCCTTAATATACAAAATTCCCAAATCCCACTATGCGCATTCAGATTACTGTGGTTGCAACCCTCATGGTCCAGTTTGCTGTTTTGCCCTCCATCCTATCCCCATCGAGCTCAAAAGGAGCTAACTGAAATACTTCCTGCCAAAGGCTCTGACCTCATACTTCATTTTGTGGTCCTGAACAGAGCCAGCTATCTCATCAGGACTTATGCTTTTGCATCATTATTCACCTCTTCCGTGACAATCCCCTAAAAATACCCTTAAGCCATTATACTCTAAGTCCCTGCCCACTCTTTTTAAGGATTTAAGATGACAGTGGGAACACCATCTTCTCTTCCAGAAAAGATTTGGCCAATTATACAAGTGTATCATTCCATTAAAGCATCTTGAGACTCTCTCCCCTTCCCTACTTAGATTTCCAGCCTCTAAACCTCAAATCTTTTATTTGGTGTTTAATCATCCAACAATGTTGAAATCCTCACAAGGATATTCTTGCAGGTACTTGGCTGCAAGATCGCAACAATTTAACAGATTCAGGAGTACTAAAAAACTCAGCAGCTGCTGAAGAACTTAGGACTAGGAAGCAGACCACAAATATGGTTTAAGTTAAAATTTTGATATGAATATGATAATTATAACTTTACTTAATGAAAACTTGGGGTCATTTGTACCACATCTTTAAAAAAACCCATAATCATAGACTGGGTCAAAACTATGGTCATGCGGTACTTAATATATCTAAATTAATTTTATAAACTAAAATTAAGGCACAAAAAGGTGGCTAGACTTCAGTGGTTTGTTCCTCATTGCAAAATTTGGAACACCTATATGGGAATCGAGGCATGACAAGCTTTTTGATATGCATTTTTTGACTTTTCAATATTCATGTCTATCTGATTAATCTGGGGTTAAGACTCAAATTGATTATCTCTCTGATTTCAATCCAAATCCCTATTCAATGTGACGCGTTTTAAATTCAAAGTGACATTTTATGATCTAGCAATCAGTTTTAACTAAATGTAAGAGCACCCTATCAAATTCTTTAAAATCTTTTTTACTCTGGAATGACGCAGTCCTAGGTTATTGGTCAACAGCATATATGACGAATTCACATGAAAAGACCTATTATATTATAACCAATCACCCACCATAACAATATTTTCTCTTCAATCAATTACAGGATTTATTAGTTCTGATTTGTGGGTTAAATATTATACCCCTTTGGAACTCCCTGTAGGGATGAAGGAGGTGTTATGCCACTCATCCTTCATTCATGAGGACTGGAGACCCAACATTCCTGGGTGTTAAATTGTAAGCTTTAATTATTTTGGTTAAAAAGTCTTCCCTTAAGGCACAATTCCTTGAGTGATAAATCCCAATTATTTTTTCATTCACAAATGATATAAAGTAGTCCAAATTGTTGGCACCAAAAATAGAGTAGACTCTATTCTCTTAAAACATCATTTTATAGGAGATCAGGGGGCTCTTACTGGTAAATCTCCAAGCGTTTCCAAGCTAAGATCTATAATAATTACCAATTGAGGATTCTGCGACATTCTGGGCACATATTTTAAACATGATTAATCGCCACATATATTGGGTTTAAACTTTAATATTAGGGGGTTTCAGGAAAGTCTTATCTGATTGCATCAGTTGGGGCTGATTCTTAATATCAAAAGACTTTAAATTAGTCTAAAGTTATCCCAAAAGTAATTTCATCCAATTCATTCGAGTGTGTTCAAATTACTTCATCTAAAACACATAATTCCCTGATTTGGGTAGAAATCTTAACAACGCCCCCTCTAAAACTTGGCGTAGGGGAAAAACAGCCTGAGAAATTGACGGTGTATGCAAATTACCACGGTGCCCTGAGCGACCTCCATAATTTAGTATTCATTACCCTATTTGTAGATAACTTTATAGTGCCCCAACCAGTTTGGTTTCCAATTTGATATTGTGACCTCCAGGCCGATGGTGGTAAGCTAGGACTAAGTCCCCCAATTGGAAGGTGTGCAGAGGTTAATGCTTGTTATTAAAGCAATTAATTTATCAGTGGTAGCCAAAAAATTCCTAGAATTCAAATCTTATAGCTGGATAATATCAATGGCAACGCTTTACATGTTAATATTGTGAGCTTCAGGAGAAGCTTGATATAACATAGCCTTCACTTTAGAGGGCAGTAGGTAGTTTCTTCCATATAATGCCTGAAATGGAGACAACTTAATAATGCGATGATAGCTTGTTCTATAGGCCAAAATGACACTAGGCAAATATTAGGGCCAAGGGAGAGGGATAGTCATGGCAATTTTCTGAGGAGTTAAATTGAGAGTACCATTTACACGCTCTACAATTCCATTGATTAAAGGATGGTATGGTGCGGAAAATAACCGAGTGTATCACGTTAGTTTAGTTAAATTATTCATCTGCGATGAGCAGAAATTTTGACCTTTATTGAATAGAAAAATGTTAGGGAACCCATGCTGGGTGATAATCCAATTATATAAACGTGACGGTGGCTAATGCTGAAGTGGAGGATAGAGATATAGCTTCAACCCAATTAGTTAAGTGATCCACGGCTAGGAGGAGGAAATGATAACCATTCAAGGGCTTGAGGGAGGGGTCCCACAACGTCAATACTTATAGTATGAAAAGGTTCATAGGGTGGAACCTTTTAATATTGAGGTCAGGGATTAGGACCAGTTTGACTTTTGCATACCAGGCAAGACTCTAATACATTTTGGATCAAAATAAGAATTCCTTCCCAGTAACACGGAACCTTGAGCCATTGGTAAAATTTTTCAAATTCCTTCATGGCTGACTTGGCAGACGCCCCTTTAATATTATGCTGGTTCAAGCCAAAGGTCGTATATAGGGCAACCTTTTTTGATATACAAGTTTGTACAGTTTGCCATTTTAACTTGAAGATTTGCTAATTTTTTATAAATCTTACTGAAGGTTCAGGGATTCATCATCCATATAAGTGATTGAGCTAAGAGGTCATAGAGTCGATCTTCCTCAGAAATTGGTTAAAGTTAATATGGGGAGCCTGGATAGACGAGTCACATTAAGGTTATGGGCTCTGGTCGATAGATGATGGAAAAATCGTAGCTTTGAAGTCATAACGCCCATCAGGCTAACTTCCCATCAAGATCCTTCATTTGCTGTAGCCATCACAAGGAATCATGATTGGTGATTAAGGTAGAATGTTTCTTAAATTAATAAGGTGGGAAATTCTTAATAGCCAATAGATTCACCAAGCATTCACATTTTTAATGCTATAATTGCATTTGGCTCTGTTTAGAGGTTTGCTATAATAGGCGATGGGATTAACCATCAAGTTACATTGTGATGAGATAGTACGGCCCCTATGGCTTATTGCTAGCATCAGGAAAAAGGAGAAACAGTTTAACAAAATTATGATTTATAAGAACTGGATAGTAGGAGAGAGAGACATGTAATAGGTAAACGGACTGCTGTTGCTCTTCTATTCACTGGAATGGTAAACCTTTCTTCAATAAAAGTACTAAAGGCTTGGAGGTATTAACAAAGTGTAGAATAAATTGGTGATAATATTCTTCCACTACTAAAACCTCTACATAACGTTGGGATTTAGGTTGAGGACGTTTTAAAATGGCAATAACCTTGTCATTCATTGGGGATATTCCAGCTTTGCCTACCTTATGACCCAAAAAATTACTTCGCTATGAAAGAAGAAGAATTTTCTGGCTTTAGTTTTAGTGAAGCATGCCATAATTGCTGGAAAGATTGCCTGAGTTGAGTATGCGCCCAGTAAAAGTTCCAAAAACATTAATATTGTCAAGATAAACTAGCACACAAGAACGTTTCAAGTCACCTTAAACTCCATCTATGGAGGGTTGGAAGGTGGCAGGGGTGTTAAATAACCCCTGCGGCACTTAAGTGGCTCAAATAGCCCTTCACTTGAAATGAGGGCATAATTTATGATCCTCAAGTTACAAATTAATTTGCCAATACCCGCTGTCAAGATACATAGCTAAAAGATATGGAGAAACTAACATTAAGCGTAAGGAATCATCTATACGCAGCAGTGGATAGCTATCTTTTTGTGTGATAGAGTTGAGCTGGTGATGATCCATGACAACCTGGTGGCCACCACCCTTTTTCTAAATTAATAGAAGTGGGGAAGCCCATGTGCTTTTAAACAGAAAAAGTAACCCTGCTTCCAAAAGTTGCTGTAATTCTAGGGCCACTTGGGCAAACTCAATTTTGGATTATTTATATGGCCGAGATTTGATGGAGGGTAATCCTTGGTCTCAATATTATGAATTACCACCAATTATTATCCATTTTCACTCGCTCCCAAGGAAAAAATATAGCAATACTCCTCAAAGAGGTTTTCAGCATTCTAACGTTCATTGGGTGTGTAATTGTCTCCAATTTTACTTTCAAACAGAGATATAATGAGTAGGGGGTCAAATCTTAAATCTTATAAAAAGAGCCAAAAGAAACTCACGTTGGTGTTATTTTAATAGGCATAATTTTACATAAGTGATAGAGCATATTGTGGAACTTAGATGGTTTGATCTTTTAAATTACTAATAGATTAAATATAGAATTCTTGTAGGCAGGATCTAAAATCCCAGGGCAGTCCAATACTTCTTTTATCGAAGGGTTTGGATGTCCACTTAGCTCCAACACTTGATTTGGAGAATGTGATCATGATCCCCTTATACACAATAATCTGTAATTCAGTAGGTATCTTAATCTGATGGGGGCATATATAGAGATCCCATATTTTGGCATCCACAGCCTTAGGGGGTAACTTAGTTTTTTCTCCAAAGACTTGATATTGACCTTTATAATTAGAGAATGATATTTGAGAAGGAATGAATGTTTATTGGGGGGTTTCTTTACTTTTATCTAAGAGTTTAGATATTAACAGGATCCAATACCCTAATAGAAAAAGGTATTTTTCTTTATGGTTGATAATGTATTTTAACTCCCACATTAGTTGAACTCTAGTAAGCAACTTAAAAACGTTGTTCTCTAAAGTTATAGTGGGGGCAGTAATTAAAAGCCTCCTAAATCAGAGGGGTAAGGCGGGATGCGCCCCTTTTTCTTATTCCAATTACTTCCGTCCCATATTCAGCTTCATAAATCAAGTCTGGAGCCATTTTTATTTTCTGGATAAGTTGGGAAGATATAACGTTAACTGGTGAGCTGATATCAATTATTGTTAGGCCTTTAACCTTGTGAACTACTACCTCTACTTGTACCACCAAAGATATAAACCAAAATTAATGGCTATAAACTGACATTAGGGATTTGTAGTGAAGCAAGAGTAGATTTATCTGTATCCAAGCTTGGGATTGTTCAAAATGTTTGAATGTTTTATTTGCAAACTCTTGGCTTTCTATAGAGGAGCTAAACTCTAAAATTTGTGTTTGTTTTATTCAATAAAAAAAATAAAAAAGCTGAAGATCTTTATTTCCTTGAATAGAAAAAGGTATACTGACTTCTGCAGGCATAGCTAAAACAAAACATCCTGAGGTGATGAAAGTAAAAAGGGACAAGAACAAGGGTCCTGACTTGATTGTCATTAGCATATGGAGCCTCCTGCCCTATAGTGAATGATCTTTTTACATCTTATTTGGACGACTGAAACCAAAGCTTATATTTTGGTTGTTTCTCTTGTAATAAGTGCAGAATGATTCAGGTTTAAGCGAATCAGGGGGTGTAACTGTTAACAGTTAGGACCGGGGCTTATCAGTACTAAAACGAAGCCCATTGGGTTTATGTATTTTGGCAGGACACTCCAGAATGGCTTCTTTAATATCTAAGAGAAGTAAAGTTGGACTTCACCACTTTAAGATAGAAAATAGTATTAGTCATATTTTAAAACACCAAAAACGAGGTAGTGATAGCATCATATAGCTTAAGATAATATCATGCAACTAACATTTGAGTCACGATTTACAAAGAATGAGCTAACTCAAGAATGGTCTTTCCTAATTAAGGCTTATTCCCATAAAGTTTTATTTTTGGTTGGATAAGGTTAGGTCGCTCCTGAATTCCAAAAGCAAGGCAGGCTTGGCTTCATTCCATGTACATTAATGCATTAGATGAGGGGCCATAGTGTCTTGAGACACGTGGCTAAGAGTCCATCAGGTGTTTAAGTCGTTGGTTGTTAGCGGCTTCTTCCATAGAATTTTCATAGCAATATAGGAAACAGAAGATGATCACTTCTCCAGGGACGTACTTTTCTTAATGAGGGTTAAATCTACCACTTGGGACTTGGAGCCTGGACAACATGAACTGAAACTGGGGGCATGACATTACCTAATGAATTAATGGTATCTCATGAATATTCTTGAGGATAAAGCGCATCCACTTGATTTTGTAGGTCGTTAGTATCTTTATTTTTAAATCTACTCGATCATGGAGGCACAAAGGCCAATTTTGTAATGATGGGCTGGTTTAACTGCAAAATTTCAATTTTTTGAATAAGTTTTGGCATCTCAAAGTTTGAGTTGGTGTTTCTTGGTGGCGAGCACCCTTTGCTCCAAGACATGTAACACAGCGGGTAGGGTTGCCAAGTTCTAAGGCGTTTTTGATGAGCATTTTGAGAAATTTCAGGGGAGAGAGGAACTCCATCCCAAGTGATTTGAGTTCCTTTGATGACGCGTACTAATTGGAAATTGAATTTTTGCATTTGCTAAACTAATGCCTGGTAACGTTCGTTGGGGATTCCCAGGCCAGCACTAGGTCCAGAAGGTCACTGGCCTAAAGGACCCGTCCACCATCTTGTCCATCACGACCAGGGGTTCATGCTCTCCAGAAACTCCTTGTGGCCATGAAGAACGGAGATTATCCTGGGCATTACATACTTTTTGGATTATTTCTTCAACAACTGGAGTGTTTGTCCATGGAGGTCATATAGTTATCAACTTCAACTTGTAACTTGACGATACAATCTCTGACCTGATTATATATGGTGACCTAAGTTGACTAAAACAATTAGTGAGTTCCATTCAAACAGATCTCATGATCCATTCATCCAGATGTCTAATACAGCTGCATCTCATTGATAATTTTCTAATTTTTCAATATAGAATTTTGGTTTTCAATTCCAAAATGAGAGGAAAATTGTTAATATTAGAGGAGTTGTAACTTTCATTTCTCCATTAACTGCAAATGATGGAGTAGTTCATTATGAAAGAACATGGCTACTTGTAGCAGATGGTACAAGGTGTGATGTACAATTTTGATGCAGATAGCATACCAAACGCCCAGCTCCAACCTGATCTCCATCAAGCAAAGAACTTTAGATCAAATTCACCATAGAGGCTGAAACTTCAAGAGCTTGTCTACTATTAACTTGGCCACCAGAGACAAAGGCTCACTGACAAGAGGAGCTGTATGGCTTTATCAAAGTCTTGTAGTTGAAATTGATAATGCTCTGCAGATGGAGCGGGAGGTCCTCTCTAACGATGAGTGAAATAGAAGGTTACAAGTCGCCATCGTTTTTCCTAAATGCATATTGATTTCCCAGTCACTAAGATGGGTGGCATCACAATACAAGGATTTATCCAAAGCCAAATCATTATTGTTCATTGTAAAAATAATTTTACCTTGAACTTGGTATAAACCTGGAAAGAAGCACCATTTTTCAAGAAAGGGTTGCTATACCACTCACCCATTATTTTTGAGGCTTTGAGACCCCAAAGTTACAGGATGTTGGATTATAAGTTTATATTTCTTTCCCAAAAAGGCTTCACTCTGGATACAATTCCTTAAATGATAAATCCTAATCTTTATTCATGCATAAATGATTTAAAGTAATCCAAGTTGTTAATGGCAGAATTAGAGTAGACTATATTTGCTTAGAAACATCATTATATAGAAGATAAAAGAGCTTTCTTGGTAAATCTTCAAGGGTTCTAATTTAAAATCTATACTCATTACCAATTGGGCATTCGGCGACATGCTGGGAACTTATGTTGAACAGGATTTGATCGCCGCATAGATTGTTTTTGACCCTCAATATTAGATGGTTTCATGTGAGTAGTATTTGATTGCATCAGTCGGAGTTGATCCCCAATATTGAGAGGACTTGAAATTAATCAAGTATAATCCACAATATAGTTTTGTTTATTTCATTAGATAGGGTTCAATTCCCTTCATCCAACATACACATTCCCTATTTCAGATAGGAATCCTGATACCCCCTTCAAATCGATAGAAGGAGGTTGTTTTCTATTAGAAGGTAGCACTAAATTCAAGTTAGTGCATTGGTGAAATTCCGCATTAGCTCGCCTATTCACCAAAATTAAGCATTAAATATTAGTATATGATCAAGATTATTCCGCTGAGGTTTAGATGTAAAGTCATTAACACAATAAACACTATACCGCCATGAGTTAGATTTGGGATTTCAAATAATAATATTATAACTATTCAACACTCCAACATACTTCTCCTTTAGTTGAATATCCTATTTTTACCATTAACCCTTCAAGGATGTTGGGGGGGAATATGGGCTTAAAAATTGTCAATGTACTTTGTTTATAGTGTCTACAGAGGCAAGAAACATAATAGAATATTCATCTCCCAACTTACATGTGACAACAAAAAATCCTTCCATTGGGTCTTAAATTTGCCACTTCTGGGGGTGATGTGATTAAAAAGTATAGAACCAAATCTGATTAAAGAAAAGAGGGGAGAGGTTGCTAAGCTAATTAGCTGCCTGGTAACCTTTAGTAACAGCTTTTGCTAAGTTGGTCATAGCTAATATTATAGATGATAAATTTTTAGCTAATCTTTTTAAAGTTTTGTCAGTATTGTCAGTCCTAGAAGAAAAATTATCTTTATCCAAGAGGGAGGGTACCCCAGGTTTTTGAACATATAAGATGTGGAAAGGAGACATTTTAAAGATTCAATGGTAACTAATACAATATGCCATGAGCGCACTAGGCAAGAATTGAACCCAGTGTAGAGGGTCTGAAGAGGCCATCTTTCATAAAATAGAAACCAAAGATTTATTTTTCTCTTTCTATGGTACCATTTGTAAAAGAGTTATAGTGTTTAAAAAAGCTATTGTGCTCCCATGAAGGTAGCCATGTAATTAAACACTCTAAAGGTGAATTCTTTCCATTGTTGCAGAGAAAAACCTGAGGGGCAACCATGGAGAGTGAAGATATATTGATGCAGTAATGTTGCTTTATCCTTGGCAATTAGGGCCTGAAGAGCAACGGCTTCAACCCATTTCTAAAAGTGATCAATGTCTACTAGTATGTTTGATTTCCATTGGTAGTCTGGGTAGGGGACCTTACCACATCTAAGCTTGTTGTGTGGAATTTATTGTAGATGGGTAGTAGGTTGATTTTTAATATTTGATTTTGAAACTGGATTGCTTTTTAGAAGTTACGCAGGCAATTAAGACTTTGACAATTAATTCTATAATTCCATCCAAATAGTACCAATCTCTAATCCACTCATAGGGTTTCCACACTCCGCCTTGCCCAAGGGTAGAGTGGGCCTCCAGGATAGAAGGTACTCGTTCTGAAGGCCAAAGATAGGGCAACAAACGTTCCTCTACTTTTTATATAACTCCAAACTCTCTATTTTCGTGTTGCAGGAGTGTTACACTAGCATTTTCTTAACTGGCTCATCCTCATCAACCCAAGAAATCTGGGGTCATAAGGAGTTCATGAAATTTCTATTCTTCACTATTATCTAGATGAAAGCAGCAAGCGATTCAACCAATCACCTTTAATGTGTAAAGTCCCAGTTAGTGTTTGATCTTCATATCATTATTTGAGAGCTTCAAGGTCCAAAGGGCAAACGTCCTGGAGGACACTTCATATTAAGTAACCACTTTAAGAAGGCGTGGTTTGTAATAATGGTAAAGATGGTACCTTACAAAAACAATATTATTTACAGAAAGTAAGACAGCAAGGCACTCTTTGTTTGTGACGATAATTCTGAATTTAGCTATCAAAAGCATCTTGCTGAAATATAAAACTGGAAATCCACACCGCTTTCATCCATTTGAGCCAGGTTTGATCCAACAGCATAGTCAGAGACATCGGTGTAAAAAATGAAAGGTTTATCATAATACAAAGGTTGTAGGATAGGGGCTGTTATAACAAATTATTAAAATCTCAAATGCGACCTTTTGTTCAGGACCCAATAGAAAGGAGTGTCGTAGGCAATAGTCAAATGAGAGGCTCACTGAGCTGAGAAAACTTTGTGATAAATTGATGGTAATACCTCATTATTTCTAAAAACATTTGAATCATTTGTAGGTTTTGAGGCGGAGGAATATTTTGAGATTGCTTCAACTTTATCCTGCAGGGGTTGAATCCCTTCCTGGGATATAACATGTCTAAGAAAGCCTAATTTTTTTATAAAAGTGAATTTTGATGATTTCCAATTTAAACTTTAGAATCATGAAGGCGTTGACAAATTTATTAAGAAAAGATTTTTCTCTAAAATCTTAAAAAAAAACCGTGATGTCATTAAGATAGACTATTAGCAAACTAGCTTAAGATCTTGTAGTATATGATCCCTTTTCCCTGGAATGATGCAGGTGCATTGCACAACCCTTAAGGTAGTTAAGCGGGCTAAATAGGGCTTCACTGCATTTAATAACTCATTTTACCTGATTTTTTGGGAAATGTTCATTTGCCAATAACTGCTGGCCAAGTTCATAGCGGAAAAAATATAGAACCAGAGAGTTGTGCAAGAGCATTATCAGTGTGAGGGATAGGATAAATATCCTTTTTTGAGGCTCTTCAATCCTTGGTAGTCCATAACTACCAAATGATCTCTGTTTTTTATCTAATAAGCGAGATAGGAGAAGCAGAAAGTTTTGGGAAGTTTCTAGCAGCCCAAAGTTTAGTATCTGTTTTAGCTCTGTCCTTATTTATTGTTCTTTGACCTTTCACTAACAATAAGGTTTAGATTAAATAGTACTGGCATCAACAACATCATTTGCGTGGCTCCATTCATTTACTTGCCCAAAATCAGTGTCAGATTTAGAGAAAATATCAATATAGTTTTTTTAGTTTAGAGTGAACTCTTTCAAGCTCATCTGAGATCAGTTCATCTGAAATTTGAACGTTAGTCAGAGTATATATCAATTTGTCTGTAGGTAAGCCCAAATATAACATCAAACCAAGAAAGTGAATTTTGACAATATCCTTAATTGGGATCAGCAGGACTTTTCCTATCTCCTGATGTTTTTTACAATGATGTCCTTATTATTAATATTTCCTAATGAGAATTTTGAAAGGTCGCTGTTAGAACTGATCTAGGATTTTAGGCAATACTCAAGTCCTATAGAGGGCTAACTCCATCAAAGCTTTTTAGGTATAATAAGAAGTTTAAGGAATTTGCAATGTAGCATTGGTGTCAATCACTCGTTGTTCACCAGACTTAATTACTATCTCTTAAAAAAGCTTTTAATGGAATAACTCTGAAGCGTCCATTGGGTCAGAAAAAATATATTGGTAATTCACCTGGCCGCTGTTTAATGTATAGATAATTAAGATGAAGAGTACTTGACCAAGAAGGAGAATTCTTTATTGTTATGCTTCTTATTGTTTACAACCAGAGGACCCCTCATAATCAAGGAAGAAGAGATAATCCTGTTTCATGTTGGTAACTCCATTGCACTTGAGCATATAAGAAAGCCATTGAGCATATCATAAAGTATTTTGTCCAAGGCCATAGCAGTTGCCGACAGGATAAGCTCCCAATTTAAATGGGTAAAGAGGGGTATGACTGTGTAGCGCAAGTACTGTTTGGACCCGCAGTTCCAACTTTTGGGAGTATTTCAGTTCAGGCGACCATTAATCACTCTCAATAAGTTTGAGGATAACATATCTATTGGGGAACTAGTTTAAAAGGATGGCCATAGCCCTTATCTTGTTCATGACATCTACCTTGATTATAGTTTCATCAAAGTTGGGGGGAGAGCTAGAGCCTCCTAAGACGAAAAGTTAAGCAAGCTTTTGAGCTGTATCAGGATATTTATCTTTAATGTATTGCAAGGTATGAACATGCTGTATAGCTTGTAACAACAAGGCAAGGAACTGGTCAGCGTCACTAGTGGTATTGTTAACCTCAGAGAACCCCAGAACTTTACTAAGATAGGTTTCAACTGGTGTCAACTTTATATACTCCTTCAGGATCAACCAATCAGGTATATATACTTCAACTGGAGCTCCTAGGACATTAATCAAACGTCTTCATAAACCCCTTCAGATCTTTCATCTGAGGTGTTATCTTTAAAAGTCGGAAGATCAATAGGAGAGAGGTAAGAGTCAGGCAAGTCAGGTTCATTGTCATGCTTCCAATGACACACATTATCAATATGCCCTTATTTGTTGCAGTGGATGCCCCTGGGGCGCTCAACTATCATTTTTGCCATGGAGAAGGCGGTTTGGTTTCAAAGGCGATTATATTGATCTCTCTTCTGGATAGCTTTAGCAGTACCTTGGGTGCAGGTTTCACTGTGAAAACGTGCAGGGAAGATGCCAAGAAAGTTATGGACTGCATCTTGAGGGATGTGAAAATTGAGCTGTTGCGGAAGGCCCCTTGGTTGAGGGCGTGGGGAGAGGAAAAATTAACTGAATTTACAATGCAAACTTGGGGAGAAATGATGAAATGGAGCGCTGCCCTATCACAATGGTGCACTCTGGCCAATCTCACGTGGTGGAGGTATGTCTGGTTCTAGCTGCACTGAGAGGGCACAGGGTTCGAGATGCAAACAGGCATGAAAGTGGCCATGGGGGGCATCATGGACTCCCTCTCCAGGATACGGTTGAAAAACTAATTAATGGTATAGACTTATGATTTTAATACATCTACTTGGTAGTCTCAGGTATATAGGAAATCAACCACCTCTAAAAGAGCTACCTTAAAATTGCGTAAACCCAGAGAGAGCATTTTATAGAAGCAATGTGCATCATCAAGGAGGGTTGAGCGGCCAATCCATTCATAATGACAGGTAGGCGTCGTCAAGGGATAACAATTTTACAAGTAACAGCGGTTGGGCTTCACTGTAGAGCCTATCAACAAAAGTGGCAACCAAATCTTCCATTTTGCATGCTAAGGCACATAAAAGCAAGTTTATTTCTTACTTGAACTCTGCTTTGAGCCAAAATTCTCAATTTAAGCACTTCATCAAACTCCACCCAGGTTCTAAGGGTGTCCATAAGAAAAACCATCATTTCTTGGTCCATGCGACTTAGGCAAGATAGGATGTGTTTTATTTTCTGTTGATTGGTAATTTCTTCCATAGCAAATTTATGGATGTATAATAAATAAGCAATGCTACTATCACCTGGGGTAAAATTGTATTTTAAGGCGGGGTTTAAAGGGACGAGGCTACTCCCTATGAGAGCATAGACAGCAGGAGCAGCCCCATGGGTATCTTGAAAGGGACGCCGTTTGAAGTTCTTAAGGTATGAGAAAGTTTTGGCTAGTTTCTGTTCCAAAACAGCTATTTTTGGCTCATCTGCAACAGTGTTGTTAAAAGGACTTCCAACCCAAACGTCCTCCAATCTAGGTTAAGGATGTGGTGTACAGGGCCCCTATAGTGAGCACCACTTGTTGGAATATGAGCACTTTTTGTGCTCGCAGGTGCTTTTTTAGCCCTAGATTTCAACATTTTTGCAGACTGGAGTTTCAAGACTATTAGCTGCTTTTTATAGAGGTCAGGGAAATCTTCTTACAACTTAAATAAAAATCTGAAATTTAGCACTAAAAGAAGATATGATTTTTATATATTTAACTTTATTAGTGATACTCTCAGAGTTAAAGAGTGAACCCTTATTATTTCACGCATCATAGTAAATAACAAAATTGTAGGCTACTAATGGGGGTAGGTGAGAACCTATAGTAAGCAGGGGTAAACTTGATTCTATTTAGATGGAATTTTCCAATATCAATAATGCTTAGAATTCACTTCACATCTTGACAGGGCTTAGATTTAGGTATCGTGTTCTAAACTTGAAGGATGTAATCATGAGGTAGCAGTTTAATATAATTTCTCCAATTGGCTACCTGACACATAGACTTAGTTTGGCCACCTAATGGATTTCCTGTTGATTGCTTGGTTAGTAAAATATTTTCACATCCTGGCACCCCTTAGGTCTATAAAAAGGGTGTTTGACTTAGACTTTAGCACCAGATTTGAGTTGACGCTGGGTGTACTCCCCCATCCTTTAACTATTAAATATTTGAGGTGGGTTGACCATGGGATAAAAAACCACAATGAGAATTTCTTCTAGCCAGTACAGGCTCAAACTCAAAACCTGCACTAGGGTGGAAGTAGTTTTGCCTTCCAGGCTACCCACCTTTCCCATCATTTAACTAACCTCACTCAAAATATTCCTCTTCTTAAGTAAGAAGGCAATTGTCTCACATTACCTCCTTCAAGAATGTTGGGGGGAAAATAGGGGCTTAATAAGCGTCCAAATACTAAGCATATTTTGACTCTGTTAGCCAAGGTCTTTATGGAATAATCTTCGCCTTTCTTGTAGATGATGACAAAAGGGATCTCCCAGATTGATCCAAGCTTGCCGCTTCTAGGAGTGATGCAATTATGGAAATACAGGAATATGGTGGAAAATTGGAAGGTAAATGAGCCCGAGGCTCACTTGCAGTATGTCCTTCTTTAGTGACATTCTATTCCAAATGGTCATAGCCTCTGATTGTGATTGATTGATTTTCTGGACCAATTTTTCTCATGGCTTGCTCAGGGTATGTCCTATCAAAGAAAAATTCTTTGCCTAATAAAGCCAGCACCCAGGTTCTTATCTATACAGAACTCAAAAAGGAGACATTTTAAGGATGCGGTGGTAAATAATATGGTAGGCTCAAGAGCACTGGGTAAGTAAAGATCCCATTGAGGAAGGTCTAAATTGGACATTTTTTGTAGTATAGAGACCAGTGTTCCATTAACTTTCTATAGTGCACCATTTGTATATGGGTTATAGGGTGCCAAGATAAGTTGTTGCGCTCCTATGAAGGTGGCGATCTTTACCACTCTGGAAGTAAAGTTAGCCATTGTCTCAAAGTAGGGCCTTAAGCAACCATGCCAACTTAAGTTTTACAGGTGTAATAAGGTGGCAGTGGCTTAGGCGGTCTGAGTGGGGAGAGCCACAGCTTCATCCCATTTGGTGAAATGATCAATTCCAACCAAAACATATCGATTTCTCCCATAAGTCTGGGGTAGAGGTCCAACGTCTATACTTTTGGTGTGGAAGGGTTGTTGAGGCGTAATGGGTTGGTACTACTACCGGGTTTTAAAGCTGGCTTGCTTTTTACAGGTGAGACAGGCACCCAGGTCATCAGTTATGCTCTCCATGACGCCATCCCAGTAGTAGCGCTCTTTAACCCACTCATAAGTTTTTCATACCCCACTATGCAATAGAATAGAATGGGACTTCAAAATGATAAATACTCGCCATGATGGCTGGAGATAGGGCAACCAGTTTGTCCTTAATTTTTTTATATCTCACTATCCACCTTAGCGTTGCAGGATTAGTGAGCTAGCATCTTCTGTACAGGTTCAACCTAATCAGATCAAGCATCAAGAGTCAATAGGTGGTCATTTAAAATCTCAGATTCACTATTGTTTACAATGAAGGGCAGGCAGCCTCGTTTTTCCATCTACGTTCATGTGATGAGTTCCAGCCCGATGATCAATTTTTCATAACATAAATCTGGATCTTTTTAAGTCCAGCGAGCCAACCTTTCAGTGGAATCTTTCATATTCTGCAACCACTTCAAGAATTCGTGTTTAAAAATAATTGTAATGAAGTCCCATATAAGAAAGAGAGACAGTATTTAACAGCGAGCAAGACAGCAAGGCACTCCTTCTCAGTGATGCCAAAGTTGCGTTCAGCCTTTAAGAGCATTTCTTCTGAAGTAGGATAATGGATGATCGAACCCATGATCATCCAATTGAGCCATGTTTGCTCCAACGGCGTATTCAGAGGCATCAGTGAACAATATGAAGGGCTTTCCATAGTTAGGGTGGCGGAGGATTGGTTTTTTGCAATAGCTACTTTAGGGTATCAAAAATCGCCCTTTTGTTCGGCACACCAATAAGAAGATGTGTTCTTAGTCAAGAGGCGGACAAGTCTCACTGATTTGGGCGAACTTAAGGAAGAACTGATGGTAATACCTCCTCATACCAGAAATAACTGAATATACCCCAAATATTTAGGAGAAATTTTGCTATAGCTTTAACCTTATCCTGTAAGGATTGGGTCTCTTCTGAGAGATGGTGTGTCCAAGGAAATCTATTTTTTATTGGAAAAAGGTGTACTTGGAGGGTTTTACCTTGATGTTGGACTCATGTAAGCGCTGAAACACTTCATAAAGGTGAGTAAGATGTTCGTTGAAGGTCTTTTTAGAAATTTATGATGTCATTTAGATAAACGATGACTCAAAATAACTTCAGTTCCTGCAAGTTGTGGTACATGGCTTGCTGAAAAGTTGCGGGCGCGTTGCACAGCCCTTGAGGTAGTTGGGTAGGTTGGAAGAGACACTCATTACAAAAAGAGAGCAGTTCTCATATTCGAGGGGAGAAAGGTCCATTTTCCAATAACCGCTAGCAAAATCCATGGCTGAATAGAAGTTAGAGCCAGAGAGATCTGGGCCAGGGCGTCATCAATTCATAGGATTTTTAGCAATCCTTCTTAGTGAGGTTATTTCGTATGTAGCCTATAACTACCTGATGACCTCCATTTTTCTTCTTTATCAGTATAAGAGGGGATGACCAGGGGCTTTTGGAAGGCACTAGCAACCCCGCGTCCAGAGACTGTTTAAGCTCCTTTCACATTCCTAGATTTTCAACTTTTGATCTATGGTAAGGTTTGAATCAGATGGAAAGAGCATCCCCAACATAAGTGATATGAGTCCAGCCCTTCATGTGCCCATAGTCAATATTGTTTTTAAAGAAGATGTAGCTAAAGGGCTCTAATAAAATGAGAACCTTTTCAAGATCAACGAGAGTTAGCTCATCATAAATATGAACAGTAAGCAGTGTAAAAAATGACTGGTCTGCGGGTAAGCTCATATCCACTATAGACCTATTACATTGAACTTGCTTAATGTCCTCATTGGGAATCAGCAGGACTCTTCTAATCTCCTGATGCTTCATGATAACCATGTCCTTCTTGGTAAGATTTTCAGCAGAAGATTAATAGGTCGCTGATAGGTTAGATCTAGAACGCCTGAAAATATACTAGGATTTAGAGGGCTAACGCCATCAAAGCTGGTTAGGTGCAATAAGCAGTTATGGGATTTGTATGTTAATTTTCGTGTCAACTACCCTTTGTTGCCTAGCCTTGATTACTAGTTCTTCAGAAGCATAAAAAGGAATAACCTAAGGCGCCCCCTGATTCAGGAAGCATTTTGTATCCTCCCAGTTGTCATGTAGTGTATGAATGAGGAGTAGGAGGGGTACTCAACTGTGCAAGCGTATACCTTTTTAGAAACTCCTGATTAAAAAGAATCAGGGGAACCTCGTAGTTAAGCAGGGAGAGAGACCCGCTTTAAGTTAAAGATCCCATCATACTTGAGCATAAGCTTAGTAACTATTAGTAGATCATATGTATGGTTACTCCAGGTTGCAGCCAGGGCTGACAAGGTGAGCTTTCCAAATAAGAAGGGCAGAGAATTGTATGCTTAATAGTGCAAGTGATGATGAGCCTACCAGTGCCAAACTCTTGGGTGTAGTAGGGCCAGGGGCTAGTTTGGTTTCTTTTTTTTAAGTTTTGATGACACCACATCACACGGGATTCAGTGTCAAGATTAGCAGTGACCTGTACTCTGTTGACAATTACCTCCACCTTGGTTAAGGTTCCACACAGGTTGGGGGAAAGAGCATGTATCTCCTTTAGACAGAGAGTAGAAGCAAGTATCTTTTCAGTTTCATGGTATTTGTTTTGGATAGACTGCAAGGTATGGGCACAATGGGTGGATTGAATCGGCGTGGCAATGAGCGGTCAGTGTAACTGGTAGTATCATAACTCTAAACCCCTCATCACTTAACGGAGATAAGTGCTTAAGGGTATACTAACCATATCCACTCTCTCAGGATTCAACCTGTAGGAGACCTTTACTTCACCTGGGGCTCCTAAAACGTAATTGACATCTTCACAACTCCTTTATATTGGTCATCAGATGGGTTATCAATGCACGTCAGGAGTCCATAGGATATGAGGTGGGTTCTGGTCTTCTCTCTTTGCAGGAGAGACCCTGGGGGGCGCTCATCTACCCTATTAACTATGGGAGGAAGCGCTGTAATTGGTACAGTGTTATATGCGTCCTTTTAAATAGTGGGTTTGAGCTGCCTCATGGCCCTTGAGTTTGGACTAGGACGGCCAGAGGTGATGCTGAGGGGGTAGGGATAGCATCTTGGAAGGACATGACAATTGGTCTTTTTGAAAGGCCTATCTGAAGATGGTGGGGAGAAAGGTAAAGTATAGCTGACTTCACCGGCTGAACTTTTGGAGCTAAAAATGTAGGGGAGCACTGCCCGTCACTGCCAGTATCCTCTAGCCATCCTCCCGTGGTGGAGGAGCATTTGGTTGCCAAATCACCGAGAAAGCAGGGTTCCAAAGGGAGAAATCCATAGATGAGTGTGGAGGGATAAAGTAAAATCTTGCTTAAGAGCTCATTGCGTAGTATCACGTTCATAAAAGTTGGCTACTGCTAAATAGCCTCCTTAGTATCACGTATGTTTCAGAAAGTGCTCTTAATTTGAAGAGATATACATCGCTAAGGAGTGATGAGGTGCCAATCCAGACAAAATAGAAGAAATAGCATCATCTAGAGGGAGCATTTTTCAAGCAGCAGAGGTTGTGATTCATTATAGAACTTAAAACAAAAGTGAAAATTGATTATACCTTTTGCAGGCTAAGGCACATAAAATCTGGTTTTGACTTTGCAAACACTGCATGGACAAAAATATCAATGTTGTCTTTCTTGACCTACGTCCTGGTGCTGAGGGTGGTCATGTTTTGAACCATTATCTCCTGTTTTACCTGACTCAGTCAGAGAATGATATACTTAATCTTCTAATGGTCTTTTGTTCCTTCCATCACTGATTCATAAACAAAAAGGAAATAGGCAATGCTACCCTCTACTGGGGTAAACTTATGTCTAAAAAGAGTTTTTGAATATTGGGAGAGACCCCATGAGGGCCTTGAGAGGGGTGATGCTTGAGCTTTTTAAGTCGAGAAAATGCACTATATAGCTGATGTTTCAATGCACCTATCCTGGAATTAGATGTAGCGTGGAGGTTGAGAGGGTTACTCAATCCAACAGCCTTCATTTTTTATGTAGATATTTTGTTGTGTACAGGGTCCTGTAGTGAGCACCACTTGTTGGAATCTGAGCATTTCTATGCTCACATGTGCTTTTTGGCCCTAGATTTCAACAATTTTAGCAGAGACTGAAGTACCAATACTATCAACTGCTTTTTTTAGTAGTCAGGGTAACCTTGTTGCAATTTTAATAAAAATATGAACTTTAGCACTAAAATAGGATATGATTCTTATATATAATTTTATTAGTGTTACTTTGAGGTTAGAAAGTGAGCTTTTAATATCTCACGCCTCCTAGTATTTAAAAAATTGGTAGGCCAATAATGGGGTAGGCGAGAGTCTATAATAAGCAGGGGTAAACTTCAACTACTTATATGGCATTTCTTCAATCAAAACGCTTTACATTTTTCTTACCTTGGACAGGGCTTAGATTTAGGTATCATGTTATAAAGTGAAAGGATGTAACCATGAGGTAGCAGTTTAATATAATTTCTCCAATTGGCTAACTGACACATAGACTTAGTTTAGCCACCTAATGGATTTCCTATTGATTGCTTGGTTAGTAAAATATTTTCACATCCTGGCACCCCCTTCATGTCTATAAAAGGGGTCTGACTTAAACTTTAGCGCCAAATTTTAATTAAAGCTCAGATGGACTCTGCCATCAATTGGACTGTTTACACCCAAAACAATCTACTCCCTTAGAAAAGAAGGCAATCATCTGAAAATTTAAAAAATGCCATTACTGTTGATTAATGGATTATCTAGCATAATTACCAAAATTTTATAATTTTATTCTGTTGTTTGTTTAACATTAATAATCAATAATTTATATATATTAATTGGGCTATGTTGCCATTCACAAAGGATTGTCATTGGACTTTCTAAAACGTTACAACATTTTTAATAACAGTAACTTGTAGGCTGGCCTGGGTAATGTGACTTTCTGGGCTTGGATATTAGGTCCCATTACCCAAGCGCAGACGCTATCTTGTAAAGGTTGAACTACTGGGGTGGATTAACGCATTGGTAAAGGCGTTTTGGAAGCCATCCCAGAAGGGTCATAATCTAGTTGATTGTGGAATTCAACTAAGTGGTGAGTTAATAGAAAAATTAAATATCACTGATATGGCTAATTAATTTTAAAGTTATTAATGAAAGAAGACGTTTGTATTAGGGTTTCAACCTTAGAGTTGAGAACCAATTCCATATATTTATTCCCTTGTTTTTAATAAATACAAAACCATATCATAGATTCTATACGTTCAAAATATTTTTATGGTTTATTTCTGTTGGATATTAAGTATTAGATTAATTGTCTATCTCTCAAAGACCCTAAGTGAAGTAGATTTCACTTGGAATTAAAGAACTTTATTGAGGTTTGAATTATTTATAAAGAAGACTGGCTTGCCTACTATTGTCATACACTAGCACTTCTTTATTTCTTACATCAGTTAATCCATAGTTGTAGTTATGCATGATTAAGTTGGAATCAATCATATTGGAGAATGACTATGTAGCTGTTGTCATGAAATAGCACTTCTCTGTTTCTTACAACGTTTCAAATGAAGTTATATTGATATAATAATCCCTAGTAATCTATTACATTATTATTTAGAAATTGTGCTAATTATTGGAGATATTAAAAATTTATGCCAAAGGGTTTTTCGTAGGATCAAGCTCACTGAGCAATATGGCAGATGATATGTGGTTTTTCAGTCCTTATAACACGCTTGAAATAAAAACAAATCTAATAAATAGGAGCAATTGCCCTGACAACGCTTCTTTATTTTAATGTAATATTTTCAGAGTATGGTCGCTGCTCCCCTCTCTTTTTCCTACTAGCAATCCTCCTGTTTCCAATCTTCTAATCTGTCTTAAATATTAGAAACCTTTTTTGATACAGAACCTTTTTTCTTAGACTATTCATTCCGCCATATTCTCTTTGATTCCATCAGAGTCTGCTATTCATTTGATTTCCCAATCATCTTAGCTTATGTCAAACTACCAATTATTTGTCATACGTTGACATTGCCCTATTGCCTACTTTTGGAGACAATTTAATAACTATCCATTCTGACCCAATACTACCTCATCCCAAGGCGCTCAAATATTTGTATTCTATAATCATTGTCAAAAGGATTCTAGCCAATCTGCCATGGCTATTTTGGGCTTATTTTTTAGCACGCTTTTCTGGGCTTTCTGATCAGTCATATCAGGATCCCAACATTACCTCCCCTAGATTGAATGATAGGTCTCCTCTTGTTTATATGCCCAAGGAACTTTGCGTGAACTTGGTTTTTAATCTCATCACTCATAGGGTCATTAATAGTGTAGGTGTTGACTAGTTTTCTCAATGACTTCAAAAGGACCAATCCATATA
Organism: Massospora cicadina; assembly: GCA_022478985.1. Taxonomy (NCBI): domain Eukaryota; kingdom Fungi; phylum Entomophthoromycota; class Entomophthoromycetes; order Entomophthorales; family Entomophthoraceae; genus Massospora; species Massospora cicadina. The sequence continues at coordinate 293,862 of JAKSZP010013131.1, forward strand.
CTGGCCAAATTGTGCTTCTGACTGAACCTGTGTTGGTCATGAAATAGAACAATGTCCCCATCTTTGAACGGAGCTATCCTGTTACGCTATACCTGATTGGCAGACTGATTCTTAATCTTTAGCTAAGCTGAACAAGTACGCTTTGTTTTGCAAATTTTAAAAAAAATGTCAGCTAAGGTCATCAAATAAAGTTGGGATCCACTCCTCCAGTATCTTCTATATAGGCATAGAGCAGCTCTGGAAGATCAGGGTGTCATCCATATGGTAATTAAAAGGGGCTCTTCCCTGTAAAGGGTGATAGCTTATGTTATAAGTGATGATGGAGGTGGAGATGATGGAACTCCAATTTGAAGGTATCTACTACCAGTTTACGTAGTATGTTAACTAAAGTCCTAATAACTCGTTTAACCATCCCATTAGACTCAGGGTGGTATGGGGTTCTTAGAACCCCACGGATGGCCATAAGCTCGTTCAGATTTGGACGGATGTGGGAAGTGAAGTTAGTTCCATTATCAGTAAGGAAGGACTGAGGGCAGCCATGTCGCTGGATAATACATTCCATTATGAACTTGGCCACTGTAACCACCCCTAAATCCTGTATCGCCCTTGCTCTACCCACCTGGTCAAGTGGTTGATTACCACCAGAATGTACTTGGAATGATTAGCTTCCTTGGCGGAGGGCTAACAAAATCAATGGAAACTGTGTGCCAAGCAAAGTGCAGTTTCATTAACTGGTATGTGGTCTTTAAGAATGACTTTTCCACTTGGCACTGTTAGGAGCAATAAATAGATTCAAGCGCATTGAAGTTCATGCTTTCCCAGTAATACTGAGGCCACAAAAATTCCATTGTCTTGCGCATGACACAATTTCTGACTTCCTTATGGGCGCTCATAAGTTTTACTAGGCCGTGCTGAGGGTCATGGGAAGTTCACCGTAAGAATTGCTAATCCACTTGTACAACAACCCATTCCACTAGAAGGTATTTGCTCGCATCTCATTTAGCACCTTTATCACTTGTGGCAGCTCCTTATCATATTGGCCACTGAGAATTTTGTTGTATATTACATCACTGAGATCTGCCATAACTGCAATTGTTGGTAATCTTAATAAGCAATCTGCATTTTTGGTGTTTGGCTCCAGATTGGTAAAGAATCTCGAAATTGTAAGCCTGCAGTTTGAGATCCCATCAATTTAGCCGCCCTTCAGGATCTTTGAGATTCTGCAACCAGTGTAATGAGGCATAAACCGGTTCAACTTTGAGCCGTACCCCATGCAAAAAACCCTTGATTTGCTTATAAATGTAGATCACCACTAAGCACTCTTGTTCAATCATAGTGTAATTATGTTCATTCCAGTTCAAGCTACTACTTTAGTATGCAGCTGGGTACTTCTCCCCTTCGTTGTTTTTTTTAGAACTGTCTCAATGACAGAAAGGGATGCACCCATCTGTGCGATAGATTCCTTAAAATTTTAGGTAATGTAGCTCTGGCGTTTGATTAACACCATCCAAAGTGTATTGAAGAAGTATTGTCAATGTTCCATCTATTTAAATGCAACATCTATATCTATCATCTTAAACAGTGGACCTCCAATACAACTGAACTTGGGTATGTACAATGGTAGTTGTGACCATCCCCAAAAATACCTTATTGTTGCGCTTACAGTTAGGTGTAGTCATCTTAGGGATAGCCTCCATATTGGCTGTTTGAGGTCAAGCCCTGTAGCATATACCATAAAGCCGAGGTACTCCTACTGGTCCTTGAAGAAGTGACATTTTTGGGGCTTAATCTTTATGTTTGCATCAGCCAGCTGGCGGTATACTTTCTCCAAATGGTTAAGGTGCTCAGAAAACGTGCGGGAGAATAGATTGACAATGTTTTAGGTACACAAGAACACATTAAAAATTAAGATTGCCAAGGATAGTATCAATCGCCCGTTGGAATGTAGACAGGGCGCTACACAGCCCTTGAGGCATACAGGTCGGTTAAATAAGCCCCTTGGAGGTGATTATGGCATATTTTTCCTGTTCCACCATGGGCAACTTGATCTGCCAGTAACCAGATTTTAAATCTGTTGCTGAAAAGTAATGGGCTTTCCTTAGTCAATTTAAAGCACTGTCTATCCACGGCAAGGGATATAAGTCCTTATTGGCGATGCTGATGAGCCAGTAGTCTATTACTACCCATTAGGTGCCATTCTTCTTTTTTACAATCAGAACAGACAAAGCTCATGAACTCATTTCCAGTATGTCATCCCTTCCTCTATCAGCTTTTTAATCTCCTCAGTAACTACTTCTTTGGCTCCCCTATATCAACGTATAGGCCAGGACCTGATGGGAGGATAATCCCCAGTGTCTAATTGATAGACCACCCCCCATGCGCACCCTAATTCGTAGTCATCAATAGTAAAGATATTTTTGTATTTTATAATAAAGCTTTCGCCTGATATTTCAGGTCTTCTAATAACACCATTAAATTTTTGCACAGTACCACTGCCATTATGCCATGCTGCAGTTTGTCGGGCAGACCTAATTCATCCAGTGACCTAACTCGTGAACCTGAAAGACCTCCTCAACAGGGGTCAGGTGTATATACGCTACTATTTGATGCCAAAATATTTGCAATGGTTTGTTCTGTAGATTTGCTAGTAGAATCTTGATTTCCCCATGTCCTGGTGGTTTAATGCCTGGAGCCACATGGGCTCAAGCTGTGATTGCTGGTAAGAGCCAATAACTTCCCCATAGAGCTTGAATGGTATTTCTATCTCCAACTCAGTGTTTACTATTACTTGATGACTTGAGGCAATGGATATAGGCCTGGATGCTTGGAGAGGCAATATTTGATATTTGTATACCTGATGGGGAGAGCCTGTGTCTTCCTCTTTAGGTGATGGTAGTGCACCGGAATTAAACCATAACTATAGGAAAGGTTGACTTGTCCAATATGCACCAGATCCTTTGTCACTCTACTTGAGGTAATATAAATAGTGATACACTGCCCCAGAATTTTAGACGTCTTTTCTGTCATATTGATGACTGCACCAAAGTTTCGCATAAACACAGTTCCAATTAGAAGATCATAACAGCTGTTTTGTAGCACTATCGCTGAAGCTATGAAGCAATTGACCCAAATGCAAGGGTAACACACTATATGATCCATTTGGGATTGTTTTCAGCTCCAGCAGTCTCATTCACCATTTAATGTTCTACATCAGGTTTTATTGTCCACTTTGCTACCAACTTAGTAGAAACTTTTTTGACTGGGGCTCCCATATCTATTATAGCACGAACTTGGGTTTTTTGACTACCACAACGTCATAGTATGTACATTCAGAATAAGAAGAGTTTTAACTGTTGTATATGTGTACATTTAATGGATTTTTCTTCCCAAAGAAACTCATAATTCCTTCACTGAATAGGGTGTTATTAGATGATAGCGTTTACTGGAAGTGTGACATTTACTCCATACAGGGAAGGTGCATCAGAAGAGGAGCCTGGCTGGTCAGTGAAAATCTGGTCAAGCATTTGACAAGCGTATGCTTTAGATGCTCCAGAGGTCGTCCTTCTGCCATGACCTAGCCTTGCGCTCATGTCAATATAAACAACCTCCAACCGGCTGCTGATATAGGAATGCATCATCACATAAGCGGTCATCCGCTGAATATATGATGATTGGTTCAAATGGGACATTTAGAATTGGGATAGCAGAGGTAATAAGTCCATATCTACTCCGCTCTGATTTTTCCTGATAGTACTGGCCCTGTTGTATGGAGTGGACCAAACGATTGTGCAACTTTGCGCCAGGTGACACGGGAGACCGCATTCAATACAATTAACCCCGTAGGGCCTGCGTCATTGATTATTGTAAGATGAGCCTTGCCAATGATTTAATTGTGGGAGATAAGAATAATTAGGCACAGGTCAGTAGTTGGCCCATTGATGATAAGCAGGTATGGGATAGGAAGCTGAACTGATGGGGGTAACTTGGCAGAATCTGAACTGAACAGGTGATCATCGCTAATTAAATGTTTGGTGACTGTAGCGGTAGGGTTCCACTCTGTATTGGGCGGGGGAAGATCATGGATAGATGATGCAAAACTGAACAATTTAAGCAAAGGTACGTCGTCATCCAGAATTGAGGTCATAACATTGTAAAGCTCGTGGTATGGCTTCACTGTGGAGGTTGTCACAATGCAAATGTTGGATTCGAATATAATACCTGCTCTACCATCTAGTACTAAAAAAATATAATACCTGCTCCAATTAAAACGCAGGCTTCCGACATTAAGCAATCAGAAAGTGTGGCGAGGGTCTCATTACACTGAAACTCAACGGTCAAGAACCCAACATTTTCTGCAACCTCTTTGCAGTAACTCTTAACAACCGCAGCACAGTATCCCTCGCTTCTTTGTACAAAATGGAACTGGGTGAGAGATAGCAGGAGACTTGGTCAGCACTTTCTAAAATCCAAGGTGGATGCTAACAGTTTTGCTTTATGCCAATCTGAGGTTACTTACATCACAAACTCAAATTGCTTAAAGAACCCATAAATATTCCCATTGTGATCAAACGGAGGCAGCTTGTTTATACAAACCTCTTGAAGAAACTCATCCTGCCTTTTGAGCACCACATCATAAAAAAAGTTTCAGTTCTGCATGCATGAAAGGTGCAGCATGTCATGAAGTTCCCTCATCAAAAAAAGTTGGATGTGACATGGCTGGCACTAGATAATTTTTATCTTTTTGTGATTGATTAATATGCCCCCTGTAATGAGCACCACTGTTATAATTTGGCGATATTAAGAAGATACGCAAAAGGTTTTGTGCTGGGTTAATCCCACTATGCAATCTCTCTTTCGCTAGTAACTAAATCAAAGCCTATTTTGGATTTTTTTTAAAATTACAAAAATGACCGCTCAATAAAGTCAAAACATACAATGCCAGTGCAATTGATGCCTGCTGCCCCGGCTTGGGGTGGTGGTGTGCCACCATCTTACATCTTTCAGCTGCTGCCAAAGTGGAACTGTGCTGGCTCTACTAGCCCTCACAATGCTACAGGGCATTATATCCCCCTCAGGACTTAGCCCACCACCTCGAAAGCTCCCAGGTTGTGCTCTGAAGCCCTTTGGTGCTCCCACAGTGCAATTTGCATTTCAGCCTCTGGGTCAAATATGCAAATCATTTCCCATATGTGAGTGCGGCCATCATTGAGATGGCCACATCATTTTTAAAAAATTTCTGGCTCCATTGACTTCTGCCCCTTTAAAGGGTACTTTGACCTTGGCTTCTTCTCTGAAGCTGATGCAGCAGCAACATCTAAGCTGCAAATCATTTTATATAAAGTTCACATTGCCACCATTTGCATGCAACTCCCAGATAAGGCTACTTTGGTGGTCCAGTTCACCAGGTTTCCATCCAATCTCTCCCCCAAACGCCCCCGCCATGATTTCATGAAGGGTTTGGCCACTTACAGCGCAGACCCCATGTTACAGTTTGTGGTTCCCATTGAGGCAGATCAGTAGAAAGGTCTCACACCTTTGCATTAATCCACCCATTTCCTTGAAATTCCTACCTTGCGATTCCCCCATGAGCCATGATCAGATCAGCCCCTGATCATCCATTCTGACTCACATTCAAAAACAGCTGCACCATTTGCCTCTTGTGCTTCAAACTAGATTATTCAAAGTGCAAGTGCCCCATGGCTTCTGACTCTACCACCTCCACCGTTCCTCCTTGCAGTGTTGGGAAAGCAGCATCTTAACCCCAATTCTTTTAATGGGGCTCAATAATCCTTCCCCCAGCCTCAGGATAATTGGGTGTGGCTCTTAAAGCAGTGCAAATCAATCCAGATTTTTAAAAATCTTAAGAATAATTAAAACTGATTACTGAATCATGAGTTGATGGCTGAGTAATTTTCAGCTGAGCTGCCATGGTCAATTATCTGTAACCAATCATCTCTGGCCACTGCTCTAATTCTGGTGGCTGGCCCAGCGTTGAAAGAGCTAAATTCATTTGAGGCTCTTGAAAGGATTAATGAGAATTAATGGCCATATCATGAGAAGCCAGATTTTTCTTTAAAGGAGTTCTTCATTGACCCTCCTGATTTACGTCCCCACCATTTTTGCCCTCAAAACAGTTTTACAGTTTATAAAAACATTACCAAAATGAAAGTTGAGGTTTCAGCTGCCCCGTCTAACAACCTACTTTGACAGCATCTTTATGGGGCGATGGAGCCCCTTGTTGAGGGTATTCCTATCTTCATTTTTCCCCATGATTTTGGGGAAGATGTGAAGTATGAAATTGAGGATCTTGCTTTTGGTGCGATCTGCACTTTCACTGATGCAGAAAAAACTTCTCTTTTTGACCCCATTTATCCTGAAACCCGCTGGCACATCAAATCATTCACTTGTGTGTCTGCTCTTATCACTTTTTGCTGAGCATCAACTTGCTCAATACGTTGAGGCAATGGACACTGTCAGCCTCATTAGTGAAGAAAACCCACAATTATACCGTCTTATGCCACATGTCGCTGATGTTCCCACCCCAATGCTGTCCGCCATGGTCCGCCAGCTAAAGCGGGCGCTAGACAAAATTTTCCCAAAAGCTTCCTCACCTTCTGATATAAATTCCTAGTCTGATAGCTGAGGTGCCATATTAGGATTTTTTAGTTCTAATAATCCCTTTGTTTGGCCCATTTTACTAATAAAGATGAATGGTGGCTCCACTTTTTGGGTTGGACACCACTTGTGCTAAAAAAAGCCCACTGAGAAATAGTAGAGATGATATGGATATTGTTATTCCTTGGAACAAACTTAAATTAAATACAAATGTAATAAATAGGAGCAATCGCCTAACAACACTTCTTTATTTTAACGTATAATTTCAGCGGATGCTCGCTGCTCCCCTCTCTTTTTTTACTAGCAATCCTCCTGTTTCATTCTTCTCATCTTGCTTATATATTAGCGACTTTGGTCTATACTGACCCTCTTGCTTAGACTATTCATTCCGCCATATTCTCATTGTTTCTGGAAGAGTCTACTATTCATTAAATTCACGATATCCTTAGATCAAGGCAATCTACCAGTTAAGTGTCATGTGTTTACGTCACTCTATCACCTTATTTGGAGTTGATCCCATAACCATCCGTTCTGACCCAATATCACCTCATACCAAGGTGCTTGAATTTATGCACTCTATAATCGTTGTTGGCAGATTTTAGCCAATCCTCGATGGCTATTTTGGACTTATTGTCCAGTCATATCAGCATCCTGAAAATACTTAACTATTATTGGATTTTTGCTTTTTGGAAGAGTTGGAAGTGATCAATCACTCTTTTTTATTTTAAAGTAACCTTTATGAGATAAGTATCACTTACCTGTAAGACTTTTCTTTACGCTTGAAATCACTTTTGAGAAATTTTTTTGAAAGTTTAATTTACCTCCACTGTATGACCACATCCATTTTCCAATTAATGTCCTCTAATCATCCACCTGCTGCCCCACATTGGGGCAGCGGTGATCCACTCCCTAGCGTTTTCCACCCTGCAGGGAAGCGCATTTGGATGGGCTCAAATAGTTCACCCCACTCTTCTGGCCAGTTTGTCCCCTTATGTGACTTAGTGCTCCACCTGGAGCGCATCCACCTGGTCCTTCGTCCTCTCACCCTTCCTCACTCCAATATTTTAAATTTGTCTTCATGTCTACTATGGACTTTAATTGTTATATGCCAACAAAAACAATAATAAATCTGGTCATCGTTGCCTTTGCACCAGCTGGCTTTATTGATTTCCGCCTTTTTGAGGGCTGTTTGATATTAGTTTTCAAACTGAGGAGGATGTTGCTTCAGAAGTAAATCCCATTAATTTATAAAAACACCCCATCCTACTACCTGTATTTATTTCCCTTCTGATACCACCCCTAGTGGTGTAATTTGCAAACCTCCATTTCTCATCTCCCACACCAGGTTTTGTATGATGCTTTGATGTCAAGGCTTTTGGCTGATTGCACTCATCCTAACCTCATCTTTAAAGTTCCCTTTGGGGCTGGGAACCTTGTGGCCCCTCTCGCCACTGCCACTATCATTCCACATCACCCCATCATCTCCCAGAAAATCCCACTGCATGCTTGAATTTCTGCAGCGCCAGAGCATTTCTTTTGGGCACAGGTCAACAACGGACGCCATATTTTTCACTCTGTTTTAATTTAGACACTCTTAAAAAACCTTCCTTCGTGCCAATCCTTCTACTGTTTCTGACCCCTTGTCATCAGCATGAAAATAGAGGTGTTTTGTTGCCGCCTCCCCTCAACTCCCTTACTTGTTGGTTCAGAGTGTGAAAACTGCTCCCTCCAATTCCTCAAACCACTCTCACCCAACTGCATAAAAACCCACGAATTGGAATAAGGCTTGGACCACTGTTCACCAACAAACAACTTCCCATTAGCCAACTACCACCCACCCTTATTCATCCTCGCCTGATAATATTAACCAAAATCCTTAGGCCCTAGTGGATAAGGTTGATGAAACAGGTGAAACTTTCATGGATGAATTGGACGAATCAGGTGAAAGCCCTTGGATGCCTATGAATCTTCTGAATTTCTAAATTATGATTTTGACAAACCTCTCCCGCTAAGATGTTATGCCCCTAAACCCAATTCCATCCGCTTTCAAAGTGACCGCAAGTTTGCCTTAGAAGCAGTGGGCTTGACCCATAATCCTCTCCACAAAATTAGTGGCCAAATCTGCATATAAATTTTTTAAACGGGTTACATCTGAATAACTTCCCCCTAATTCTTGAAAAAAGACGTGAAAAATAACCAAACTGGCCTACACCGCCGCCAACGCTGCCTCATATGTTTCTATACTTTCAGCCTTTAACAAAAACTATGGCCACCATGAAAAGTTTTGCCAATTTGTCACTACATATAGATGTCTGCCTCCAATATGAACATCATCTACCAGAATATGTAAAAGCTATCCTGGCTAGTATTTTGGATCTCAATCCTTCTGTTCGCAATTAACCCATTACACGCTGATGCCCCAATACCCTTGCTCTCATCTTATATCTGCCTCATCAATCATGTCACTACTATTGTTGCTGCTGCGCCTGACGTTGAGCTTCCTAAAGCTTCCTCCCCCTCTGCCATGGTGGGTTAATGTTCCTCCGCTCCTTACCTTTGGTTGGGGATTCTAAAAAAGTATTCAAAGTGGGTCAACCTTAGGACAAATATACCACACTGAGATTTTATTTAGCCAGTACAGGTTTCAGAGCTAGTATTGAACAAAACATGCACTAGGGTGGAAGCAGTTTTACCCACCAGGCTAACCATCCTCCTTTGGTTGGAGATTCTAGTTTGGTTTTATTTTAGTTTTGTTTTGTCACCACATTTGTTTTGGGCTTTATTGCTTTTTATTGGTAATTTCCATTCCCTGGTTGGTGTGCCTCAAATAAAATTTAAAATTCAAGTGTTTAAAAACTTTTCTCTACTTGGTGTAACTTTCTGAGCAATATATTCAGTTAATTAAAAACAAAAACTTAACTGTACACTGAAGTCTTGCTCCAATGTCGTCAGATCCACCGCTGACTGTCCCAGCATGGGGCAGCGGTGAAACTCCCCCTCCGTTTTCTGTCCAACAGGAAAACGCGCTCGGACTGGCTCGCCCAGTCATTCCAAACCCTTGGGACAATTCATTCCTCCCATGATCTCGATGCCCATCTTTCACAAACCCAAGCAGTGCCCCGCTGCCCCCTGGTGCTCCCCCAGAGCAACATGCGTTTCAGCCTTAAGGTCACTTATAGGAAATTTTTCCCCTACAATGACCAAGCCATTATCAAAATGGCCAGGCAGTGATGACACCAGCCTGTTTTATTGACTTCCGCCCCTATAAGGGGTACTTTGATCTTAGCTTCCCTGTGAAGCTGATGCAGCCACTGCGGCAACAGTGCCATTAGTATTTAATAATAATCCCCTTCCCAAAACTCAGACCTGGCTCCCAACGGACACCACCTTGGTGGCCCAGTTCACTGGTTTGCCCACCCACCTCCCCCTGATGTGCTCCACCAGGGGCTGATGGATGGTTTGGCAGCCTATGGCGCCAACCCCATTTTACAATTTGTGGTCCCAAATGGGGCCACACGCCTCTCTGGGCCTCAGGCATATGCCATGATCAGCTCTGAATTTACAAAAATTTCTTTGGCAATTCCCCCTCGTGCCACCATCCCATCTGCCCCTGACTATCCATTCTGGGCCCGCGTTGAGGGCGGACGGACGATTTGTCCATCCTGTTTCGAGTTAGACCACTTGTAATGCAAATGTCCATACTCAGAAACTCTACCAACGCCAAAAGTTAGCCTGATGCCCACCAATCCGCCACCCACCCGGTGCCAACTCTGACATGGGGTATGATCCTACCTTCCCCTCCTCCAATGCCTGATGCTGCAGCTGCACCTACAGCCACCAATCAGCACCCACCTTACCCTAATGCCATAAATAATTCATCCAACCAAACATCAGATTGGATCCCAGTTTGATCCCATATGTCCACAAACGAATTGAACAAACCTCAACCATACACTGATTCCCCAATCTAATTCAACCAAAATCCATGGGAATTAATGGGTTAAACCGAATAATCAGGTAACATTATTGAAGAACCAATGCTGCAACTTGAGCGGCTCTGTAACGCAGAATGGGATGCAAAATTACCGCCTCAGAATTATGTATCACAACCTAATGCCAAACCGTTCTACAGCGACCACCAGCTTGCAGTAGAAGCAGCTGCCACACCAGATTGCCATCCACTTCGCAAAGATGCCGCCAAATCTGTGGATGCACTTTCAGGAGGAATTCCACCTCCCATCATCCCCAAAAATCTTACTGCCCAAAGTAAGATCAACATGTAAACTTTACACAAAAACGTCACTGAAGCCATCCAGAACGTGGTAACAGTAGCACGGAATTTGAAAGCAAAAATAACCTGAGCCAACATCGCCACAGTCGTTAAATTCCCAGATGCCCGCCTCAAAGCAGAAGATGCTTTGGGCAAATACTTCGTTGGTATAATGATGGCTGGCAACTATTTGGAAGTTCCAGTCATCAAGGATATTGAACCCCATGCCGCCAATGCCCCCACACCATTACTATCTGCCTTAACACGCACCCTACTATGGGATGAGATGGATGCGGCCAAAGATGAGCCCCCCAATCCCCCCTCCCCATCCACCATGGAGGGATAGCAGTATTCGCTACCCACCTGGTTGGATATTTTGTTAGGCATGATTCAATAGATCTGTCCATTTTGGGCGTTTTGTTTGAATCATATTTTTTATTATGATTTTTAGTTCTAGTTCAGTAATGTTCATCCCCTGGTCGGCTTACCTCAGTTACATAGAAAGTTCAAGTGTTAAACAACTTGCCTGTAAGTGGATATCTGAGTGGGATTGCAACCACTTATAAAGAAGGCTTAAATGGCTAGATGTCTTCATACATCTAGCACTCTCCTTTAATGTTGCAAATCAGTCACAGAAATATTTAGTAGACTTTAAAACTTTACAAAAAGAAAATAAGGAAGCCAATGAAAACATCATGCTGCTTCAAATGAGGAGTTTATGCCAGATAGACCTTTTTTAAAATATTTTCCCTTCACATAGCGACCCAAACGTTTGCGTGCAATTTTCTTAAAGGGATTTATCCCTCAAGATGACGCAATTCTAACATAATTAAGAAGCTCTCTTTAAACTCATGGTCTAGAAGCCATTTGCAATCTGCAAACTTCTTGGTGTTATCAAAGGCCTTATCTATGTATAAATGTATTATTCTAATATTTTGGGACTGCAGTGGCGTGCCTCAGATGCAGGCACCTCTTAGATAAGGCTTTAGCCAAATTTTCAAGAAGATTATACCATAAAGTATCTTCATATGGGAATAAGCCAGTAAATAATAGTCGCATTATTTTAACATGACTGCGCCAAGGGTAGATTAGCAGCACAAGAGTCCTAGGTAGAGAGGCATAACAGCAGGAACTGCTGAAGGATCTGATTGACTCTTTCTGTCTGACCATCAGACTGCAAATGGAATTTGATAACAACATGACTTTATCTCAAGGATAGCAAAAAGATCATCCTAGAATAAAGCTGTGAATTAGGTTCACTTTTGCATTTGGTGCTTTTATCCAATTAGAATTATCAGAGGTAATTGTGTAGTTTTAAACAGGCAAAAATTATGAAGACGTATAACTAAGAAAAATGGATTAATTCTGAAGTATCACAATAGGATATTATCATTTAAACTATCACACCATAATATAGACACTTACAGTGGCTATGTAGTAAAGGTTATATTCTTTGCATTTCTCATCTTGAAAAGCTAATATATAGTAAGATCCATTTCGCCATGCTGGCGTCCTCTGCCCAGCCCTCCTCAGTCAATCCCTATGCCCTGGAAATCCCAGACCTTTTTTTATGGGGTTAAACCTCCCAACCCAACCCTTAACTACTGCTAATACTACACCCACTGCGCCACATAATTAGAGTTTGACTTCCTAAACTAATACTGAGTAGATTGCAGCTCAAGAGTCATTAGAGTTACCATAGTGATTGTGTCTGTCAAATCAGCTCATGACATTCAACAAACTCATTTTGCTTGCTCAGCGCTGGCAAAATAAATTCTATTCAAGATCTTTAAGTGTATCAATGAATAACGTGCTTAGGGAATCAAATCTGACTTTAATTGGTTTTATTTTTTTTCTCTAATTAAAATCCCAACCACCATTTCTAACCTCAGAACAGCTTTCCAGTTTTTTAAAATTTTATAATATCGCTGTCAAAGAAGCAATGCCCCTTTAAACTTTCTCTATCATTAAGCCCTCAATGTGGCAATTGAGCCATTATGTGAGATATTTTACCTCTTTCTCTATGACTTTCCAAACGATGGAAAGTATGACATTGTAGAAATCATATATGCTGCAAGCTACACATGCATCAACGCTGTATCAAATTTAATCTTCAACCCCACCCTTAAAAAAACCCACTAAAGCATCAGCCAAAATTTGTGTGCATAAATTTTTTTACCTTTGCAGAGCACCAACTTGCTCAGTACGTCAAGGCAATGCACACCAAATGCTACATATACTTGAAAAGTCTTCATCTCTATCTCCTTCTACCTTATGTCGCTGACGCTCAAAACCCATTTTTCCGCCTTTAAATGTCAAATGAAGAAGCTGGCATTCTAGAAAAAAACATGACTCCTCTTCCCTTTTAGTTTGGATTCTTAGCCTCAACGCGGTGTCACCCTATTAGGGTTTTTATTTGTGTTGGTTTTAATTTAGCACCTGAAAATAAAAATCCTCAGAAGCTAGCCCTTCTTGGGTTAGCGTCTCTAGTACTACAAAAAGTAACCTTTCTGGATGACAATACATCCTATTTATGTGCACTCACCCCAGGGATCTCATCTTTGCAACTAAGCAAAACTTTAAAAATTGCAGAATAGTTACCTAAAAATTAAAGTTATCTAGTGAATTAATGCTTAGGGCTTGGGGTACTTACATAAAGATATCACCAAGCTAATTACAGCCAAGGAACTGAAAAATGGCTGAATGGCCAATGATAAACTATTGCTGACTAGTTTATACCAGAGCAGGGAAAAAGCTATCCAACAGTAGAGAATCTAGAAGTGGTAAAAAGCAGAGCCACGAGACAAAAAAATGAGATAATAAGGATTAAGAGTGCATCAGCGGGGATTAGATATTGAACTTTGTTTATGTTTATTGGCAGTAAAGGCGCCATGGAGAGGTAGCTGATAGCATCTTTAATATTATTTTTTATCAACTACATAGACTTTTGGGTTTGGGGCAGTGTAGTCTATAGTAAAATTTATCTATCAATCGATATAGGTGTAGGAGACCAATATTTCAAAAACATTGTCTATATATTAGTAATAATTAAGCAATAAAGAGCAAAAAAGTTGTTTGGATGGTCGCTTATACCAATTGCAACATATTAACCTAACTTATGAAAACATCAAGAAACATATATGAGCGAGGCAACTAGGTTTGTAGATAAGCTGGGGCCCAGTTGTGATTTGGTCTGACCAACCATTTAAATATATTAACTTTTACTTTTTATCCTCTTTTTTGATAGAGGAGCTAATTCCTCAGATCTTGATGCTGAGTCAATAAATTGAATTAGTTTATGATAGAATAACTCAATTCCAATGTTAACTCACCAGATTAGGTTACAGCGGATTACCTTGCCTCTGTGGCCAAATTTTTATATGAGACTATTAATTAATAAGAATATACTAATAACATATTGCCCTTGACCAGAACATGAATTGGTATCAAGGTTCAAATTTATCCCACGCCATCATAAAAACACCCAAAATCACTTTTAATTCAATTTGCTATGCTTTATAGCTTTTTGGATTCTAATTCCTTTTATATATTATTGTATTTTATTCTCTTTCTTGCCCACACACTGACATAAAAACACTTGCTTAAGTGTTTTGTAAACTAGAATTCTAGGACAATGGTTTCAACCATTTTTTAGAAAAATTATTCACTAATCAGTATTTCTCAGTGTGGTTTATAATAATGGGAGCTTCAAATTTGAAAAAATCTTTTCTTTAACCTAGCTTTTTTTAAGCTATCATTTATAATACCTTGGATGATAAAGTATAATATCATCTTAGTTTAAATTACTGTCCCATACAGTACCTTTTGTTTTAGTATATAAGTAACTGACTTAAGCAGTTGTAAAAAAAGTTTAGACACCAATTGAAACATTTAGTGCTCACTACAAGGGACACTTTTTGTTACTCTGTCCTCTGTTATAATAAATCAAATTATTATACTTTGGTGACTTTTTTAGGATGCTAAGCCGTATATCCCATATGGTTGCAGGGATACCATTTTTGCTCAATAGTGCTATGCTAAAGAAGCAAGACAGACAACACTTGAAGCAATCATAGTAGCGTGACAAGTATATCTTTATAAAAAAGGTTGCAAGTCACTGCTTAGGTCCCATCATCTAGAGTATCCATTCTACAGTATTATGACGAAATGGGCTTATTGAAGTAAAGTACCAAAATGAGATATAGAAAGAGCGACTTAACTTTATTTTAGTATAACATATGTGTTTTTACATTTCGCATTCAACACTATATACCCCAAAAGAAAAGGATTGCTAAATTGTTATTGGGAAATCTTTAAGGGAGGCTCATTGTCATTCAATGCATTCAGCATAATATAATGCCTTCTTACCATATTTTCAGAAGAGCAAAATTTGAGTTGAATATATAATTCAGATGAAACTGGGGTCTTTAAGTTAATCATCCTCAGCTTCTTTCTTTTTTATGCACTAGTGGTGCCCAACCCAAAAACGGGTAGCCGCAATTCATCTTTATTTGCAAATGAGCCAAATAAAAGGGATTAATGAAAAATTCTAATATAGCCCCTAAGTTATCAGCCTAATAAGATATATCAGATGGCGAGGAAGCTTTGAGAAAACTTTTTTCCAGAGCCCGCTTTAGCTGGTGGACCATGGCAGATAGCATAGGACTGGGGTCATCAGCTGCATGTGGCATAAGTAGATATAGTTTAGGTTTTTCTTCATTAATGAGGACTGCATTGTCCATTAACTTAATATGTTGAGAAATTTGATGCTCTGAGAAAGTGATGAGAGCAGGCACACAAGTGAATGACTTGATGTGCCAGCAGGATTTGGAATAATTGGGTTAAAAAGCAAAGTCTTGCTGCATCAATGCAAGTGCGACTTGCACCAAAAACGAGATCCTCAAAATCATACTTTGCATCTTCCTCAAAATCATGTCGGAAATTGAGGATAGGAATACCCTCAACCAGGGGTTCCATCGCCCCATGGAGTTGCTGACATAGTAAGGTGTTGGCAGGAGCAGCTGCAGCTTTGACCGCAAATTCAACAGCTTCTTGATTCACCCCTTTTTGGGTTCGTCTACTTTGCTTCCTCATGTGCCACTTCAAGTAGTTGTCTTCTGACCTTCTGATTGTCCATCATTTCAATTGGCAGTAATTAATTTAGGGTATTTTAGACTCTACTTGGTCTATCAAACCTTTTATAAAGTTGAATTATTCTATATTTACCATTGATTTCTCTGGGCACTTTATTTTGCAGTTTCTTTAGACCTCTAGGGCTTGGTGTTGATTTGGCTGAATGAGTAAAATTTTCGCTATTTCCATCACGTCCAATATCAGGATTTCTGACATCATCCTATCTAAAAGTATGGATGAGTGTGTAACAAAGCTAAATTACTATGTACGCAATTGAATGTTATCCCAGTTTCCAAAGGCTCGATTAAGTATTAATCACATTTGTAAACGATAGCGTATGGCCTGTCCCAGATGAAATCTAATTTTCTTCTTCAGCGCTATTCAATTGTGATAATACAGGACTAATTATGAAATCTCAAAGGCAGGTAAAGGCTTGGCGAGTTGCATTTGCTTCTTGACTTTCTCTTGTAACCATCATGTATAGATTCGCCATTGCCTCTGACTGAAGTTATATAAACTTCTAAGCTAATATTCTTAGTGCCTTCTCAGGCTTTTCAGTATTATTACAGGTAGCTTCACGAGTTAGTAAAGATGGGATATTAGAATCTCCTCCGTAGAAGCACTTGAAGAGAGACATCTTTAATAGTTTAATGAAAAGTTACCATGTAAGCCATAAGCTCACTAAAAAGATAAATGTCCCTATGAAATGGTTTTTTGGCATCTTGTTAATAATGATTACTAACGTTTTATTTTCTCTTTCTACATTCCCATTAGTTGATGGTTTTTAAAGCTCTGAGAATAGTTGTTGAGTTTCTATGCTCATCGTTAAAATCTTTGTAAAACTTGACATGTAGTTTTTCCTGTCATTGCACAGTAGAGCCTGAGAGCAGCAATGTAGTAATTATTTGTTGTAAAAAGTTAACAAAAGCTTTAACACAGTCTGCGAGGGAATGGCAATTGCCTTGACCCATTTTATTACATGATCAATCCCTACTAGGATGAATCAAATTCCTCTGGTCAATTCAGGTAGGGGACCTATGACGTCTGAAATGATAGTGTAAATTGGCTGCTGAGGGGTCATGATCTGATGAAGTATATTGCTTTATGCGGCGTTTGCTTTTTATAAGTGATGCATGCGCCTAATACCTTAACTACAGAGTCCAGTGACCTTCCCAATAGTAGCAATCTCTGATCCTTTTGTAAGTTTTTCTGGCTCCTCCAAAGCCTAAGGTATCCTGGGCTTCCATTATAGCTGGTACCCATTCCAAAGGTCACAAGTATAATTTCCAGTCAATTTTGATTTACTTGTAAAGTATTTTATTAAAAACCTTTGTATTCCAAAAATGTCTTTTTTACCTTTTCTGACCTGATTATCTTCATCCTCCCAAGAGTCTGGCTTCATCAGTAGTTAATGTAACCTTTCAGCTTTGCTATTGCTTGAATATAGCAGGAGCAATCAAGTCAGTCCATCTACATTCATATGTTCTGTTCCAGCTTGGTGGACAATATTCACGTCATAGTGCTGAAGCTTAAGAGCCCAATGGCTAGTATTCCTATCAGATTTTTCATGTTTTTCAGTCACTTTAACAAAGCGTGGTCAGTAAAAATTGTAATTTTTGTACCATACAAGAAGGTCTTGAAAAGAATTACTACCAGGGAAAATCTAAGCACTCTTTCTCCAGCCGCTATAATTTTACTCATTCTTGGAAAGCGTCTTGCTTTAGTAAAACTCTGTGTCTTCAATGCTGTCCTCATCCAGCTGAGAAAGGATGACGCCTACAGCTATGTAACAGGCGTCATTAAGCAGGATCACTGATTTCTTATAGTCTAGATGTCTTAAAATTGGTAATATCTTCAACAAACTTTTAATTGACTCAAATGCAGTTCTTTGCTCTAAACTCCATATGCTAAGAGTACCTTTGGCAAGCAGCTGGATAAGAGGTTAGCGAGTTAAAAAAGTTAGGGATAAATCGATGGTATATCCCATCATTACTAAATATTCCTGTTTATCTCAATGGCTCTTCAGCTCAGACATTTTAGTTATTGCTTCAACCTTATTGTACAAAGTGCATTCAAAAAGTCCCAGGACTGATGCTGCTATAGACATACTGATGGAGCTATCTCTGTGTCACAGTTGGAACACTATGTGATAACCCTTGCCACCCGGCCAGACTGTAACTGGACCATTTTACAAAGAGGTACTTGATCACCTTTTGAAAAGAATTCGCAGGGTTAGGCCAAAATGTACCAATCAGGGGAGTGGTTTCTTCTGCATGACAATGCTCCAGTCCACTCATCATTGATTGTCTCACAATTTCTCGCTGGAAAATCAGTCACAGTGATTAACCATCCACCCTACTCATCAGATTTGGCTCCGGCTGACTTCTTTCTGTTCCCTAAGCTGAAGGTGGCACTGAAGGGGCAGCGTTTTGATAATGTAGAGACAATTCAGAAGAATGTGACAGCTGTTTAAACACGATTTTAAAGAAGAACTATGCGCATGCCTTTCAACAATTGTATGAGCGATCTAAAATCTGTATAGAGAGGGAAGGGATGTATGTTGAATAATAAATAATAAAATTTCATTTATCTGAAAAGTTGTGTCCTTAATAGCGTTAGTCCCGGAACTTTTTGAATGCAGTATGTACATAGGTTAAATTCCTTCCTGTGATATGGCTTGTCAAAAAATTCCAAACTGCTAAAAAAGTAGACATCACAGTTTTTAGTTTGATATTATTCTCTTTCAGTCATGGGAACACTAACTTGATGTAGTCTAGATGATCAGTAAAGGCTTTAGTAAAAATTGTTATGTCATTTAAATATGGTCAAACAGAGAGTTTAAGATCTAGCATGATATGGTACATCACCGATTATAAATGAGGCGGGAGCGTTGCTTAACCCCTGTGAGAGCCTGGTAGGTTGTAATAATCCTTCTGTGCCCATCAACACGCTTTATTCTTGGTCTCCAAGCGAAAAATCCATCTTCCATTAAAAATGGAAAGTCCATTGTGGAGAAGAAAAATGAGCTGGAGAAATATCCATTACATCATCAATCCTTGTACTCAGATAGCTGTCCTTCAAAGTGAGGCTGTTTAGCTTCCTATAATCCATCACTATATTTGTGACTACTGTTCTTCTTTATAAGCAACAGCATGATGACTATCGACTCTGAGGAGGGTATAAGTAAGCTGCATCAAATAATTGCTTGAGCTCAGTAAGTATGTATTTATACTCTACCTTTGATTTCATATATGGCTTCAATCAAATAGGGGTAGAATCTCCTTCACCAATACTATGATTCAGTCTTCATATGAAAATGTCAAAATCTGACTTATAAAAATTCTGATAGTCTTTGAGTAATTGCTGCACAATCTCAAGTTCATCCTGATTTTAACTTTCTGGATATTTGACTTGAGGGTTAGCACAAATTAAATTGTTGGCGGGTAGGCAAAATCAGGGTTAGTGCCAAGGAAATGTACCTTGTTAATTTTATCAATGGGAAGTAATTAACCTTTTCCAAATCTCTTGATGCTTCTTTACAAGGATAACATTGCTAGTTAGGTTCATAATTTGTAACTAAATTGCCGCTGATAAGTCCATAGACACTAGTTTTGTTTATCAAGAAGTACAGGGGTATACTCAGGGATTTGTTGATGGAAACCATTCATTATCTCCTAGTATAAGGTTTAACCCCTTGGTGGCATAAAAATGGTATTCCCTCTGCTGCATCTACTTAGCTGGTTAGCTTTTTCATGTTTCTTAATTAGGTAGTTGATTGTAAAGTAAAGCAAAATTGATTACTTAACTTAGAAAAGAGTATTCCTCCTTGATGGAGTCTTTATTTTACAGTACAAGGGGAACTTCAAAGTATAAGAGTGATTTTACCCTTTATAGGTTGACGACTCCTTCATATTAGATCATAAATTGCGTTCAATGAGAATGGCATATTGACTACTGTCTAGGGTAACTGCGGAAGCTGATAAAACTAACTTGCAATTTAAGTTTTCAGATATAAGTTTGCACCTATTACCTAAGTGTTATAAGAAAGAATGGTACAATAGTCTTGAGTGTATTCAAGATCTGAGGCGAGCTTGATCTTCTTAATGGGTTAGTAAGACAAAACATAAACAGGTGATACTTCATCCATTATCAATAACTTGGACCTTTTAAATTACTACTTCCACTTTATTAATGGTTTCTACATACTTAGGTGGAAGGTCTAACACCTCCTTAAGCGGAAAGTTGCATTATGCTTTTAGTTTGTCTTAGGATACTTATCCTTAATCTTCAGGACACCTTGGGAGTTTGAGATGGGCTGGATCAGCAGGGCAAGGCACTGATATGCATTGCTGGATAAAACAACTATCTGGGGGCACCTGATACCATGACTGAGGTAAGTGCCTTTGGGAACCTGGGTGTCATCAATATTTTTGGCATTCAGATGGTCCAGAATAGCGATCTCACTGGGGGGAAACTATAATCTAATACCCTGTGACCTCATGACCCCCTTCAGAGGCATCATCAGGGGCATTCTTAATTCAAGTGAGATGAGCAATTGGTAATGTTTCACTTTCAGGTACTTTAAATCAGCTTTAGAGGTACCTGACCCTAACCTAGACTTCCTTTTCCTTGATAAGCAAGAACAAGGGTTCTTCATAAGCACATATCCTCAGTATAATTATTCTTATTGCAATAGTTGCATCTTGGGTTTTCTCCTTTTTAGGCTTTGCTTCCTCCACGGTATACACTCTGAGTTCTAAGGAGGCCTTTCAGGAGTTCTATGGATTGTATATGTTAACTACATAAAGTGGCTCATATAATGTCCTAACTGGAATTGAAGTTTCATTGAAGGATGTGACGTTTATTGTTAAATCCGGGTTATTACGTAGACCAACAATAACGGCGGCTATGGTATTGTTCAGAGTAGTAATCCTAAAGGTCAACATCTTTAAGTTTCTATATAAAAGCTGTCAGCAAATTTGGCAAGGGTTTCTCTATGGAATAGCATGATTATCATGAGGCTTTTTTCTTCATACTCAAGCTCTTCTTTGACCTGAATTCTTTAATAAGTGCCACTTTCACTTATTTACAGGTATGTAGTTCATCCATATGAGGCACCATAACCACTTGAGCCACATATAGCTCAAACAAGATAAAATATACTTAACTTTTTGATAATTGGTTGCATCTTCCATTGTGGCTTCATAGATGTAGAGGAAAGATGTGATACTACCTTCACCAGTGTATAATTGTCCTTTGAACGTAGGCTTAACAGTTGTGAACTTTGATTCTTATTGATGTGTACTACAGGAGCTTCAGATTTTAGTATCTGTCATGATTCTGATATGAATAGACGATAATCTTGGGACAGTTAGGGTGGTTTGGGAAGAGTCCGCCAAAATGATATCTGTTACAATTATTCAAGTGCCTCAAGATGAGGTGATATTGAGATATAACAGGTTTATTATTGGACTGCTTCAAAATAAGGCGATAGGGCGATGTCAACATTTGAAGAATACGAATTAAATCGCCTACAATTTAGGTGATAAAGAACTAAATAATAACAAGCTGAAACGATGAGACTCAGTGGAATTGAATAGTCCAAGTTATGAGAGTAGTATCATCTGAATCCGCTGTATATAAGCGAGATGGGCGATTAAGAGGAAGAGGTTGTTAAGAAGATAGAGTGATTGAAACAGCGAGGATCCGCTGCGTTTATTAAATTAAATAAAAAATTGTAGTGAGAGCAAGTGCCCCATAATTGTTATATTAAGTTTATTATGTTGTTACCGAGGGCCATGATTGTCATATCATTGGTCATATTGCTCAGTGGGCTAAACCCTGTGCAAAACCCCTTACGGCGTATCCCAAGGATTCCGCCAAATTCTAACAGTGGTGCTCACATCAGGGGCCCATTGATCAGTTATAAAATAATAAAAACTCAGTCACCTGCTATGTCGCATCCAGGTTGCTTTGATAAGAACTCTTCATGACATGATGGGGCCGTTGCATATGAGGAATTGAAACTTGCATTGGCCACTGTGCTAAAAAGACAAGATGAGCTGCTCCAGGAAGTTTGCAGTGATAAGCTGCCGCCATTTGACCGCGAAGGAAACATTTATGGGTTCTTTTGTTGATTTGAGTTTGCAACTGAAGGAGCCTTGGACCAACAAGGTGAAACTGTTGATCTCCACCTTGGATGTTGGAAGTTCTGATCAAGTTGCTTGTTACCTTCCAGATAGTTCCGTTACATACCAAGAAGTCAAGGAGATGATGCTGCAGTTTGGCGGAACTTCAAAGATGTCGCAGTGGAAAGCTGAGTTTTTGACCATCAGGTTTCAGCGAAATGAGACTCTCACTGCATTCACTGAGCACTTTACAGTGGAAGCACTTATGTTGATTGAGGCGAGGATTCTATCTGAAGCTGATGTATGCATTGCAATGTCCTATGCAGTAAAGCCATACCCTGAGCTTTACAATGTCATGGGCCCGTTGTTGAAGAAAAATGTACCTCTTCTTAAACTTGTTCACTTTGTACGTCACTTAGCTGTAACTTTCCCTCCACCCAATATTGAGCAGATTCACACTGTTGCCGTGGCTAACCCTAAAAATGTGGGAGTAAGCAACCAGTCAATGCATATTCCGACAGTTTACTCACCGCAGTCCAACATCTGTCCCATAACTGCTGAGCGCCAACTTACCAACTACTGCTTTGGCCCTAACTATGCTGATCAACAGCAGGAATTCTTTCAATGTGGGTCTGGTTACACCGATCATCTTTAAAATAACTTTCCGAGTGGGCCAACTTATTTTAAGCACAGATGTAGGCCCTATGGAGTAAGTTGTTTTAAATGTGGTCGCACTGGACACATGGGATGATGTTGCCCCAATTAACAGGTCTCTTATGTACAAAGGATCAAAGTTATCAGGGAAAAGTCAGAGCGGAGTAGAGATGGGACTATCTAATTTTGCTATCTCAAAGTCATATGTCCCACCTGAATCTATTGTATTGAAGGCAGTAGAAGCCTCCCAGTATGACGATACAATTACTCTACCAACAGCTGTTTGAGGGAGTAAATGTGTTGATTCAATCACAAGTCAACGAAATGGCTGACACAGGGTTTCTGGAGCAACCAAAGCCTTATGCTTGCCAAATTTTCGACCAAAATCCGTCAGATCATATAGAACCATTTGCAGATGCGTTGTCCCTAAGAGAAGTAGAGGTCGCCTTTCCAGTAGATTCTATTATAACAGAATACCCTAAAGTTGGTGTGGGTATGTCATGGAAATGGCAGAAGAAGTTTAGACTGACCTGCCAGTCAGGATGCATAAGCACCTAAAAAGCAAGCAAGAATTCCAGAGGCATTGCTGACTAATGACGTTATATGGAGCCAGGCTTTGTGAAATGACGAATTGTTGGTATATCACAACAGTGAGTATGATCCCGATGACAAACCACAATGTGCCCACCCCCAACCCAGGGGGTCTTGCTGCAGGGGGTGGGATCACAGAAATAGTTTCAATAGGTTCATCAGTATATGGGGTCATTTCAACCGGGGAGGCAAGGAGATGAATTCTCTATTGCAGTTGGTGGATATAAGGCCACAAGATCCCCATGTACTATTGCCGGAAGTTCATGATAGCAGGGTTATAGTGCCAAAAATATCTGACTCGCTGAATCTAATTACCGATGGAGGGGGCCATAGTGACCATAAGTACTGGTAGATCCCATCTGGTATATGGAATGACAGGCCACCAGGGAAACGCCATCAGGGATGTGGCCAGACGGAGCAATACAATAAAGAAATTGATTGGTTCTTTGGGCAAAATTTTAATGGAAGGAAAGGAAGAAAATTGACCAACAATTTTCTCAGTGCAATGCAACTGTTTAAATAGTGGTTGATTGGGGTAGTGACAAGCCAGGATTGGGACCCTCAATTTTGACCTAACTGGAGAATCATTTGGGAATGGGCGGGTTAGTTTCCTGGAAACTGACATTGAAAAATTTGGCGGTAGGCTGAGTCACTGTCAGTTTGACTTGAACATCCAAACTGAGGCTCAACTATGTTTCTGATGGTTGGCACAATGGCGTTTAGCCTGATGAGCGGCGGGAATCCCCCAAGGCCGCCCCACATAGGGGCAGGTCCATTTGGTTGGGAATGGGTTCAGGACGCCCAACCCGCCCACGCTCAGTCGCTGGGCTGTTTATTCAGTCAGTGGCATCACATCAGCTGCAATGCCTGAATTGTCAACATGGGACTTTAGAACCCTCATCAATGACATCTGATGCTATAGCCTGCCCATTGAGAATGATCCCTGATGACTTTGGTAGGGAGGTGATTTGTTTTATCATCATGTTAATTGAATTGAAACCATCAGGCATTCTGGCCAATAAATCAGTCTTCATACCTTTCCGGCCATTTGGGATCTGAACATTGGGCAGATTACCGGTTGAATTTGTTCCAATTCTTTTCAATTCAACAATCTTGGTGCAAATTTCGCTGATTCCCCATAACAGTTCTGCTGAGGTGAGTGTGGGTACTGGGGGTGAAATCTGAAGCGGAAGAGCTGTTACCCAGCGCTTACTACTATGTGAGTGAGATTGCCCTGAGTAATTAGGGGTACTGCCATCCTCTTTGGTGCCTTCTTGCTTGGGAACAGAAAAATGGCCTAATCAACACCCAGGGGACATTCCCCGGGACTTACAGGGTATTATAGGTTTCCTGGGAAAATGTGAGCCGCTGAATGTACATGTAGTAAATAGCTGGCATTCATCTTACTTGGAGTGCACTTAAGTAATGTTATGTTACCCAAAACCCAAGTATGAGCTATAATTGATACAGGCGCTCCTGTTAACATTGTCTCCACTAAGTTGGTGGCAAAGTTGTCTTTAAAACCTGACATAGACCACCAGATGGTGTATGGGACCGCTGGAACGGAAACCACGGTCTCTGAGGGAGCGTATAGCACGCTTCCTTTGTGGTTTGGATCTGTTGTTGTGGCTCTGGAGGTAGTATTACCAAATACCAACTATTATCTGCTTATTGGGACTGCTTTTATGTGACACTATGGGGCTGTCGTTGACATAATGGAAGAGACCTAGCCATCCTGGGACAACGGGTCCCCATCTATTTTACTTCCACCGGAGTTTCAGATGAACCAATCCGCTCTTTTCAAATTTATCTCGCTTATACCGATGATGTGATTCCTGTAAGATATCAGCGGATGAAGCGGAAGACCCAAATGCTCCTAAATAAGATTTATGAGTACAAAGGGATTTCGCTGCGAGCTGCAAATGATTTGATTATCCCTTCTTGGCATCAGGTCATAATTGGGACAGAGCTTGAAATTGATATACTAAGAGGTCTGTACGGAGAGGTTGTGGGGCACTATCAATTAATGTGGCTCAAACCTCATGTGGCTCCTGGGTTACTGTTACCAGGGCAGGGGGAATTGAAGGTGTTGGTAGTGAATCTGCAGAAGGAGGTGATGAAGGTTCAGAGGCACCAAGTGGTGGCTTATCTG
Organism: Massospora cicadina; assembly: GCA_022478985.1. Taxonomy (NCBI): domain Eukaryota; kingdom Fungi; phylum Entomophthoromycota; class Entomophthoromycetes; order Entomophthorales; family Entomophthoraceae; genus Massospora; species Massospora cicadina. The sequence goes on from JAKSZP010013131.1 coordinate 319,405, forward strand.
CACCTGATCTCTATTGATGAGGTTCACTAGTACATGACTTTGGTTCTTGGGAAGATCAAAGGTTGCCTTTGAAAACCACCTTTGGCGTAATGACTGTGGTTCAACGGGAGGCGCTAAATGGTCTAATAAAGGATCAAAAGGATAGGGTGATGAATCTGTTTGAGAAGTATCACAGCATTTTTGCAACTTACAATCATGACTTGGGTTGCAATCGTGGGGTTGTGCATTGGGTGGACATGGGAGACCACCTCCTATAAAATCACGATCTATCCATCGCCTAAAGGCAGCAGAAGAAGTTGTATCTGCAGAAATAGATACATTGGTGGAACAAGGAATGTTGGAGCCGTCAAAGAGTCCCTGGGCACCCCAAGTGCTAATTGTCAAAAAGAAAGATGACTCCAATCGGGTAGTAATTGATTTCTGGAAGCTTTTCTTCAATACAAAAAAAGATTTATACCCGCTTTTGTGAATCAATGACTCTTTAGATCAGTTATGCGGGGCCAAGTATTTCTATGCTATGGTCTTGATATCAGGGTACTTTCAGATTGAGTTGCCAGCTGCAGAACAAGAAAAGTGTGCTATAATCACCTCAAAAGGGTTGTTCCAGCATACACGTATGCCACAGGGTTTGTGAAATGCCCCCGCTACATTCCAATGGGCTATGGACACTATTTTGAGTGACCTAGCTGTCTTGCGTTCTTGTCTATCTTGACGATATCAACGTATTTTTGTGAACATTCACAGAGCATCTTGGACACCTGGAGCAAGTGTTCCGCCGCCTTGTGGATGCTAATATCAATATTAAGCCCCGAAAGTGCCACTTTTTTCAAGGAACAGTTGTAATACCTCTGCTTTGTGGTAGACTCCAAAGGGCTTAGTCCTCAGCCAGCCAAGGTGGATGCCATCCGCAGGATGACTCAGCTTAAGCAGAAAGTAGGATATTCAGGTGTTCTTGGGGATGGTTGGTTACTACCAAGGGTTCATTCCAAATTTTAGTTGTATTGGGGCTCCACTCATTGAGCTACTTAAGAAAAACGCTGCCTTCAACTGGACGGATCAATGTCAAACCGCTTTTGATGTATTCTGAACTGCGCTGACTAGCGCGCCTATTTTTCAATACCAAATTTTAGAAAAGAGTTTATTGTGCAAACAGACGCTTCACTTTCCGCTATGGGGACTGTGTTATCACAAAAAGTCAATGATGGTGTGGAGCACCCCATTGCATATTGTAGCCGCAGTTTAACCAGCCCTTAACAGAACTACACCATAGCTGAGCGGGAGTGTTTAGTGGTAATCTATGCATATGAACAATTCTGGGTCTACCTCCAGGGGTGAAATTTAAAGTGGTAACAGATCATGCCTCCTTGCGCTGGCTACAGAATCTGCGGGAACCTGAAGGACGGCTAACATGATGGGCTTTGAAGCTCCAAGCATATGATTTTGATATCATGCATCAGCCAGGGGCAAGGCATCAGAATGTGGACCATCTTTCCCGATTACCCGCAGTTGCCATTACAGCAGATGTGGCAGTCATAATGTACAAAAAGATGATTGTGGGCAAATATCACGATGAGCCGCTTCCCATGATAAAAATTAGATGGGCTTAGGCAGGATACCTTCTTGCGCACCGGAGTTTAATATAAGTGGATTGGGGAATTGATGCTGAGTTTTCAAAACTCTCTGCCAGGCCTGCGATAATTAAGGATGCTCATAGAGTGGTAGGTCATGGAGGGTCGAGAAAGATGCTAGAGTTCTTGCGCACCGCTACTATTTGGGAAAGTATGCACTACGATGTTCTTGATACAGTTGGTTGTTGCAATCAGTGCCAAGTGGAGAAAACGTTCCACTGAAAGACCACATACCAGCTAGTCAAGCCTCAGTTTGCATGGCATACTGTTTTGTTAGACGTGGTGGGGCCTCTGCCAACTGGCACAAACTGCTCCAAATATATAGTAGTAGCCATCGACCATTTGACAAGATGGGTGAAAGTAAGGGCTATCAAGGATCTGGGGCTGTCACTACCGCCAAGTTCATCCTGAAGTGTGTCATACAGCGCCATGGTTGTCCTAAATTTATTCTAATGGACAACAGGATCGATTTCACATCACATATATTGGCCAAGTTGAACGAGCTCATGGCAATCCGTGGGGTCTTAACTACCACATACCACCCTGGATCTAACGGTATGGTGTAACAGGTCAATGGGACCTTGGTAAATATTCTTTGCAAGCTTGTAAATGAGTGGCCATCAGATTGGAGCACCCTTTTATCTACCGCTGTCTTTGCATACAATATCAGCTACCACTCTGCAACTGGTAAGAGCCCATTCCAATTTCTCTATGGATGACATCCAGAGCTGCCTGCATTGCAATACTCCTGTGTGGAGGATACCGGCGGAGTCTAGCCCCACCTCTATTTGTATGCCTTAACTGACACGCTGATTAAACTCCAAATCGTGGCTTATTCCACTAGTATTGCTAAGAATAATTGGGATCATGCAGCTGACCAAGGTAGACACAGCCATCTTCCACAGTTCAGGGTAGGGGAATTGGTCCTGTTTCATGACCAACATGGGTTAGGAAGAAGGAACAAGCTCGCCAGTATATGAAGCGGACCATTTGAGAGCATAGAGAAAACCAGGGCTGAAGCCTACACCATTATGGAACCCGCAGGGTCAATAATTAAACAGGTACATGTGAAATTCCTCTGACCATAAAACAATAGGAGCCTATCATCCAGTCAAGGAGGGGGTAATGTCACAATTTCAATATGATTGGATGATAACCTTGGGACAGTTAGGGTGGTTTGGGAAGAATCCGCCAAAATGATATCAGTTAAAATTATTTGAGTGCCTCAAGATGAGGTGATATTGAGATATATCAAAAAATATTATTAGATTGCTTTGAAATAAGGCGATAGGGTGATGTTGACATTTGAATAAGAATTAAATCGCCTACAATTTAAGCGATAGAGAACTAAAGAATAACAAGCTGAAACGAGGAGAATTGGTGGAATCAAATAGTCCAAGCTATGAGAGTAGTATCATCTGAAGCCACTGTATATAAGCGAGATGGGCGATTAAGAGGAGGAGGTTGTTAAGAAGATAGAGTGAGTGAAACAGCGAGGATCCACTGTGTTTATTATATTAAATAAAATATTGTAGTGGGAGCAAGTGCCCCATAACTATTATATTAAGTTTATTATGTTGTTACTGAGGGCCACAATTGTCATATCATTGTTCATATTGCTCAGTGGGCTAAACCCTGTGTAAAACCCCTTACGGCGTATCACAAGGATTCCGCCAAATTTTAACATTAATCTCAGTTTTTATATTGCTCTGTTCAACTTAACGTTCAAGTTGATATTTTTGGTCATGTAGAGGATTTAGATGTTTCTCCCTTTCCTCCAGAGTAAGTCTAGGATTATCATTCACCAGATTAATCTTTCACTTAGATAATATATTATTTTTTACCAAGAGCTTAATATGGATGTCTTGATCATAAATTTGTTTGTTGAGCTGATAAAGATAGCTTTGTAGAAGTTTGCTCTCATCCTCCAACAATTCAAAGCGCCAAAACGGATTCTCCTTCATTTTCTTGCATTCTGTTCTGAGGAGGCTTTTCAGTTTTGGCTTTCAGCTTTTCAGTAAGAGTATTCCGGTGTTTTCAGCTTTGTTGAGGTGAAAATAGACTTGGCTAATATCTTCTTAACTAGTTTTTTACAAATCTTTCGTCACTCTCTAATATGATGAAACACCTGGAAATGGTTTAAATAGACGCCTGAGTTACATGGTTACTAGATTTTTATCCTGGCCTACTTGAGGAATGATTTTTATGACAATTATGAAGTATTAGAGGTTCAATGAGCCTCCAGCTTATCAATTTGTCATAGGGAATGCTCTAGCCAGTCCTTAATGACTTAGATAAGTTTTTACCCAGTTAACAGCTAGTGGAAGCTTGAGAGGCCATTTCTTCATGAAATTCGCTATAATGTCATAGAGCTCTTTGGTGAAGGCATAATATAGTTTCTTGGTATTTTTTACTCCAATTATCTTTTTGGAGGAGGTTCACAACTTCCTCCACATACTTGATAAAACTGGAATCAATAATTTTCATTTAATTATAAAGCAAATAATGTAGGAGCAGTTCTCTTTAATCAAATGGCCAGTTTTCAACTATACTTTTTGATGGAAAATATATACCTGCTCTTAGGCCATCCTTTTGCCCCTAGTGCTTTGATATGATTGTGGAGTTCCTCATTATAGAAACGAAGTAAATCATGGTATGATAAAGCGCTGGGTGTACAAATATAAAATATGGCAGTAGATTTGCACTTGATTTTAAACTATCTGGGAGAGAACTGTATTCATACAGCTTTATGAGAGAACTGTTCACAGCAAATTCCAATTTGCAGTTGCTCTTTCTCTTGGGTTATGATCTCTTAAGTAACTCTTTTACACCATATTGGTCATATAAAAGAGATGAAGAGATTCATTATCTTCATAGGAATTTCTAGAACTTCTTCAAATCTGACTATGGATGGAATTTACATTCAATCATAATCTTCATCATTTCCATTGTGCACCCAGAGAGTGACACTATGAAACAGGTTATTTTTCATAGTGTTATCATTAATTTGCAGGTATTTTTAAGCATCTTCTGAGTCCCTATAGTGAGCACCAGCCTGTAGGGCTTCCATTTTTGCTTAATGGGTCTATTCTCAAGAAGCATGTTGGAATTCAGGGGTTTTATTTGCTTGCTGGTGCTCAGCACCATTAGTTTCAACAATCTGCGCATGAGAAATACATTCTCTAAAGGAAATAACTACTTTTGAGGAGACTTTGCTGACCACTTATAAAATAAAGTTAATAAAACCTTAATAGCACCAAAAAAGCTGGTTGTTGTTAGTTTATTTGTGAGTGCAACAGGTTAATATAGAACCCTGTTAAAATTACTGCTTAGTATTTTAAATTACTAAAGATCAGATTGAAATAGGCATAGTAATATTAACTTTGTGCCTATACTTAGGAAATATGGGTTGTCAACCTATCAGAGCTTATAAACTCACCTCGCTTTGCTAAAACGCCAGATGGAGGGTCAATTGTATGCAAAACAAAACCGTTGGTTAATGGAATGATATATTTCAGCGAAAAAAGAGTGAGAAAATAGTTGCATCTTGGCGGACCACTGCTAAAGCCTATAAAAGGTTGTGGTCCCTGCTTAGGTGCTTGAGATGAACTAGAAGTGGGCCATGGAGGAACCTCTTATGAAATCCCCTAATCTTGCTACAGAGTTGGTAAAATTTGCTTACCCAAACTCGAGCTATTTAAACTGAGTACTTTTAGTACTTATGACGCCCTAATTTAATTTGTTCCATAGTGAATTAGCCAGGGTCTTTTGGTTAATTAAGTCCATATTATGAGCTAAAGCACTCTTACTAGAATATTAGACTTGTAATTGTCTGACATTGCCCCCTTCAAGAGTGTTAGGGGAAGAGTAAAGGTGCAAAAATCGGCCATGGACAAGGTTAATATAACTCCGGTAGCCTGGGATTTAAAGAGTACTCATCCCCTCTCTTATAAGTGATGACAAAAGGGCCTTCCAAGGTAGACTTGAACTTCTCACTTCTGGGAGTGATACAAATATGGTAGTATTGCACCAAGTCTGACACTTGGAATAGAGGTTGAGGAGGCTGGAGCTCATTAGCTGCTTGACCCACTTTGGTGACTATCTTTGCCAAGTTGGTCATTGCTTCTGATTATGGATGAGTTGCTTGGCTAACTTCTTTATAACTTACTCAGCATCAAGACTTGTCCGAGAAGATATATTTTGCTAGTACTACTGGCACCCTGGCTTTTCACCCATACATTACTCAGAACAGCAACATTTTAAGGATCTGGTTATAGCTGATAAGTAAGCCAAGGGAGCAATGGGTAAGTAAAGAACCAGCGAAAAGAGTCAGAAGTGGCCATTTTGTATAAAATAGAGACAGTGTCCAATTGCCTCTTTCCTTAGTACCATTGTTCGAGGGGTTATAGGGAGCAGAGAAAAACTGCTGTGTTCCCATGGAGGTAGTGATGATCTTTGTCACTCTGGAGGTAAAATTTTTCACATTATCACAGAGCAGGACCTGGGGACAACCATGGCGATAATATATATATTGATGAGAGAACATGGCCGTGGCTTTGGTAGTTTGAGCAGGAAGATCCACAGCCTCAACCCATTTGGTAACATAATCAATAATGACCAGGATATAACGATTGCCACCAGTGGTCTGAGGTAGAGGGCCTAACACATCTAGACTTATGGTGTGGAAGGGTTGTTGGGGCGTCATGGGTTAGTACTGACACCTTGTTTTGTAGCTGAATTTCTTCTTGCAGGCCAGACATGCATCCATGTCTTCATTTATTGTCTTCTTGATGCTCTCCTAATCTTATCGCTCTTTAACCCACTCATAAGATCTTTGTACTCCGCTATGCCCTAGAAGGGTTTAGGACTTTAAAATCATGGGTACTCGCTCTGATGGTCTGAGATAGGGCAACCAATTTACCCCTGTTTTCTTATATAACTTCTGAGATCCACCTTGGTGTTGAAGGAGTGTCATGCTAACATCTTTTGTACTGGTTCATCTTCATCAGCCCACGCATCAGGAGTCATTAGGAGGTCATGCAACCTCTTGGCTTTGCTACTGTAAAGGTGAAGGACAGTAAGCTGATTTAACCCATCAACATTCATATGGTGTGTCCCCGCTCAATGCTCAATGCTCAATGGTCATATTATAGTGCAGGAGTTTAAGAGCCCGGCGTTTTAACCGCCCAGTCGGATCTTACATATTTTGTAACCAATTTTTTTGAGGCGTGGTTGGTAACCACTTTAAATAACATCCCATATAGTAAAGGGCGGTAGTATATAACAGCGAGCAGGACAGCCAGGCACTCATTATCAGTGATGTTTTAATTGCGCTCAGCTTCTGAAAGCATTTTACTAGAGTAAGGTATGAGATTGACCCCATTTTCATCCAAATGAGCCAAAATAGCTCCAACGGCGTATTCAGAAGCATCTGTTAACAACATGAAGGTCTTGCCATAGTCTGAGTGGCAGAGTATCAGCCTTATTTGCAATAGCTCCTTCAGGGTATAAACGCGGCCTTTTTTCAGCACCTAAATAGAAGGGGCTGTTCTTAGCCTGGAGGCGGACAAGGGGCTCTATGAACTGGGCAAATTTTAGGATAAATCAATGGTAGTACCCCATCCTGCCCAAGAAAAATTGTATGTTGTGAAGGGCTTATGCGTTGAAATATTAATATTGCTTCATACATCATGTAGAGGTTGTATCCCATCCTGAGAGATGGAGTGCCCAAGAAAATCCAGATTCTTTTAGAAAGTACACTTGTAAGGCTTTATTTTGATGTTAGATGCCTGCAAGCGTTGAACTAACTCCTTTAAGTGCATGAGATGCTCGTTGAATGTTCCAAAGCAGACTGTGATGTCATCGAGGTAGACAATCACCCAGCTCAGCATAAGGTCCTGGATAATGTGATCCATCGCCCGCTGAAAAGTAGCAGGCGCATTACACAACCCCTGATATAACCAAGTAGTTTGGAACAAACCCTCGCTGAAGATAAGGGAACACTTCTCCTGATCATATAAAGAAAAATCTGTCTGCCAATAACTGCTAGCCAAGTCCATAGCAGAGAAGAAATTAGACCCAGAGAGTTGGGCCAGAGCATCATCAATGTGGGGAATAGGGTAGATGTCCTTCTTAGTGAGGTTGTTCAGCTTACAGTAGTACATAACTACCCAATGACCTCCAAGTTTTCTTCTTTATCAAAAGGATTGAGGAAGACCAAGGGCTTTATGAAGGAACCAACGACCCAGCATCCTCAGATGTTTGATCTAAGTCTGCATCTGTAGCTCCTCAATTTTTGATTTGTAGTAAGGTTTATAACGGATAGACTGAGCATCACCAACGCCAATGATATTTTTCCAACCCTATATGTGCCCATAGTCAATGTCAGATTTAGAGAAAATGTCTCTGTAGGCCTCAAGCAGGGTGTAGACTTTTTTCATCTCAGCTGGAGTTAGTTATTGGAGATATGAACGGAAGGTAGGCTACATATTGACTGGTCAACAGGAAAACTCACACTCGCCATAGATCCAATACAGTTAACTTTCTTTTTTATCAAGGTGAATAGCATGCCTCTTCAAATCTCCTGATGCTTTTTTACAACCATATCCTTCTTGGTGAGATTCTATAACATAAGGTTGATAGGTTATAGATAGGCAGGGTCTAACACCTGGCAAAGCACTGAGCTCCAAAGACTAAATTCATCTATGCTAATTAGGTGCAGAAGGAAGTAGTGTGCGAATTGCAAGGTAATCTTCATGTCAACTACACTTTAATTACCAGCCTTGATAATTACTTCTTCAGAAGCATAAAAAGAAATACCTTCTAGGGCGTCCACTGATTGAGGCAAAAGTTTGGTATGTCGTCCTGCTATGGTATAATGTAGGGATAAAGCGAAAAGGCATACTCAACTGTGCAAACATAGTTCTTTTTATTAAGCTCCTCATTGTCATAATTAGGGGAACCTCATAGTTAAACAGGGAGAGATAACCCTGCTTCAAACTAATAATTTCTTCATACTCAAGCATAAACTTGCTATCAACGAGTAGTTCATAGGTAATATTAGTTAATACCACCGCTGGAGCTGACAAGATGAGCTTCCCAAAACGGATGGGCAGAGAAAGGTACACCCCAATGGCGCAGGTGTTTGGCTTGCAGTCCAAAACTCTTAGATGAAGTCGAGGTTGGGGGCCAGTTTAATCTTTTTAATGAGTTTTGAAGACACAACGTTTAATTAAGACTGAGTGTCAAGGATAGCCCTAACATGCACTCCATTGACTATGACTTCAACTTTGGTTAAAATTCCACTTAACTTGGGGGAAGAGTAAAAACTTTTTTAGTTGGAGAGTAGAGGCAAGTCGTTTTGCTATCTCTGGGTTATTCTTCTGGATAGACTGCAGGATATAAACACACTGGTTCGGCGGATCAAGGTAGAAATAAACTAGTCAGCGTCACTGGCAGTGTCAATGACCTCAAAAACCCTCAACACTTGGTGGAGATAAGTTTGCGGGGGATCATAGCCCAATACACTCTATCAGGGTTCAACCTGTCGGTATCTCCACTTCATATGGGGCTCCTAAGTCATAGTGACCTCTATCTTCACCACATCCTTCTGATTCGTCATAAGAGGAAATATCAATGCAAGTTAGGGAGGCCATAGGGGGTGAGGTAGGTTCAATACTTCCCTTATAACATTATAGGTCCTGGGGTTGCTCCTCCACCTTATTAACTTTTGGGGGAGGCGTTAAAATTTACACAGCTTGAATTATGACCTTCAAAGTAGGGGGTTTGTTCTTCATCATAGAGACAGATTTCTAACTAAAAATTGCTGGGTGATAGGTTGTGAAAAATAGCGTTGTGGAGGGTGATGCATTTTTCTATGCCAGCTTTAGATCAATCAGTGGCTGAGTGTTTTTGTGAAACAGGCAGCTTAGCTTTTGTGACTGGGTCATTAGACACATTGTTAGTGGGGGAAATTAGCACCTGTGAAAGGGGTCTAGACTTAATAGCAGGCTTTTGAACCACTTGAGAAAGCTGCTCTGGAGAAAAATATGGCAAGGCAAAGGAAAGACTGCTTTCACCTTCTGAGTTTTTGGAGCTAAAGACGAAGAGGAGCACTGCCCATCACAGTTATTATCATCTGATTATCGTTATGGTAATAAGAAGCAGTTTGTGATGGCAATTCTAAAGGAGCAGGTTTCTAGAGAGAAACAGCCGTAGTAGGCTAAAATAGCCAGCCTTGATGCTTGGCTCAGAGACCCTTGCATAGGGTCAAGCTCATAAAATTCAGCCACTTCTAACAAAGCTTCCATGATATCTTGTACATTTTTTAAATGAGCGCTTTATGGCAAAGAGGTTCATTTCCATATAGGAAGGGACGCCAAGCCAGCCAAAGTAGCCACAATAGCATCAACCAGGGGTAGCATTTTTGCAAGCAAAAAGGTTTGAGCTTTATTATAAAAGCGTTCAGCAAAAGCGGCGATTAGTTCACCCTGTTGCAGGCTAAGGCATATAATGGCTTGGTTTTGCCTGTTCAAAATTTTTTAGGGAGCTGGATCTCACAGTGAGTTCTTGCTTCACCTCCACCCAGGTGCTGAGGGTGGCCATATGCAAAATCTTTATCTCTTGATTGCCACAACTCAAGCAGCGAAGGAGGCACTTTATTTTAAGGTGGTCCGTTGCCCCTTCCATAGCAATCTCATACATAAAGAGGAAAGAAGAAAAAAAATCTCCTCATCTGAAGTAGATTTACCTTAAAAGGGGCTTATGGATACAAGGATAGGCCACAAAAGGGCCATGCAATGAGTGCTGCTCAAGCCTTTTGAGGTGATACAAAGAACTATCTAGCTGGAGTTCAAGTGGGCTAGCTGGGGGTTTATTTCTGTGGAAAGGTTCTGAGGTTTAGTGGCACCACCAACCTCTATTCTTTTGTTCTTTTAATGGTGTAGGCTCCCCTGTAGTGAGAACCACTTGTTGAAATTCATGGGTTGTTAGTTGCTCAATGGGTGCTTGGCGCCCTGATTTTTAACAATATGTGCAGGAAAATACAGGCGCTTCTGCGGAAATAACTACTTTTGAGGGGACTTTGCCAACATCTTATATAAAAAAATTGTAAGACCTAAATAACACCAAAAGCTGGTTGTTATGTAGTTTATTAGTGAATGCAACAGGTTGAAAGAGAACCTTGTTACGATTACTGCTTAGTATTTTAAATTACTAAAGATCAGATTTAGATAGGCATAATTCAATATTAACTTCAAGCCTATTTAGAAAATATGCTTTGTCAACCTATAATATCTTTTTGAACTCACCACACTTTTTTAAAACAGAAGATGGAGGATCATCGTAGGCAAGATAAACCCATGGGGTAATGATTGATATATTTCAACAATTAACATGTGAGAACATAGTTTCACCTTGGTGGACCCCTGCCAAGCCTATAAAAGGGGTGATCCCCGCTCAGGTGTTTGAGATGAACTAGAAGTGGGCCTGGGAGAAACCCCCAATTAATTCACTGATTTCGCCTCATAGTCAGTAAAATTTACTTACCTGAACTTGTGCTATTTGGCTGAGTATCATTAGTAATTGTAATACCCCGATTCAAAGGGTTAACAAGAACTTGCCAAGGACTTTTGACCAATTTCAGAATTGTAATTTTCTGAGAAAACTTGACATATAGAAATTGAAGCTACTAAGTCACATAACATGTATACTTTTAAAAAAAGGGTGCCAACACACCGTTTAGGTCCTAACAGCAAGAGTATCAATCTTATGGTAAGTAAGGCAGAAAGTACTTATTGAAAGCAAGTACTAAAATGAGATATAGAAGTAATGATGTAACTTTAATATATATAACAAGTGGTTTATTAATCGAATTTAACAATATAAATCACAAAAGGAAAATGATTAGTAAAAATAATAGGAGGAGAAATTTTGGAGGGAGGCTCTTGGTCAGGCGATGCATTCAGTCTGGTATAATGCCTATGTAGCATATTTATGATGGGACAAAAATGGTGAGTTGAATACCCTAGTGAGATGAGACTAGGGGTTAATTAGGTTGGGCATTCAGCAGCTTCTTGATTAATACCTTTTATGTTAATCTTAGTCTGATTCCTCAAGCAAACTTTGAGTAGTTTTCACTAGACCTTCCGATGATCCAGCATTTTTATTATACAGGAACTCATCTCATGATATCATGGCCTTGACTTAATCTATCTGAAAATCCTTATGCTAATATGAGCTGTCAACTATCAATTTCTCCAGGTAATTTATTGATATAGCCCTTTTAACCCCTTTTTTATCTAAATATTGATTCATCTGAGCGAGTCAAATGTTCAACATTATTACCATTATGTCCAATAATAGGATATCTGACAATCATGAACTGTTTTATGATAAGCTCAGCTGCGTTCTAACTTATAGTCCTATTTTCTGATGCTTAACTTAAAATGACCAAACAGATTTAATGAATGAGGATGCTACACTTACAACTTCACGCTGCTTGATGGCTTTGAATTATCAACAGGAAGAGAAGTTCTCTCTATCACTGATATGGATGAGTGGTAGCATAGAGTGGTGGTTCCTGCTCCACTCTGGGTTGGGTTTTGATTGAAACATGTTTGAAGCCAGCACAGGGTAAAAAAATTTGGTGTGATATATTTGTTTCAAGGTCAACCCACCTTGTTTACTTTTTTTTATCACTGATCTATTCTAAGAGTAACAACTTTACATATCTTGATTAATCCTAAGGACAGGAAATAAAGGATCATAGAATCAGTTGGTAAGTCTTTATAAAAACAGGATAAGGCTGCTTAATAACTTATGGTGGAACAGTTCCATTTCACAAGCATAGTAAAGCAACTCCGCCAATACATTAATAACGACACTTTAAGAGTGTAAATGAGTAGTACTAAAAAAGAGTTTAAATGAGTGCATAGCTATGATGATTCCTCAGATTCTACTTCCAACAACTCCCTAGAGGCAGCTGTGACCAAATTGCCATATATTGACCACCGTTCCCCTACTAGATGATATTCCTAGCACTGATATTTCTACCACAGCCATGCTGCTGCCGTTTCTGTTTGTTCACCCATTGCAAGTCACAAGTGATTACTCTGAAAATTTGTCCACCATACTTTAATTTACCCTGATAACTTACCCAAATTTTCTAGGCATGAAAAATCCATACCTTCATATGCTTATTTTAAATTATTATGGAAACTACCAATATTCAGACTAAACTGGTTACGCTGATGAATTTATTGGACCCTTATAGTCAATAGTTGAATTTTCCAAAAAATCTGAATCTGATATGTATACCTTAAAGCCAAAACATTATTATTAATGAGTTTAATGGGTTGAAACTGATGATAAAATGGAAAACCGCCTTTCTGACTATTAACTTTAACATGTAAAGAAGATTTAGCGTTTGCTGACTGCTTTTACTTAAGGCTTGGTCTTGTTGGAACTAGGTTCTGAGTCATTAGTACGCTCAGATCACTTTCTTCCATGCCTGAGAGCCTCAAAAAAGTCGTATCAAGCATTCTACCATTTTTAGTTTCCATAGTCATATAATTGAAATGAACTACCTTTAAAGCTGAGCCTTTCCTTTTTAAGCTCCTAATACTAAACCATCCAAGAAAAAAATAATTATTCATGTAGTTAACTCAACCTCCAAAAGGATTTGGCATAAGCTCTAGTGGAGTAGAAAAGGGATAATCTACTTTTACTTAAAGTTATTAAATCTCAGATAATGAATTAAACCTTATGGAACGCAGTTTTGATGGAGAGACTTACAATGTGAATATAGGCATTGTTTTTTCTACACTTCTTCTGCCTCAGGTGAGACTCATTTATTTAGTTAATTGAATCAAGCAGATACTTTTGAAAGTAATATACTTACCAGCTCAGATATTAACAATGGTGGTCTAACGTTGATCTTAATGTGTACACATTTAAAGATTGGTATTTTTGACATCGGGGATCCCATTAAATTAGCTTTTTTCAACTTTAATGAATAAATTGAAGAGCGACTCCCCATATTACTCATTGCAAAGACTACAAAAATGTTGGACCTAGTGACACTATACCACTAGGAGTATATAGCTCCTTGCCGCTGTGTTGTCCTAGAGTTTCTCTTCTTTAGCCATCATCTTGCCTCATGTCAATTTTGAGCTACGTATTGGGTATTTTAAAAAAATTAAGCTTAAAGCCAAATTTGAGATTGATACTTTGAAAAAGGGCACAAAAGGTATATTACATTATAGTAAGGAAATCCATATGATGAACGAGGATGGTAAGCGCGGTTACAAAGAGTTCTGGTGACACAACCAAGGTTGCTTTGCTGACATCACATGAGGTCACAATGAGTGACTATTATAATCAAAGTGACTCTGCTAATCCTACGGACTTTTTATTAAGTTTGGTCATATACTAGTTGATAACATGTATACAGTGCCCATGCGGCTTTCTGGAGCCAAAAGAGGTTAAATCTACTTTCCAGCTTGAGCCCACAACTAAAACTTCTTTTATTGTAAATATTTAGTCTATTGAGGGCTTTTCATTGACTATTGTAAAGGTTGCTGAAGCACCTTAAATATAACTCATTATTTTTAAAGTTCAATAGAATTTCCCTCTGCATTGTTCAATCATCTCCATTGAATTGGGTGGCCAGTTCACATCTAAACAGATATTGATTTATGATTTCCTGATGTTTTTTATGTTCAAATTTATCAGAAAATACGCCAATCCAAAACAGTTCCTGTTGCCACCTCTGGTGCTGTCCATCATCACCAAGGCGAAAATAAATATCTTTTTAAACCTTACACTTAACCAGTACACATCAAAAAATTTAAACAATTGCTTTTCTTTAAGTATAAGCAGGTCTAACAGCCTCTTCATCTTAGAAAGTAAAAGAAAATACAATTATTTATTTGAGAATGTTTGTTCAAGTGAGAAAATCGTTATGAGTTGGTTTCACCAACCATAAAAGTTGCATTATATTTTATTTGTTTTATTTTAGACAAAGGTTTTGATTCCTTGAGCCTTTAAACCAATGTCAATCTTTTATATTATTTTATGATAAATTCCCTTAACACCAATGTTAACACATCAGATTAAGTTACATCAGATTTTTGCCTCCAAGTCTAAGCTTTTACATGTAACTTTTAAGTAATAGGATTAAATTATTATAATTTTGCTTAAACCACAACAAGAAAAGTATCAAGGTTAATTCTTGCCAACCAACTGGCACTATTTCCAAATCACTTGTTATCAAGTTATTAAGCTTTAAAGCGGTGTAAATTCAAATATTCTTTAAGATATTATTGTTACTATAATCTAATTTATGCTCATTTGCTGGCGTTAAACCAATTGCTAAGGTTTCAACTCCTAAATATTAGGTCAAAGTTTTCAACCATTTTCTTGAATAGTTATGAACTTACTAGTATTCTCAGTATGGTTTTTTAATCATGGGAGTTGAAAAGTGAAGGTAACTTTTCTTTTACATAGCTTGTTTTGCTATTAAAACCTTGCATGATAACATACCTATCATCTTAGTCAAGAATTACTGTTTTCTAACAGTCCCCTTTTTAATATGAAATTAATTGTCATGTGAAGTTCTAAATCAAGCCTAAGTGCTAATTGCAACAATTAATAAGACCTAACCTGATTGTTGAACCTAATTGTACTTTAACAATTTATTTTTGGGTCATCACTTTTAAAAAAGGGGCTGATAAGTTGAGCTTCAAGGCTTTTTCAGTTAAATGTAAATATTTTACAATTTTTAGGTTACCACCACATTTATAGACTCACAATTGTCACTAATTACTACCTAGAAACTGGAAGGACATAAAAAAGACTTTGATCAATGTATTTTCCCGCTTATTGGGTAAGAGTAGGTGTTCTCAAAGACACCTTAAGGCCCCTGGTTAAGATATAGCACCATAGGTGGCAATGAATTTCAATTTGAACTGAGGGAGTGCGGAAGATTTTTTGTAACAATCATCTAATCATAGTTAAATTTTATACACATAGAGTCTTGATGGCATGGTGACATAGTTAAGCTCTGTTCATATTGCAATGTGATTTCAATAGACTCTATCGTTTTTTAAGATAATTTAGAGTGAAATGTGAGTTTTTTGATAATCAACTTAGATAATGTTTCCCTTATTCATAATTTGAATCATTAAACCCCAATGAAGACTGGAGTTTATTTAGGAAATTGATTTAACATCCTCCTGCATTGAGGGCCACGTGATCACAATCAAGACATCATTGACAATTATATGTGTAGCCTGATGATAGATTCTTGGAATAGTCAAATAACAAGTTAGTGGGGTTTTGCGCTGTAAGGACAAAGCGTCATTGTTTCTTTTGAATATGCAATTGGCTTGATAAAATTTTATTAGTTTATTGCATATTAATATCTTGTTTCAGTATGAATTTTGTTTAAAAGCAAGTGCATACTCTCATGTGGCCTAATTGTCTAAATAACATAAGATTAAATATTTTTTTGTGAAAATTCAATGCTGAAGAATCGTACCCCTTTGATAGCCATGTCAGCAAAGCGGCGTTCATTATTGTCAGGTTTTTAGTTAAAATTATTGAATTGCCATCAAAAAGTGACCCATTTATTGAGCATCAGATGTTGTATTTGGAGCTTCAAGCCAATTTCAATTAACACGCTATGTGTTTGATAAATATCAGGCAATCTTTATGAGAATATATACCTGAAGAAGGGGTGGAGGGAATTTGGCAATTATTGTGCTCACTGGTGCTGGATTATCCATATATCCACAAGTTATTTACACTAAAAGAAATACCTTTTATAATAAAAGTAAAAGTGGGGCTTTAAAGGTTTTATTAATTGTGGCCTCACAAATAATAAAAAACCTTTATAATTACCACTCAGTAATTAAACTGTATCAAGGGTTGAAGGAAAACAATGTTAAGTTCAGAATAGCTTAAATGGTACAAATTAGGAAACATGCAAATTAGACCTAATTATGCTTGAAAACTTGCTTCACTATAGCTGAACGACTGATGGAGTTTTATTTTCAAGCAAGATGAACCCATGGGGTAGCGTTTATATTATTTTTAGCCAATCCCTATTTGATAAAATTATTGCACCTTACCATCTAGTACTAAAAAAATTATTACACCTTGAGATACCCCTGCAAAGCCTATATAACGGGTGGTTCCTGCTTAAGTGTTTGCTTTGCACCAGATGTGGCCTGGTGAGGAACTCCAATAGACTCCCTGGATTCTGTCGCATAGTTGGTACAATCCTACTGCTCAAATTTGTGTTATTTGCCTATGTTTATTAATATAAGTATAACCCAAAAACGTGGGTTTCAATAGAGAATTGACCAGGGTCTTTTTGGCTGATACTGTTGTTATTTTCATCCAAATTTTTATGAGATTGGACTTATAATTGGCCAATGTTATTTTAAATTTATGTGATTTTTCCCAAAGCATTCTTTTGCCAAAATTGGTATGGCAATTGTCTAACAAGGGGGATGATTCAAAAGTAGTCACAATAGTATTTTTATTTTAAATAAAATAAGTTTACCATAGTAATAAAAACTAACGTTAGCTATGGTTATTGGCACAAAAAGTTTGTAGTTCTCCACTTGCAAGTTTTATGTAAAAGAAAACCTTTCCAAATGACATTCATTCCTAAATAAGCTCTCTCACTCCAAAGATTGCATTGTTTGAGGTAAGCACCCAAAAAGAAACATTATAGTTGCATAAATTTTGAAATAGGTCATATAATGAATTCAAAGGACTTAGTGTACTTACAAAAATGTAGCATTATGCCAATTACAGCCAACACTACTAAATGCTTAAATGAGTAATAATAAATCTATTGACTAATATTTACTTTAACACGGGAACAGGGCAGTAAAAAATAAAATAAAATATGATAAGTGGAATAAAATTGTGGCCGTGGGACAAGGTAATCAAATTACTTGGTCCTGAGAGCTGCACTGGCATGTATTAGGGATTCATTCTTATTCATGTTATCAGTGATCAAAAGTTCTAGGGAGAAAAAAAATTTATAGTAAATAAAACTATTAAACTCGCAATTATTATAAAAAAATGGGCATGGGAAATTTAATACATAGTAAATTTATTCATATATCAATATTGGCGTAAAGGCCATATCAATCAGAACTCTTTTCTATATATTAGTAAAATTACAGGGCAAATAAAAAACTAATTGGTCAGATAGTTGGTCAAACAATTATCTCCTTTGTTCTAGTTATACGTTGGCCAAATGAGCATTTTTATCTAAAAAGGTTAAAAACAACTCCTGTTGCTGTTGCACTATTTCATCATAATGTTAATGAATTTGATGCTGCTTCCCCCACATTATAGGAGGTGATCCACGTCTAGACAATTTTCAGACGCTGCCAAACCGCTAAGTCTGTCTCTGCTAGCCCCCCAATAAATCTGGTCACCTTTTCTACCATGGAACTTTTCCCACTATCTCACAAGCTCCTAGGACGTGCTTTGTAACCCATGATGCTCCCTGGAGCAATCTTCACTTTGACCTCTGGTTTAATTGTCTAAACCTATGTCCTTATGCGTGTGTTTCCATCATTGAGATGGCCCAGACAGTTTATATACCTTCTGGTTTCATATATAATTTCCCTTTTATGGGTACTTTAACATTGGTTTCAGTAGTGTGCTCATGTTATATTAGCAGAGCATCAGTCCTTTATTTTTCTAAACACCCCTATTTCCACCATTTACACTTGGCTATTGGATGTTGCTACTCTGGTGGTTGGTTTACTGGATTCCCTAGCCATCTCTCTCAAGAAGCTCCATCATGAGCTTACATAGGTTTGGTAGAGTATGTTGCTGAATCTGTTTTACAGTTTGTGGTCTCATACGGGGTCTTCTAACTTGTGGAGCATCAACATTATGTGCCAATCACCACTTCCACCTGGAGTCTCAACTCTTGATTCCCCCACATTATAACTCACTTTGCCCTTAACCATGCTTTATGGGCCATATAGAGAATGGTCACGCAATCTCTCTTTAAGATTCGGCCTTGATCATTAAAAATGCAAATGCCTTCTCATCACCGCTGGAGTGGCCTCCGCCCATTTCTACCTCCGCTAATTGCCCTGCTGCTGCCCTGGAAGAGTTTTTGAGTGAGGATATTTCCTTCTTTCCCATCCCTTGGGAGCTTCAGGTTCATTTCTTCTGGCATCAGCCAATTTTCTCCCATCTCCCAGTTCAATTCCTGCACAAATCTCCACCCTAGCACGTGTTTAATTGCTTTGGTTGGCAATTCACCAGAATAAATCACCCCATTTCATCCAATGATCGCAGGTTGCAGCCCAGGGTTGGCGAAAATCAACCCATTTATTCTCTTAAATGGGTTGATGATTTGGATCACCTTTATTGAACCATCCTAATTTATAACTGACCAGAGTTTTTCACAACACCCACAAAGCTACTACACAACGTCGTTTCCGCCCTTGTAAGCGCAAATTTTTTATATAACTCTTTTCCAGGTTTCTGTGAAAAGAGGAGACTGCCACTACAAAACCTTACTCCATCACTCAATCCATGTTCCATGGAGCCACTGTGTGAGGGCATTTCCCCTACCATTACCAAAGCCAAGTCCCAAAATTTGCCTTCTTTAATAAAGAAGAGCTCACTTATGCCACGAGTTTCTTGTACGCTAATGATACCAATTCCTCCCTCTTCAATACCCACTAAAACCTAGCCTGATAGTGAATAAGAACTTTCCTGTACCCAGGAACTCATTAGATTCGCAAACAGAACTTTTCAGTGTATGAAATGACATGAACATGACTGAAATCCTTGACAAAAATAACCTTGCCCTCTTCCACCTCCTTACCCATATCTCTAATGCCCATATCCCTTATTGTATGTAAAGAGGGCTAACTTAAGCAACTACCACCTGACAGTAAGCTCCTTACCACCTCCCCATCTGATATGGCTGCTTAGGTTTGGCACTGCAGCGCCAGGTTTCATTTTTTACCTTAGTTTTTGTTTGGTACACATAAAAAATCCATGGACGCTATCACTTCTTGGGTTGAGCTCCATTAGTACTAAAAAATGATTGGTCAGACCAATATTAACAAACGCCAATCACTCACTACCTCTGAGGTTAGGCTAAACATAGTAAAGACTTTGGCATCTAACATTCTATCTCTTCTCAGATATTTGTCAAATAACATAAATAAATATTAGAGATTTGCTAAACAAACCACCACCACCATTAATGCATCAAAGTAATTGGAAGGAGAGGGTTCTACAAAAGGCTTGACAGATGTGAAAATACAAGATCATTTCGCCTGTTTTAGTAGTGTAGAAGACCATTACTCCATGAATTGTCTGCTTTTGCATGGGCTCAAGTGACACGGCTTGCTATGTATGTGGTCAAACCTTTAGAGATACCATACCAAATAAAGAACTTTTTCACGATATTACCGTTTTTATTACTGGATGACAAACCGCTGGGGATTTTAGTGTAATTAAAGACTTTGACACAAAGCAGGGGAGATACCCAGCCTATTTTTTTAAACAATCATCCATCCTTCTGATAAAGATGTTTAGCTTGTGATGTTACGTTACCAGCTGATCAAAATAATTCCAGCCCTTTTAATAAAGCTGTTGAGCAGCCAACATGTGGGACCAGGTTTACATCTGAGCACAATATACAATGGAGACTGAAAAGAAGGGTAATAGCTAGAATCTGAGAGGGCGCGATAACATGGTAACTTCTTGGGACTCCTCTTTATGGGGTTTTATAATGGTTGCAACTCAGATAGGGAAGGACATTTTGGACCCATATATAAACTTTTATAAAAATCTGAAGTAGCAAAGTTTATGAATTGTCTGTGTAGGAATCCAGCTTATGGATGCTCGCTGGTGTTTAGCAGCTGGATCCCACAAAATTTTTAACAAAAATTTAATAAATATATAATAAAAACTTAGGTTTTATATGGTT
The DNA here is from genome assembly GCA_022478985.1 of Massospora cicadina. Lineage (NCBI taxonomy): Eukaryota > Fungi > Entomophthoromycota > Entomophthoromycetes > Entomophthorales > Entomophthoraceae > Massospora > Massospora cicadina. Next base: position 340,024 of record JAKSZP010013131.1, read on the forward strand.
TTTGTCTGCAGCGCGGGGTAAAAGAGAAAGAGAGATCCATCTCAATATCTGACTGATCAGTATTTAAACTATTTCGAGGGTCAGGGGGAATTTGAGGATAGTTTCAGATTAGCTTCAACGCATTATGAATTAGAAAATATTAGATACACTCCTATCAGATCTTGTATATCTGCGTTACTTTTTGGAGAAAGGATGTTTGGGATAGGGTTTTGAGGCAGAATGCACCTATGCAGTAATATTTTGATGGGTTTTCCCCAATCACCGCTGGGTAAAATACTTTCACCTTGGGGGACCTCCGCCATGCCTATAAAAGGGGGTGGTCCCCACGTAGGTGCTTGGAAGGACCTGTTTGTGGCTGGGGACATGCCTTCTGATGGTTGCCCCATGGTCCGTTGTGTGGTCAGAGTAATCTGACTGCTTGACTTGACGTTTATTTCCTATGCAGGTTTGAAATGGTGTTACCTCAATTAATGGGGTTCCACCGTGAATCAGCCAAGGTCTTTTGGCCTATATCCTCAACATTATCATTACCATTATTGTTAGAATCGCTCTTAGTAGCATCACAGAATCGTAAATGGCTGACATTTCCCATTTTTGACTTAATTCAACCCAAAACATTCTTATTTTTTAACTGTGATGGCAAATTTCTGACAATCTGGGCCTGACTGTTGGTTTCCACCTGATGCGCTCACAGGTGCTAGCACTGGGAGCTCAAATAGTGACTGATTTTTGAGGCTTCCTCCACTACAGTCAGCCAAGAGGACAGTTGCTTCATAAGTAGCAGTAATGGTTGAGGATTTTTCTGTAAAAATAAGCTTAAACTAGATAGTAATTAGATTAACAAGATATTAATGAAAAATACTTCTAAAAAATAAGACAGTACTGTTTATAGTACTGTTGAAAGTAAAAGAATAATTAAAATTCACTGGCAATTGCAAGAAGTGATAAGTAATCTTTCTTGACTCACAGGTAGTTTGTCCATTATCTCACCCTACCTGGAAGGTCAGCTGAGCTTTACAATCTCCTTTAATAGTTTTATAGCATTAGTTAAGTTAGTATTAACCTTAAGTAGGTTTTTCCAAAGTTCAGATTTAAGTCTCAACTTGATAAATCTAGAATGACTAGCTGTTGAAGATATTGGGACCTTTGGGCCACAGATGACGGAGTCATGTAAATATGGCCTCAGAATCAGGTAAGTTTTGAAAATAAAAATATAAGACTTATTAACTAAATTCGGAGTAATTCAAGTAACTACCAAATCTGAAATAAAGCCCAATGAAATAAGAAAAAACCTTAATTGGGACATATAGGACCATTTGAGTATCTCAAAACTTAAGTCTTGAGTAACATAATGCTGATCTTCTCCTGGAACAAAGCTTCTACCTTGAATAGAGAGAGTTCTTTACGCCTTAACCATGGAGTAAGTCTTGACCCTTCAGAAATGATTGACCCAATTAATTGTTGAGGTATTTGAGATATATTTGTGTTAAAATTGACTGATTTTTTCTATCTTGAGACTCAAAAATTTTCGACTGATGATGATTGGTCAAGGTTTGAGCCAGCCAGATCAGATCAAGAGGACACACGGGTATTTATAATGAGGAGAGCTTGGGCCATGTTCTGAAAGTTTTTTGAGTTGTGAGGCCTCGCGCTTAGATTCATGTGTAATTAACTTCCAAGTGACGTCATACTGAAACAGCAACGTCTGAGACTTGTCACTGTTGATAAGCTCCCTCAAATACTGACCATAATTCAGTACATAATATCAAGTGTCAAGAGTGTATATTTTACCCTCAGGTGTGGCGGCTAGTTTGGCGAGGATGTCATGGACAATTTTGGAATAATTAATTAGGCATTTTAAGTCCAAAGGTTTGAGTAAGAAGTGCTGGGTCCCTAATTTTTCCTTGGCCTACAGCAGCTCATTGCAACAGCTCTACAAGGTCGCCTTCTTTTCATCTAACTTGTGCTGGCACTGTAAGAGCTCCTCCATGGTTCTGATGTGGGCCTTTTTGGTATCATCAAGGATGATTTCTAAAAAAACTTGGCTGGGAGGGGCCAGACTTGTGAGTACCCATGAGCCTACTCATGGAGGTATGCCCATCTTAAAGCCCTTCAGTTTAGCTTTATTCGACATTTCCTCTCCTGGTACCATTTGCACTCAATCTTGATCATGCTAGTTGTATACCAAACCGCTTCAAGCTGGGAAGATTCTTTAACTGGTTCATCAGCAGGCTTAGGCTCATCTGGTTTGATAATCTTGTTCACAACTTTGAGAACAAGTCCCAGGTTAGATTAATGCTTTGCGTGCTGTGCCTGGCTGTTGGGGAAGCTTTTGGCCATCTCAAGGTAAGTTCTCAACTTTTGAAACGAATAATTAATTCTTTGGTCTTAATTTGCATAACACTTAAATTAGTTTCAGGTCTGGGTTATTGAAACTTGCGGTGTCACAACCTTAAACTGAACAGGAAATCTTGATAATTTATTACATTAGTATCTGGCCCAATTTTGGAGGAGAACCATTTAAATCAACAAGGGACATCTTGCTGGTATTAAATCATTGAGCTTGTCACTAGTTGAGCAAAGGTAAGCCCAAGGTATTTTATCCATTTCTTTGGGCGTTGCAAAGCTCTGATTGTTCTCAAGGCATCCATGGGGTTCTCAAGGTTTAAACTGTAGTTGAGTTTAGAAGCTGGTTCTCAACTTGTCAAATCTGATTGGTTTGATAGTTTGGTCTGTACTTATTGGCCAAATTTTATTTATCATAGACACTGTTGGGTCCAAACAGTCTTTGACTACGTTTCCATTTTCTGCTTTAAAGCGGAGTGGTAAATGACATTACAATATGGATTTTATTTTGATTACCTAAATAAATTTTTGTTACTATTGCAATCATTTGTTTTTCTTAAGATTTGAGCACTCTTATTGGTTTGATCTTCTACCTTTGACTTGAGAATAATAATTATGCAGGCTAGCTTCTTCTTGTCTTGATTAATCCGGAGAGAGATTTGCAGGTTTGCTTCTCACATCTGGTAAGATATCCTAGAGGCCAGTTATGATTAACCTACATCATATTTTCCCAAGTGCCTTTTTGGTCATAGTCCCATTTTTTATTGTAGCGCTTTGCTTCTTTCTCAGTATAGAGTATTGCTTTTTTCAATATATTCAATTTATATGCTTTCTATATTGCTCTTTGAGCACAATTTGATTTTAAAAGGCATATATAATAAGTCTAGCAAGAGATTAATTTGGATTGGTACTTTGAAACATACAGGACTTTCTTGTTCAGAATATTCAAAGATCTTCTTGGTAAAATCGCTTCCCATAGCTACTGCTCTTGACTGTTCCAGAGGAGGTAGGCCAGAAAATCAGGATTTGAAGTGCCAGCTGTAGTTTTATTCTTTATTGTCTAAGGTTGAGGGTATCTCATCAGTTTGCATTTCAAAAGTGACACTGTAATGAGCACTAGATGTTGGGTATTGCCTGATGTGCTCTCAGGTGCTAGAACTGGGTGTTTAACATAGTGGCTGATTTTAAAAGGCTTCCTCCATTGTAGTCAATCAAAAGGATATGGAAGCATAAGATGCAGCGATAGATGAGACTTTACTCATCAGAATAAGTTTAAACTCAATATAAAATATATTTAAGATATCCACTGAAGTACTTTGTTTAAGCCCAAAAACTGTAAAATTTATTGTACTGTTAAAATAAAAAGGTAATCATAATCCACCAGGACTTACAAGGAGTGATTTATCAAATATTCTTAATTCCCAGGTGGCTTATCTATCAGCTCATCTTACATGGAAGGTCATATGAGCTTCTTTTTTAGCACTGGTTTTAAGCACTAGTTTTTTAGCACTAGTCAACTAAGCTTCCTGATCTCCTGGTAATACTTTCACAGCTTAGTTAAATTAGTATAAACCTTAAGTAGGAGCTTTTCTAACAGTCAAGTTTTAGAGGTCAAAATTTTCTAGATCTTAGATTAAGAAAATGATGAAGATATTGGGATTTTTGAGTCACAGATGATGGGTTATGTGTAAATGTGGCCTCATAATTAGGTAAAATATTCGAGATTAGAAATATAAGAACTAATCAAAATTCAGAGTAATGCAAGTAATCCTATAATTTAAAATACTTTCAATGTTATAATATTGAACCTTAATTTGGGACTCGTGGTACCATTTGAGTAGCTCAAAATCAAGTCTCACATAGCAGTATATGCCAATCTTCTCACCAGAACAAGGCTTCCACCTTGCATAGGGAGAATCCTGAGACTGCAAATGGCTGTTAATAAGGCTTCCTAAAATAAATGAGTTATTGATGGTCTGTTATGATAACATCTTTGTGTTATACTACCATAGAGAATAATCTTCCTATTTCTTATGCGCTATGCCACTGTAACGAGCTCCCTATCATATATTGCTCATAATTTTTTAGAGGAAAAAACTTTTCAAGAAGCTTAATCAACAAGGTACTCTACTCCATCAAGGTCCTAGAATAACACACCCCATGCTGCCGCAGATGCATCAAATGCAACAATAAAGGAGTAAATTTGTCAGCATGCTTAAGAAAAGGGCCATAATCAAATACCTTTATAATGATAGTAACGCTTGTTTACAGGTTTCCGCCCACTTTAATGAAACTTATTCCCATTCAGGGGGTAGAGGAGTGCCATCAACTGAGATAGCATAATGGAAAATTTTATAAGAAAAATAACAGTACACTTGAAGCTGTGAAGTTGTTTCAGCGTTGTAAGGGTGGTTTAAGAGAATTGCTTCAAACTCAAAGTGAGATATTGCATACCCATCTTTTATAGAGCCAAGTTACCCAAAAAAACCTTCTCTATAAAAACACATATTATAAGGGTTTAGTGCGCAGAATCTCTATTAGAAGGTCAGACAGAACATCTTCAAGAATTTTTTCATGCTGCTCATAATCTGGTAATATAGAACAGGATGTTGTCAACATATGACCAACACAGGCAAAGTTAAGAGCACAGGATGACATGAATCAATGTTGGAAAGTCGCAGATGGATTTTTAAGACCAAAGGATTATTTTTAAATAAATAAATATTTTTAAAACTAATTTTGCAAGAGCCACTTCGTGCCTTCTAGTGCCCTTATTTTGCTTATATGCGACTACAGAGTCAAGTTAAGAGAAGAAACTGGTCTTTTCTATTGTTAAAATGATTGTTTGCTTTAAGGGAAGAGGGTAGGTGTTGTGCATCGTTATGTTGTTCAGATTTCAATAGCCCACACAAAGTTGTGAAGTTTCATCAACTTTGTTGAAATAAAAACTATAGGAGAGGCAATGAGTGAGGATTCTGAAACTTTCATTTTTTTGGGAGCATAAATTTTAAAAACATCCAAGGATTTACCTTTTTTGGTATATGTATACAATGAGAAGTTGAAAATTGATCAAATTAGATTGCTAAGCAAAAAGCAAAATCATACTATGAGTGAGGCATGAGATGATTGATTTTTCCATTTTGAAGAGTCACAATAAAACATTAACTAGGAAGGAATGTTGAGTGGTTGCTCATTAAGGGAGAGCGTTGAGGCAATGTATTTCAATTTTCTTACTTTGGATAAGGTATCAATGAGAGGAAGCTCACTACATAGGCATGTGCTTTCAAAAAATAAAAGCTAAACCCATGTTTAAAGAACATGTTGACAAAGCCACTAAATTGCCCCAGGAAAAAAACGGAAGCCATTAGTTTGATACTGTGGTAGAACAGTTGTAAACGCAATACTTGTGCACAGAAAACGTAATAGGACGTCTCGCTTTGTAGCAATTCATAAAACTTATGAAGCTCAAAAAGATAATTTATTTATAAGTTCAGGTCTAGATTTTGCGCTATCTAAAATCCTAATTTCCCTGTGTTCCTCTATCCAAGAAGGCATCTATGGACACCCTGTAAAATACCAATTTAATTTCAAGAGATATCAAAAATATATATCATCCTGTTTATTTGAAATGTCCTAGGACAATTAGTTGGTAGAATGTAATCAAAGAAAGATCAATTAGACTTTTTTTAGGAAGGGTATAGTTTTATGGCTAATGGGTTCCATCAATTGAATCCTGTTGTACCAAGGACAATAAAAATATCAAAGAACTTAAAGACACCTGGTTGCCACTAGAATCTGACTTAACAAAGAGTTTTATCACCAGGGCAAATGGTTACCAGGTGGGATGAGATAGGGACAAGATCTGGAAAAGACAATACTCCCACGCATGAGAGCTGTCTAAGAATTACATTCTGATTGGAGGTAAACAAACTGGGGTTTATTCTCAGGAATAGGTCTATTTGTGTGTGGCCACAGTTGTATAGAACTTTTGGTAGTTATCCACCTACTTATACAGTCTGAATTGTGGCCTTAACAGAAATGGCCAACAAAGCAAATTGCTTAATTTAACCAACAAAGGTTCCCAATAGGAACGATTTTCTGAGATGGAATATAAAGCAGTCCATAATACTGCAAAAAATTCAACGCAAGTCCAAGAGTAGGATTCTGAGCCAATTATGACTCAAGAAAGGAGGACAGATTTAATAGATATTGACTAGAGGTGAGAAACTAGAAGGCTGTTCTTAATTGATAACAGATCTTGAACCAATCATGAGACTAAGGTGATCAATGGTGTGGAAAATTCCGTCATGGTTGGATGAACGCAGGAATCAAAATGCCCAGTGATGAGCATTACCCTTGACTGCATTCAAAAGAGCCAAACTTCTTTGGGCATGGAAAAAGGTAAGAATAAGTTAGCGTTAGCAGATATCTGAACTTGCAACTCATCCAAAGCAACCAATTTTGATTCTACACATCTGAGAAAGGTGTGAAGGAATTAACAATTATTGTTTGGTTCTATATTGAGTTTAAAAGAATGCCTTGGTTTTTTGTAGCCCTAATTTAATCTATAAACATGGTGTGGAAGGTTTTTAATAAATGAGCAGAGTGATCACCAAGAAAACAAAAACCAAACAAGGATTGTAAGTTCAACTTGAAAAATACTCGCATCACCTACTTCAAAAAAGAGTGGATAGATATAAGATTAAGGATGGTTCATTGTCTCATGGAACTGGATAATTTAACTAAGACTGTCCTGAACTCTGGACGAGTTACAACCAAAAATGACAACTAAAACAATATCATTATAGTTGACTAAATTAATTAATATTATTAGTTATGATAAAAACTTGAGGTTAGTGACAAACAGAAATTGAGAACAGTACGACCAAGGTGAGTCAAAGGATGGTGGTGTGCGCAACCAAGATTTTGGGTTGGTAGCTGCAAATTTAAGAGCATTAACGTGGAAGAAATTTCTGCAGTGGTAGATACAATATTGTAGAATGTCTCTGATTTTGGTGATTGGGTTAAAATTACTTCTAAGGTAAAGACTGTGATTTATTCATTTTATTATTTTATTATTTTTATTTTTTTCTTTCCACTTGAAATCACTTTCAAACAAATTAGGTAAGAAGTAACTGTTAATTTTCCACAGCCACCTAACCGCATTAGATCCCCATATGTCCACAGATCCACTACCTGCTGCCCCAGTGTGAGGCAGCGGTGCTCCACCTGCCAGCGTTTACCACCCAGAAGGCAAACGCATGCAGATGGGCTCACCCAGTCTACCAAATACAACAGACAACTTTGTTCCTCCAAGGGACTTATCACTGCATCTCACACAAGTCCACCCAACCTATCCCCACCCCCAAGCCCTACCATAATCTAATATCCACTTTTGCCTCCACATCAGTTATGAACATATCTTTACATATGCTGAAAAAGCAATTAGTGAGCTGTCAATGGCCACCTTTGCTCCAGCAGGTTATATTGACTTCTTCCCTTATAATGGCTATTTTGATTTTGGCTTCCCCACAGAAGAGGACATGGCTGCTGTAGCGGCAACGCCCATAATTTATAAAAGCACACCCATCACAATACTTGAACTCATCTCCCCAATGATACCACACTCGTGGTGACCTTTACAAACCTTCCCCCACCCGCCCCCAAACTCTATATGAGGAGTTGATGTCATGGCTACCACTTATGGCACAAACCCCATCCTCCAATTTCTTGTCCCAAGTGGTGCTGAGCGCCTAGCAGCACCTCAGGCTATGGCCATCATTACCCCTCACTAGCTTAACATGGCCCAGCACATCCCTCCGCGTTCCTATATCCCATCTTCACCAGATCACTTCTTTTGGGCTTACACCAACAATGGTCACACAATTTGCCCCCTATACCATGAATTGGAACATTGAAGAAAGTATGTTGTTACAATTCAAACCATGCAAAAACTGGCAAATTCACCCAGGAGGCCATATAACAGCGTTTGAATGGGAATTTTGTCTGCCCCCACCCCCCAGGAAGCGCACTCAACGATCCAGCAACAAAACCTAGCAACCAAAGTCCAAGCTGGTCAATTTCAACCCAAATTACCCAATCAGGAGCAGGTTTGGACCCATCTTCAATCTAAAAATTTTCAAACACAAAACTTACCCAACCACACCACCCTATCACCATTTTAATCCAAATCAACCAAAATCCCTGGGACTTATTGTATGAAGTGACTGATCTGTGAGATTTTCTCACTTCCAACTAAACCAATTGACTGAGAACCTTTTATGAATTCAGACTTTAATACCCCACTCCCACCTAAACAATATGCCCTCAAACCCAATGCTATCCCATACCAAAGGGATCACCAGCTTGCTGAGGCGATAGTGGCTGCCACCCAAGAATTTCCATCTTCGTGAAGCTGTGGCAAAATCTGTTGATGAATTCAAAAAAGGCTGCACAGCCCCCTGTTCCCCTCCAATTTCGCTCCTACTGAAAACAGGAAATCCAACGCCTCTATGAAACTGTCATTACCGCTGTCAAATGTGTCATTACTCTGGCAGAAGTTTCCCTATCCGCACATGTCACCAGAGCAAACATTGTGAAATTTTCCCAACTTCCTGACGCTCACATATAAGCCAAACACCATGTCGCCAAACTCATAGAATCCTTTTAGGCCCAAATTGACTATATTAACAACTATCTATCTAGTCTCAACACCCATCCTGCGGATACCTCAACCCCCTTACTATCAGCATTGCTACACTTTTTTAATGCTAATCCCAAGGATATGGATTACGTTCCACCTGATCCCCCTCCCCCTCCGCCATGGTGGGATAAGCGGCTCGCCGCTGTGTTATCTGGTAGGTTGTTTCTTTACTTTTGTGTTTTACGCTGCTCATTTTGGCAAATGGTTCATGTTTTGGTTGGTTTATTTTTAGAGTTTCTGTTTTGGTATTGTCTATCCCCTGTTCTGCTTACCTCATTTAGATAAAAACTGTGGTGTTCTGCAACAGAAATATTTGGGGAGAAGTAAATTTGTGTCCCATTATGGTACCCTATTTAGGAAGCTGAGGGTAAATGTTTAGTGATAAGTGTCACTATGGCTTAGTCTTTCTAAAGATCAGATAACATGGCTGATAATGGTAGCTGAGGAAACTTAAAGTTAAAAAATCTTAAAAGGATAAATTTAATTGAAAGTTGGGAAAAAGAAAAAATAATCGCAGAACTTTTTGGGGCTCATGTTAATAAAACTTTGATGAAGTAAGAAGAATTTTTTGTGACCAAACAATTTCTCTATACCAGGATCCTGATGGATTGAAACACTATGTAATACAATAATATCTGTTAAAAGTAAGAGAGTCAAGTTACTCTAACCCTTGTTCAAATCGCCAACCATAGATTTTCCAACAATTTATATTGTTTGGTCACACACTTAAGATGCAGATCTTCTGGTGAAATTGGAAAAGAATGACTACAGGCAGAGATGGTAGAGATGACTCCAGCTTGATCCAAAAATGAGATTGAGATTTCCAAACCTACTGGGTACATGCTCGTCAAACCAAGAGTTAAAAATAAATGGCTAAATTTTATTTACTAAACTCATAATAAAACCAATTGACTTGGTTATGTTTTATCTGATTTATACCTCTTAAATGGACTCAAACCCTTTTTTATATGGCATTGGATGGGAAGGCAACTTTAAGGCTGGTGATATCCTCTGTCTTCCATCATCTCCTCTTTCACTCTCCATTTTTTTCCAACAGCTCCTTGGCTGTAGGGAGAACTAGAAGAAAGAAATCATAGGTGTATTGGCTGTGCCCGTTGGACATCTAGTGCGCGGGCAAGTCGCCCTTGTTGGTAAGAGAATAGTTGCCTTCTTAGGACCTTTTTTATCCTTTAAATACTCCTTTCAGTCCATACATAGGAGCTCATCTACAGGACATACAATTATTGCAATCTGGAAGAAATCAAAGAAGCTTTTGTGAGTTTTTTTCCTATCATTAATAGCTACTTAAACTTGGAGAGTGACAATCTTTATTTTATTCCCTTAAAGCAAAGTAATTGTAACTACTAGAAGAGATTTGGACGCTCTGTTGGGCTTTGACCTAGTAAGTTTGAGGCCAAACTTGAGTTAATAGAAAATTAATTGCCAGTCATCTGACGTGCCAAGGAAAATTTTAGCTTCCTTTGCGGGTACTTCAATATCCATGATAGAAACCATAGTAATCTGGCATTTCTGTTTCTATTCTTTATGAATAAGATCCACTTAGGAAAAGTGAGGACCTACTTATTCATAAATCAACTCCTTTTCAACCAATAAACTGACAATAAGTAATAATCTCAAATATATTTCTTGCACTGAAGGGAGGATGGGTTGGGTAAAAACGGTGGTTTAAACTATTCAAGGCAGGGTTTGGAATAAACTTTAGGTTTGGTCTGGACTTGTAACTGATAATGAGGAATTTTCCATATTGTAAAATCCCAATTCTATCCGAATCTTCCACTTCCAATACACTATGGTAGATTCTTTGGTTTGTATTTGTTATGGCTGATCAATTTAAACATTTATATGTTCAATTTAGTAAAGAATTAATGTACAAATACTCATTGAAAGTATTAGTTGTGGCAACTCCTGAGGTAATTTCCTTGATTCTTCTACATGGGACACTAACATGGATAACACTAAAAAACAGTCAAGCTAGTGTTGGGATTCGAGATAATGAGTTAGCCTATAACCCCTAGACCAAAACGAGCCTTGATAAGTTGACTTTCTAGCCAGCATAAATAAAGCTTAAACCCAAGGCATTAATGAGAGTTTTTAATCAGGAAGCAACATGCACACCATAATTGATGAATTGCCTTTGAAAATTTCATCTCTGCTTCCCAAACCTCAAGTGGCGTGATCCACACCATTGTGGCCTCAGGGGCGACACAGACAATGAGGGCGCCAACCAAGTGGTCAATATTGAAGATTGTGAAAGATCCTTATCATACAGGGCCATGAAGTCCCCTTGGCACCATGTGCCTATGCATCCTATAAATATTGAAGTTTTTATAATTCAATAAAGTAGTATTTTTCGCCCCAATTTTTTGTTGTTTGACCTCTCCACTAGTTTACAGCTTAGATATCATTTTTGGACTTCAGCTTCAGTCTAGAAAACTTTAACGCTAAGATAAGTGGTGCTCACTACAGGGGGCTCCGAACTGTCTAAGTGAAAATGTCTATCACAAAATTGGAGAATAATAGCATGTAAGAAAATCAACTAATGATTGGTTGAGAAGCCTAACTCAATGACAAATACCTCTCAAATTGAGGTACCTCCTATCCATCATGATGATTTAGAATTTCGGGCCACTTCCAGTTTTCCCTACAATTGTTGACAATGTTTAGTATCAACTTTAATATGTGAACCTTAATGAAATTATCCAACAATAACTTAATTTTATATACTCTGAGAAACCACTTAGTCAATCTTGCGCCTTTTTGTACCCTCCACGATGCAATATTATCTACCTCGTCTTCACTGCCAGCAAGGGAGTTGGCTTCAGGTACTGAACTGTATCTATGAAGTTTTGTCCATCTTACAATAAATCACCTCCTATAAGTAATAAGGTTGCATCAACAATAATTCTCCTAACAGTTAAGTATTCATAAAACTCCAAGCATTGATTTTGTCAATTTCTATAAAGTGACCTCCTCTTTCTTTTATGACAATTGGAAAGCCATTTCCAATAACTGTCAGTCAAATAATGAAGCTCATAACCAACTCGCAGTGTTAGATGTTAGAATTTTGTTTTACTTTGAGGACCAAATTTGCCAGAATGTACAGCTCCTTGAGGCTTCCCAGAATCAACTCCTCAACGATGTGAGGGACCTTGTTTGGACCTTCCAGCAGTACTACCATGAGTTAGCCTCTTGTGACACCACCTCTGGGAGTGAAGAACCTGAAAGCCCTAAAGGCCAGAAGGGTTGAAGGTACATGTGGGCCTCAAGGACCCTCCAGTCCCATTGTGCCTACTCCTGGAGACTTGAAAACTCCTAAAAAAAGGACTTTTTAGAAGCTCTCGCTGCCCTACAGGATCAGATATGCAATGTGGCTTTAGGATGCAAGCTCTAAGTGAACAGAGTCCCTCTTGATCCTGTAACTTGATTGAGGCCTTGTCAAATGAGGTAGATAAACTCAGTACTTTCAACAAGCTCACTATAATTGCATCTCAAAACTTAAGCAAACCTGTAAGGGTTTGACATATGCCTGAATAGCTTAGAGATCCAGCTGCTTCTTCTTTTTTAGTACTAGTGGTGCCCAACCCAAAAGGGGGAGCCGCCATGCATCTTTATTTGAAATTGGCAAAAAAGGATTATCATACTTTTAAAAAATGTCTAATATAGCCCCTAGGTTATCAGCCTAGGAAGCCATATCAGATGGCGAGGAGGCTTTGTGGAAACTTTTGTCCGGCGCCTGCTTTAGCTGGTGGACCATGGCAGACAGCATTGGGGTGGGAGCATCAGCGACATGGGGCATAAGGAGATATATTTGGGGTTTTTCTTTGTTAATGAGGCCGGCAGTGTCCATCGCCTCAAGGTACTAAGCAAGTTTATGCTCAGCAAAAACAATGAGAGATGGCACAAAAGTAAATGACTTGATGCGCAGGCGGGTTTTGAGATATTTGGGGTCAAAATGAGAAGTTTTTGCTGCATTGATGCAAGTGTGGCTTGCACCAAAAGCAAATTCCTCAATTTTATACTTCGCATTTTCCTCAAAATCATGAGGAGAATTGTGGATAAGAATACCCTCGACAATGGACTCCATTGCCCCATGGAGTTGCTGGCAGCTGAGGGTGTTGGCTGAGGCAGCTGCAGCCACAACTGCCATATTGTTAATAATTTTATAAACAGGAAACCCGTTTTTTTGGATGGAAATGGTGGGAATGAGATTCAGGAGGGTCAACGAAGAACTTCTCCAAAACAAAATCTGGTTTCACGTGGCATGGCCGTCCATCCTCCTCAATCTATCTGAGAGCAACAAATGGATTGGATTCAGCCACTGCTGGGCCCACCACAGGAATTGGGGCTGTGGCCAGAGCTGATTGGCCATGTGCTGTCAACCATGGCAGCCCAGCTTAAACTGTTTCAGCAATCAACTCAGGATTCTGTAATAAGGTCAAATTTTTAAAAATTTTAAATTTGCTTGAGTTTTGATTGGCCGCCACTTTGGAAGCAGTGCCAGAATTTCTCAACATTGGGGGTGGGAGGATCGAGCCCCATTCAAAGATTTTGGGGTGAGGCAGCTGCTGGGGCGGTGCCCAAGCCCTGAGTGGTGGACGTGGCAGAAGCGGCTGCCATGGGGCACTTGCACTTAGAGTGGTCAAGCTCAAAGCACAAGGAGCAAATGGCCTGGCCATCTTTGACGTGCACCTAGAATGGGTGATCTAGGGTGGATCTGATCACAGTGCGGGGTTGAATAGCAAGGTGGGTGTTGCAATGAAATGTTTGGATTGTTGCAAAGGTGTGAGGGCCTTCCAGATAATCCGCCCCATAGGGAACCACAAACTGCAACACAGGGTCTGTGCCATGAATGGCAAAACCCTCTGTGAGCTTGTGGCGGAGGCGTTCAGGGGAAAGGAAGGAGGGCAACCTGGCAAACTGGACCACCAAAGTGGCCTCATCTGGAAGCTGGGTCTAAATGATGGGAAGCGGAATTTTTTTATAGATAAATTGCCGCTTTGCTGCTGCTGCTGAATCAGCTTCTGAGTGGAAGCTGAGGTCAAAGTACCCCTTTAAGGGGCAGAAGTCGATAAAGCCAGCAGGTTTGAAAACTGCCATGCCATCTTGATGATGGCCACGCTTGTGTATGGGGAAAGATTTCCATATTTGACTCGGAGGCCAAAATGCAAATTACTCTGTGGGAGCACCAAAGGGCTTTGGAGCACCGCCTGAGAGCTTGCGAGGTGGTGGGCCAAGTCCTGAGGGAGGACATAACACCTGGTAGCATTGGGAGGGCTAGCAGAGCCAGCCAGGTGCGCTTCAGCGGCAGCTGTAAGATGCCAGATGGCAACGATCCAGCTGCTTCTTCAATGCAATGACATTCAAGCATTAAAGAAGCATATGCTCACTAAGCCTCCATTAATTCACTAAACCAAAAATTAGAACAATATTCAAGAGGACCTCAATAATTTGAAACAATGACATGATCAAAAGTACCCTTGCAACTAATCAGAAATGAGTGTTCAAGAATGCACCAATTCCTAATGCCAAAACCTTTCCACTCCTATTGTGACTAACTTTAAGCCTAGTATTAAGCAGAAGTTTATCCTCAGTTTGAAAAGTATCGCCTCCTATCTATACGCTTATGAAAGTTTTATGAAAGAGGCTATCAATCAACAGAGGGTAAAGCACATTCACTCCTGTTTAGGAAGTACTCCTTGGGTAATTATGGCTCCACATCTAAAGAAATTTCACACCTAGGAACAAGTCTACATCGCCCTGATTCAGGAATTTGGCAGCAGCCAAAACTTGGCCAATCAAAAACAAGCATTCATGGGCATTCATTTTAATAAAGGAGAAAGCCTGTGGAGTTTGTCAGCTAATTTATGCCCATGCACAGCCCTTGGTCACCACTAACCGCATCACCTTAGACGATGCCAACACTGCTGTAATCTCCACATTGGGTTGTTATCCTGAGGTTCAAATGCATATGATTGTCCTGAAAAACGGGCTTAATTGTTTTTGAAGAATTAAGGAGGCGCTTAATGAAATTCCCACGTCTATCCTGCATCTCAAGTCTACAACATCTGCCTCATTAATCACCATCAATCCAAGTTGTCATAATTAAGAAAAAACTCTGGCCCCAATGCTCCTATTGCAATGGGTTCCGTCACAATGCCAAGTCTTGTTGGAAAAACTTGCAAAGGATTCTGAAAAAGGCTGCATCATGAAGGATGAGTCACTTCATGATGAAATCCCTGTACCGCCTTAAGAACAAGCAGTGAACTCTAATGATCCTGAAGTTGTTATACCTGAAGATGAAGTTTTGGTACTCATTGATAATTAGACCCTGATACTGCTTACTATTCCTCTGATAAATTTCTTATTTTTCTAATGTTATCTCTGCAGTTCAGGAGTTTGGTCACACATGTCGCTGTTCAAGTCCACAAGCTCCATGTCCATGAAATTGTTGACATTGGTTCCCCATAAATGTCATTTCATCTAAACTTATGAAACGCATCAAGATCGCTCTGGACTTACTACATTACATGGAATATGGCACGGCTGGCCCATAATGTACTTGGTCTATTGGGGCCTATTACTACTTACTCATTCACTTTGAATAATTTTCCCATGAATACCCTTGCCATCGACTTTGACATTGTAAGCTATAACCTTCTTTAAAAGACTCAGAATCTATTAGAATATTCTACCATAGTGCACTATGATGAAGGGTTTCTCTCCTTGCTGGGACACCGGGTGCCACTGTGTTTTGAACCCTCACATGATTCAAAAATGGAGGTAAAAGCCTGTGATTGCCTATTAGAGAGTGAAAGCAGAATCAACTAAATTTAATATCATTCAAGGGGCTCTCAGACATGAATGCTACCACATTAGCTAAAGGCCAATAAGGGATGCTCTTTTGCCTAAGACAACTACTATACCGCCAAAGTCCTAGATTATTATTGACACTTGGGTTCACGTTGACATTCCCTCTGGATACCTCTTGGAGATCTGAGGCTTGGATAAACCATCCTTTATGGTGGGTTTAACCTGTCCAAAATTTTAGATCCCGCCTATTCTGGATCCATATATCTGTTGTTGGCTAATCTTGCTGACAAACTTAGGATAGTGGTCCCAAATACTCTAGCTGCTTTTGTCCACCTTCTACCAACAGAGGCTACCAATGACGTCGACTTCTCCTGAAGATAAAGAAATTTTAATCTGGAACGCCCCCATCAGTAGCTCTATTAAACATCTGTATTGGACAAGGGCTCATTAGTAAGCAAAAATTTCAGTTTAAGGAATTATTGGAGGAATACTCAGACCTTTTCTAAACCTTTAACTATGTTTTGGGAAAATTAGTGTGCCCTACATCATATGGAGACTGTGATGTTCCACCATTTGGTCATGACCTTACAGGAAAAGTAAATTTGAAGAAGCTCAGATGGGTGTTGAGATCAACAACTACTTAAGGCTGGGTATTGGTGCTTTTGCATAGCCCTTGCGCCTCCCCACTTTTGTTGGTTTAGAAGGATTTTGCAGCCACTGTGTGCTAATGGACAATTGCGGCTTATCTTTAACATCAAAAATGATATTTATCTATTGCCTAGAATCAATTATTCTCTCTATTTGCCTGCCAAGTCACAATACCTTTCTGATATGAATCTCACTAGCTAATATTGGCAATCAAAACTCATCCTAAAAATCGAGACAAGTGTGCACTTATAGCCAATAAGGGACTGTTCAAGCCCCAAGAATGCCACTAGGCCTTTGAAATTCATCTTCCTTTTTTCAACGCGAAATGCATGGAATCCTAGGTGACTTGAAGCTTCCTGTGTCCTATGGTATCTTGATGATATAACTATCTTTTCATGAGCCTTCAACAGTAATGTGTAACATATTTGAGAAGTTTTTAACTGTACTCAAAATGCAATAATAAAGCTTAAGCCTTTAAAGTGCTGATTATTTATATCTGGATGTAATTTCTAAGACAGAAAGCTTCAAAATATGGCATCCAGTCCATCCCAGATAAAGATGACGTCATTAAAAAGATGTCGTGCCCTCAGAGCCTTAAGGATATTCACATGTTCTTTGCATGGTGGGATACTACCACCTGTCTATTAATTGGTTTGCTTACTTGGATGAACCCCTGTTCCATCTCCTCCAGAAGAAGGTGCTTTTTTGAAGGCCTGAACAAGATTATTCAATAAATGCGTTGCAAACCATCCTTTGTACTAAACTTATTTTATTCCAGCCATAATTCAATCAGCCTTTCCTACTGATCATGGATGCCAGTGACATCGCCGCTGGGGCCATCCTTGCCCCAGCTTGATGAAGATCAAGTCGTTCATCCAGTAGCTTACTTCAGCAAAACAATAACAAGGCTGAACAGAACTGTATCTTAATGAACATAAGTATTAAGCTAAATTGCTAGAAATTTTGCATTTATGGCCCTACTTATACAGCACCCACTTCACCCTAGTCACTAATAATTTCTCGCTCTGATGGATGCAGCAGGCGAAATCTCTGGCAGCCAGTTAGATCAGTGGCATTAAGACTGCGGATTACGACTTTTCTAATGCCCATTGGGCAGGAGTAATTCATCTAAATGTCGATGGTATTTTTGAATTCTGGTACTAGCAGCCCTGACCCCTGAGGAGGATGGTCTATACAATCAAAATGGTTGGCCCAAACTATGATATTTGAAGACTCCTAGGAACCAAAAAGCTCCAAAAATGACTTGTGACACTCATAGTGAAGATAGAATGTTACTAAATAAGATTAATCAGATATTGCCCTCTTAAATCCGCTTTTCTTCTTGAACTGAAATTATCCTAGAGGTCATGTGACCGTGGGACATGCAGCATTAAAGAAGACCCCTGAAACTCTAAAGAAGCATTGTTATTGAGATCAGATGATTGAGGCCACCCAGTAAGATCTAGATGCTTGTATGACATGTTGATTTCAAGATCAGGCTATCCCCAATATCAACAGTCAGTTGTGGCTCTGTCAAGCTCCTTCAATGTTGTTAGCATCACTGTGGTGCGATCTCTGCTTATTGGGTCTCACCGCCATAAATATATCCTATCAGCTGTGGATTGTTTAACCAAATGTGTTGAAGCAATATATTTTCTTCTGCCACCACAAAAGCTTTGGTTCTATTACTTATTTGATCTTTTTTCACACAAAATGTATGTCCACATACTTTAATTTTAGGCAATAAGCTAAATTTTACCTCACAGCTAGCCTTAGGACCTACTACACTTTTGGAACTAACAAAATTTTTACTGTCTTCAAAACCCTTCAACCAATAGGGCTTTAAAAACGTGCTAATGGAACTCTAATCTCTATCCTGCGGAAGATAGACGCCTCTGACCCTACTTGATGGAACCATCATTTACCCAGTGCCTTGCTTGCTTACTGAGTAAATTACCGTCTAAATCTTAAAGAATTCCCCCTTTAAAGCTCTATATGGGCCTGCTTCTCAAATATCTAGTAGCTTTCAGTCCCTACTTGACACCTCCATATCCAAGAACACTTATTTAACAATGAGTGCCTTAGCCAATGAAATTGTTTGGCTTTAAGCCTTAGCCACTCAAGGCGTTGTCACTACTATAGAAAAGAAGACATACAATCTAATGTCAGCTGACCCTCCTTACCAATTTTCCATTTAGGTGACCTCATTCTCTTCTATCACCATCAGTCTGGAAAACACCAGAACAAGCTCTACGTTCTTTAGACAGGACTTTATATTGTTATACATAAGGTGAATTTAGAGTACTCAATTGCCAATATCTATCAAGGGATAGTTTTGAAACAAGTACACGGCCATTTTTTCGTCCCTATACCCCCTCTGACAAGATCTTGAGAGGGGCATTGTCAGGATTTAAAATGATGAGTAAGTCAAACCCCCTACTCCTGAACTGATACTCAATATTCAGCTCTCAAGCCAGTGTTTAAACCTATGCCAGAAGGCACTGACGAGAGCTTTGATCAAGAAACATGATGTATACCAGAGTCAATGGAGATGCCTTCAAGAATTTCATCCCACTTCACAAACCTTGAAAGACGTGACTTCCACCATTACAATCATGAGGACGATGCAAAACAATGATGGCGCTGACAGGAGGTCTTCTGGAAAACTGTGAAAGATCTTGATTATAAAAGGCAAAAAGGTCCTCTTGGCATCACATACTCATGAAATCTATTAATATAGACGATTTTTAACTCAATAAAAGTAGTCTCTTTTTGCCACAAGTATTCTTTTTTCAACCTCTCAATAATTTACAGCTTTAGGCCCATGTTTGAACTTCAGGTGAAATCAAGAGAACTATCACACTGTGAGCCATTACAGAACAGTAAGCGAGGGTATTCAATAAGTTATAGGAGTTTCTTTAGAAAGGTTAGAATCTTTAAAAACTTAATGAAATTTATAAGCTTATCTGGAGTAAATTTATCTCAAATAAAAGAATACTTATAAGATAAACTAGTACTCTACTCTAAGCAGAGTCTGTGGTTTTATACTATAAGAGAAGGAGTGGCTAAATAACTTTAAATGAAAATTGGATTAATAATTGTTCCTAATGATGCTAAATCATTGCACAAGGAGGTTGCTCAGTGTTCAAATCTCTGGCATCCTTAGAAACGGTGGATAGCTTTTTCAGCAGTTCAACCTGGTGATATTACATATTCCCATGGGTACTGACTTTTTTCTCCTAAATTTGAAATTACTTTATTTTTTGGGAATTTGTTTGATTGTAAAGTCCGTGGGATAATTAGCTTGGACGCTCAGGATTTTCCCTAGATCAAGTCTAATGTTATTGCGTTTTCAGAATTGAATTTCATTCTGTTGATTTTCTCATAGAATTCTCAGCATACGATCTTTATTTTGGCAAATAAGCCCTAGCGGAATTAATAATAATTTTAATGGGGATTGATAATAACAGTCAGTTTGTGGTGGGTGTTGATTTAGTTTTGAGGCGGTCACCCATCATTCATCCAGTATTTGCCTCAAATCCACTACCTTCTCTAGCAGCAGTGCTTGGGGGCGTTCTCCTTCCTTGATCATAAGGTACTTTTTGCCCTGTCTAATCTAGTAGAAGCAGCGAGGACCCTTACATTACTTTTTCCTAGAAGGACAAGGTCTACTTCCCCTTCCTGGGGCTTGTATAAACGCTTAGGTTTTTTAAGGGAAATTCAATAGACACAATGGATGTAGGCTTAGTATAGGAGGGCGTGGATGTGTCAGGTTTTCAGGAATAGAAGTCTTCAATCAATTTGCGGCATTTGGTTAATTCCTAAGCAGGGTTTCAGATGTTCTCATATGACAAATACCCTTTTAGGCCACCAAATATTGAGTCCCATATTTATCTCTGTGGGCTATCTAGGTCTCCTCTACTTTAAATTCCTGTTCCCCCTCTTTCAGTATCAGTTTGGTTTCTTCCAGGTTTTCGCCCTTGATTGGGGACAGCGTGGAATAATGGAAAGCTGCTTAAATTTCACAATGAGATTGGAGCTCCACGTAGAAAAAACCGCTGTCTGAAACCTTAATAATGGAGTAATGACCCTGCACTTTCACAAGTCAGCTTCTGACATTGAACCTTGAGTTGTAGATTCTTTTTTTCCACCATCTGAGGTCGCCTACCTGGTAGCTTGGGGATTCTCTGCATTTCCAGTCAGAAAACTGATTGGTGTCCTGAGTAGCCTTAGTAGCTGCTTTTGCACTTTTGGTGTCTTTTCCAATTATGCGTTGTTTAGATGTCTACCGCAAGGATGTCAGTGCCTATCTGTGGACCAATAGTGAAAGCAGGGTTTATAATTCAGGTTTACGTACATTGGAAACATCTCCATTATTACATTTAATGAGTTAGTGTATGCAGTTTGGGATAGGGGGACATTAACCTCTCAGGTGTACTGGTAAGTGGTGGAGTAGCAATAGAAGTATCTTTCAAGCAACTGGTCTGTATATTCTGTCTATCCATTAGATTTTTAGTGGAATGCTGATATTCAGCAAGGTTTGATCTTAATGTCGTGCACAGGGCATCCCAAAATTTCGAGGTGAACTACAGACCTCTGACACTTATCACCTCTTGTGGTACTCTGAACATAATAAAAATGTGGGATATGAATAATTGTCCATGTCCTTGGACATTGTTGTTGTCAAGAAAGGTATAATAAAGCGTATTTCAAAGACCTATCTATGACCTCCATTATCACGTTAAGCCCCAAAAAGATGGTAAGAACAATGTGAAGTCCACTGATACTAATGTCCAGGGTCTTTCTGCCTGTTAAAGTGGGTGCAAAATTTCATTCTGACCCATTCTGTCTGATTATGATTACTCTTAAACAATATATCGTCCCACCCAGTTGAAAATATCCTTCGTTAGCCCATATCAGTCATATGATCGCTCTATCAATTTGTTGCACTTCTTGACACCGTGTTGCCCCATGATCGGCGGATCACAATGTTCTCTTATAACCTGTGAGCTTAGAGTCTCATGTACACATATGAAGTTGCGGAAGAGAACCACACTATTTTTTGCAAGTACCATCTGGAGGGGTTTTTACTGCCAGCTTCTTATCTCCTAGTCCCTTTCCTTCAAGAGTCTCTGATTGAGCGTTCAGTAAAGTGTCTAGTAGAAAATAATTGTTGTTAACAGTTGGTTTTTTTCATGGGTATGCGGCTGGATGGGATTTTTGAGGTTTGTGTTTGGTTTGACTGTGGAAATGATGGGCGCGCTTTGAATGGTTATGGTTGTGATAGAATTGATGGCAACTGCACCTATCAGCAGTTATGCTAAGACTTTTCATCGGGGAAGTACCGTTACCAGCTCTGCATCTTACACATTATTAAGTCCAGTGGATATGCTTTGTCTCAGTATATCCAATAATATGTAAATTGCCTTTGTAAAAAGCGCGTATTCAAAATCAAAGTTAAAAACGTCTTTGACCACAATTTGACGGTGCACTGGTTTTTGCAGTTTATAGTAGTATGTCTTTGAATTGAGTTTTATGCTCACTGTCACAACATACTTTTTTCTTTATAGCAATTATTGCAAGTGCATCATTGACTAAGGAATGGAAACCATTTCCTTATTATAGATTGCCCATGAGTGTTTGTCATCAGTGGATTTCCTGGAAAAGATAAGATACAATGTGTAATTTCCATCATAATCCTATTGCAGGACCGCCCCAGCGGCGGTCCCAAGGCATTCATGCTACATTGGTGGATTGTCTTGATATGTTTAATTCGAGATGTAATGGTAAAAACTTCTTTAAAGACGTCAAAATCCTGATGACATTTTTCTAACCAGATAATGTTGCGTTCTTGCCACTAGGGGGTCGAGGGTGGGCAGTTTTAAGTTTTTTGAAATGAATTTTCACAAATGTGACTGAACAGGAAACTGATGAGCTATTCTGGGTGGTGGGGGATGACCACGCCTTTATTACTTCTAGTTTTGAAAGTCGATGGTGTGTGAATCTTAAAGTATGAGGTTCCCTAAGAATTGCACTTTGTCCTAAAAAAATTTTCTTTTGAGGACTTTACATGCAGGCCACTCTCTGAAAGGCGGCGGACACAGCTTCCTTGTCCTTTTTGTGTTTATCAAGTTTGGGGAATGAACTAAAATGTTATCTATGTACGCCATTGTGAAAGTGTTGCAGAGAATCCTAGCACATGGTCAATGTCACTTAGAATACATTGGGAGCATTTTTGGACCAAATGGCATGGCCCTAAACTGGTATATTATGACATTTTGGATGGCTGTAAGCCATTTTTTCCCTCCTCACCCAGAATTGTTGAAATGCATACACCTAGTCCAGTTTCAAGAAGACTACATTTTTTAATTGCTTGTAAGATTTTGCCCTCAAGTGTAAGTGGGTAAAAGTTGGCCATGGTAAGGTTTAAGTGAAAATAGTCTATTCATAACCACAGGGTGCCACCTTGTTCTGGGAAAAAACCACTTTAGATTATGCCAGCAACATATTCTCAATTAATTACCTCTTTCTAGCATCTCATCAATCCAGAATTTTAGGGCTTGGTTCTTTATGTAATGATTAGTGATTGTACATAATTTCCTAAGGTCAAAATCTTCTGAAATTCACTACAATTACTGTTGCACTCCCAATTTCCCAAATTTGACTCAATTGGCAAAATGAGGTACTGTGGGATAACTTTAATAGAAATATATAATTCTGGTGAATTTTTAATAAATTAAGGTTCCCTCAATCCACCAGTAGACAAATGTTGGGATTCCAGAATTCTTGAGCCTTGAGGCGCCTAATATATTATTAATTCTGTTGCTCTTGCAAAGCTACTATTTATTGAATGTGGGTGTGTTCCCATATCCTCACTTGTGAATTCTACATATTTAGTTTTGCTTATTCTGAAATAAAGCCCATTCACTTACAACAGCATCGCCTTAGATATATTTTTTTGAATTAGATATAAAATGGGAACACTAGTCCTTGATATCTGGTCCAACATCTGCGGTGCACCGTAATGGAAATGCCCAGGCCCTGATGGCATTCCTTATGAGTTCTATAAGAAGTATTTCAAGGATTTATCCCCATTCTTGCTTGCCTTTCTTAACCAGTGCCTTTTGTAAATGCGCCTCTTACCAGGAGGGCAAGAGGCCTTCACCATTACGCTATTCAAGGTAGGGGATAAGCTAGACTTAGCCAACTGGCGCCTTATTTCTCTAACCAACACTGATACTAAAATTTTTACTAAAACATGGCTAACCGTATAGAGATTGTTGCCTCTGCTATCATCTCCCCATAACAGTTCGGTTTCATATCCAGAAGGTCGATTTGGGAGAACATACACACTGTGGCCAACGCCTGTCAGTCCACGGCCTTTGGTGCACTAGTATTTTTAGACTACAGAAGGCCTATGATAGAGATAACTGGGATTACCTCAAGGCGTGCCTCCACCAATTCCGCCTACCCCCTCGCTTCATCAATTTGGAGATGCTGCTGACGGAATCCGCCACAATGGTTGTGCGTGGCCCTGGCTTTCTCAAGGCTGTAGTCCGCCCTCAAAGGGGCCTACGCCAAGGGGACCCTCTCAGCCCACTCTTATATAACTTCAGCCTTGACCCACTTCTTCAAAACATGAATGCCCGCCTTACTGGCGTCCATGTGCAAGGCCAGGCACCAGTCAAGATGCTGGCATTTGCTGATGACTGTGCGGTTGGGGTGTCTAACAATCATGATGCACACGCGCAAGAAGCTCTTATCCAGGTTTACTCCAGGGTAAGTAATGCTGCACTCAACGCCTCCAAAACCGAAATCTTCTCCTTGGTCGGTATTAAGCCCGCTGGGCCTCAGCACCCTGTTTCCAATCCGCCCCATCAGCTAGCGCACGCGCTGGCTTACCATGCCCACCCCACATGGCCCCACTTGTGCTCCCCTTTGTGCTAAGCCCCACCATTGGCCCAGTCCGCCATTTGGGGGTGTGGTTGGAGGCAGGCGGTTATTCTTCAACGGTGATGGAAAACCATATCCTGGATAACGTGACAAAATGCATAGCTTTCCTCAGAGCCCGTCCTACTTCCCTCACCAGCAGAGTTGTACTAGCCAACTCTATGCTCCTCTCCAAAGTTTGGTTTGAGGCCCACGCCATCGCTTTCTCCCCAAGTTTCTTCAAATCACTAAATGCCCTTCTGAAATGATGGCTTTGGTCAGGCCGCCCAACGCCCGTGCGACTGGACATCATGTATGACCCTCGCCATAGTGGAGGTATGGGCCTGCTCAACTTTGAGGCCCATGCTGCCAAAATCCTTGGCACCTGGATTGCTGCCGTTACCAACCCTACAGTTCCAGCCCAACACTGGTCTTGCGCGGCCTGCTCCAACTTCTCCCGCACCTTGGGCCTCACCAACCTGTCCCACCCACACTCTATTGAATTATCTAGCTTCCCATCCTTTGGCAGCAGGTCCACATGGGACAACACCTCACTTCAAACAGATCCTCCTCTCCATGCGGAGTGCTGAGTGGAGGATTTGTATTTGTGGGCACACAGCTCAAAGGGGGCGCCCCTCTCCTCAGTTCACCCAAGAGGCACAGGGACTACCCATTCTGAACATATTGATACCCACTAGGCCCCATACCTTGTCTAGGGTGGACTACCTGGACATGATGGACATCCCCTATCCCCTTGATACCCAGAAAACCATTTGGAAGTACGCCCACCACCCTCTTCTACAGCCTCAGATCCTTTCTCATGTGTGGAGCTGCTTGAGAAGGGTGTACCGCACCGCCAAACGCTCTAACGCTTTACACTCATCCTGTGTCATGTGTGGCCAGTATGGAACGCTGTTTCACCGCCTGGAAAAGTGCTCTCCATCTAAAGCGATATAGTGAGAGGTACAACGTCTACTTCGCCAGGATCAGGCACAGCCCTTCAGTTTGTCTAAGGATATGTTTGCTTTATCAATGGCCTCCCCTTTTCCACACTCCTTCCATGCTTTGGTGGTCGCAATCGCCATGTGGACTATCCACACGATTGTCTTGAATGCCATATAAGGCTCCACCCCCACCCTCCAAGAAGCTGTCCGCAGGTTCCAGTCACACTTAGTGGACCACTTTAAAGTGTGGATGTTTGGATACCTCTCACCACGTCGCCGCCAGTTGGTCTCATCCTGGTTCCCAGTTTGGTTCATCAACTCAGACCCCTTCCTACAAACGTGCTCAATAGTTGCGCCTGCCCCTATACACGTGACCCCCTCCCAGTAGTGGCGTTCCCACTGGCAACATGAGACAGAATTAGCTTCTCTGGGGTTTCCTATTACATGTGTTTCGTTTCTTTGGTGTCTTATTGAAAAGTGTCTGTCCCCAGGTCAGCCTTCCCCATAATAAATTTAAACACTATTTTTTGATAAGCCAAGGTCAAAGAGGAGGATCCATCATTTCATAACGCCGCAAGGGCTGTTGAACAACACAAATGGGGTCTGAATAAGTAGGAACCAAGGATAACATGATAATGAGTACTTGTATGTCTTCCCCAGATGGGGGCCTTATGCCGTGATAAGCCTGGTTAAGTTTTCAGCCCTTGTGGCGCAGCCCTGTGAAGCCTGCTAGGTGACAGAGGCTAGTAGCATATGGAACATCCACTGGACCTCATCCTGTTAAAGGTATATTTTTTGTATTAGTATTGCTCAGCGTTCAATTTATGGACACCCCCAAAAACGACATAATTTGACCTTACCATAAGTATCATTTGAGCCATGGGGATTTGCATTCTATTTTACCCTTTGCTGCAAAAGTGATCAAGGCTACTCTACTGGCATAGGTTTTCATATGTTGTCATAGTGACCATGGGCTTGTAATCCTCATTTGTTACTTAAATTCAATTCATTCCATCTCAATGGGTTGTGCACTATGAAGTTTGCAATACGGCATGGTGGAAAAGTCCTAAGCATTGTTTGGACACATAAATCTTGATTGCTTTTGTGTTGGCTTTCCAACAAGGAGGATAATGAGTTTGAATTGGTTAGTTGGACCAAAGGT
Organism: Massospora cicadina; assembly: GCA_022478985.1. Classification (NCBI taxonomy): domain Eukaryota; kingdom Fungi; phylum Entomophthoromycota; class Entomophthoromycetes; order Entomophthorales; family Entomophthoraceae; genus Massospora; species Massospora cicadina. Next base: position 366,587 of record JAKSZP010013131.1, read on the forward strand.
AGTTGAGGCTTCTTGCACCCTCCAGTGGACCTCCAGAGTAAATGTTAACGCTTTCTGGGAACCCTGGAATTCTAGTCAATACCCTCCAAGATTCCCCTCTTGCAAAGTCACTCGTTAAAATAATTTTAAGGTCACAATTCCCTTCCCTGGAAGTTCTGGTTTGCATAACCTGGAACTCTTTTTTGAAGGGGTGATGTAAAAATTGGTAATTTTACATGGAATTCCTAAGGTTGGGACTTAGTAAGCCTGCTATGATGATGGGTACAATCCCAATTTCCTAATTGACTTAATTGGCAAATCAAGGTATTCTTTGGATAAATATTAAATATTTATATTTCTTGCAGATTTCTAATAAATTTAGGTTCCCCTCAGTCCACCAGCAAACGAATGTCAGGACGCCGGCATTTGTTAAGACTTGCTAGTACCTAATTAATTATTAATTCTTGTAGATCTTACAGGCTGCTAATTATCAAGTGAAGATGTTTCCCTTTCTTCACTTGCATATTATACATATTTTAGTTCACTCTTCCTAAATAATGCCTATTTTGCTTATAACAGAATCACTATAAATTCCTTGTTATTAACTTACTATAGTTTTAAACTTAGGCAGCAATAAACCAAGGTCAGGGAGGGGTGTTAACGTCCCAGAACGTCATGAACGAAGTTTCACAACATAAATGGAATCAGAAAGGGTAGGACCGAAGGATACCAGGACTTAGTGAGTACTTGTATGTCTTCCCCAGATGAGGGCCTTAGGACATGATAATTCAGGATAGGTTTGTAGCCTGAGTGTCACCGCTTTGTGAATCCCATTAGCTGACAGAGTTTTACAGCATATAAAACGTCTGCCGCACCTTGTTGGGTTAGTATATTTTGTGTATTAGTATCACTCAGCGTGAAATTTCTTAGACACCCCAAAAAAGCGTGTTATGAAATTAACATAGGGTATCATTTAAGTCAGTGTGGATTTGCATTCCACTCAGCCTGGAATGCCAAAGAATTTAGGCGACTCTCCTCTTGCTTAGGTTGCATATATTGAGGTAGCGACCAGGGTCTTGGTGGCCCATTTGTTACATTTAGTCGTAGTTTAAGGGTAGAGTGGGCAATTAATCATTATGAGGTCTATTAGCAAGCAGTGTTCTATATCAAGCTAATAGTGAGGCAGAAGATGATTGGACCTATCTATATAAAAGATCTTTTGTAGTATTTAAGAATTTGGGGCATCTGGGCAGTTCAGCTATTGTTTTAAAGTTGGAGTACTCCATTTTGGCTGATATAGTGTATCCTTTTGCCAGATTAGGGAATAGTGATCTTGCTAAAATGTTAGAAGGATATTAAAGTGATAATGTTTTGCTCTAGGTTAATGGTTATTTACTGTTGCTACCATTAACTTACGCCTAGGATCATGGGGTAGAGTAGGTTAGGAGTTGTGATTGTTGGTGTGGAAGTAATGTCCATGGGCCGAGAAATACAATGGTTGAGGGAAAAGCAGTGTGATCATTAGTACCCATAAAGCCTCCATGACTTAGCCCTTCTAGTGACCGCCAGGTATAAGGACTGGCCACATTAAGATTGATTTGATTTCTGAAGAGCAAGTGTCCACCGAAGTACTAACAGTATACATCTCAAACCAACTGATATCCATAGTGAACAAGAAGTAACATAGCTGAATTTATTAAAGACTTTCATGGTGCATTTGATGCATTTGGTATCTACACTAGCATCTGACTTTTTATGTTTTGTTCTTTGTTAAGGAATAGGATGGACATTGCTGCCACTCAGTCATAGGATAATGGGGACAAAGTGGGGTCTTACGACTCTATTACTGGACATACATGACTGAGGTCTTTAGTTATCAGATTTTAGCGACGTTATTCTTTGACCTGTTTCATTGTCTCAGGTTGGTAGGGGGAAACTGTTGGGGCCTCTGGTTCCACAGTGAAGAGTAGGGTGAACGGGGTCTATTGCTACATCGCTTCCAATATTCATAACTCAGTTCTTTGAGAAATTGGCCTGCACCGCCAAGATCCCAGTAGATGCAGCTGTTAAATGTGAAATTCACTCATTTGTGATGACAGCTGGCCATAATTTTGTGGGGTCAGGGAGTGGTACTAGGGTAATATGAAGGGCGAATGGCAATTTGGAAACTCTGCTATCCTAGGGGAAGGGTAGGGATGTAGGGGGAAAGAGTGAGCACTTTTCTGCGTGTGTGGAGATATTCTGACCTTTTCTCTAACGCTGTATTGGGATTGGCTGCGCCATCAGTTAATTGAACTTGTTCCATTTCTTCAAAGTCCTCTGTTTCTTCCTTATTATTGAAGAACATAAGTACACTTTCTTTGGATGTGGACAGAGTTGGTTTTTTAAGGTGACATTACAGTTTATGAAGGATCAGATATATTTCCTCTGAATCTTGGATGGGCCTCATTTCTTTTGAGCCAGATTGTATGCTCTATCAAGGGTCTGGGGTACATTATAACAGGCTACGTGAGAGACCACCCTCTGGTTAAGTGAGGCCTGAAAACCGGCGATGGCAATATCCTCTGGGAGTTTTAGGGAATCAACTAGCCGTTGGAATGCTTTATGTGATCATCTAAACGTTTGGAGAGACTTCATTATTAAAATGCTTTAAATGAGTTGAGGTCTTAACACCAGGTGGCTATCATTGTTGAGACAAACAATAAAAGCGAGTGATAGGCCTCCCATAGGTGATCTTTATGATAGAGTAGGGTTGGGCCAACATTTTTGCTTCTCCTTGTAAGGCTTGAAAAGTGCTAGCAAATGATGAGCTTTAGAGGCCTCTTTATAACCCGTTAAGGAAGCATATAGCTTAGGTTCAGTCAGAACTTCCAGAACCTGACGGGCCACCTCATCTGAAGGACAGGAGGTAGGTCTATTACCATTAAATTGCAGGTTTGGTTGATTAAAGGTGGATGATTTGTTGTACTGCCCAGGAAAAAAAGCACTTGTTTAATGGCTCTATTCAACATTACCCATGACCACTTTTTCAGGAGGCTGCAAGTGAGGCCATATAAACTTCTTTCAGCGGTAGACAAACCTAATCCTAAATAGGTCATGGTCATTGACATAATTGCAGTAATTAATGGTTGAGTTACTTTATAAGACATCAATGTGACAAGGAAAGACTTCACAAACTTATGATGGTACTCCAACACCCATAATAGCATCCATAGTCCATATGGCATAACCATTTTGTTTAATCATTAATGAGAACTATGTGAGGACAGATGAGGGAAAAACTTGTCTATGAACATCAGATCCATTAAGACAAATAAACTGAGTATGGGTAGTGATTTCAGCCACGCCTCTTGCAGTGAGGGAAACCTGGTTGGGCTGGGCGGAGGCAGCTGTTTAGAACATCTAAAGTGGGTCTGGAATCAGAATTGGAGTCGTCCTGAACTTGCATCTGATAATGGGGAGCAGCTGCGATATTGCTAATCCCAATTCTGATAGAGGCTTCTACTTTCTAATCTGCTGTAGTAATTATTTTGCCTTATTTTGTTTAGAGCTGATTAAATTAGATGTTTGTAAGTTCATATCATGAGAATAAGCGTTCAAATATTCTTAGGAAGATGGTTATTGTGACAACACTTTGAGGTATTTCTCTTTACTCCTTGTTTAGGGCTGCTAACACTAAGAACACCAGGGATACGCCACTGCCATTATAGAGATCATTTAGCGAGGACCCTTCATAGGCAGCGACAATTTATTTGAAGAGAAAATTTTTTTAAAATTTAGTAAAATTTAAAGCTTAACTGTAGTTAATTTTATCTTTATAAAAGATTTTTACAAAAAACCTACTCTACCATAGGCAGGGTGTTAGTTTTTTATACTATAAGGGGAGGAGAAAAAGAAGAGGATTGGCTTAAGAAATTCAATGAAATTGAAATAACATGTTTTTAAGGATGCTTTGAACTTAGCACAGGTTATTGCTCAGTATTCTTTTCTCTGGCATCCTTGAAAATATTTATGGTTTTTAGTGGTTCAACCTGGTGATCTTCACAAATTATTATGAGCAATGATACTTATGCTTTAATCTTTGAAATTGATTTATTTGTGGGAATTTGTTTGATTTTAACGTCCATGACATTATAGTTCAGATTCTTGGAATTTTTCCCTAGATCAAATGTGATGGTTTTGCCCCTTTTTAGGTATTAAAATCTTTCTGCTGATATCCTTGAAGAATTTTAAGCATATACTCTTGGTTTTAGCAAAATAGGCCCTATAGGAATTAAGTAATAATAGTGAGGAGAGTCAGAATAATATTCAGTTTAAGTGGGGATGAATTCAGTTGGGGCAAGCAGCCACTCATCTTTCATTAAGGGTATTCCCCATAACCACTATCCTCTTTTAACAGTAATTCTTGAGGCATTCCCCTTTTTATCAGAAGGAATGTATCGCCCTGTACTATTTTAAGGCAGCATTGGGCACCCTAACAGTAACTTACTCCAACCTTTGCCAGATATGTATTAATATCTGAGTGATTTCTAACAGACCTAAAGATATAGGTTCCAATTTTAACATTGCAAATTATACTTAACTAAGAAAATACCATTGATTATGATGGAATACAAGCCAATATTTATATGAAAATTGAGTATAAATCTTTGCCTTTGAGAGAGTTTTATAGATAAAATTTTGGGTTGTTCATCCAGATCTTAAGATTTTGATAATCTCATAACTTAATCTATAAGCAAGAATTTTATTCTAAGCTATCATATTATCCTTTTAGGGGACGAGTAATATATTGTTTATATTTGTAGTTATCAAATGGTTTTTTTATATTAGGGTATGTTTTTAGTTCTACCCTTTGTATAAAGTGGCTTACACTGATTTTGCTTAGAACTAAAACCTATAGTAAATAATCTCCTGATTTATTTAATAGACATATTAGTAGTATTAGCAATATCAACAATCATTAGGACAAGTTTGTAGAGAATGAAATATGAGAGTCTCAAAAATATTAACTTAATAGAGAGTTTTTCTAGAAACCAATTTGAGCTGATTTTAAAATGTTTTATATACTAATAGCGCCTTATAAACTCTTATATAAAATAAAAATTCTTATATAATTCTATCTATCCTGAGTCTAAAAATTATGAGTTAGGATTCTTATAAAATTCATGCAACAGTTATTAACTAGTATTGGATAAAGGTATCTAGAAACACGTTCAACCATTCACAAAGATCTACAGACCCAGTATCTTTATAAAAATAAAAATAAAAAGTTATCACCTAATCTCAAGTTTACTAATTATATTTATATAGCATTTATGAGAACTAGCTCAATTAAAAATTGACTTGATAGTTTGAAATTAACCTTCTAAACTAATGAGGATGATTCTGTGCAAACTATAGAGTCTACCCACAAAAGAAGGGAATGAATTTCTGTTATACATTACAACTTACCACACCATAATTGTTTATTAATATTCACTTAAAGCAAAGGGTTCCCATTATAGATCTTATTATGGTGGTTTTACATACTTCTAATAGAATAATTTTAAATTTTATTTGAGGTACACCAACCAGGGGACAGACAGTACTGAAAATAAAAACAAAACAAAAGAGCTCAATTGAAAGAATAAACTGGAAGACAAAACAAAAACTTCTAACCAGGCGGGGGTGGAAACTGCTAACTCACCATGGCAGAGGGTGAGAGGGGGTCAGGAGGGTTTTCTGTAGACATGTCCGCAATGACAATGTCATTTTGTTTGTTTAGGTGGACAAAAGCGGATATCCAGGGCGTTGGGGCATCAGCGTAGTGTGGGTGGATGGCAGTGTAGTAAGAGCTCTCATCCTCTTCATTAAGATCAGTTCGGTAAACAGCTTCAACTAATAAAATAAATATAAATACTTAGATTTTTAGACACAAGAAGAAGATCACACAAAAATAAAAACAATTACTGGAGCAATATATCTAGTTATAAATGTATAGTCTGTAGAAAAGATTGGGTTTAATTAGTCACGACTCCAGTTTAGTTATAACAGTTTCTATATTGTTTATAACAAAGAGACCAAGTTCCTTGAAAGCCATAAGACGCATAAAGTTTTTGCTTTAGTTCTAGTACAGTGCAGTTCTATTTTTCAATATTATAAGAGTAAAGGGCAACTTATTAGATAGAAAGAAAAATTTCTTTTGCTGACGATTTTTTATAATTAGAGAAGAACTAGGGTGCAAAGAGTATTTAAAAAGTGAGGGTTATTATCTATTAAATGGGACCTAAGAGCTTTATGACTAAATTAGATCAAAGAATAAATCTCATAGGCGTTAAGAAAGGTCTTTTTCAGACTATCCAATTTCTACTCTGTATTGAAAAGTGTTAGAGCATCGACTTCATCAACTGATTATCCTCCCACAAATACTTTAGGGGCTACCATCTAGTACTAAAAAATACTTTAGGGGCTATCTTTGTATTTACTAATTGTTATTAGTTTACATATATATGTTCAAACTAATACTAATACTGAGAAGAGCTTGCAGTTTTAAAACCCTTTTAGTCCCTGAGGGTGTCCAAAATAGTGCAAATAGACTATTCCCTCTTGAAAGGCTAGGAGCTAAGCTACCTTTAACTTATGGAGTCAGCCAGCTTGGTTTCAATTGATTTAGCTCAAACCTCCTTGAAATGAATTTATTTACCCATGAATGATTGGCTGGAACTAAATAAACCATGAAAAAGTGCAAAGCTTGTTCAACACTATGTTTAGCTTTAACAAGCTAACGTCCTTTTTAAGATAGTTATGATATCATAAAGGAATTTATTGTACCTATAACTAATTTTGATGGATCTGTATAAACCATTATGAAGTACCAATATTGTTTGAGACTCTAATTGGATCTGAACAAGCTGCCATCCATTCTGAGTTGTCTGAAATGATTTGGGCCCTGAACGTCATCTAAATATAATTAAAAATTAAGTATTAGTTAACACCTAATAAAATTTTATATAGATTGCATCCAAGATCTTAATTCCCTTAATGCTAATTATAGCATTATAGATTATTGTTGTGATGCATCCTAACAATCTCAATTAATAATTCAAAAATAAAGTATAAAATGCAGGAGAATAATAAAACCTGGGCATTAATTTATATCTTTCCTCTAATAACCCCAACATAAAACTTTTTCCTTATATATGGATAATCGCATGACTTATTCTTGATTCTTGATCATTAGCTATGGTGTTTTCCTTTGCTCTAAAGGGGTATAAACCCCTAATCTATTAATTAAAAAAGATCACTTAATATCTTATACCTCAATATTAATACACATAATCTCTCCTTCTCCAACAAGGGTCAAGGCTTGTGAACTTTGATAATAACGTTGGCCTCCTCTGTCCTTTGCAGTGCAACATAATAAACCTACCAGATTGGCATTATGTGGGAATTCTGGGCTGGCACCAAGCGAGCAACCCAAATAGCCAGAATTAATACAGTTTTTAAGAAAGTAACAGACATAAATATGATTTACCACTTCTTTCAAGGTCAAAATTGTAATTATATGTGTCAGTTTTTATTACTATAAAATTTTTACAGCATACCTCGTTAGCAGGAGGAACAACGGTTTCTACCAATTTCAGGGATCATACCAAAGGGTATGGGGTAGATGGGACATAAATTATAGTATCATATGTAAAGAATACTTTAAGTCAACGGAGAGGGTGATTATAAATGGAATAATTTGGTTGTTAAGATCATATTAGATCTTAACACTGTAAAAGATAAACAGGCGTAATAATATAGGAGGAACTAATATAGAATTCCAGATCTTAGCAAAGATCAGTATGCATAAAAATGGTATGTGATGATCAAGTTTGCTCGCTATATATGGATTATAGGCTTTGTTGAATGAAGAATTTATAGCTTATATTCATTTCTGAATATCTTCAAAATTAAATTGGAAAATTCTCACCATTGTGGCTCAATGAATACAATTGTATTTTTTATGATCTCTAAAGTTTAAAGTGCATCAGTGGATACTCTTAATGCAGTATACTTGAAATATTACTAATTTGATATAAAAAATCCAATAATTTTCTGATTATGCACATTTGTTATATATAGATATAATAAAAATGTGTTAGAGTAATCTATGTCTAAAACAAAAACATGTATTTTTCTTAATTTTGTCATATTGATTTTCTATAATATAGTATCTGTTTTAAGACTACTAGTAAGAATTTCTCTATTTTTCTAGAAGCAACTGCCCACTTCAGGCTTATGTGCTATTCTCAACCCCATCCTAGACATTTACATAAGACAAAATCCTGATTTATATCTTCTATATGTTACTGTGGCAATATTTGACTCTTTGGATACCTAATGTTTGTCAAATATTTCCCGTGTCCACATTACACCCCATAAGATACTCATTGCTCACATCAAATACAATTGCTGCTGGTGTGGATACTGGAGACCGCCAATCTATTAAGTTTCATTATGTGAGACTTCTTTTATGGCTACTTATATTTCACTTTTATGCTGACACCCTAGAAATTGACTATAGCAGTTAATGATAATGTATTGAATTTTTAAGGCGCTTAATATGCTATTTTTTAGTACTAGATGGTCCCAGCGCTTAATATGCTATTGATTTGGAAAAGATCAAATAGAATATTTTTTAGAATTATGATAAAATTAGGACCTAGATTTAGGAAAATTCATATTAAGATCAAGCTGTATGTTTTTTCCTTTTTATAAGCCGCTTTAATTTTATTTGTTTTTGCTACAAAAGTTACCTTTTAAGTAAAAAAAGTATAATGGTTTACCTTTTCTCTCTCGTTGAAAACACTTTTGCAACTTGTTCAATTCAAGATTAGATAAGTTTGATAATCTCATCGAGGAGATTAGTGTGCACCCAATGTCAGATAACAGTTGGGCGAGCAAAGCAATGGGCACAGGAGTGGCCCCGCACCATACAAATTTTGTAAATGCCCCTTCAAAACTGGCAGCCTTGATAAAAATATTAAAAAACCAACAGTTAGTATTTCCCTGAATATTTTGGCCTGGCAGATGAAATGTAACCAGTTCATCAATATTCCGCATTCCCAACCCCTGTCATCAGTGGAGCACGGGTTGGAGTATTACTAGATATCCAAAAAATGGCGCTTTGGGAAAAGTTTTGTGGAGATTTACACACCCATTTCCAGAACGCAGTATACATTGTAATGCGCTCCATGCCCCAAGGTTGGTTGGATCTTGGGTTCAAAAACAAACAAGTGGCGGACAAAGCTGCAAAGGTGCGTGCAGTGGTGGACCTCCCAAGCGGTCAAAGGGTTGTCAAAACAAAGCACAATCGTTGTACCAAATCATTTTTGTTAAGTTGACTTCCTACCCTCAACTATTAAGCGCAACATGCTTGAGCACCACCTAATGGCTGGGATTAAAGCATATGGGGAAATCCAATTATTTGAGATGCAGCACTTTACACTCATGCCTAACCTGTGCATGGGCAAAGCAATCACTGTACTCACCCTGTCTGCAGGAGTTTCAGAAGACTTGGCCCAGATCGCTCACACTACTTTTTTGTTAGTTGATGGGCAAGAATCCTTCCCATTATGTGTCACTGTGGATAGAGTGCCTCCTTTATGCACCTTTTGCTGCAATTTGGCCACAAGGCCCACACATGCCCTTCCAAAAAGGGCATAACACAAAAATAAAATCATCCTAGGAGCAATGAGATGTGCAGACGCCCATTATTAACTGGCCATAGACGCCGATGCCACCTTGCCATGGGGTTTACAGAGGGTGCTACATTCAAGTCAAACCTGTGTCCCCACAGGAGCGTAAAAAGGCCAAGCAGGCCTGCAGGGCAGCAGCCAAGGGGTGGCCACAGCCGCATCTGTGTTACCGCCTTCCCAGCTCCAGGATGACATCAAGTCATTCGCTGCAGAAGTGCCTTGTGAATTTGTCCACCAATCAGATTGGGCAACCATGCCTAATAACCCCGATGGGTGAGTCATATATGACCAATCAATGTTACCAAGCCTTGATTGAAACCGATTTGCCCACCAATTTCCCCAACAATTTTGTTTGCCAACCTGCGATGATGCACCGCAGGAACACTGCAATGCAAATTCTCAAAACAAAGCTAGAAAAAAATAACAACACATCTAAACCTACATCTAGAGTATTGGAAACCCTAAAGCAGAGAAACGATGATCCAGTGATAAAGTCACAAACTTCTGCTGTGGAGAAAGAAGTAAAGGAGACCAAGGGGGCCCGTCCCCTTACACCTAAGGTGTGATAGGGGAGCCTTCACAATAGGGACATTGAACATCTCTGGACTCAAGACCTCGCTGTCCCAGGCTAGGAATCTGAGTTTTTTAAAGAATAATTTACCTGTGGATATCAGGCCATTAAGTTAACCCACTGTCCATATAGTGCTAAGAACACATGGAAAACATGCTCCTCCCTTCCCTTTCCTTTTAGTCACCGCACTGTGGGGAGCTTATACAAGCGACCTGTAATTTTAACTTTATTTCTTCAAATTCATACCTCAACAGCCATGTACTTGTTGTGTACCTTTTCGTGGGACAACAAAGTGCACGCTGATATTAATCTATATGCCCCAACCTATGCACGAGCTCATTGGGAGTTCTTTTCAGCTGTTACTTCCCTCCCGCTTCCCCCTGACCCATTTTTGGTGGGCAATATGAACTGCTGGACCACACGGCCGCTGACCACTATCCTTCAGCGCCTACCTCCCACAGGGGCATGTAGAACTTCATGTTCCAAAGGCCACTTTGGGGTTTTTTGATACCCTACATAAACATGCACCACTGCTCCCCAACATGTCTCATCCCCATGTGCACAATGGTCAGCTGAGGTTGATGTCCTTCATTGCCTGTATTCTTGCCCATTGAAATTTCAGTCTCAGGTTGCACACTTTATGATGACGAAAATTTATTTATCCAACCATAGGTTGGTATCAATTTACTTCTCCTTATCACACCTAGCGGCACAGGCGCCAAAGTGGTGAAAACTCTGCCCAGCCAAGATCACGTCGCCCAAGCTTTCCTCATGGGTGGACACTGAAACCTCAGCTCCAGATTTTACCACACCATTATGTGCTTACCCACTTTCAACTGATCAAATTTCAAAGCAAACACCATCTGCCAAGCACGCCACATCTCATTGCATCACTCTCAGGCTGCCTCAGCGGTAATTTTATTCACACTTGCAGAAGTGGACCACCTGGAATCGCATGTCCCTGATGCAGCTCAGCCTGGGGTTACAAGTGGGCATAAGTGTCCACTCGCCTCAACGCACTGGTAAGGCAACACAAACATAATGTTTGTGTGCAGTATAATATAAAGAACATAACGGTGGGTGACACATGCTCTGCTTATTTTTTCTATAAATTCTTTTCACCATAACAGAGCTTGGCCTGCACACAGGTGAGGCGGCCAACCACTTTGTCAAATATACTCCAGCTAAATTGGCAATCAAAGTTCTAAATTATTACTCTTAATTGTATATCTCGATCCAGTTGAACCAGCTGAAGTTGCTGATTTTCTCAAAAGCACACATAGCTGAACCATTTCCCATTATCAGTAGTTGATGAATCTACTTTCTTGGGACGAACTCTGGTCCACCGTTTGTGGAGCACCATACAGGAATTGCCCAGGTCCAGATAGGATTCCTTATGAGTTCTACAAGAAATATTTTAGTTATTTCTCCTCTTTGCTGCTTGCCTCAATGAATCAGTGTTTGCTTGAAACTCGTTTTTTCCTGGGGGCCAAGAGGCTTTTACAATAACGCTGTATAAGAAAGGGGATAAGATGGACCTGTCAAACTGGTGCCTCATTTCACTTACTAACACAGATACTAAATTATTTACTAAAATTATGACCAACCGTCTAGGTGAAGTTGCCTCTGCTCTCATTTCCCCTGAGAAATTTGGTTTTTTAACCAAGCGGTCTATTTGGTACAACATACATACTGTAGCCAACGTCTGCAATCCAAAGCTACTGGAGCACTTGTTTTTTTAGACCAGCAGAAGGCTTATGATATAGTCAACTGGGACTACCTCAAAGCCTGCCTCCACAAGTTCCACCTCCCTATTGGTTACTAATCGGGTGATGTTGCTCACGGAATCTGCCAAAATAGCTGTGCGTGGCCCTGGCTTCCTCACTGACGTAGTTATCCCTTGAAGGGGACTACGCCAAAGGAACCATTAAGCCCACTCTTATTTAACTTCAGCCTTGACCCACTTAAGCGCAACGTGAATGCCCGCCTTACTGGTGTCCATATTTAAGGACATGCACCAGTCAAGATGTTGGCGTTTGCTGATGATTGTGTGGTTGGGGTGTCTAACAACCATGATGCATGTGCGGTTGAGGATACTATTTAGATTTACTCCAGGGCAAGTAACGCAGCACTTAACGCCCCCAAGATTGAAAACATTCTCCTTGGTCGGTTTCAAGCCCGCTGGTCACCAGACCACGTTTTCTACCTGCTTCAGCAGTTAGCTCACAGGTTCGCTTGCCCAGCCTACCCCAATCCACCCCGCTTTTGCTCCCTTTCATGCCAAGTCCCACTGAAGGTCCAGTACGCCATTTGGGGGTGTGGCTGGAGGCAGGAGGGTATTCCGAATTGGTGATGGAGCACCATATCCTGCACAATGTCACAAAACGCATAGCTTCCCTTAGAGCCGACCAAACTTCCCTTACAGGCAGGGTAATGCTGGCAAATTCTATGCTTATATCTAAAGTTTGGTTTGTGGCCCATGCTATCGCTCTTTCCCCATCAGATCACCTCTATACGCCCTACTGCCTGGGTGGCTTTGGTTAGGCCTCCCACCACCAGTGCGTCTAGATGTCTTGTTTGGCCCTCGCCATAGTGGTGGTATGGGCCTGCTCAACCTTGAGGCCCATGCCGCCAAAATACTTGGCACCTGTATCGCTGCTGTCATCAACCTCACGCTCCCAGCTTAGAACTGGTCACGCGTGGCCCACTCATAATTTTCCCACGCCCTGGGACTCATCAATCCTACAACCCCCATTCTCTGTTAAAATATCTTGCCTCACACCCCTCTGCTGCTGGCCCACATGGGGCGTCGCCCCACTTCAAACAAGTTCTTCTTTCCCATGCGGAGTGCTGAGTGGAGGATTTGCATCAGTGGACACACTACCCAGAGGGGTCGCCCTACCCCTGCTTTACACAGGAAGTACAAAGCCAATCCGTTCTAAGCAGTTTGTTACCAAGGAGTTCCTCTATCATGGCCATGGTGGATTATCTGGACATGTTGGACATTCACTACTCCCTAGAAACCCAGAAAACCAACTTTTAAGTACGCCCACCACCCTCTTTTGCAGCCTCATGTTTGTTCCCATCTGTGGCGCTGCTTGAAATGGGTATATCATACTGCTGAGAGCTTTAATGCATTGCACTACTCATGTGTTGTGTGTGACCAGTATGGGACTTTGGTCCACCTCCTGGAAGAGTGCCCTCTGTCAAAAGCGATCTGGCGTGAGGTTCAATGTCTCTTTTGCCAGGATCAAACACAGCCCATCAGCCCATCCAAGGACATCTTCGCCTTGTCCTTGAATTCCTCTATACCACCTTCCCTCTGAACCTTAGTGGTTGCAATCGCTATTTGGATTATCCACATGGTTGTCTTGAATGCCATCTCAGGCTCTAATCCCACCATACAGGACAGCTGTACGCCAATTCCAGTTGCACCTCATGGACCACTTTCAAGCATGGTTGTTTGGGTACCTATCATCCCGTTGCTGTCATTTGGTATCATCCTGGTTTCCGGTTTATTTATCACTTCAGATTCCTTCCTTCATACGTGCTCAATAGTGGCGCAAGCCTCTACTCACAATACACCCTTCCTTTACTTGGCGTTCCCGCTGGCAACAGGATATAGCGTTAGCTACTCTGGTGTGCCTCTTGCTGATAGTAGTTCTTTAGGCTACATATTGGAAGTGTCCATCCCCTGGTTGGCCTTGCCCAAATAAAATTTAAAAATTAAAATCTAAAAAGTATATTGATTGAGAGGAGTCGTAGCATAGCAGGGTGGTTCCTGCTCCTCTCTGGGTTGGGGTTTTTATTAAAAACAGGTATGAAACCGGCAAGGAAAAACATGGCGTGGTATATTTGTCCCAAGGTTGACCTGCCTTGGTTTTTAAAAAAATTTAACGGTTTATGCTTTGCAAAATGTAAAAAAGCTGTTTAGATAACTAGTGAAAAGTATTGCGGCTTGAATATGTTTGAATAGCTTTTCCTAATACTTAATGTATTGCTCTTCCTGAACCCATTGATGGCTTTTATTAAAACTATTATAAGGGCCTATATAAGCTAGTATTGATACATCAAAGAGTAAATTACTATATATGTCATAAGTTATATCTCTGCTGTGCCTCTATATTTATAAAGCAACAATAACCAGTCTGCAACTAAAATTCAGAAAAAAATAAAGTAATGGTGCTTGATTTATTAATTCTTTGTCTCTTACAGCGGTAAATTGTGATTAATGGGTTAGCATAAATTAAAAATTCTACAATTGCGGTGCAAGATTACAAGCACTTATATGTTACAAGTGGTTAAGCTGGACATTGGATCTTATCGTGATATTGGTAACGCTGAAATTATTTGAGATGTTTAACAAGTCTTTACATAATGCTCCTGTTGGCAATCAAATTTTCTTGATATAGCTGAGAAGATATAAATCGTTTTTCAGCTAAGCTTTAGTGGCAATAACCATATAGAAAGACCTGAATTTAACAACGAGTCAGAATTAAGCTTAGGGAAGACTACAACCCCAAGGCTAAAAAACCAGGTTGATAATATACCTCATAAGCTTAGTATAGTTTTTGAAATTTATTGCGGGGAAGGCCGACCATGGGACGGACACTTCCAAATAAGACTCAGAAGAGACAAAACTTAGTACCAGGGGGGGCACCCCAGAGAAGCGATGCTATCTCTTGTTGCCAGCGGGAACGCCACTTATGGGGAGGGGGAGGAAACGTGTGAAGGGGCTGTAGCCACTATTGAACACTTGTGGAGGAAAGGGTCTGATTTGATGAACCAAACTGGGAACCAGGAGGAGACCAGCTGTCAGCGATGCGGTGGGAGGTATCCAAATATCCACGCTTGAAAGTGGTCCACCAAATGAGACTGTAATCTGTGGACCGCATCTGGGAGGGTAGGAGTGGAGCCTGAGATGGCATCTAAGACAATCGTGTGGATGGTCCACATGGCGATTGCAGTCACCAAAGCACGAAGGGAGGGCGGAAGGGGGGAGGCCATTGATAGAGCGAACATATCCCTTGACAGACTGAAGGGATGCGTTTGATCCTGGCCCAGAAGACGTTGAACTTCGCGCCATATCACTTTAGAGGTGGGGCACTTCTCCAGGCGGTGATACAGCGTTCCATACTGGCCACACATGACACAGGATGAGTGTAAAGCATTAGAGCGCTCAGCTGTACAATAAACCCGCCTCAGTCAGCGCCACACATGGGAGCGAACTTGAGGTTGCAACAGAGGATGGTGTACATATTTCCAGATATGTTTTTGGGTCTCAATGGAGTAAGGGATGTCCATCATGTCCAGGTAGTCCACCCTGGATATGAAATGAGGCCAGATGGGGATCACGCCATCATGGATGGGTAGCCCCTGTACCTCTTGTGTGAACTGAGGAGAGGGGCGGCCTCTATGGGTTGTATGTCCGCTAATACAAATTCTCCACTCAGCGCTCCGCATGGAGAGTAGGATTCGTTTGTAGTGGGTTTTAGTCCCGTGAGGACCTGTGGCCGATGTGTGTGAAGCCAGGTATTTCATCAGGGAGTGGGGGTTCGATGGATTGTTGAGGCCTAAGGCGCAGGGGAAGTTGGAGCGGGCTGCGCGGGACCAGTGTTGGGAGGGGAGTGTAGGGGTGGTGACAGCCGCAATCCAGGTGCCCAGGATCTTGGCGGCATGGGCTTTGAAGTAAAGCAGGCTCATGCCACCATGATGTTGAGGGCCAAACATGACCTCTAGCTGCACTGGTGGAAGGAGGCCCGACCAAAGCCATCCTTGCAGCAAGGCGTACAATGATTTGTAGAAGCTTGGGGAGAAGGGGATGGCATGGGCTCCAAACCAGACTTTGGAGAGGAGCATAGAGTTGGCTAAAACAACCCTGCCAGTAAGGGAAGTAGGGTGGGCTCTGAGAGAGGCGATTCGCTTCGTCACGTTATCCAATATATGGCACTCCATTACTGCTGACGTGTATCCACCTGCCTCCATCCACACGCCCAGATGGCGTATTGGTCCTATGGTAGGACGTGGCACGAAGGGGAGCACCAGTGGGGCGGTGTGTTTTGAATTAGTAGGGTGAGGATGTGGGCGAGCAGATGGGCTGGGTTGGGAACTAATTGCTGGGGTCCAGCAGTTCTGAAACTGACCAAGGAGGATGATTTTGGTTTTGGAAGCGTTCAGTGCCGCGTTGCTTACCCGGGAATACTCCTGGATGAGAGCTTCAAGCACACGTGCATCTTGATTACTAGACACCCCAACCACACAATCATCTGCGAACGCCATTATCTTGACTGGGGCTTGGCCTGGCACGTGGACCCCAGTGAGTTGGGCATTCACATTTCGCAGTAGTGGGTCCAGGCTGAAGTTGTATAAGAGTGGGCTGAGGGGGTCCCCTTGTCGCAACCCCTTTGAGGGCGGACTACTTCCGTTAGGAAGCCAGGGCCACGCACTGCCATTGTTGCAGATTCCATGAGCAGCATTACCCAGTTGATGAAGTGAGGGGGTAGGCGGAATTGATAAAGCAGGCCCTGAGGTATTCCCAGTTTAATCTATCATAGGCCTTTTGTTGGTCCAAGAATACAAGTGCCCCAGAGGCTGTGGACTGACATACATTAGCCACAGAGTGCACGTTATCCAAAATCAACCTTTCTGGGGATGAAACCTAATTGTTCTGGGGAGATGGTGCAGATGCTACAGTCCCTAAACGGTTAGCCATGATTTTTGTTAAAATTTGGTGTCTGTGTTTGTTAGAGAAATGGGGCACCAGTTGGCTAAGTCTATCTTATCCCCTTTCTTGAAGAGTGTGATAGTGAAGGCCTCATGGCCTCCTGGTAGGAGGCGCGTTTTTATCAGGCTTTGGTTAAGTGAGGCAAGCAGCAATGGAGATATATATTTGAAATATTTTTTGTAGAACTCATATGGAATGCTATCTGGGCCTGGGCATTTTCAGTTTGGTGCACCACAAATGGCTGTCCATAATTTGTTCAGAGTAATCAAATTCATTATTTCCGGGTATCAGAAAATGGAGCAGATGTGGGCTTGATCAAGAAATTCTGCCACTTCAGCTGGCTGAATTGGGTCAGATTGGTACAACTCGGAGTAATATTGTTGTGTTTTGATTGCCACTTCAGCTGGTCTATCTGTAATGAGATTATCCGATTTTTGCACCTGTGTGCAGGCCACGCTCTGGCGTGGTGCAAATTTTTTTAAAAGAAATGTGCAGTGCACTTGTCGCCTTTTGTGATGTGCGTGGCCCTGTACTGAACACAAACCCGATGTTTGTGTTGTCTTTTGAGTGCGTTGAGGTGGGCAGCTGCCTCCGCCCACTTCCATCCCCATGCAGAGCTGTATCCTGTAACTGGGATGTTGGACTCCAGATATGCCAATTCGGCCAGAGTGCGCGAGATAACTGCTGATGTGGCTCGTGAGTGTCTGGAGGAGAGATGGTGAGAGTGGCGGATGGTGTCATTTTTGAAAGTTGCCCGTGTGGAAATGGGATCCACGCAAAATGGTGCAACAAAATTTTTTGCCAAAGTTGCCTCTTCTACCCACATGGAAAATCCTAGCGACCTGAGCTTGGGGGGGCAGATTTTGTACCAATGTGGGGCCTTAGCAGCTGTGACAGGTAGGTGGTAGGTTAATGAGACCAGTCGATGGTCAGAGAATTCCAATTTTGTTGTCTTGAAGTGGGAGATGTGGGGTTGGAATTTCGCTGGCATTAGAATAAGGTCAATGCGGGTCATGGACCTTAATTGGCCGTTGTGGATGTGGGGACACATCATGTTTTTGAGCAGTGGGGCATGTCGCAGCAGCGCATCCATTAACCCAAGGGTGGCCTTTAGAACGCGAAGTCAATTTGGCCCTGGGGGGCGTGGGAGGAGGAAGGCCACTGGTCCGTTGGTGTGTTTAGCCAGCAGTTCATGTCGCTGACTAGGAAGGGGTCTGGGGGTAGCAGGAGGGATTTGACCGATGAGAAAAATTCCCAATGCTCACGTGCACCGTTTGGGGCATAGATGTTGATGATTGCATGTGCTACATTGGACCATGAGAAAGTGACAACAAGCACTCGGCCATTTAGGAATGTTTCTGAGGATAAAAATTTGAAAAAATTATTTTTCCAAATTAGCACCCCACAGTGCATCAACCAAAAGGATAGAATGGGAGGAGCATTATCCTCCAAGCTTCCTTGGAACCTCATGGACAGTGGGACTCCTGGATGGCCAGGATATCCACGGGTAAATTGTGTTGTAAAAAATTCAGTTTTCTAGCCCAGGACGAGTAGGCCATGAGTCCAGCAATATTCAATGTCCCTAGAGTGAAGGTTTCCCCCATCGCACCTTAGGTGTGAGGGGGTGGGCACCCGATCCCACCATCCTCTTCTAGATCCCCGTGGGCCTTCACAGCAGCATGGGTGTTAGCAGCAACACTATCGGAGTTTTTGTTGATTTTTGTGGAAAGAATTGAGTTGGCTTTACCCTTTGCTTTTTATTTTCCTGATGTCAGACGAATTTTTTACGGTGCAGGTGAGTTTGGTGCACTGTTGAGCGGGTTGAAAAAAAATTTTCAGTTGGGATGGGTCCCAAGTCAGTTTCAACTGGAGCTTGGGTGCAACTATTAGGTGAGATCCAATCTCCCATCGGATCCTTGGATTGAGTGGCCCACTCGGCATGGGCTTCCCAATCTGATTGGTTGATTAATTCCCTAGTTGCTTCCACCGCGAAGGTCTCCATGTCCTTCTGGCGTTGTGAGTGTGGGATAGCGGTGGTGGCTTTGGCCGCTTCCTTGGCCGCAGCCCTATGGGCTTGCTTAGCCTTCTTCCGCTCTTATGGGGAGATAGGCTTTACCAGTAGGTAGCAGCCTTGTGCTCCCCACGGGAAGGCCTCCTTGGTGCTTGCAGTTGGTTTGTAGTGCGCCTCTCCGCTGGCCATGGCCACCAAGGGATGCTCTTGGAATGTGACGCCCACCTTGATGGGGCATGCGTGTGCCTTATGGCCAAACGTGTCACAGTGGGTGCAAATGGGGGGCGCGCTGTCCACGGCCACCCAGAATGGGTGGGTGGTATGCCCTGCGATATCAATAAAAGTGGAGTGCGGGATCTGGGTTAGGTCCTTTGCGATCTCCTCATTTTAGGTCGGAACTGCAATGGCTTTGCTGGTGCACAGGTGTGGCATCAGTGTGAAGCGTTGCATTTTGAAAGATTGTATTTCACCATATATGGCGAGACCATCTTTCAGGTGTTGTTCCAAATTGTCACGTTTTACTGTAGTAGGCAAAAAGTCAAACGTGAGGAAAATTTGGTTTGATTTTGTCCATCTGGTGCATTTAGTTTCGACGACCCATTGCCCTTTGGGGAGGTCAAACACTATGCGCACTGCTGCAGCCTCGTCTGCTGCCATTTTGCTTTTGAAACCTAGGTCCAGCCAACTGCATGACATGGAGTGAGGTGTGACATACACCGCAGTCAGGAAAATTGTGTGCACATCTTCACAAAATTTTTCCCATAAGGCCATTTGTTAGATGTCCAGAAACACGCAGACTCCGAATTCTACCAACAAAAGTTGCTGAGAGTGTGGCGTGTTGATGTACTGGTTGCATCTTGCTTGCCATGCGAGTATTTTCAGGGAAATAGTGACCGCCGGTTTCTTAGTATTTTTGTCAATTCCGCCAGATTCTCTGGGGCGTTTTTGAACGTTGGAGGCCGCGGGCCTTCCACCTGCTCCTCTTACCTTGCTTGCCCAACTGCTCCCTGACATGGGTGCAGACTAATCTCCTCTGTGAGATTATCAAACTAGATTCAGTCTTGAATTGAATAGGTTGCAATAGTGATTGCAACGAGAAAGAAAAGTTTTATAAACTTAGTATAGTTAATATAATTTGTAATTGCAAGTAAATTGACTACTTTGGTGAGGATTAAAATAATGAGAGAGTTGAACTCTCCTCTAGAATAGAGTCTCAAGGAACTATAAATCTTGCCACTAATTAGTAGAAGAATAAAATGAGAAGGACCAAATTAAGAGGATTTAAATATTACTAATGAGAACAAATTAACCTAGTCTAACAATTGACAATATGTGCGAAACTACATACTGGATCCCAGATCCTCAACCTGGAAGTCCCAGGAAAATAGATTTGCAACTATCAGGATAATAAAGAATAATGAAGGCTGATACTTTACCTTGTATTGGATGAGAAAGAAGAGACTGGTCAAGGAGGACAAATATGCTACCTACATTAGGGGCTCCCATTCATCCTGTCAAATAGTGAAAAATACACCCAATAAGGTGTTCAAACTATGTCCTTTATATAAATTAGAATATTTCTATGCTCCTTTGTAGTTTAATGAGAGAGAAATAGTTTAAGTGACCTTTATTTACTATTGTGGACAATTCTAAAAGTGAAAGTGCTTAAACATTACCTCTTAATGCCATTCCGCTATAAAAACTATCCAAAGAAACTAGGCTTTCCTTACAAATTACCTCTGAGTAACTGAGATTTATTTTTTGCACAGCTAAAGCATTATAACCAAGATAAATGTTCACTACAGTGGGCCCAAAGTAATAAGTTCTGGAGACCAGCCCCTGCAACTGGATAGGGAGCAACACCTCTTCTTGACAAAAAGAGGTCAAGGCCCAAGTGGACTCTCTGTCACAGTTGAGTGACTTGGCACACGTGGTATACAAGCTCTGGGTGACTTCTCTTACCCTTAAAGGATAACCCGTTTTCACCCCTTCCCCCTCCTCAACACTGGTAAGTTTAATGGAGGGGGTCTGCAGAGAGATTGTGCACACCAGAGGCAATGGGCAGGCCACTGGGACCCCCCACTCCCCAGGCAAACTATGTCGAAATTTTGAGGAAATAGCATACACCAACATCAGAGCCCAATCTGCAAATTCCAGTCTGGGGGAGCCAGTCCAGACTGGATGGCGCTGGAAATCAGGTTGGGGAATAACTCAGATCTTGAACCAGGCGTCAAATGACTCAGACCAGGTGCCTCAACTCTGAAATGGATCTATAAAGTTCAGATTGTGCAAATAGTCCAATTCAGAGTTCAAACCAGGTCTAAAACAACTCAGTCCAGCGGCCCCAGCCTCCCAGGACAAATCCAGAAAATCTGAATAATGAAAATAAGCCAACTCGGATGATCAGGACCCAGATTGGCACCATTGACTTAGTTAGGTCCCAAAAATGCAGAAAATTTGCAAAAGTTTTATTTTTATTTATGACAAGATCTTGAGTTTCTCTCCACCACCCTCCATGCCAGCCAACAAAAACCCATTGACAAACCTCAAATGACCAATCCCATAATACCTCCCCTATGCAATTCACCCAGTACTTAAGACAACTGCCCTGCCCAAGGGCAGTTGTCAGTTTATTCTCTTTTCTTTTCAGGCTTTGTGCTCAATAAAACATAAACACCCTATACAGCTTGCCTCGGCCTCCATCTGCTTTACTTATAATTAAAAATTCTGATGATCAATTCAGCAAAGCGTGCTGTTGCCCAGATCCTTACCCTGTTGTTTGCTGACTGGATTATCCAGTTGCTTGACCCCATCATGTGGCAGCGGATTGTAAAATGTAATAAACCAGCTCACCCTAATGGCGAAACTGATGTCTTGTTCATTATCGCACATCCAATTAATGTAAACCCTCCCGCCCTTTCCACTGCTGAATTTTCTGAAACTGCTCCCCTGTTGGAGCAGCACCAGAGTGGCACTGCCCCACCACTTACGGAATTGGGGTCCACACTTAGCTCAGCTGCTGATGGTTCAGCCCACATGTGGGACTTGGAGCACCCCATTCAGGGGAAGCTCAATCCCAACCCCCTTCATGGGGCACATTCCTCTCTGATCTCACCTCTGATTGCATGGCGGCCTTTGTGATGCCCCTCACTGGTATGCAAGCTCACTTTTTTGAATCTGAAGACCACAACTGTGAACCCTGGAGGAGTCATCATCCTCCCTGCCTCTCCTGCCCTTGGGGGTTGGCCCCATAAGTCTCGCAGTTGCCCCATTGCAATTATCTGGTTTGCCTTGGGGGCCTTCAGTACTTTAATAGACTTTTTTTTTCAACAAGTCCCCAATAGAACTCACTCCTACAAGCCGCTTGGACCGCTGTGCCTATGGCATTCTGGGCTCTCCACTGGGTGCTCGCGCACACTGACTGTGGCCCAGTCTATTTTTATCAGCAAAATCCATGAAAAAAGTGGTATATGAAAATGTTGATCAAAAGATGAAGGCCAATTTTAGCAATGAATCCATATCTAATGGGCAAGAAGTATCACCACATGGATTACCTCATATCAGTATGAAATACTCATGTACAACATAATAACTAAAGTTCATAGGCTAATGCTGATTTAACTCTGTTTATAAACAGATTGCACCAATATTAATTAAAATCTGACAATATTTGTGGTGAGATACATCAGCTACTGGATGGATATACTTGATTGATGGTCGTTCCATTCCCTCACAAATAATAGGTGCAATTCCTAGATGAGAAGGCTTATCAGCTCTTCTATCTGGTCTGCTAGCAAGTTAGCCACAGAGGTGGAACCCTAACTCCATCTTTTAGTACATATAGCCCACCATAAACTCATCCAGTAGTAATACTGCACCATCAGGAGACGTTAAAACAATTAAGATTTTTTAGAAAATTGCTTTTTCAATGACAGTGGGCTCTGCTAGTTGGCAGGCCAACCAGTATGAAGACTGGTAGCCCTTGTCATTTCGCCTTAGGCACAGGGCCAGCAGCGCCGGTTGACCCTTTGGATATCACCTGCGCCATTCAGGGATCCCCCAGCCTAATCCTCAACCAACAAAATAATATATAAACTTAAATCGAAAATTGTGATTAGGCAAAGGGACATATTTATTTAAAGGGAAGCGCCAGGTATTTATACTGTTTACAAAAGGGCTACTGCGCCCACCGCCAACATAATGGCTTTCCACTGGACCTTCCAGACAACCATTTTTCTCAGCCTCCCGCTGCACTACTCTCTTCCCTGGCATTGACCCTCTCGCCCCATCCTTCCCAATGTCCAAATTAACTTTGGCTCTTATTGGCCTTGAGTCACCAGTGAGCTGTATAATTAATATATTAAATAAAATTGAATCTGGTTCAACCTTTGAGTTGATTATTATGCACCTAAAACTCTTTTATCGCTTGCTTTGACTTGAAATAATTTGGCTACTTGCTTACAACACACATTGACTCTTATTAGTCAGTTACTAGAGAGTCTGCCTTCCTTAGGTGACAACTCAGGTTTGACCTTCATAGTCGATTAATAATTAATATATTATGCGCTGTGAAACAACCTCAGCCGCCTCATACTCAAATTTGTCAGTTTCTGCCAACATTTACCTATATAACCAAATGATCATCCTCAGCCTTTATGGGTGATCCTTATACTAATTTGGGCTAGCAATTGGCTCCACTCAAATATAATGTCCAAACTTGGCGGAATGCATAGATTTTGCTTAACCCAACTTGAGGAGCAACTCACCATGAAATCATCAAACCGTATGAAATTCAGTCAATAAGCCATACCGCCAGGATTGGCCTATTTCATCCCGAATCTTGTTAAATTATTGGAGAATTCCATCTGCTTAAGATTCCAAAAGGATTGATTGAAAACCAAACTCCAACATTGTAATTTTCTATGAGACTGCTTCTGCAGTTTTCTGAGGCAATATCAAACATTACAGTATAATCAACTCCTCATCAAAGACGCTCATAACCAAATTGCCCTTTTTAAATTATGGGATTTCAGGGTATCCAGATAACAAGTTGCTCATCATCTACAATTTTTAATCAAAGTTTAAAAACACATCAAACAATCTTATAGTCTGTTGAAAGAATCCAGTCTTTTTCAATTTATTTTGATGCTGTTGACAAGAGGCAACTGCACAGGTTAAAGAGGGCTTACTATAAATATGAAGATGTTTACTAAATGACAGTAAGTGCGATCCATAATGAAATATAATAAACCAGTCATAATATATCTTTAGGAAAATATAGCCTAACAATTAATTGAACAAATACTAAACATAGTTTGGAAACTAAGGTAGTTTCGTTAGGTTTTAGGTTATATATGTAATTTATGGCAATCAAATGCCCACTTATTTTACTATGCATTTTCATCAGTTGCCTGAAAAATATAATATATCAGTCATTGCCTTAAAAAATCTTTATGCTACTAACCCATAACTCCCCTTATGATGTTTGTCTTTATTTTAAAATGATGAGTGATTTGTAATCCCTACACCCAAACTTAGCCTCAATAAGTTTTCTCTCAAGCCATTATGAATGAAACCTGTCTATGAAAGCACTGATGAGAGTTTTGATCAGGAAGAATCACATGTATGAAAATAGATGAAGATGTCATCAGTAATTTTATCCCTAATTTCCAAACATATAGAGGCGCAATTCTCACCATTGCAGTCATGAGGACGATGCAGAACAATGAGGGCACCAACCAGGTAGTTTGTCTGGAAGACTGTAAGGTATCCTGATTTTAAAGGGTCATGGATGTCCCCTAGGCACAACATCTCTAAGCATCTCATAAACATTGCCTTTATAAATTCTATAAACTAGTGTATCTCACCCATCTTTTCATCTTCATTGAACTCTCTACTAGTTTTCAGCTTAAAATCCTGATTCAAACTTCAGCTATAGTCAAGTCAATGTTACATTGAGATAATTGGTGCTCACTACAGGGGCTCGAGCTGTCCAAGTGAAAACGTCTATCACAAAAAATGTAGAACAATAGCAATCAAAAAACAACCTGTTGATTGGTCAAGGAAGAATAACTCAATGAATTAGCACCTCTCATATTGAGGTACCTCCTATCCATCCTGAAAGCCTAGAGTTTTAGGCCACCTTCCATTTTACCCTACCATCCGTTGACTTTGATCAGTACAAACTCCAATATGCGAACCTCAATGATATTATTCAACAGCTATTGAACAACATGTACTCTGTGAGAGGACGTTCCAGTTGCTCCCGTATCTCTCAGTACCTTCCAAAATGTGAGAATTATATACCTTGGCTTTGCTACATTAAAGAGAGTTGGATTTGGGTACTGAACGCTAACTTTAATGTTTTGTCCATCTGTCCATACAAATCCTCCAGCAAATAGTCAGGTTGCAACACCACAAAGTAATATGGCAACACAGGCTTACTTAACGCTACAATTAAATATTATTGAATTTTATAACGCAGACTCCGCCTACATTCCAGATATTTGAGAAGTCAGTGTTAATAAATATTGGCTAATTAATAAGGCTCAAATTAGCTCGCCATGTTGGACAGCAGAATTTTGGGTTACCTCAAGGACTAGCTTTGTCAAAACGTGCAGCTCTTTGAAACCGCCTGGAACTTGTTCCTAACCAGATATAAGATTTTGTGAAGAGCCTCCAGCAACACTACTAGGAGTTAGCCTCCCATCTTATTGCCTCTGGGTTGAAGGGCCCGAAGGCTAGGGACCAGAAGTTCCAGAAGGGCCTAAAAGGTCCCCTTGAGCCACAAGGACCTTCCAATCGCACAGTACATACACCTGTAAAACCAGTGATTCCTGGAAACAAGACTTTCTTTTAGCGCTTGATTCTATATAAAATCAGACCTGCAATATGTCCCAAGGCTGCAAGCTTCAAATAGATGGTGTGCCTCTCGACCCCAGAGCTTTGATTGAGGCCTTGTCAGATAAAATGAATAGCTTCAGCACTATCACGAAGATCAATGATGGTCTCATCACTCAACTTGAACAAACCTGTCACGGATTTGAAATCCATTTAGGCAGCCTTGAGAGTCAGCTGCTTTTTCAACAAGCCGAGATTCAAGTGCTAAAGGAGCAGGTTATCCGTATAGCCTCCAATACCTCCCTAAACCAAGATTGAAAAGACATTCAGGAGGATCTGGGAGGACTAAATCGGGTTATTAGATCTTCAAGCCCCTTGTGAATGTTCAGAAACTAAGTTCTCAGAGGCTGCACCAGTTCCTGGCGTCAATAATCTTTCCACCCCATTTTTACTGACTTTAAATATTTTCTCATGTAGAAGTTTACTCAAGAGCAGGAAAGTATTAATTCCTTCCTTTACGCTTATGAAAGCTCAAAGGAGGAGGCCATGAAGTGGCAGAAAATGAATCACATCAACGTCTGCTAAATAGCACCGCCTAGGAGATTATAAATTTCTATTTAAGAAACTCCATACCTTGACAACAGGCCCATACATCTCTCATCTAGTAATTCGGAAGCAATCAAACCTTGGACAATCAGAAGCAGGCGTTTTTGGGCATTTAGATTAACAGATGAGAAAATCCAGTGGAGTTTGCTAGACAATTATATGTCCAAGACTAACCTTTAGTAATAATTAATCACATTAAATTGATTGATGCCATATCCACGGTCATCTCCGCAATTTGATATTATCCTCAAGTACAAATGCACATTATTGGCCAGAAGAGTAGCTTCACCTGCATCTGAAAAACTAAGATGGTACTTAATGAAATCTCCACGTCTATCTTGCATTCCATGCCTACTGCATCTGCCTCCTCCAATTACCTTAGTCCATGTTTTAAAGGATAAGAAAAATCCTTGACCTCCGTGCTCCTACTGCAATGGATTCCATCATAGCCCAAGCCTTGTTGAAAGAGACTTGCTGAGAAGTTGGAAAAAGGGCTGTCAGCATGAAGTGCTTCATCTTTCATTCTAAAACCTCTGTTCTGACTTAAGGATGTTTAGTAACCTCAAAATGAGACTATTGCTATTGTACCAGAAGAAGATGATTTTGTCTCGTTGATATTATAGAAACTAGTAATTGCTTACTCTTCTTCTAACGAGTCTAATATGTTCCTCACCTTACCTCCTCAGTTTGGGAGCTTTGTTATATGAGTTGCCATTTGATTCCACAAAATCTTGTCCATGATAATGTTGACAGTGGTTCCTCCATGAAGGTCATTTTGTCTAAATTAATGACGCGTCTTAAAATTTCTCAAAACTTGCCCTATACATGGAATACGGCATGACTGGCCAAAATGCACTTGATCCATTGAGTCCTATTCCTCTCAACCCATTTTCTTTGGGAAGAATTCTGTGAGCACCCACTACTGCATAAACCAATCCATGCTATGACCTTGTCCTAGAGACAAAATTTCTCAATATTATTCAACAATTGTGCACTATGATAGAGATTCTTTTTACTGCTGGGACAACGGATCCCACTGCTTTTAAACGTCTCCCACAACGCCAAGATGGTGGCCAAAGATCAAGCTTGCCTATTGGAAGGTGAAGGCTGGATTGACCAGTTTGAGTATCATTTAAGATGTTTTAATGTACGGATTCCCCTTTTGTGGTAGATGGCCAAGAAAGCATTCCTCTTTTTTCTCTAAGACGACCGCTATAATGTCAAAGTCCCAGGTTATTTTCAACACCTAGTCTACATCAATATCTCCTCTTGACAACTGTTTAAAATCTGGGGCATATTAAGCCCATCCAGTCAAGGAGGGCTTGTCATATCTAAAAAATTTATGTTCTGCCTATGCTGGATCATAATTACTGTTATTGGATAACTCATTGACAAACCTAGGTTTTGGGGAAAAATAGTCCTGTCGCTTAAGTTCGCCTCTTACCTGTAGAGGCCATTAATGACATCCATATTTTGGAAGTCTATGGGATTTCAGGCTAGACCACCCCCATCAGAAGCTTAAGTTGACACCATATTCAGCAGGAGCTCGCATGTGAGAAACAGAGTCAGGTTAAGAAGTTATTGAAGGATTACTCAGGTCTCTTTTAACCTCTAATAACAACTTTGGAAAATATTTGGCGTTTTACATCACGTGGAGACTAAGGACTCTCACCCCAAAAATCCAATCCCAACCAAAAAAGTTAAGTCTTATAAGGTTAGGTGGTTAGTGAGCTCAAGCAACTACTAGAAGCTGGTCTATTGGTGCCTTTGCATAATCCTTGGCCTCCCTCCTCCTGTTAGTTCAGAAGAAGGATGAAGCCATCATGTGGTGATGGAATATTGTTGGCTTAACTCATTACTAAGGAGGACAGATACCTTGCCCATAATTGACGACTCCCTTTGCTTGCTTACTTTCCATTTCGAAATACTCTTCTGCTATGTATCTTGCTAATAAATATCAGCAAGTGGTGCTCGCCCATTAAGATCAATCCAAAGTGTGTTTATAATTCAGCAAGGGTTTTTTTGAGCCAATTAGGATGTCTCAAGTCCTTTGCAACGCGCCCACCACCTTTCAACGTGTTATGGACGGAATACTAGGGGATTTAAACTATTCTCCTTCCTCATGTACCTTGATGATATCACTTTCTTCTATGAACCTTCAATATCCATGTGGAACACCTTTGGGAAGCCTTTAACCATCTGAGAAATTCTTAACAAATCTCAAGCCTTTGCAATGCCCTTTTTCTAATCTGAAAATAGAGTTTCAGACATAAAGTCTACTAAGATGGTATCCAACCCATGATGGATAAAGTTGACGCCATTAAGGAGATGTTGCACCCTCAGAGCCGTAGGGATATTCATGTATTCCTGCGCATGGTGGACTATTACTGCCAGTTCATTTCTCAGTTTGCTAAGTTTACAAACCCTTTTTCTACTTCTTACAAAAGAATGTTCCTTTTGGGTGGCGGTCCAAATAAGAGCAGGCTTTCAATGCGTTAGTAACTTCGCTTTTTACTAAACCCATTTAGTTAATCAGCACTTCAATCAACCCCTTTTCTCTTCACTATGTTAGAGATGTTGGCTTCAGAGCCATCCTATCTCAGCATGATAAAAGCATGTAGATCAACAGTGGCTTACTTCAGCAAGACCCCGAGCAAGGCTGAACAGAATCATAGCATTAAAGAGTCAAGTGACTAGCTGTTTTATTGGCAATCAATTATTTCCGGCCCTATCATATAGCACCAATTTCTCCGTTATCACTGACCATTCCTTGCTCTGATGGCTGCAGCAAATGTAGGACCCAGATGGCCGGTTAGCAAAATGGGATTTAAGGCTTCAGTACTACGATTTTACCATTGCTCATTGCACAGGAGCGAATTATCATTACGCTGATGGTCTTTCAAGAATGCTGGTACTTGCTGAACTGACTCCCAAGGAAAACTGACTTTATAATATAATTGTGTACCTGAGTGATGGGAGTTAGGAATTCTGAGATCCAAGCCAAGCTCTTAACAATGACCCAGAACACTCAAATTAAATATAGAATTCTGTATAAGAAAACTAACAAGAAATGGGTCCCTTATATCCTCTTTTCTTCCTGAACCCAATGCTATCCTAGAAGGGCACACACCGTGGTATATGGGGCAGCGAAAAAAACCAATGGATGGCTGAAGAAATGATGATATAGGACTGAATGGTTGAGACCATTCAGGGAGAACTAGAGGCTTCTATGATTTGTTGATCTCAGGATTGACCAGTCCAAAATATCAGCATTTACTTGTGGCTTCATCAGGCCCTTTCAATGTTGTCAGCATCAATGTAGTGGTCTCTCTGTCCACCAGGTTGCATGGTCATAATTTCATCTTATTTGGCCATGGACCATTCACCCAAATGTGGCGAAGCAAATTTGTTCCCACTGCCATTGCAAAAGCCATGATCCTATTCCAAATTTGATCCGTATTCACCCAGCATGGATGCCAAAAGCTTTACTTTCTGATAATGGGCTAAATTTCACCTTTCAGATAGTCCAAGAACTAACTTCGCTTTTTGATACTAATTAGAGTCCTAACACCCCTTATAACCCTTCAACCAATGGGTAGTGGAACGTTCAAATGGAACCCTTATCTCTATCCTGTAGAAAATGGCCGCCTCTAACCCTACCCACTGGAACCATTACTTACCAAGCGCCTTTATCACTTACAAATAAGCTCCTTTAAGAATCAAGATGTCCCCTCATTGAAGCTCTATATGGACATGCTCCCCGATTACCAAGTGGCGTTCAGCCCCTGCTCAATGCATCCGTTCTTGAAAGCTCTGATGTAATTATGAGGGCCTTAGCCAATTAAATTGTTCAGTTTCAAGTCCTAACCATGCAAGTCATTGTCTCTCCCACAGACAGGGAAAAATCCTGATTTAATGTCAGAAGATCCTCCTTACCTATTTTTTAATCAAGTGATCCTATTCTCTTTTAACACCATTGACCCAAATGTTAACAGAACAATATTGCTGTTCTTTGGTACAGACCTTATAAGGTCATTTATAAAGGTGAACATAGAATACTTTATTGCTGATTTCAATCAGGGGACAGTGGTGAACTGAGTGTATGACTAATTCCTTCAGCCTTATACCCCTTCCAAAAGTATATTGAATGGGACAATGACAGGATTTGAGATGATGAGCGAGTTGAAATCCCTACTCTTGCATTGATCCTTGATAAGTAGTCTTTTGAGCCATTGTGACTGAAACCTGTCCCTGAAGGCACTGATGAGAGTTTTCTTAGAGTATCATGCACACAAAAATCAATGGAGATCCCTTTGGGAATCTCATCCTCACTTTTAGAACTTCAAGAAACATGACCCCCACCATTAGGGTCATGAAAATGATGAAGAACTATTAGGGCTTTGACAAGGTTGTTTATCTAAAAAATTTTTAAAAGATCCTGATTTTAAGAGCCATGGTGAGGCCATAGGCACCACGTTCTAACACGCCCTATAAATTATTGACATTATCTAAATAAATAAATAAATAGATTAGTCTATCTCGCCCCATTTCTCATCTTCATTAACCTTGCCGCTAGTTTACATCTCCAATGCCTTTTTCTAACTTGGGCTACAGTCAATAGAACTTTTATGCCGAGAAATTTTTAATAGTTATTGGAAATTTTGCCCAACAATTTAAGGAACTTTAATAATTATAATAGTTAGTGTTTATCAATTGATCACAATAAGAGGTTAATTAGAACTCCTTATATAGAATAATAATACCATCAAACCAATTCAACCAATTGCAACCGCATCAACCATTTAAATCACTAGTTTGTGACATATTGAAAGAGATTTATTTGGCTAAAATACCAACACATCCCCAAAGTAACTAACTTACCTTTTTCTATTTGCTTACTGCACCACAAGATAAGATTAAAGGTGGATAATGTTTTAGTTTATCATTGATAATAGGACAGAGGGGTTTGTGTACACCCTCCTCCAAGAAGTGTCAAAAACTAAAATGCAGCAACTATCATTGAAAAATTAAGGTCAACGCACTAAAGTAAGATGTTGGAATTTGAAGCTAAAGATATCAATGACATAGTTTATAGTAAACAAACAGCAATCATTGCCAACTTTTGCTGTCATCAAGACAAACCTAAAGCAATTAAGCGTTTATATAAGTAAAGATATATTTAAACACAATAATTAATTTTCCATTTGATAGATATCTGCATGCTTTTAATTTAACCTAGCATTTACCTTATTCACCATATGTCCATTGGAGAGGTTCTTTTATAGAATAGATATCCAACGCAGATAAATTTTTCAAATGTTATATGGGCTAATCCAGAGCTTGTCCAATTATAATTTCATCCTAAGCCGTGGATGTTACAGTAACTTACCTTACTGAAAATTTCAAAGGTTGGAAGAGTAGGCCGTTTTAAATCTTCATATTCTTTTGTCTTATCTTCTGCCTGAAAGTATTGGCATATTCAGAGGACCTCTATTCCATCATAACTTTTATCAAGCTATCCAACCACTGTAAGGGAGTCATTTTAAAACTTGGGTCAGGAGCAGAATACAAATAAAAGGTAGGCAAGTATAACGCCTATAAATTAATTTTAAAAAAGGAGATTTACCCATTGACAATCAATAACTTTTTTATGCAAATTTTAACAACATTAAAAAGGGTTACCAAGATGGAAGGTTTACTTTAGCCACAGTTTCCTTCAAGGTAGTGACTAGAAAAACATTTATTCTTTTGACCTAGCCATTTGTTTTTGTATATAGGGTGTTATTAGTACATCATGTATTTCCACTAACTCATTTAGATTTGGCAATAGATATGTTGGAAGTTGAATTTGAACTTCATCAAAAAACCTTGTTGCGACCATGTCAATTGATTACTGCTCCATTATAAATCTTTGCATTTTGCAGGAATCTACTTTAGCCAAAGCGTTTGTCTCTACCCAACAAATCAAGTGATTGATAGCCACAATAATGTATTGGCTTGATTCAGTACTAATGTTAAATTAAACTAATATTTCTATAAATATTTCTTTAGCACTAGTGGTGCCCAACCAAAAAAGGGGAGCCGCCACGCATCATTATTTATAAATGGGCTAAACAAAGGGATTAATATAAATAATAAATTCCTAATATAGCCCCTAGATTATCAACCTAGGAAGCCATATCAGATGGCGATTAAGCTTTGAGGAAACTTTTGTCCGGCACTTGCTTTAGCTGGCAGACCATGGCGGACAACCTCAGGGGTAGGAGAATCAGCGACACGAGGCATAAGGAGGTATAGATGTGGGTTTTCTTCATTAATGAGGCTGGCGGTGTCCATCGCCTCAACGTATTTAGCAAGTTGATGCTCAGCGAAAGTGATGAGAGCCAGCACACAAGTAAATGACTTGACACACTAGCGGGTTTTGGGATAATTGGGGTCAAAAAAGAAGTTTTTGCTGCATCAATGTAATCTCAGCTCACACTGAAAGCAAGCTCCTCAATTTCATAGTTAGCTTTCATCAAAATTGGAAGGGAAATCTGGGATGGGAATACCCTCAACTAGGGGCTCCATCACCCCATGGAGATGCCGGCGGAGGAGGGTGTTGGCAGGGGCAGCTGCGGCTATTATTTCTACAAATATCTTTTATTTAACCGAGGCAAGCCGACCAGGGGATGGGCATTATTGAGTATGTGTGGAAAAGGAGAGGGGAAGCGAAGGTAGATAAAATTGGGCACCTCGGGGTACTCAGGTTACCCCTGTTGCCAGTGTGACTGCCAGGTAAGGGTTGGTGCGTTACTCTGAGGGGGTTTCCCCCACTATGGAGCAGGTGTGAAGGAAGAGGTCTGTGTGGAGGAACTGAAGTGGGAACCACGATTCTATGAGCGCTTGTTTCCTTGGCCTCATATATCCATAAAGCCAGGCTTTAAAGTGCTCTAATAAGTGGACGTAGAATCTGTTGATAACCCCATGGATGGTTGGGACCGTGCCCTTGAACGCATCTAAGGCAATGATGTGGATTGTCCACATTGCAATGGGTATCATTAGGGAGCGGAGGGTAAATGAGATTAGTGATTTGATCTGGAGCGTGAGGAGGCTCTTTGAGATAGAAAATTCTTGCTCGTTTTGGAGCTTAAGCAGGCGTGCGACTTCCCGCCATATGGCTTTGCTTGAGGGGCTTGTTTCTAGGCGGTGGTATAGGGAGCCCTCCCCTCCACATACTGTGAAGGTTGTATGGAGGGAATTGGAGCGGTCTGCTGTCCTTTAGGTCCTTCTCAGACAGCGCCAGGTGTTGGCTCTTACCCTTGGCTGTAGGAGTGGGTGGTGCGTCATTTTCCACACTGCCTTCTGTGTGGTTAAGTCGTAGGGAATGTCCAATGCATCTAGGTATTCGATTCTAGCAATTGTTGGGGTCATAGCAAGCATGTCTCTCTGGGGGTGGTTTTCTGGATTTCTGAATTTGAAGTGGGAGCTGGGTTGTCCCCTTCCCTGCACAGTGCCATTGCTCTCTATGGTCCATCCCATGCGGCGGATGGCTCAGAGGATGCATTTGAAGTGAGGGGGTTCCATGAGGTCCCGTTGCGGTGGGGCATTTAGCTAGGCATGATAGTAGTCTGGGTGGGCTATGTGGATTGGTTATTTTGAGCGCCTGCGCGAAGTTAGTCCTTGCTGCTCTGGACCAATGTTGTTGCGGGAGGTCTGGGGCAAGGACTTCCTTTATCCAGGTGCCTAGGATGCGGTTGGCGTGGTTTTCAAAATCTATTAGTCCCATGCCTCCGCTGGAGCGTGGGCCAAAGAGTGTTTCCATCCTTATGGGTGGATGGGATCCAGGCCACAGCCAGCCCTGGATGAGCGCGCGGATTGAAATTATGAAAGTGGGTGAGAAGGTAATCGTGTGGGCAGGATACCATAGTATTGGGAGGATTAGTGAGTTTTTAACTGTTAATCGCCTCATTAGTCCTGAGGATCTTCCCATGAGAGATGCGACGTGGTTGGATACCCGCTGTAATAGATTGTTCTCAATTGTCTCATTA
Organism: Massospora cicadina; assembly: GCA_022478985.1. Taxonomy (NCBI): domain Eukaryota; kingdom Fungi; phylum Entomophthoromycota; class Entomophthoromycetes; order Entomophthorales; family Entomophthoraceae; genus Massospora; species Massospora cicadina. The sequence goes on from JAKSZP010013131.1 coordinate 401,070, forward strand.
GCATATCCCCCTGTTTCCAGCCATATCCCAAGGTGGCGGACAGGAGAGGTGGTGGGAGATGATGCAAAGGGTAATATGAGTGGGTTTTTCCTTTGTATGGGGGTGTGAGGTTCAGGTGTTGTATCCCAGTTGTTAGTGTACTTGCCTAAGAGAATGATTTCTGTTTTCCCTTTGTTGAGTGATGCGTTGCATACCATGAGTATTCCTCTAGGGTGCGTTCCAGCTGTCAGGCATCATTGTTGTTAGCTATACCTGCCACGTAGTCATCCACAAAGGCCATTATCTTGGCTGTTGGCTGGCTTTGTGCAGCTATGCCCATGAGGCGTGAGTCAGTTACAGGGAAGTTTGGATTGAAACTGAAATTAAACAGCAGTGGGCTGAGGGGATCCCCTTGTTTGAGCCCTCTGTGTGGTGTGATCCTGTTAGTTAGGAAGCCAGGGCTGCATACAGCCATGGTTGCAGATTCTGTGAGGATCATCGCCCAGTTTATGAATCTGGGTGGGAGTTTGAAAGCGTGTAGGCATTCCTTTAGGTATGGCAAACTAACGCGGTCATATACCTTTTCCAGGTCTAAGAAGATCTGGGCTCCAGTTGCTTTGGAATGACATATGTTTGCAACAGGATGTATATTGTTCCAGATTGAGCGCCCTGGTATAAACCCAAACTGGTTGGGTGACAGGACGTTAGAGGCTATTGCGCCTAATTTGGCTGCTAAGTTTTTGTTAGAATTTTTGTATAAGTATTAGAGGGTGCAACTGGATGCCAGTTGGCCAGGTCCAATTTGTCACCCTTCTTATATAGGGTTATGACACGTGATTCATGGCCACCAGGTAGGAGGCGTGTTTCCAGCAAGCACTGGTTCATAGATGCCAAGAGGAGGGGGCAATTTGCTTGAAATATTTTTTGTAAAATTCGTAGGGTATCCCATCAGGCCCTGGGCTTTTCTCTATGTGGTGCACCGCGGATTGTATATACCAATTCTCCTCCCATGTTATTAGACTTAATATATTGTAGTCCGGCGGTGTGCTTTGTATTCTGGCGGTATTTATAAATTCTGTGATTTTTGTGGGTCAGTTGGTATATTGCAGTATAATTTGGTGTAATAATGGTGTACTTCCACCTTGACCTCCTCAGGGTCAGTTGCCATGGTGCCGTTGGCCTTGTGGACCTGTGTGCATGTGGGCTGGTTGCCGCAGGAGTGGAATTGGTGGATTAAATATGTCAAATATGTTTGCCTTCCTTTATGAACTTACCTTTGTTTGATACTTTGATTCTGTGTTGGTGCTCGAAGATGAGGGTGTTTAGGCAATTGGATATTTACGCCCATTTGCATCCCCAGTTGGGGCTATAACTAGATCTTGGGGTGTTTAGCTCGAGGTGGTCCAGTTCTGCCAAGGTACAACTGATTGTGGCTGTGTTGGCGATGTACTTGCATGATGTGAGATGTCAAGTTTTGTTGATTAGTTTCATTTTAAATTTTCCCAGGTTCTAATGGGATCTAAAGTGAATGGGACTGTGAATTCTGGGTTCGTGGACTCATGTTCAGCCAGTCAAATATTTTGGGAAATTTTATGTTTTAGGTTTAGCTTCCTCCAGGTATTTCTACAAATATCTTGTGACAAGAAAAACAGGATTCACTAGAAATAAAGTGGGTACATTCTCTTATGGGTTGTGAGCTTGGCACAGTGTACAACAAGAAAGTTTTCTGCGACATAAAAGTTAAACATATTACCATTAATGCTCCTTATAACCTTTCTAGGTTTTTTGTTGGCCTCCACGCCCGGTTAGCTTATGAGCTGCCTTAATAATTTTTGGTGCATTCAGAAAGTTTTTTAAAAATTAGAAGTTTTAACAGAAAACTTTAAGCAGTTGGCCCTTGACTTTATTTATATTTTCTATTTCTTTGTTGAAGTCTTTCTACTTTGGGGTTGATCTTCGATATTTCCAGTAAGCATCATCTCGTACTATTAATCTGCTTTACTTTGAAGAACTAGATCTTTCAGCAACCATGATAAACCATGTGCATTATAATGAAATGTAATGGCATAATGTAAAATATCAAATTGTAAATCTGCAATTTTAAATCCTAATCACTAAACCCCCTTAAGGCTCTTTTAACCTGTGCAGCCAACTTAATGAAGAGTGTTCTGTTAAGATTTAGTAAATTAATTCTTGCATATAGACTCTGACTGCTTATAAGAATCTATCACCGTGAGACATCCACACTTTGTCACGGTGCATAACTGCTCCTGTTGCTCAAAGTTTGGCTTACATATACTTTTGGGTGTTCAATGCCAATTTTATCCGCCCAACTTAATAAGGCACTATTTGCCATTAAAAATACGTCCATAAAATAAAAGTTAGACATTTGAAATTGTATATTGCAATATTGTTCCATCATTAAGTATATTTTAGATGCATCAAAAGAGTTCTAAGATTCTTCAGTCCATTTTAAAGCTTTTATTGAAATCTTTTTAATGTTTGAGAAGTGGCTAATCAATGGAAGCAAAGTTCTCGATGGAACGGCTATAGTAGCTGACCATGCCTGAATATACTTGCACATCATAACTATTTTTAGTTTTGACATCACCCAAATCGACTCAACTTTAAGTTTTTGAGGGCGCAGTCTGTCAGCATCTACAACAAAACTTTAGTACATAATTCTCTTCGAAAGAAGTGACTTTTTGAGGTTTTATCTTCATATTTGATGCTGATCATATTTTTAAACCTTTCTTAAGTGTTCAAAATGATCTATAAACATGTTAATAAAGACATTGATATCTTATGAGTAGATAAAGATGCACAAACTTTATACTACCTAACACGTTATTTATTTCCATGTGAAATGTAGACTGTGCGTTGCACAGTCCTTGCAGCATTTACATAAATTGATATTACCCTTGAGTGATGATAATTTCATAATTCTCTTGATCCTCCTTAGGCAGATCCATTTTCCATTATACTGATATAGGATCCATGGCTGAAAAAAATTGAGCCCCTTTTAGGCAATCCAGAATATCATCTATGTGCTGCAATTGATATTAGTCCTTTTTTGTCTTTTTACCATTAAACAATATCCTATAACTACTTTGATGGTCCCATCCTTCTTTTAAACAAACAAGATTTGGCTTACCCACGGAATTGAAAATGGAACCGATACCCAAGGTTTGATTAGTTTGCCAATTTTGTCAGTAACTACAGCTTGACTAAATCTGACCATCTAATGGATCTCATTTAACTTTGACATATGATATCAAATTCCAAACTTATGAACTAATCTATTAGAGCATCTGTGGTCATAAGTATCTTTGGTAAACAAATCCAAGTATTTCAAAAATAATTAAAGGACCATCATCCTTCTGCTCACCCATAAGTTCAGTACGTTTGGATCATAAAAAATTACAAAAAATTTCCCCAGACTTTGGATAATCTGGTTTCCCCTTTTTTGCTTAACTGGCCAAAGTAATGTAGATACAAAAATCCTCATAGTCATAATCAATTGAGCATTTGCTACCATCTGATTCATTTTTAGCTTTAGTGGTGCCCAACCCAAAAGGAGGAGCTGCCACGCATCTTTATTTGTGATTGTTTCAAACAAAGGGGTCATCATAAGTAAAAGAACTAATATAACCCTAAGTTATCAGCCTAGGAAGCCATATCAGATGATGAGGAAGCTTTGGGGAAGCTATTGTCTGGTGCCCGCTTTTGCTAGTGGACCATTGCGGACAACATTGGGGCAGGAGCATCAGCACCATATGGCATAAGGAGGTATAGTTGAAGGTTTTTTTGTTTTTGAGGCTGGTAGTGTCCATTGCCTTGACGTACTGAGCAAATTGATGCTCAGATAAAGTGATGAGAGCGGCACAAAAATGAACGACTTGATGCATTAGCAGATTTGGGGATAATTTGGGGTCAAAAAGAGAAGTTTTTCCTGCATCAATGCAAGCGCAGCTTGCACCAATAGCGAGCTCCTCAATTTCATATTTTGCATCTTCTTTAAAATCATGGGGAAGTTTGGGTAAGAATACCATCCACGAGGGGTTCCATCTCCCCATGAAGTTTCTGGCAGAGTAGGGTGTTGGCAGTGGCAGCTGCGGCCTCAACTGCCATTTTATCTAAATTTTTATTAACAAAACCAGGTTTTGCATGGAAACGGTGAAAGCACAAATTGGGAGGAAAAATAAAAAACTTTTTCAAAATGAATTCCAGTTTGCCATTAAATGGCTGGTTGCAAGAATTGTTTCAGTTAAGACATTTAAATGGAACAAGCTCAGCTAACACTGGGCCAGACACTCAAATTGGAGCAGTGGCATGAGATGATTGGTTGCAGATAGTTGACCAAGACAGCTCAGTCAAAACTGTCTCAGCCAATAACTCAGTATTCCATAATCTGGTTGAAAAGTTAAAAAAAAAGTTAAACTTTTTTCAATTGGCTGCCACTTTGGAAGTGGCGCCAGAACTTGCCAAGGTTGGAGGCTGAAGGATCGAGACCCAATCAAAAAATTGGGGTGAACCAGCCACCAACCCAATGCCAGAGGGAGGAGCGGTGGAAGCAGCAGAGGCTGAAACCGTTGGGCACTTGCCCTTTGAGTGATTAAGCTTAAAGCACAAGAGGCGAATGGCGTGGCCATTTTGATTCATGCCAAGAAAGGGTGATCTGGGGTGGATCTGATCACGGTGAAGGGGAATCACAAGATGGGAATTGTGATGAAATGTACAGATTGTCACAAAGCTTTATGGCCCTGACAGACATCTGCCCCATTTGAAACCACAAACTTTAACACGATGTCTGCGTTATAAAATGGCAAAACCCTCCATGAGCTCTAGCTGAGACGTTTGGGGGAGAGATGGGAGTGTAACCCAGCAAACTGAACCACCAAAGTGGCCTCATCTGGGAGCTGGGTTCAAATGGTGAAGAAGGAATTTTTTAAACTAATGGCATCTTAGCTGCTGATGCTGCATCAGCATCAGAGCAGAAGCCAAGATTGAAATACCCCTTGTTGGGGCGAGATAAATAAATCTGGCGGGTTTGTACACTGCTGTGGACTTCTCGATGATGTATGCGCTCACATATGGGAAGAGATTCCTATATTCAACCTGGAGGACAAAATAAAATTGCTCTGTGGGAGCACCAAAGGGCTCCAGAGCACCACCTGGGAGCTTGCAAGGTGGTAAGCTAAGTCCAAAGTGGGTGGACATAATGCCCAGTCGCGTTAGGAGGGCTAGCAGAGCCAGCCTGGGCGCACTTTGGTGGTGTGCGAAGTACTCTAGATGGTGGAGCACCACCACCCCAAGCCAGGTCAAAATGCAATAATTGCATCAAAATTGTTAAGTTTTGGCTCAATTGAGCGGTTGTTTTTTGTATTTTTTCACAATCCAAGTTTTGCTTTGATCAGTTATAGAAGCAAAAGAGAGATTCTTGCTACTATTTTATTCTTTTTTATCATAATTGGCCTATCCAATAGGTGGTAACCAATTAATGAATTTTTATTTTAGCCAAGGATATAAATCCCAGGCGTAACATATAGTTCAGATTATGTTTTCTGACATGTTACTAAGATTTTAGCGCACATATCTTTGAGTATCCAAATTTAGCCTTTTTTCATGATACACTGCTCTTTGTAATTAACAATCATTGGCCTTTGCGCTTCTAAGAGAAACCCTAACACTCTAATTTGATCAGGTGATTGTCAGCTTATCAGGTCACTAGACTGTAAGCCAAGGTTCTATTTGTCTTGAAGCTGTTAAAATAACATAGCATTAAAGTAAAAGAATAAGATGAGGTTTTCAGTCTACTCTATTGTATTAAAAGAATTAAAAAATATTGGTCATTTTGGGATTCGTTTCTGAGAAGACCTTCATGGTTTCCTATGATCAGGGTCTTCCTAGTCGTTTGAAATTTGAGACACAGTTGATTTCTCATTGATCTCAATTTTGAGGAACTCATTACTGCATTGATTTATTCATCCTTTTCATAGTTTGGGAAGCTGAGGGGTTGTTAAAAGAAAGCTTTTTCGTGACAGTGGCTCTGCAGGTCAGCAGGCCAACCAGTATGAAGACTGGTATGCCCTTTGTCATTTCGCCTTGGGTGATGGGGCCAGCAGCATTGGCTAACCATTGCATGTCACCCACACTATTTGGGGATCCCCCATCCTAACCCCACCAAACAAGATTAAACATAAACTTACACTAAAGTAGATTAGGCAAATGAAGTTGTTTATTGAGAGGAAAAGCGCTAGGTATTTATATTATCAAAAGGGCTACTGAAACCATTGCCAATTTATTGGATCATCGCTAGTTCTTCCAGCAATCTCTCTCTATCTCTTGCTGCGGTTCACTTTTAGCTGACATTGACCCTCTCGCTCCATCCTTCCAAAGTCCATTTTAGTTTTGGCTCATCCTTGGCCTTGAGTCACCAGTGAGAAGTGTAAATTATTATCTTAGATTATTGTCAAATTTGGGCTTGACTTTCAAGTTTACTAAAATGCAATGGAAACTACTTTGGTTGCTTGTTTTGACTCGGAATATCTCAGCACCTCACTGACATCACATTTTAACTCTTTTAGTCAATCTTTGGGGTATTGCCTTTTATAAAACCGTTAATTATAATATTAGGCGCCAGAAAAAACCTCAACTGTTGCAAACTCAGATTCAACGGATTCAGCTGACATTGCTAAAATAAATATAAATAAATCATCCTTGGCTACTAGTCACTGGTGATCTGAATAATAATTTGGGGCCATAAATTGGCCCCACTCAATCCTAACATCCCAGATTGGCAAAATACATATTTGGCTAGACCCATTTGGGGAGCAACTCACCACGCAATCATTAAACCATACAAAATTTGGTCAATAGTCATTCCGCTGGGATTGGTCTATTTCATCCCAAATATTGATATATCTTTGGAGGAATCCATTTGGTTAAAATTCCAACAGGTATTAATACTGGATGGTACCTCCATCAGCTCCTGTGCATGTGATGATCCCGAGAAAATTTCCCATGCGCTTTTGGTGGCAAGTTCTGATTGTATGGCTTTATAGTTGTCTTATCAATGTACTATTTAAGTATTGGGAATCTTAATTTTGTTACTATCTTTAGTCCTGACAAAGCCCCCCTCAAGATTCTGTCAGATGGAAGCTTATGGCCTTAGGAATGAGACATAATTCCTTTGACCACTGTCTCTTGTATAACGTCAGCAATGGAGTACTCAGAATTAAACTTATATGTATGATGCTGTAGGGCTCTGACCATCATAGGTTAAGTTTGTTCTAATGGACCCTCAAGTCAATGATAAATTTTTTAAGAATACGTTTTCTAGCTGGAAAGTCTCTAAGTTATTTTGATAGCATTATATTGGGACATATCTATGGTAGTAGTTGAGATAATTCGATAGGTAGCAAGAGCTTGAAGTCAGATCATTTTATATTCTAGGGCCCTCATTATTATATACAGGTCTCAGGCATCGAGGATTCCAGTGGTGTTGCACACTACTTAACAGTTAAGCAGGAATTCCATATAGGGCTGCAAAGGTAGTAATCTTGATTTGTGATAGTCTTATCTAAAAAGATATTGGGCGATGGGAAGATAGAGATTTCAGCATATAAAATCAGAGGCGACCATTTTTAGTATAGAAATTGAAACTTTTTTAGCACATTAACCCCATTGGTAGATGGGTTATATAGGTGGTAAATTTTTTAGTCTCAAAAAGCGAAGCTAAATCATGGAACACCTGTGAGGTAAATTTATGTCTATTGTTCAAAAGTAAAGTTTGTGGGCATCCATGCTGATCAAAAATGTTTTAATAAAGTATAAGGCCGTAACCTTTACAATGGCAGCAGGAGCAGAGTTTAGTCGACCCATTTGGTCAAGTAGTCCATTTCTAATAAGATATCTATATGCCCTTGTAAACTGGTGGGTAAGGGGACCACTACATCAATAATGTCAACATCAATGGGACTTAACGGTGTCACCACTTGATTTTATTTCAGAGGGAAGACTTTATCTTGTGTACACGAGTTATTCAAATTTTTAAAATTTCTTGGATTGTCTAACCCATCTGATCCTGATAGCAGTTTTTCTCTGCTATTTGTGAGTCTTATTCACCGCTCTTTGTCTCACAATTGTATGTCCTTCAAGAATAAAGTCAGTATGAGAAGAAGGGAGAACTTATGGTAGCCATTTCCCTGCAAATCTGTTGTTTAGAATTTAATCCATAATCTGGATGTCCTTAGCATATTTCTCAACTCAGCATAAATCTAGAGTTTCTAGTTCTAACCTTTCAGTATAGCCAAATAAATCTAAAATTGTCCTCCTTAGGTAAAAAGATTGTTAACACCGGCATCCTTAAGAACAAGTCAGAATTTTGGTGAATTTGATTATACAATGAACAATGGAAAAGTCTTAACTATATAATCATAAGGCCCACATAACTAATCGTCAGTTAGGGTCCTTTAGATGTTGTAATCACTGAGAAAAGCATGGACGGTGATAACATTAAAGTATGTTACGTATAGGTGTAATTCTAAATTTTCAGATGCAGTAAAACTGCTAGGCATTTTCATTTAGTAAAATTGTAGACTTGCTTGGCCTTAATAAGGTCCTACTGTTGTATGCCACTAGATATTCAGTTTGTTTTATTTTGTTGCTCTGGGATAGCCCTAACTGCCACGTTGCAGTATTTGTGACCACTTCAGAAATGGCCAATCAAACTGCAGATAAAATTGGATGGGCTTATTTCTAAGGGCGGTTCTTAACGTTGTCAGGATTTAAGATGAAGAGCGAGTCAATATCCCTACTCCAAGTTGAGCATTAATAGATTCACACTTAAATCAGTTAAAACGTAAACTTATCCTGAAGGCACTGATAATAGATTCGTTAAGATGCATCACGCGCATGAGAATCGATGGAACACCTTTCAGAAATCATTTACCTGCTCCCTAAATCTTAAGTGGCGCGTCCCCACTGCTGCAGTCATGAGGACAATGAAGAACAATGAGGGCGCTGACCAGGCAGTCAATCCAGAAGGCAGTAAAAGATCCTGATCATATGGGGCCACAAAGTTCCTTGAGGCACCATGTCCACACACGCCCTATAAATATTGACGCTTTCTTACTCAATAAAGTATTTCACACTCGCAACATCATTTTTTTCTTTTCTCTCTCCACTAATATACAGCTTTAAGCACATTTTTGAGTTTTGACGTCAGTCAAGAGAACTGTTAAACTGATAATAGTGGTTCTCACTACAGGGGGCTTTGAGCTATCCAAGTGAAAATGTCTATCATGAACAGTGGGGAATGATAGCAGTCAAAAAAATCCAACCTGCTAATTGGTCAAGAAGCGTCACTCAATTTATTAGCACCTTGCAATATAAATTACTACTCATGAAGACTGAAAGCTTAGAGTTCTGGGCCATGTTCCAGTTCATCCTATTTTCCATTGATGATGATCATTACCAACTTTAATATGAAAAACTAGATAATGTTATCCACAGTTAATAAATGGCATCTATCTGTGGGAGGACGTTCTAGTTGCTCTCACGCTTCTTTATTGCCTTCTAACATATGGGATCTATACACCTCGGCCCAACTACCAGTGTAGAACTGACTTTGATGACTGAGCACTATATTCAGATTTCGTCCATCCTGTCATTCATCACCTCCTACAGTTAGTCGGTTTGCACCATCATAAAGCCTCATGACCACTTGGACTTATGCAAACCTTACACTCACATGTTGTCAATTTCTATAATGCGGCCTCATACTCATCCATAATAATAGAGAAGCCATTTCAATTAATTAACAATTATTCAAATAAGCCTGAAAACAGCTCAGTATAAGATAGTTTAGTTTCAGGCTACCTTGAGGACCATCTTTGTCAGAATATACAACTACTTGAGGGTTCTTAAAACCAAGCCTTCTCCAAGTCAAAGACCTGATTTGGACTCTTCAGTTTCACTGTTAGGAGCTGGCCTCTCATGAATTTGTCTCCATGAGTGAAGGGCCTGAGGATCCTATGGGGCTGGAAGGTCCCAAAGGTCCTGAGAGACCTGAGGAGCCTGAAGGTCCCTGAGGGTCTCATGGGCCTTCTGGTCCTATAGTGCCTGCTCATGGTGACCCTGACGACCCTGGAGAAAAAAGTTTTGACTGCCCTATCCGCCTTATGGGATCAAATCATAAACTTAGCTCTAGGGTGCAAGCTCCAAGTGGATGGAGTCCCTCTCAACCCTAGGGTCTCGATTGAGGCCCTGTCAGATGAAGCGGATACCCTTAGCACTTTCACTAAGCTTGCTAATAATCATATATCTTAGCTTGAGCAAACATGCCAAGTGTTTGACACTGGCAAGATCATCTCATAAAGTTAGCTTCTTATTCATTGAACCGATATTTAAGCATTAAAGAGCAAGTTGCTCACTAGGCCTCCATATCCTCCATGAATCAAAACTGGTACAATAGCCAAGAGGACCTTGAGGGCTTAAGATGACGGTTGTATCAGCAGGCTCCCCGCAGCTATGTGGAGACCAGAATTTCTGAGCCTGCACTAATTCTTGGGGTTAATAACCTTTCTACTTCGCTTGTAGCAAATCTTAACCTAGTTTTTAAGTTAAAGTTCACCCCTTGCTAAGAAAAATATTTACTATTTCTTGTATGAGCATGAGAGTTCATTGGAAGAACCTACCAGCTGGCAAAAAGTGAGCATCTCCACTCCTGCCTCAGCAGCACTGCTTGGGAGATTATGCCTCCACTTTAAAAATGCCACACATGGGAATAGGTCTGGACTGCCTTAGTTCAAGAATTTGGAAGCAACCAAACCCTGGCCAATCAAAAACAAGCATTTATTGGATCTTCACCTGAACAAAGGAGTGAGCCCTGTGGAACTTTCCAGCCATTTCTGTGCTCAAGCGCAGCCATTAGTAACCAAGAATCGCATTGCCTTGGATGAAGCCATAACTGCTGTTATCTCTGCGTTAGGCTCTTACCTGAGATCCAAATTCATATGATTGATCATTAAATGGTTTTACGTGCATTTGAGAAATTAAGTAAGAGCTTAATGAGATCCCTGGGTCAACTCTACACCCTAGGGCCACCACCTCTGTCTCCTCTAATCATCCTCAGGTCCATGTTATTGAGAACCAAAAAATTTTCAACCTCAACGTACTTACTGCAATGGCTTCTGATATAGTGCTAAGAGCTACTGGAGATGACTTTCAGAGGAGGCGGAAAAAGGGACGTCAGCATGAAGGACGAGGTGCTCCGTGCTGACATCCCTACCTCGCCTCAAGAATCATCTATAACCTCTACTGAACCTGAAGCTGTATACCTGAGTAAGAAGTTTTAGTACCCATTGATAATAAAGAATTTGATACTGCTTAGTCTTCTTCTGATGAATCTCCTATTTTTCTCATGCTACCTCCACAGTTTGGGGTCTGTTATCCATGTTATGTTTAAGCTCGTAAAATTTCAGTCCTTGACATTATCAATGGTGGTTCTTCTGTTATGTAATTTTATCCAAATTAATGAAACGTATCAAGATCACTCCAAATTTGCCACAGTAAATGGGGTATGGCACGAATGGACCACAGTGTACATGGTACATAGGGGCCTATTCTACCCTGCTTATCCAATTTAGGACGCTTTCTGTAAATACCTCTGCCATTGCACTGGATAACATGAGCTACGCACTTTTTCTCATAACTCAGCTTCTCTTAAACTACTCCATGATAATACAGTATGATGAAGGATTTCTATATTTTCTGGGACATTGAGTTCCCTTAACCTTCAGAACCTCTCATGACTTCAAAGCTGAGGTCAAAGCTTGGGCTTTTTATAAGAGAGCATGAGACATATCAATTGATTCAAGTATCATGTTAGGGGCTCCTGAGTACGGTTGCCCCATCTGCTGAGATGGCCACAAAGCTATGACAATCTATCTACCTAAATTGAACACTATACCTCCAAAGTCCCACGTTATTGTTGATATCCAGGTTGTTGGGCCGCCAGGGAGGAATCATTGGCAGAACAATCATCTGAAGGCCAGGCTTCAAAGTTAGCAGCCTTGGACGAGATGGTTTCCATTAATGTAAAATAAAATAAAGTAAATAAAATAGGAGCTCTGATGGGAAGTGTTTTATTTAGAATAATTTTTCACTATTTATAGTGCTATAAAATATAAGGATAGGAATAAAGATTATAAGGATAGGAATAGGGATATTTAAGGGTAGTGTCATGGGACCTGTAGGAAAGTCCCAATGCTAGGATATGTGGGAATAGATAAAGAGTGGATAGAGATTAGTTAATGAATAGGAAATGTACATTTTCCTCAAGATCAGCATAATTCAGGTAAAGCCTTAAGTTTGGGATTCTTTTTAAATTGAACTCTGTTCTCAAATTATTGGGCCATCTGCAAAATATGCCGTTTGTATAATTATATCAATTTTTCCTTGGGCAAAGCTTTCACCTAACACAGAGAGAATCCTGACACAGGTCTACATTGAAATTCCATCTGACTCATGCTGGAGATCTGAGGACTAGATAACCCATCAGCCAAAGTGTCCTAACCTTCTTGTGGAATTCTATATCCCATCTAACACAGATCCATATTGGTTTTGTAATCTAACCTTACTGATAAACTTAGGGTAGTAGTAACTAATAGTCCCGCCATGTATATTTGCTTTCTACCTGTTGAGGCTGTCAATGAATTCCGCAGCTTCAGAAGATTAGGGGATTTTGGTTTGTAGATACCCCATCTATGGCTCTAGTAAACACTTGTATCAGAAAGGAGATCACTGGGTAACAACAGCGCCAGTTTCAGGAATTGTTAAAGGCATACTATGACCTTTTATTCGGCCTCAACCTATAATTTTGTAAATGAGTGGGGCTATACATCATTTGGAGACTGGGGGCGCTCCCCCTTTTGGTTTTGACCTTACCAGAAAAGTAAGGTTTAAGAAGCCCAGGTGGCGGTAGATCTTAACAACGACTCAAATATGGACTATTGGTGCTTTCTAGCAGCCTTTGGCCTCCCCTCATATCAGTTTAAAAAAAAGGATTTCATTTATCAGTTGGTAATGGCCTACCGCCAGCTTAACTCCATCACTAAAAGTACAGCTATCCCTAGCCCTAAATTGACAACTCTCTCAGCTTGCTCACTAGGTAGCAATATTGTTCCAAATGGATCTTACTAGCAGATATTGGCAAGTGGAGCTTACCCAAAGACTGAGCCAAATGTGCGCTATTAGCCAATAAAGAGTTATCTTAATCTATGAGTATCACCAAAGGCCTTTGTAGCGCGCCAGCCACCTTCCAACGCGCTATGGACGGGATCCTCAGGGACTTATAGTTATTGTGTGACCACATATACCTTGACAATATCACTGTCTTCTCAAAAATTTTAACGGTCATAAGGAGCACCTTCAGGAAGTTTTAAATTGGCTTAGAAAGGCTCCAAAAGAGCTTAACCCTTCTAAGTGCTCTTTGTTTCAGTCCAAAATGGAGTTCCTTGGACATCAGTTCTCAAAAGATGGCATCCAGCCTATTCCAGACAAGGTTGATGCTATTAAAAATGTTGCGCCTCCAGAGTTTAGATATTTAGGTGTTTCGTGCATGGTGGGCTATTTTCATCAGTTCATCTCTCAGTTTGTTGACCTGGCCGAGCCCCTGTTTTACCTGCTTCAGAAGAACTTGCTTTTTTGGCGGCTGGAACAAGAACAGGCTTTTAATGGTATGGGTACTGCTTTTTGAAATAAGCCCACTTAGTCTATCCACATTTTGATCAACCTTTTTTGATAATCATGGATGCGAGTGATGTTGCCATTAGGGCCATACTAGCTTAGCATAGTAGATCTAGGTCAATCATCCAGTAATTTATTTCAGCAAGACCTTGAGCAAGGCCTAAAGGAACTATAACGTTACTGAGAATTAATGCTTGGTTGTCTTGCTAGCAATCAAACACTTTTGCCCTACCTTTATGTCACCTACTTCACCATCATAACTGAGCATCCCTCAGTCCAATTACTGCAGCAGATGAAGGACTCAGATGGCTGTTTAGCCACATAGGCCCTAAGGCTGCAGTGCTATAATTTCATTACTGTCATCATGCAGAGGCGATTCACCCAGATGCTGATGGTCTCTCTAGAATGCTGTTATAACTGCTTTGATCCCCAAGGAAGACTGAATATATAATCTAATAGGCCAACCAGAATGCTGAGAGTTGGAGACTCCTAAGATTCAATATGAGCTCCGAAAAATGATCTGAGAAACTTATATCAAGGATGAGATGTTTCATAATAGGTCTAATAAGAGATAAATCCCCTACATCTGCACTTATTACAAACCAAAGTTATATTAGAGGGTCCTATGACTGTAGGACATGGGGTAGTAAAGAAGTTCCACGAGTGGTTTTGATACATGAGAAAATATTAAACCAGCCGAATTTAATATCTTTCAAGGCAACGGGAAAGTAGTCAACCAGCTTAGGAATCGATAAATAAGAAGGCTCAAAGCTGTTAGTTTATGAGACAGGATATTATTAAAATAATTAGCTATTAAAGAATCATGAAAATTAACGGAAAGAACATAGACAAAACAAGTGATGTTTATTTAAGTTAAAACTTCGTTTATTAATAGGACTTCAGGTTGTCTTTTATGGGTTTGACTTCTAGGCTCTCTTCATACAAATCTTTTTAGAACTGCTGTTGAAATGCTAATTAAGAACCATCTAGTACTAAAAAATGCTAATTAAGAAGATTTTCTAGAGGAGATTGAAGGTTTTTCATTAAAAACAGCGGCTGTCATTTTAGTGGTAGCTTAAGATTCTGATATTCGGAGTTCTGGTGTAGATTTGACTCAATCATCAATTAGTTTGTCACCGAGAGAATCTTCTTGGGAGGTAGAATTTATCTCATCTCTATTATTATTACAATGTCAAACAATGCCCGTCACAATCTTGTTGAAGAGAGACATATGGCCTAAGAGATTAAGCATGAACTCGATTGATTACTGATCCATGGGACAAATTGGCGATTTATTATTAAGAGTTGACTTTGAAATCAGATACAGACCAGACCAAGTAATGTCAAGGTTATTGGTTCGGCCTACTGAGTGATGATATTAGAAATAACAAGGTCTCATAGCTAAAATATGGGTAATGCAGGTCGTCTGGCTTTTAAATGTTTGGTTTTTCTAGAGGTTGTGGATATTATTCCTTCTATAGAAAGAGCTGGTAACTGAATTATCCCATATGCTAAATATCTCATTGTTAAAACAGTAGTATCTGGCATTGAGAAGTCTAGTAATGGTTGTAAACTACTTAAATTCTGGGTTCTCTATCATATAAAGCCTGGACAAGATACATCTTATAAATTTGGTTATAGCTTATTCTGTAAGCCATCAATGAGCTAAGATGGTATTGATTATAATGATGAGTTTCAAAATTGCCATCTTTTGCATGAAAAAAATAAAGTCCCATAGCACGCTCAACTGCATCGTTGTATGAAGTATTATATGGAGAAACAAAGTGATGACTCATAAAACTGTGAAGTCAGCCCCCATATTACCATTGACGTGAAATTTAAGATCATTATCTGATAATTATACTTGAGGGCATCCATGGTTAGTGAAAACGTGTTGTAGTAAAAACATCACCGTGACTTTAGTAGTAGTGGCCAGCATTGAATTGGCTTCTACCCATTTAGTTTAATGGTCTATGGCCAACAGTATTTACTATGGCCATGAAGCCCTGTCAGTAAAGGCCCCACTACATCTATTCTAACCATGTGGAAAGTTCCTGAAGAGGCCACAACTTAATGTTGATATTGAGTTCCAGGTTGATCCTGGTTCCAACAAAAAAGGCACGCAATAAAGACTTCATGGATGGTTTTTAACATTCTATCCCAATAGTTTTGAGTCTCCAACCATTTTTAAGCTTTCTTAACGACATCATGGCAAATTAAATTATGTCCTTCCGCAATTACTTCCATTTGAGAAGAGGGTCAGATATAGGGGATCCATTTACTACAAATAAGTTTATAGAGATATCCTTCTCAAATTTTTGTGTTTTTGGTTTCTATATAGTCCATCCTATATTTCTTTAGTCTCAAAAGTCAATCTTTCCGGTCTAACAATAAGATTATACCTCTATATCTTTTTCAGGAGCAGCACAGCAAGAAAGGCTCTTGGATAGACCATCTTCATTTTGATGAGATAGTTCCAGTATGGTGTTTATTAGAGAAATCATTTTTGTAAGCAAACGCCCAGTGTGCTAGCCATCCATCGTGGTCCTTCATTTGTTGTAGCCAATGTAATGAGGCATGATCAGTGATAACAGTGAAATGAGTTCAATACTTGTAGAGAAGGAACTGTTTAATAGCTAAAAGGACAGCCAGGCACTCTTGCTCAAATACGTTATACTTTCTTTCCGCCTTACTTATAGTCTTACTGCAGTAGGTGACTGGATTATCTACTTATCGTCATCATGTTGAGTAAGATTGCTCCAACTGCGACATCACTGACGTTGGTAAACAATATAAAAGGCTGATCAAACAATGTATGTATTGAATGGGCTGTGTACACAAAACAGTAATAATCAAATTAAAATACTATTCTTGCTCAGTTTTTTACTCAAAATGTACTCTTTTTTGTAATAAGTAAGTTAAGCGTTATGATAACTCTGCAAATCTAGGGATAAACTGTTAGTTATACCCGACTACCCCTAAAAATAAATTTATATCTTTTAAACTAGCAGTCCAGGAAATTTTCTAAATTGCATCAAACTTGTTGGGAGAAGGTTAAATTCCTTTCTTTGATACTTGATGTCCAAGAAACTCCATCTCGTTTTAGAAAATGAACACTTTGATGTTTCAACTTTTGCGAGGTTATCTAGAGTCAATTGTATACTTCTCAAAGAGGACCCATATATGACTTGAACACTTAAAGAATTCAGTTATGTCTTCAAGGTAAAATAAAGTGCAGGAAAGTTTTATATTACCTAAAATTACATCATTTTTTCATTGGATGTTGCTGGAGCATTACACAATCTCTGCGGCATTCTGGTGGGCTCAAACAATCCTTCATTTGCGATTAGGTCTCATTTATGTCGGTCTTTGGGTGCCAGTTAGATTTGCTAATAACCACTTTTTGAATCCATGGCCAAAAAGTATTGGGCGGTGGCAGATAACCCAAAGAGAATGATCAATCCTAATAAGAGGATAACTATCCTCTATATTAACAGAATTCAGGCGTTAGTAATCCATCACCTCTCTAAGATTACAACCTTTTTAGACTACTAAAAGGGGAGAAGCCTAGGGACTACAAAATGGAACCAATAGCCCAGCATCCAATAGTGGTATAAGCTAAACTATCGCCTAAGCTTCTTCAACCTTACTTCTTATAACATTTAGGCGCAAACAGGGGTGCACATCTTTAGTCTCTACTTGATGTCATACATCATTCATTTTAACAAAGTCTTATTTGGAATTGGAAAAAAGAGCAGAATATTCTTCCAATAAATTTTCTACTTATTAACGTTGATCAGTAGTTACTACAGGGCCAATGGAAGGGCTGCTGTGCCCAATGGTAGGGGGCTACTCAAGGCCCATATCTCTTAATTCCTAAAAACTTCGAATGTCTTCAACTATATCAACAGCCAATGGACAAACAAAATCAATTGAGGTGTTTGGTCCAACATTAATTAGTGTATCCGTTAAGTTTGCTATAAAACCAAAATGGAACCAGCATTTGCAAGATTTAAATTCTTAGACAAGTCAACTCTTCTCTTACTGAAGAGTTTTTATGTCCCTAAATTTCTAATAGCTGCTCAGTGGGTATACTAACATGAATTTTAGTTATCAAGATAAATATAGAACATCGATGAATCCCCCCCTTGGGTTGGGACCATCTAGTACTAAAAAAAAGATAAATATAGATTTGGGCGAGAATACCAATGCATTGGTTTAATATAGATGATACCTTCAACCCATTTCCTGAATTAGGAGAAGTAAAAGTCTGGACCCACATACATGATATTCTACTCAATCAATGTTATTTTCTTTTTCAGGTAGACATGATCAAACTTGAATTTTGGTTTTGTCAAGAGGAGTTTAAAGTTATTGCCATTCAGTGCTTGAGGAGAGAAAGAAATCCTTCGGCATAATTGATAATGGCTGTCTGATCCCTTGAGAATTAGGTACCAAGAAAGAGATCATAACTTGAATTGTCCAAGCCAACAATAAAGTTGTTATCAAAAAATTTCTAAATCGTATAAGTAAGGATGAGTATGCTCCAATATCCAAGTGTAGTGAGAGACAGCAGTCCCATAGTCCATATAATGAGCTACATCTGGAGACATAATGATTCGCTTTATAAGTTGAAAGATATGACATCAATGGTTGACCAACTGTTAAATTAAGGATTTCTTGTATGGTAGCTCACTTCTACTCCCTGATTTCAACTACACAGACTTTTGACCACTTCACGTTGATTTGACTGAATTTGACAAAATGGGGCTATAATAATATGTTGACTATTAAAAAGATACTCAAAAGCCACGTTGAGTAAAGGGTTAACGCTAGACAGGTGCTTCTTTGTCGTGAAGATATGTTTGTACTGGTTGGGAACACTTCCCTATTCTCTTCACACAGAGCTAAGCAGAGATTTGATAACACAACTTAAGAAAAATCTGATCCTTGCACTCTTATCCCATGAGTAAGTTATAAACTTATGTATAAACAATTAAGTTGGTATCAAGTTTATATACAACTTTATTAGAAATCATTTGGGGTATTTATAATATAATTGAGCTTACAGCGTTTCAGCTCTCTATTGGATCAATTACACGTTCCCCTAAATTGGATTAATTCTTGAGTTTTAGGCACTGAATCTTGGCAGTTATCTTTGCCTTAATTTCTTAGTTAACATAATACTTGGTGTTAATGACCAATTTATTGGTAAGTAGAAATTTGTAACTAATAAATTCAAGTTGTGTTGCCTGATGATAATTATACCTTTTGCACAAGTGTTAGAACGCATATGTGATTAGTTTTAACTTTCATCCACCCTTTGAACTAATTCCATAAGAATTTGACTTTTAGGTGTTGCTCCCCATCAAATTCTTGCACAATATCATTGGGAATGACCTTCAACAAAATAGAGACCAACACTTTAGTTGGCAACCATTGCCAAGATATATGATTGTACATTAAATTGTCAAAATAATTAATTGGTCAATGGGTTGGATAAAATGGTTAATTGAAATTATAAATATCCCCCCTCTTGAACAGATTATGCAGTGGAAGATAGAACCCTTGGGGATGAAAGCCGCCTCAGCCCATGCTCATGTTCAGATGTTATATCTCTATGATATCAGTGGAGTTTGGCTCTGTCTGCACACAACGCACATATGCTCTGCTTGAATTCACAACTTCTTATCCTTGATACTACCCACTACCACCTCTTCTTGAGTGTGGTTCTCTTGACATCATTCTGCGCCAGTCCCATATTGGCACCTTGCCAAAAGATGAACTGGTCCACCTGTACAAACCTCAGGATGGGTTCCCAATGGCGTCTTGTCATTCAACCTGTATCAAACCCAGGACAGGTTTCAATGACTTCCTCAGTCAACCAGTACTAACTTCAGGAAGGGTTTCAACGACTCCTCATCATTCTCAAGATCTTTTCATCTGGGCTCACTAAATCCTGCTCTATTGCCTTGGGACTACTCACGGTGGACCCAGTTTTTAACTCAAGCTGGTCCTCCTGACAACTTGTTAATAGGGACTATTCTGGAGGATCTAGTTTCAGCTCGTCCTGATCCTGCCAATGCTCAGGACTCAAGCCTGCCATGGTCTTTTCCTTTCTTTATACCTGAAAGGTGGGAATATTGCCAGATGCATCATCATGCAAAGAATAAAAAATGATTTTTTTAACATATATTTTTTAATTTTTATATTTTTATGCGCCTTTTTATCTTTTTTTCATATATATTTATTTTTCTCATATTTTTCCCAAGTCCAATACTATAAGTAGCTTGTGTGGACTCTATTGACTATGCGACCATTTTTGATATTCTTGATCATATAGGCACCATTCGCTAACTTAGCAATAATTTCAAATGGTCCCATCCATAGGGCGTCAAAATTTTAATTTTTTTTCTATAAAAACCCATGAGTATTGTAATAAGCTACCCTATCGCCATCATGATATTCTTTCTATGTGGGCCAATTCTGATCATCCATTTCCTTTTCATTGATTCTCCTTTTCATTGTCATTTTGAATGCCCAAGATTTTATTTCAAACAGGATATTGGCCAGATGGGATAAATATCGTTTAGTGATCATCCCCAAAGCTAGCTCCACAGCAGAATACAATATTGGCGGAAATGTGCCTTTTCCCATATAAAAGGTTAAATGGCGTTCTTATTGTTGCAAACTGTAGCTGATATTATAATCAAATGTGAACAAACTCAGATATGCTCCCCAAAAGGAAGTTTTCCCTGAGAACAACTTGCATAACGTTGAAGCTAGAGTTGCATTCACTCTTTCCGCTATCCCATTCATTTTTGGATAACAGGGAAATGATACAACGCCTCTTATTCCCATTAGTTCATCTAGCCTGGAGATCACGTAAGACGTAAATTTGGTCATATAATCACTGAGGATACTTGAGGGCACCTGTGCGGTTAGATCATTTGGTCAAGTATAAACGACGCCATACTAATTGCATCCACTCTACTTAAGGCTTCTTATTTCAACCCATCGGGTTATATAGTCAATTATGAAATTTATGTACTTCACACCTCCAGTGCTGACACTCAATGGTCCTCTTATGTCTATGGACTCCTTGTGCCATGCAAAACCAGGACAAGCTAGCCTGTACTCATGATATTCTTGTGTGGTTTGTGAAGTTAACACTCCACACAACAGGCTAGAGAATCTGCAAGATCATAGCTGATCATTCCCAGTAATAGTACTATCAAATATGATCTACTATCTCATTTAGTCCTCTATGGCTGACAACCTTTTATCAGCTCCTATGATTTCCGCATGTTCAGGTGGTTTAAGAAAATTATTGGAAAGTTGATAAAATAATGATAAACAAGTGCTATGAAGGATACAAAATTACTAGTTCCGTGGCTCTAGAGAAAATAGATGAAAATGCAATGAAGTTACTATTTCTGTTGCTATAATTGATTCCAATCGGAAATTCAGAATCCTGTATGAAAAGACCAAAATTTAGCTATGTGAGAAGAAAATCGAGGTACTTTATTCATATGAAATGAGGGATATTTATAGGGTAGATTTAGTAGTTCTTCATGAGGATTTTTGGGATGCATCTGGTGTAAGATCTTTCCTATTAGATGACCGATATTGCTGATTATCAATATCATACTTGTAATGGCCAGATCTGCTTAGATTCTTATTCGATGAGACCAACCTTTTTGCCTTATCAGATAGCTTAGTATCATCGTTCAGATGAGGTTGATGACCCCAAAGAATTGATTGTCAGTCTATCTGAGAATCGAAAATCTCTGATGTGGATTTTAAAATTTCATTAGACTGAGATATCAAATCTCAATTTTGAGAAATCTCAGTCATCATAGTTGAATCCCCAACAATTCCCCACTCAAAATCTTGCCTAGGGAGTACATACTTATGAAGAAATCTACTATGCACCCTATTGATAAAAGTACCAGTATCAACAGCTGCAATGGAGTATTCAATACCCCAATGATAAATAATATGGTAAGGACCAGCCCATAAGGGGTCCAGCTTATGAACTCTTCCTCCTGGCTTATGGTGGTAGAAGAGTACAAGATCTCCAACTTGATATTCAGGTAGTGTAGGTCTACTAGCGTTGGTTCTTGGTCCCTCTTTTAAGGTGGTAGCAGCAAGGGAACTTGAAGCTTAAGCTTGTACTCAGATGATTTCATCAGCTTGTCTCCTCATAGCTAAATCAGTAGTTTGCGGAGTAGCCTCCTCAAGTAATGGCTGTACACTTGAGGTAAAAATAGGATCCTAACCGTATAGATCCTAAAAAAAGACATTTCAATTATACGATGGTAGCTAACCCTTTAAACTAACATTGCACTAGGAATATAGAGATTCCATCTACTAGGATCATTAGAGGCAATCTTTTGAAGAATTGCTATAAGAGTACCATTTTCTTGTTCAACTGCTCCATTAGTAGAAGAATTTTAAGGAGATGTAAATGACTGATAGGTACCCAATAATTTATTAAGCTTGAATACCACTTGAGAAATGAAGTTGGTCCCATTATCCAAAAACAGAACTTTTAGGCTACCATGCCTGGCGAAAACTTTCTTAAAAAGTAAGGATGTAGTAGCCTTAGCGGTGACCATGGAAACTGAGATAGCTTCAATCCATTTGGTAAAATGGTCAATATCTAGTATAATATATCGATGTCCATAAGTGGTAGTAGGGAGAGGGCCCACCACATTGATACTCATAGTTGAAAAAGGTTCTAAAGATCCCACAATTTTGTGTTGATACATCAGATTTCCACCATGTTATTGTTGGCAAGTGAGATAAGTCTCCAACACATTGTGTACTGATTCCAGCATTTTATCCCAGTAACAATAATTCTTCAACCACTGTAAGGTCTTTGCGACAACTCCATGCCCTACAGTTTAATGAGCCTCCATAATAGTATCAGTCCTTACAGAGGGCCGAATAAAGGGCAATCGTTTAGATCACAAACTTCTTGTATAATGAACCT
The DNA here is from genome assembly GCA_022478985.1 of Massospora cicadina. Taxonomy (NCBI): domain Eukaryota; kingdom Fungi; phylum Entomophthoromycota; class Entomophthoromycetes; order Entomophthorales; family Entomophthoraceae; genus Massospora; species Massospora cicadina. The sequence goes on from JAKSZP010013131.1 coordinate 423,799, forward strand.
TCTTTATCCTGAGTATCCTTGGTTAAGGATTATAATTTCGCTATAAAATCCTTAGATTCACAATACCAGAGCTCAGGTCTACCAATCAGGTCATAGATGCGATCCTCCTCAGCAGAGAATAATGTTAGTATAATCAATTGAGAAAGTCCATCAGCGTTTTGATAAATAGCGCCAGCGCAATGTTATATTGTAAAGTCATAATTCTGGAGCTTTAAGCCCATCAGAATCCTTCAGTTATTGCAACCACTTCAAGGAAGCGTGATCTGTGATGATAGCGAAATGTCTTCCATAGAGGTAAGGGCAGCAAATGCAAGATGGCGGACAAGACAGCAAATCATTCTCTTTTGATAACAGATTATTGCGTTCTACCTTAGAAATGGTTTTACTATAGTACCCGATGGGGTTATCAACCAGGTTGGTATCATGTTAAGCCAGAATGGCCCCAATAGCAATATCACTGGCAATGGTAAATAAAATAAAAGGTTTTGAAAGATCAGGATGGGCTAAAATGGGTGCACTAACTAGGGCTTGGTGCAAAAGATCGAAAAACTTGCTGCTGCAATTCTTTCCATATGAAAGGGATTTCCTTGTGCAACAAATAAACTAATGGCTCTGCAATCTCAGCAAAATGAGGGATAAATTGTTGATAATAACAACCAGCCCTAAAAACACTTGGATTTTGCGCAAGCTTTTAGGAACAGGCATGTCTGAAATAGCTTGTATCTTATTAGATAAGGCTAAAATCCCATCACAATTAACTTTATGGCCTAAGAATACCACCAAATTCTTAAAAGAGCACACTTGGATGCTTTTAGCTTAGCGAAGCACGACAAATTTGATCAAATATTTTTTTAAATGAGCTAAATAGACTTTAAAAGATCGAGAAAACATAGTAACATTGTCTAAGTATACCAAAACACAAGAAAGTTTAAAATCTCCAAACAAGCCATCCATGGCTCGTTGAAAAGTAGCAGGGGCAGTACAAAGCCCCTGCGGCATATGAGTGGGCTCAAATAACCCTTCACTAGAGATTAAAGCACATTTTTGACGGTCTTCCAGAGCCAGGTCTTTTTGCCAATAACCACTTGCAAGGTCCATATCTGAGAAGTATTGTGACCCTGACAATAGTCTCAATGAATCATCAATGTGAGGTAGAGGATAAGAATCCTTTTGGGTAACAGCATTGAGCTGATGATAGTCCATAACCACTCTATGACCCCCACCCTTTTTCTGGATGATTAGTAAAAGAGAAGCCCATGGACTCTTAGAAGGCATTAATAGCCCCACATCGAGGAGTTGTTTCAATTCTACTGAGACCTGAGCCTCCTTGACTTTAGATTATGATATAGTCGAGCTCAAATAGGGGGAGTATCCCCAGTTTTCACCTGATGCTTCACATCTTTCATTAACCCAAAATCTCCAGGGTCTTTATCAAACATATCCGCATACTCTTCAATTAGAGCCTCAGCTTCATGCTGTTGTTCTGGACTGAATACCCAAATTTGACATCAAATCTAGCAATTATAGGGGGATCTTCTAGCTAAAATTTATGAAAATCTCCACATCTAATACAGATAAAATTTCACTCACAGGATTAGGCTGCACATAGGCAATGGGGTTATTGAAATTCAATTTTATAGGTCAAGAAGTGAGATTAGTGAGTAGAACTAAAACAGTCCCATTGTAGGCAGGATCAAGGATACCAGGGCAGGTTAAAGCCTCCAAATGAGAGGGATTCTGGTTACTGAAGATTTCTAAAACATGATCAGTAGGTACAATATTTGTACTCCTGTATCAATTATGACTTGAGCTTTTGGGGAATGGTAATCGGATTGTTAGAATATAAATTGCATTCCCTCAGAGGCATAAGCTGATGTAGGCGGAAGTATAGTCCTTGGTCCCAATATTCAGTACTCAAGACGAGAGATAGAAGTGGGGTATTCCAATAGGCAAACACGTCGTTTGAGTTTGCCTTTGCTATTAAGAACATCTTGTAGAATTAAAGGTCTTTGGTACTCAATTAAAGAAAGGTATTTGTCCTTAAGACAGACAATCGCATTAAAATTAATGAGAAATTTGGTTCCTAAGAGCAGGTCATAGCAGTTGTTGTCTAACACTACTACACGGGGTGACAACCAAATTTACAAAGTGCATTGGAGGAGAGAAATAAGCTCCTATAGATTTAGTGTAGGAAGGACCAGCAGGTTCATAGTCTTAAGAATGGTTTAAGATTGGCGCAAAATTGATTTTTTTCATGTCTGGACGAGATTACATTAATGGTGATCCCGTATTAATGATAGCCTAAACTTTCACCTTATGCATGATGAATTCCACCTGGGTCACATCAGTGCCTAAGTTTGGGATTAAAAACCAAAAGATTAGTCAATTGAATTGACTTAGAAGAAGAAGAAACAGAAGCGTAAGCAGAAATAGTATCTTTTTTGGATAATTTATCAGGAATATCAAGTTCTCTAGGAGTGGATATCACATAACAGTCTGTAGAAGTGTAAAAAAATTTTGATTGAGGCACAGGAGGTAGGTCAGCACAGGGAGCCTCTTGCACTATGCTGACTCCTCGTTTTTCAACTTTCCGCTTGTTTTTTCCAACATTGAGATTCCCATTGACCAGCGAGACCATAAAAAGTGCATGGCTCCTTCTTCGGTTTAGGTTTGGGTCTAGGTTGCATTGCATGGATATAAGAATGAGGGTTATTAGTGGTGGTCGAGTGCACCACACCATAAGGATCTTTATGAGCGCTTCTTTGATGTCAAGAAGGGATCTGAAATTTTAATTAAGTGATTTTAAATGTAGTAACAACTGAGTGTGAGAAGCAAATGCAAGAAATACAGCTGATATGAAATCATCTACCATAATCTGATCGCAAGTAGCAAGAGTTTGGGCCTCATGGTATAATCTTTTAGCGAAATTTTGGATTGACTCTCCTCATCTGAATTGAATACTCATATTAGTTTTCTTTTGATTATATAGTATTTGATCACTTCTGAATTCCTTAACGAGGGCGGTCTTCACTTGAGCCCACGTATTGCAAACCTTGAGGTGAGGAACCATGATTTCTTATGAGAACCAGATTAGGCAAGAGTTAATATGTCATACATTAAGTTGATCCATTACCCCATCCATTGAACGCTCATAGACAAAGATAAAAGAATGGATGCTAAATTCACCCAGTTCAAACTTATCCCTAAAGGTAAGTTTGAAGTTAGTGGTTTCATTGCTCAAAACATGTACACCTGATACCATGACCAGATCAGCTTTGGAGGGTTCACATTCTGGTATATGAGCTTGAAACGGAATTTGGTCAACTTGTTGCCTTAAATGATTGAGGTCCTCCTGTGAATTATGAACTCATAGAGCAAGATAATCATTCGCAGGCTGTTGATTCAATTTAGAAATTGAAGTGGTCTCTCTTCCTGCTTGTTCCCAAGTACTATGCACTTAGCAGTTAACCACTCAATGGAAGCGTTTAACCTTGCAAACTGGGTTTCATGCATAGTTTGGTTAGCATCGCATAGATGATGAGCATTATCCACGCCATCCAATAAAGTTGGTTAAAGAGTAATTTGGGTCGTTCAGAAGGCCTTCTAATGATAAGAAACTTCCTTGAGCTATGGCTTGGATTTGGGTTTCTAACGCCTGTACTTTTGATACTAGTAGACTTTAAAGTTTTATATCGTGCATTAGAAGTGAGGAACCAGGGGTCCAGGAGGTCCAGGGGGTCCTTGTGACCCATCTTGAGCTGCTGGCCCCGGTGGGCCTTGTTGACCCACAGGGCCTGGAGGACCACGTTCACCAGGAGGTCCCAGGTTACCAAAGGGGAACTAGGTGGTCCAGGAGGTCCAGGAGGACCTGCAGGACCAGTCCCACCTTCTCTGATAGTATCCACAATTTGGACAAGCTGTCTAAGTAGCCCATCAAGCTCAACAAAGCGCTCCTCATGTTGGGCCCATAATTTTCCCAGTTGTCTCATAACCTCATCCTCAAGGGTATTGATTTGGTGGTGAATAAAATTAGCGACATCAATAACCTTGTGGGATCCACTGATGGATGCACAAATATTTTATCAAAGTGAGAATCTTACTTTTTAATAAAAGTATAAATTAACGCTTTGTTAAAGTTTTTATGTTTTTTAATGTTTTAAGCGGGCAAAACCAAGAAAGGTCCTTTTCTTGATACTAGTTTTTCCAATTTAAACTATTTCATATTTTGAGACCATGGGTATTTGAGGCAAAAGTATATAAAGCTGAGTCATCAAAATTAGGAAATATAGGCTCAGCCTATCAGATCAAAGATAAATCTTTTGAGGCAAAACTGACCTGTGTGGTAACGATTTGATGAATTGTATCCAATTATCAGTGAGTAAAATCTTCTCACCTTGGCGGTGGTCAGACTCATGTGGTAATGATTGGTTAGTTTTTCCCCTATCATCATCGAGTAGAATCTTCTCACCTCAGCAGTGGTCAGACTCGTGTGGTAATGATTGGTTAATTTTTACCCTATCATCATTGAGTAAAATCTTAACACCTCAGCGGTGGTCAGACTCATGTGGTAATGATTGGTTAATTTGCACTCAATCATTGACAGGTAAAATCTTTTCACCTCAGTGGTGGTCAGACTTGGGTGGTAATGATTGGTTAATTTGAACCCTTTTATTGTCAAGTAAAATCTTCTCACCTTGGTGGTGGTCAGACTCATATGGTAACAAACACCCTGAATTTAGCCAAAAAGTTGGAGTAATCCTATTATTAGTTATTACCTTTTTAAGCTATTTTTTGTTATAGACCAAATTTTTCCAAAAGTTAGGATTTCACTGAGAATCCGCTAAGGTCTTTTCGCTGTGGGTACTCATATTGTTGATATCCACAATAATATTTGAAGATTGGGTAGGTGTTGGGCCAATCATGGTAGAAGATTTAGGAGCACTAATACCTCCAACATTCTTTTTCTTAAGTCAAGAAGGAGAATGTCTGACAAACCCGTTGAGATACTTCTTGAATGATGTATCCCACAACTCCATTATCAATTCTCACCAACTGGTTATGTAGATTGTTGATTTCTCTTCTATATCGAGTATGGCTTCCCAATTATCATGACCAAATTTAGAAACCATCTCATAAAACACATATAACTGATAATGAAATTGCTGCGCCAGGGTCAACAAGCATTGGATCTTGATTTGATGCAACCCCAAAATCTGGAGTACATGATGAATAGCGGGATGTACATAATGCCTGAGGTGCTGCTCATTTTCAGCCTTATCAACTTCAGTAGGTTGTAACACCGCTCTGTTGTATAAGTTCATCATATTATCTGTAACTTTAGATTCTCGGTCTCAATTAGGACGAGCATCAAGCTGGATAGCCCCCTTATCAAGCCTTTGACCATTTCTTCTACATTTGCGGCTTGAATCTGATAACTACTTGGTCAGGGACCTCAATGGAAAATTTCATAGAAACTCAAAATTGCAGACTATTTGTACTAGCAGAAGGCATCTCTTGTCTGTTGAAGTGTACCCTTCGGGTGATACTCATTGATTCCTCAGAAAAAGGCTTTATTCTCTAGACATATTCATTGTCATGAAATTATGATTTCACCAGGTAGCCTCAGAAGCATATCTGGCAGAAAGCACCAGTATTGGAGATTTTGGTAGAAATTACGATAAACAGGTTCTACAAAGGCTATGAAATTATTAGTTCCATGGCTCTAGCAAAGATAGACAAAAGTACAACAAAGTTTATAGTTCCGTTGATATAATTGATTACAATCAAAAATACAGAATCTTGTAGAAAAAACCAAAATTTAGCTATGTGAGATGAAAATTGAGGTACTTTGTTCATTATAAATGAGGGATATTTATAGGGGTAGATTTTGTAGTTCTTCATGAGGATTTTTTGAGATGCATCTGATGTAAGATCTTTCCTATTAGATGACCAATATTGCTGATTATCAATATCATACTTGTGATGGCCAGATCTGTTAAGATTCTTATTAGATGAGACCAACCTTTTTGCCTTATCAGATAGCTTAGTATCTTCCTTCAGAGGAGGTTGATAACTCTGAAGGGTTGATCATTGGTCTATCTAAGATATAGAAATTTCTGATGTGGATTTACAATTTCATTAGACCGAGATGTTAAATCTTGATCTTGAGTAACTTCAGTCATCGTAGTTTAATCCCCAACAGTAATAAAACCCGTTTTTTGATTGTTTTGGTTAATTATTATTCTCAAATTTGGTATTCTAGATTGCTTTTTGTAGTACACATTATATTTCTTGGGGCTCATCCATGATATCTTCTCTAATCATTCTAGGAAATAGCGCATCAGCCTGATGATAGATCACATAAACAACTGAAAATCATGACAGTCTGTAGGCATTCTGATGTGCCGTCCCTGCCCTGTGAATGATTTTGAAGTCGTATGCTTGAAGCTATAAAGCCCAGCATTCCATTCAGCCCTCTGGTTCCTCCAAATTATGAAGTCAGCGCAGAGACATGTGGTCAGTTTACAACTTAAAGTGCATCCCATGAATATAGACTTTTATTATTTTCAGGAATGAATTACCGCCAGGCACTCTTGCTCTGTAATGGTGTAGTTTCTTTCAGCTAGAAACAGGTTTCTGCTCATGTATGCTACGTGATGTTCCTCCTCATTATCATCCACTGAACTTATAATGGCTCCAATTGCCATTAACGAGGCATATGCTTTGATTATGAATTCCAGATTAAAATTTAGGTCATTTAACACTAGGCTGAACATGAGATAGTTTTGGAGATTGCCAAATGACTTCTATGCCTCTTTGTTCCATATGGATCCTTCTATGGATCCTTAAGTAGATGGAATAAACATTAAGATTCCAGCAACTTCATTGATGAATTAATGATATTATCTGACCATCCCCAAAAAGACTTGAATATCCTAAACACTTTTGGGATCAACATCTGGTCAAATGCTTATACTATTTATAGATTGCAGTTGTAATCCATTATATTTATGACAACCCTAAGTATTCTAGCTCCTTATTGAAAAGGTCGCATTTTCTCAGTTTAATGTTTAGATTTACCGTTTCTAACCACTTGAAGACTTCCTCCAGAATCTCCAAGTAATCTTTGAAGGCCTGCTAAAGATGTTGAAATCTTCTAATTTAATAACACGCAGGATAACCAAGTCGCTGATTATTGAATCCATAGCCCGCTTGAAAGTCGCCAGCATATTGTATAACCCTTGGGGTATTCTGGTCAGCTGATTTAATCCTTTTGAGGTAAATATTGCACATTTTCCTTTTCTTTTTAACAAATCAATTTAGCAAAAGCCCAAAATCAGGTCCAGTCCAAAAAGTATCTTGCCTCCCCCAAGCCATCAAGCATGTCATTAATTTGAAGCAGTGGATTTTAGTCTTTCTTATTAATCTTTTTTTAATTGCAAATTGATCACTACTTAATTGGTTTCTATCCTTCTTTTTTATCAAGTGGATTGGACTTGCCTATGGGCTCAATGTCAGAAATGAATAGCCCATGTTCCACTAGTCTGCTGATTTCATCGTTGACCTCAGCTTCCACAACTCTTGGTCTTTGGACAGGTCTCATCCTTATCACAGGTATTCCTCATTATCAACTTTGTGGAGTACGTTTTTTGCACACCCCAATTCATGATCATTCTGAACAAATATCTCCCAATATTTTTCAAATAAAAGGAGCACATCCTTTTGATAATTCTCAGTTAAATTAGCTATATGCTCGTTATTCACTAGAATGTTGACACTATTCTCAGTTTCCACTGGCAATTTCATTTCAGAAAATGATCCAAATTCATGAAAGGTACTAAGTTCCATTGTTGGGAGCAGGTGTAGAAGTGCAATAATCTAATTATTTTTTAATTTTACCAGCTTCTATCCCAGATTGGCTAAGATTACTCATCTTTCTCTATGACCTGGAATTAAGATCCCTAACGCCACACATGGTTTAAGCCTCGATTTTCTCCATGGATTGACAATTTCCCCATATAGCTGTTCTAAGAGTTCAATTGTTAAGCCAGTGTTAACTATGATTTGAGCTCTTGGTGGAATAGTCTTCATTGCATTTGTCATCAAAGGTATTCCGCAATTCTACATAATTATATCAAGATTGCTTTCAATTTTTGTACAACTAAATTATAGCAAATGTTAATTACTATCATTATAAATCAAGTTCAACAAATTTTACTCTTTGTAAGCGGGGTTTCTCCCTTTCTCTGTGTCGCAATTCTGATATGACTGGACAAAAAGCCCAAAGTCATCATGGCTAAATGTATGAAATTTGTTGGAATTGAACCTGTAATGAAAATTTAAGCCGCGAATTGAGGTGATACTGGGTTAATGGGAAATCGCCTTGAATAAGGCGATCGGGCAATGTTGACATTTAATGAATATAAATTAATTCGCCTACAAATTAGGCGATAGGGAATTAGAAAACTAGTCGAAAAAAGGTGACTTGGTGGAACCAAACAGTCCAAGCAATGAGTGTGGTATCGTCTGAAGCTACTGTATATGAGCGTGATGGGAGATTAAGAAGAGTAGTTGGTTGATAGTGAAAAGGAGAGCAAGAGAGGATCCAAGGAGATTATTCTATCGAAATAAAGTAGCATAGTGGGAGCAAATGCCCCATAGTTATTATATTAACGTTTTATTCTGTTGTTACAAAGTACAACAATCGTCATATTGTGGGTTCTATTGCTCAGTGGGCTAAACCCTGTGCAAAAGCTCTTATAACGAATCCTCCGGATTCTGCTGAATTTAACACTCTGGAACACCAAAGGTAACGTCTGTCCTTATATAGTCAGTGTGTTTTCCTTAAAGTCACATTTCGCCCCATACTTCCTAAAGAACTCTGTCCAAATAAGTATATCATAAGTTATATTTGCCAGTACTATAGCAGGAGCTGACACCATCAGCAATCCAAACCAAAGTGGTAGTGCACTATAAGCTCCACATAAGATGGTGATGCTTGGTCCAGCCGTTCCATACTCTTTTCAATGCTCCATTATGGCAAGATCTTCATGAGTTTCACTAATATGGTAGAAACAATATTTATAGGCGCTTTACTATCAATTATTGCTCAGACTCTTATCCTATAATTTATAAAAATGGCATATGCACACTCTGAGTACTTCAATACACCATTACTGAATATATAGCAGCATTATTTGCTGAATCAAGTGTTTGAATTACTTAAGCAGATAAATCAGGGAATGACTCCTTGATTGCACTTATAGATAAGGAAACGCCTACCACGTCCAACTTCATTTTGGCTAAGTCTTCAGAGCTCTTGGCGGATCTGATTTTCTCCACTAAATACCATGCATAGTGTTGAGCAACCTCCTTAATAATTTCAGGGTTAGTCCCATTAGCTTTGGCTCGTGTTATTGCTTTAACATCCATTTTGACCACCTGATGGAGTGGGTCAGGCGCGTCATCATCCATGAATAGATCAAAGAGATATAAATATTATCATTCATTCTATCAAGTGGGACAGGTTTATCAACAGTACTATAACGTCCCTGGTCTAGACTGCTTGTCCTTTTCCTAACTCAGAACCAGGTTCTTGGTCTAAAAAAGATTGATTTGATCCTTCAGCTTTTTTCCCAAAACTGGGAAATTACACGCCAAGTTTCCCACATTGGAAACAGCAAACTGAAGTTAGTACACCTGTTATTGAGTTTTGGTTTTTTTCCCATCATGATTTGATTCTCAGGCTCTTTAGAAGCTTTGGAAATATTGACAATATTTTGAGCCTTTGTTTGGATCACTTTAAAAGTGCAATTGGGAGCCCCAAACGTGGCTCCAAGCATCTTTATATGATCCACCATCTGTGAGGCATTTTCTTAGTTGCTAGTGCTAACACCATAATCTGATGCAGTTTGCAGTGGGGCTAAAGTGCCATCTGCATGGCTATGTATGCATTAAAGTTAGTCATCTCTTTTGCTCCTGCCAAGTTCTGGAATTCTTGGTGATACTGATTGACAAAACTAGCCAGGGTCTCATCCTTGCAGAATTGTATACCCATAAATTCTTATTTGCAATTTGCCATATGAGTAGGACTTCCAAACTCAAACATAATTGCTGCTTTTACTTCACCATATGACCAGTTTTCCCATTTAAATAAAATAGCGCCAGATTTTGGCAATAGTGCTAAGAGTTCATTACAGTCACTGATATTTTGAGAGTCAAAATATCCAAACATGGTCATCTCAAAGGGATGGAAAAATAATGGGGCGTTATCTTAATGATAGGTGGGCAATTTTGGTATATTTTTAAAAATTCCTTTGTCGCTCCATTCATAGGATATTCTTGCCCAACGACTCAAGTATCCATAGGTGTGGCTTTGTAAGTCATTTCTGAAACATCTGTGAACAATTTAGGCATATTTTGGTGTAGAGTTGTCTTCCCAAATGGAGTTTAACATATATTTTTATCATCTTCATTTGCCTAAAATTGCACACAATCAGATTTGGGAATTTCCATCTCCTCAATGCATTTCATCATTTTATCCATATCCTCATGGATCCATCAGATGCTTTCTTGGTCAGCTTCAAATTTGGTTTATTTGAATAGTATATTAAAGTAAAAGAGGCGGGTTGACCTTGGGACAAATAGCCATGCCACGTTTTTTAGCCTGTGCTGGTTTTGAACCTGCGTCAATCAACGCCCAACCCAGAGTGAAGCAGGAACAACCCAGCCATGCTACCACCCCTTTTTAAACAAATTTTCTTAATAAGTTTTTTCTCTCTTCAAAGAGGAAAGTTTTCCACATAGGATGAGATTCACAACTTCTCACTTTTTTGAGCATTTCTTATGCTTTGATTACACGCTTCTCCAAGGTTTTGACATTGTCTTAAGATGCTGAACTAGGCACATTCTGATTTATGGTCTGGAACTCCATCCAGAGATTCTAAAGCTTACTCTTATAAGGTATTGTGGATTGAAATTGGTTTTTGACAACTCAATTCCCCCTGTACTGAGCACTAATTGTTAAAATCAGGGCCGCTTGGATGGTAGCTCACTTCTGGTTCCTGATTTAAACTGCACAGATTCTTGACCACTTCACGTTGATTATACTGAAAATGATAAACTGGGGCAATAATAGTATGAAGACTATTATTAAAGTTGATTGCCCAAAAGCCATGTTGAGTAAAGGGTTCAAAGCTGGACATGTGCTTCTTTCTCTTAAAGACATGTTTGTACTGGTAGGAAACACTTCCCTATTCTCAAGACGCAGAGCCAAGAAAAGATATATTAACAACAACTTAAGGATATCCAATCTTACACTCTATCTCAAGAGTAAGCTATAAACGTATGTATAAACAACTAAGTTATTATTAAGTTTATATAATTACTAGGAATTATTGGGGGTATTTATAGTATAATTGGCGTACAGCTTTTCAGCTGTTTACTGGGATCAACTAACTGCTTCCTTAAATTGGATTGATCCATGAGTTTTGACATTAATATTGGCAATATCTTTACTTTGATTTCTTAGATTACATAATCCTTGGTGTCTTTGACCAATTTATTCGCGTCAGGAACCTAAAATCAATTAATTCAGGTTTTATTTCCAATAATGATTTTACCTTTTGTCACAAGCGTTAGAAAGCATAGGTAAATTTTGATGACTCCCCATCCGTTCTTTCTGAACAATACCCATAGTAATTTGACTGTTGGGTGCTCATCCCTCATCATATTCTTGCTCAATACCATCAGGGATGATCCCAACGAAAATAGATAACGCTTTAGTTGGCTCTTATCACTGAGATAAACATTTATATCCACTGAATGTCATGTTAATTGATTGATCAACGAAAGGGTAGTGTGGTCAAATGAAATTCCAACGCCTACTATCCACAATGGCTAGGACTAGATCTTCTTAAACTACTGCTACTCAATTCATTAAGCTACTAAAATATTTGAGGACAAAGAGAGGAACATAGGTGTCTCATTGACCAAGTAATAAGATAAGGCAGAATCTTTATAATCAGAGACCTAATCACTTCCTCAGTTTCCAATTTTATACTTGTCCATTGTTATAAAGTAAATAGGCTTATGTTGAGGCTTAGTGGTATTGTCAACGTAAAGAGCCTCATCATTCATGTTGACCCCCTTTTCCTGTCATATATAAATGTCCTCCCAACATTTTATTCCAGATGACAGGTTCCATTACAATAGGTACACATGATCACCCTTTTTGACTCTACTGCATGTACTCTAGGTCTGTTAGAGGAGGTAGAACTTTTGTGAACCTATTCTGACAGTGGGATTTTGATAAGAGCACTCTTAATATCCCAGATACAAAAGAAATTATGTTTCAGGCAATCATGAGGAGTTGAACTTCAGTGCATAGTCTAAGGCTGAAATTACTGCCTGTGATGTCATCATCCAAGTTAATTTTCTTAGTTTTCACCAAAGGTTGAGTTTTGCCATATAAATGGATACCAAAATCAGAGTGACTTTTTCCTCTGTTCACCCAGATGCCATGAAAACCTTCTTTTAATTCAAAAGGGTTTTTCACTTCCAAATTGTTATAGAACTGTTTAACCTGACTCTAAAATTGTCATTCCCAGGGGTGAGGGGTCATTGTCTCACTGGAAGCACTACTTGAATAGGAATCATTATGTTTGCCCTTTTGATGGTCAGTTGCTTCTTTTATTGAGTCTCATAAGTGCGCAAAAATAAAACATTATTTTCTTCTTTTGAAACAAATTTTTTGTACCTAGGTTTGAAAGAAGAAGTTACCAGGGTTGATAAAGTATTAATGCCAGCAACCACACTAGGGGAAGAGGATTTGATGTCAATTTCAGTTGAGAAGCCTTTATGATGATTGTTATCTCTTTCTGCTAAGCATCACTTTTCGAAAATCAATTCAGCCTGAAATTTAGCTCCACTAAAGAGATTTACGAAAACTATTAGCAAATATGGCGGGAAACCCCGCAAAAGAACCCGCAGGCTATGCCAAACGAGCCAGCACCACCCCCAAACGAAGCAACCCTCGGTTACCCACCTCAGGGTCAACCAGAATCACCCGCTCTCAAGCAGCAGCCATGAAAGCAGGCACCACCCCCCAACCTGGAGCTACTCCAACTAGCGCCAGTTCACCTGATCGCACTTCTGCAACCTGCATGCCTAACAGCTCTGTGTGCGCTGCCTCCCACCAACCCGCTGGGCCCCCTCCAACCAAGGAGGCCATCACCCACGCTGTTTTAATGGCGTCTGCTCAGTTGAATGCAACTCAGCCCATCCAGACATTCACCTCCCTCATTGTGTCAGCTAATTCAGCCCCATCTATTATTGCTGACGCCGTGTTTCTGGCTATCTCCATGAGGGGCGATACCCAGCTACCTGGCCCCCAAACCCTCGGATGTAAGGTTGGATTAGCCGCACATTCTGGTTCAATAAGCACCAAATTGGGACAATCTACTCTTCCCAATGGGGATTTAAATGGTTCAAATTTTGGAACTTCACACCAGTTCCAATCTCACCCGTCCCATTTAAACCCCATAATCGGCACTTCTCAAGTCGGAACTTTATCTCAATATGCTGAAAACGACCAATTCACCAATCAGCCAGTGAGTTTTGCCCACGAAATCACAGCAAATACTCGGGCTGAAAATTACCCAAATAGATTGGGATGGTGATGAAACATCTCCTCCTCCCAACAGGCTGGAGTTAATTCCAATCTAAATGGGCCTCCCCAATTTAGCGAGGCCCAACAAACCGCCCCTCAATTTAATATGACGCCAGCTGCTGTAACATTCCAGAAACAAGGGAACTCCGCAAACTTGTCCAAACCACCAGCTCACACTCAACCCGCAATTGCAGCCCAAAGCAAACACAAACGTACCAAAGGAGCCACTGGGGCGTGGCAAAAACCTCTGGCACCAACGCTACCCAAAGCTGATCCCCGTGAAGTGGCGTTTATTGCTGATGTTAAGAAGAAATGGGCCGAAACTAGAGCGCAAAAAGCTCTACCTCGCTCAACCCTCTCCCACGCAATTCGCCTTTATTATGGGCATAACCCTGTTGAATTCTATACAGAGGATTACTTCTCATACTTTGCAGCGATTACGGAGACATTCCCTATTAACACCACCATCCATGAATCAGTGGAGGGCCACTACATGGATGTGGGCTTCACTGAAGCTGCCCTTGCTGACCATGCTGCCACCCTTCAGGTCATTATCCCACGCGGATCTCTTCGCATCTCCTGCACACGCTCTCACCTGAAGAAAATTTCATGGGTTACTTTTTCCAACCTACCAACGACTGTTGATCCTGAGTCTCTTAAACTGGCACTCCATCGTGGTTTAATGGAGTTTGGGTCTGTTCTTTCAGTGGACTTTAGCGTCCCCTCTTACTATGCTCCCACTCAAAGAGCTCGCACTGCTAGGGCGTCGTTCATCCCCTCCCCCACTGTATCCCGCAACATTGAGGTTATTCCTCGTGTGGCGGTAGTTGGGGCATGCCCTGAGATCTTTTTTGTCGACCCTGATCAGGCGCGCCCCCGGTATTCATGGTGTAACGCCCTTGGACACTTGTATAGTGGCTGCACAGCTCGAAAACAAGCCCTCTTAGCCACCACCCAGGGGCCTAAACCAGGCCAAAAACGATCCCACGTGGCTGCAGCAGCAATTCAACAAACCACACAATGGGTTCCCGTTCAAGACCTGTCCCTTGAGGCCTTACGCCTAGCAGTTGAAACAGCTAACCCCACTATTGGTATGGGATACCTTCGCGCTCATGTCCCCCTTCCAATGGACACCCCCCTCCAATCTCCCAGAGTCAACTCCCTCTCTCACCAAGCGCAAGGCATCTCCCACAGGGTGCCCCTCGTCAGCCACCCCCACTCAGGGCTCCGCGGCACCCCCAACAACCTCCACCAGCAATTTATCGCATCAACCCTCAGCTCCCAATGGAGCTATGCCCACCAGCATGGACTGGCAACTCGCGGCCTGCGGTAGAAGTGCCACCTCAAAGAGTCCTACCCCAACCCCACAGTCCATTTCGCGCGGATCCTTTGCAGTGTTGGAGGAAGTGAATATGGACTCAGACTCATCAAATGGGGACACCGCGGAGGTCACCATTGAGCACCCTCAGGTTCTTCCCCTGCAACGGAGCGGGGGCAGCATCCTACGCTGGCTTACTGGATCCTCCGCCCCCCCACCCTCTCCTTCCCCCTCAGAACCCTCGACGCTCCTCACGGATTGCAGCTAATAGTCAAGCTAAAGAACTCAAAACTAGCCGCCTCACAGCAGCAGGTTTAAGCGCTGGCAACCCCCCAGAACATGGAGGGGAACAGCTATGAGTCCCCATGGCAGCACCCTGGCCCTGCAATCCATCAACGCAAATGGGTTGCGGGACTTTAAGCGGAGAGCCCGCCTCCTCCGAAACTTCAGGTCAGCACAAATTGACATCGCTGCTGTCCAGGAGCCCCATATCCTCCCCCACGAACAATCTGCATGGAATGAACAGTTTGGAGGCAACTCCTTCTGGACAAACCATGCCGCCCTTATTGTTTTGAATCCCCGGGTTAAAACCCATTCTTTTTCACAATATCTAGGTGGCCGCCTCATACTGGCCAAACTCACCACTCCTGACTTCTCCTTCTTCGCTGCAAGCATCTACCTGCCTAATGCAGGTCAGGAGCAAAATCGGCTCTTGGAAGAGCTCCTCCAACTCAATCTCCCACGGAATACAGTCCTCTTAGGAGATTTCAACACAACCATAAGTCGCGTCCGTGACTCTTACCCCCTGCAGCAAAGGAACGCCCTGGATCAAGTCGCCTCCAGGATTTCCTTCGCCTGAGTGGCTTTATAGATGCGCTTCCACCCTCCGCGTCTGGCCAAGGTTGCATGACTAGGATCCAGTATGATGGAGGAGCTTTTCCAGTCAGCGTCACGCATAGATATGGCACTGATTGGCCCCCTGCTAATTGGCCGCGTCTCCTCTCCCATCTCTCGTGACAACCATCTGAGTGATCACAGGTCACTCACCGTTGTCCTCACCACCACACTTAGACCGTCGCGTAGGTTCTGGCCTAGGGTTGCCCCAGCTCTTCTCAACAACCCCTTCACTAAGGAGAAGCTGTCTATGACCATCCGGGAGACTCTCACCTCCCCCCACCCCACCTGCTTGACCACAAGGCTAAATGGGCGGTGACCAAGGAGGGCATCACCCGCGTTGCTTACAACTGTGCCAAAGCCCAGATGACTGCAGCTCGCGCCAGAGTCAAAAGGGGGAAGCCAGAATCAGACATCTAGAGCGAAACTGCCAGCCTTCGCCCTCTCCCAGATGGTTGGAAGACTGGGAAGCGGCGCAGGAAGCACTCCGCTTGGAGCTCACACTGCAGGAAGAACGGGCAGCAAACTTTACAACATCTCGTTACTATGCTCAATGGGAACGCCACACCCGCTTCTTCTTTCAGAAACAGAAAGCCCGGTCAACAGCGCAGGATATTACTGCACTGAAGATTGGCACTACAACCACTTCAGATAAGGAGGAAATCACGCAGGAACTACACCGCTTCTACTCCAGCCTCTTCAATGCCACCCAGGTGGACCCATCGGACATCAAGACTTCCTGTGGCGGGCTCCAGAGCCGCCCATTGACCCACGGGCTGATGAGGCTCTACTGGCGCCTATTTCCATCCAGGAGGTGATGGAAACCCTTCTGAAATCCCCACGGCTTAAAGCCCCAGGCCCAGACGGAATACCCTTTGAGGTGTACCTTCTGGAACCTGCAGTGATAGCCAGAACCCTCCGCGACCTCTTCGCTGCACTCTTGGTGAATGGCGAGGTCCTCCCCGACTCCAGAGGCTCAATCACGACCCTCATTCACAAGAAGTCAGACCGTGAGAACCTGGCGAACTGGCGCCCCATAGCGTTGATCAACACAGACCACAAGCTCTTCACGAAGCTTCTGGCCAACCGCATCACCAAATGGGTGTCACCTCGCCTCTCCCCATCCCAGTACGGTTTTATTCCGGGGAGGTCGTTATGGGACAACTATAATGACCTTCACGTGACTTTGACTGCTAACTCTCGTAAGGTGAATGGCTTTGTGGCTCTCCTGGATATGGAGAAAGCATATGATCGGGTAGCCAGGAAGTATATTGATGCTTCCCTGGCCCGCTTCCATCTCCCACCCGCAGCTAGGCGCTGGATATCAGCGCTCTATGACCAGCTCCACACCAGAGTCCTGGCGCCAATGGGTTTTACAGTGGCAGTACCAGTTGGACAAGGTCTCCGGCAAGGGGACCCCCTGAGCCCTATCCTTTTTAACATCACCCTTGACCCCCTCTTGGCCTCCTTACAGGACAAGCTAACAGGGATTCTGGTCCCAGGTAAAGCCCCCACACGCACCATGGCATTTGCAGATGACACTGCCATTGCATTTGGCTGCCCTGGGGATGTTGCCCTCGCTGCTGTGACCATTGAGAGGTACACCAAGGCGTCCAACGCCATGGTCAACACCTCCAAGACAACAGTTGTACAGGTCGGCTCCCCCACCTTCCCACCACCATTTGGTATTGAACCTGAGCGCGGTACCTTCCGTCACCTGGGCGTTCTCACCAACCAACAAGGAGTTGCGCTAAAAGACAATGAGGACTTGCTCCTTGCAGCAGTTAACTCCAGGATTGCCAGCTGGAACCGGCGGCACATCACCCCCCAGGGTCGAGCTCTGATGGCCAATGTGTTCCTCCTCTCCAAAGTCTGGTTCCTAGCGCACGTCTGCCCATTCACAGATGCCTTTTATACGCGTCTCAATGTACTCCTCCGCTGTTGGATCTGGGGCTCAAACCATCCACCAATGGCCCTCTCAACCATTGCCCGACCCCGCAATGAAGGGGGCCTAGGGCTTCTGGACACGCGATCCCACGCCACCACAATCTTCCTGAAGTTTCTATGGCCGATTGTCTGCTGGGACGCGACCCCCATGCCCCAATGGGCGCCCGCCCTCCGCCAGTCAGTGTCAGCAGCTCTGGGTCTTCCTAGAGCATCTCTGACCTCATTAGGGGAGTGGCTCACAAACCACCCAGGCATCGCTTAAAACCATCCTCATCCCCCTACTGGAACCAGGCTCTCCTTGCCCTGAAACGAGTAGGCGCGCGGATCCACCATGCCTTCCCATACAGAAGGGAAGGCCCTGGCCTCAGCCCACGTCGCCATGCAATTGTGCACAATGGACAAGTTGTCACAACTCGCCTCAACCCCCAAGATCGTCCTCCCATCCGCCCAAGACTCCTTGAGCTCCTCCCTCCCTCCGTGAGATTTGACCTTAAGGAATTGTGGAAGGACGTCTATCACCCCATCCTGTCAGCAAAGGTGTCCAACACCTTATGGAGGGTGCTCCACTGTTCATACAGGACAGGGGACCGGACTGTCCCTACCTTCCAGCACCGAAGCTGCCCCCACTGTGTGGAGCCTATTGACTCCCACCTCCATCGTTTTTTCACCTGTCCAGGTGTCGCCGCATTTTGGCCAAAGGCCCGCGCGCTCCTCCATGCTCAGCCCTGGTCTGGACACCCTGTGCAAGACCTCATGTTTGAGAAGACATTGCCTGGTTGCCACTGACCCCTCCGTGTCCTCGCCTATGCCACAGCCATCTGGACCATCCATAACTCCTTCCTTCGTGCTGCCTTTGACCAGCAGGTGTGGACCCTTCCACACATGATCACCCACTTTCAGGTACACTTTGAGATGGCCCTGAAGGTCTGCACTATGTCGCCAACCCTCCCCCGCTCAGTTGTCACTGCAGCACGGCTCTGGCGCGCAAACCCCCTCCCTTTCTCGATGCCTCCTCCCTCCCCTTCCCTCGCCTCAGGCTCTTAGGAGCCCAGGCGTAATTCAATAAACATCGATGAATCCCCCTTGGGTTGGGACCATCTAGTACTAAAAAAAAGCCTTTATGATGATTTGTCTTTGGATAGTATCAAATTCTTCTTGAGTTTCTTTCAAAAAATTGATTTGAGGAGGATGCTGAAGTTTTTTAAGTAAGCTGATTTTTCAAAGACTGAGTCTCAAATTGATGGGCTCATGATCGGGCTTAGCATTAGCTTAATTGTTCTCAAGGCATTTAAAGTTGTCACTAATCAGCTTAGATGTCCATCAACAACTTCAGTTAATGCAGAAAAGTTACCTATTTTACAGTTTTGGCACTCAAAGTAAGTCAAGGGTCTAAGGGGCTTCCATCAAGGTTGACCTTGCATCCAGTAGCCACCTTTTCCAATTGAGACTAAAAGATATCTATAACTTTGGATATATCTTCTCGCCATGAATCATAATCTCTACATCCAGGGATAGCGGGAAGGGTACCACAGTGGTAAATTATGTACTAATTTTCACTGCTTCCCTCAGTTTTATCCTGGTATATGAACTGTGGGTAGGGGACGATTATGACTGTGTTGGTATTGAGCACCAACGCCCCAAACTGAGATAGTGATTAGCAAGGCGTTCCATAAAGTTCCTGGTCTAGCATATGCTGCGCGTGGAGGTTTTTGGGTTTTATCCTCCTTTCCATTTCTTCAATTCCCCTTAATTTGTATAGTATCATCCCCAGTCACCCAACTTAAATAGAATTTTATCTAGATACAAAGATAGACAGCTATAGGGGTCCTGGGGCCTTGTCTTCCATATAAGTCAGAAGGAACTTCAGGACCCCTGGGTCCAGGAGGCCCTTCCATGACGTCTTTTTGGTTTAATCCTAACGCAGTTTGCGACAAAGATCATACTGTGACTTTGATTTGAAAATTCACTTATCCAAACCAACATTGAATTCTTGGAATTGGTACTTAAATTTATCGTTAATATACAAGAAGATTTATTATCAATTAGGGCAAGTTATGTTTGAGCTTCATTTATCAACCATCAGTTGTCCAGAATATCGTCCCTATTGTCCTGAACATAAGCTGAAGCAGTACCATAAAAGCGTACTACTTCTGAGTGAAATTTAAGAGACATTCCTAGTTGTCTGTTTAGCTCATAATTGTGTACACCTAGGATCTAAAGAAGATGACGCAAAGTTGGATGTACAAAATAGTTTAGATAATGATCAGTACTAGTTGCCAACTCACAAGCTGCTAATTGGTTTGATTTATACAATATGCAAATTGTAGAGGGTACCTCAGAAGCGCTGAAGCGGAGAGAATGAACTTCACTAAGACAAATCTTATTAAGTAATTGCTGAATTGTATTTCAGATATATTTGACATAAACTCAATACTGACACTGATCAAAAAAGGGATAGTTAATTTCAAAGTAGCCTGGAACTTCAGGCTTAAGGCTACAGAGGAATTACTTCATATATAGAAATAGCAACCCAGTTGGTCACACTTATGGACCAATCATGGTTATCAAAGACTGTCATCATTCTCCATGGCGCAAAAGACGTTTTCCACTTGCAACAGCTTGGAGCCCCCTGTAGTGAGCACCATTTTTTCTCAGGACACGGAAAAATAGTCAACTGTCTGAGTTTATATCTCTCAAGGCAACTGGAAAATAGTCAACTGGCTGGAAAATAAAAATAAGAAGGCTTGAATTTTTAATTCCAGGTTACAAGATTTTCTTCAATAAGAAGTTATTAAAAATCATGAATTTATGGAAAGTTTATAAGACAAAACAAGTATTTTTTACAATTAAAACCTTGTATATTTATAGATATTTGTGGATTCTTTTGACATGGTGTAAATCTAGGCTCTCTAAAACTTTATTTCGCTTTAATACTCAAATCAAAGCCAAATTTGGTTTTAAAAAATGATAAAAACAACTGCTTGATCAAGCCAAAACTTACTGATGTTGATGCGATTGCTGCCTGCTACCCCAGCTTGGGGTGGTGGTGCACTGCCATCTGGCATCTTTCAGCCGCCGCCAAAGCGCGCCTGGGCTGTCTCTGCTAGCCCTCCCAACGCTACCAGGCGTTATGTCCCCCCTCATCTTGGCCCACCACCTTGCCAGCTCTCAGGTAGTGCTCCGGAGCCCTTTGGTGCTCCCACAGAGCAATTTGCATTTGGCCTCTGGGTCGAATACATGGGAATCTCTTCACATACACAAGTGCAGCCATCATTGAGATGGCCATGGCAGTTTTCATACCCACCAGCTATATTGACTTCCGCCCCTATAAGGGGTACTTTGACCTCAGCTTCCGCTCTGAAGCCAATGCAGTGGCAGCAGCCAAGCTGCAATTAATTTTTAAAAAAATTTCCTTGCCCACCATTTGCACCTGGCTCACGGATGATGCCACTTTAGTGGTCCAGTTCACCATGTTGCCCTCTTTCTTTTCCCCTGAACGCCTCCGCCATGAGCTCATGGGGGGTTTGGCCATTTACAGTGTAGACCCTGTGTTGCAGTTTATTATTCCCAATGGGGCAGATTGGTTGACAGGGCCTCGCGCCTTTGCAACAATCCACCCATTTCATCTTGACTCTCACCTTGTGATTCCCCCCGCACCATGATCAGATCTGCCCCTGATCACCCATTCTGGGCGCGCATCAAAAACAGCTGCGCCATTTGCCCCTTATGCTTTTAGCTTGACCACTTGAAGCGCTAGTGACCCACGGTTGCCTCTTTTGCTGCATCCGCCACTCAGGGATCAGGCGCCACCCCAGCAGCTGCCTTGCCCCAATTTTTCAAATGGGGCTCAATCCTCCCACCCCAATATTGGGGAATCCTGGTACTGATTCCAAAGCAGTGGCCAAATTAAAATTTATGAAAATCTAAAAATTTGAAAACTCAACTGGATTATGGAATCCTGAGTTGATGGCTGAACCAGTTTCAGCTGAGCTGCCATGGTCAACAGCACGTGGCCAATCAGCTTAGCCACAGCCCCAATTTCTGTGGCTGGCCCAGTGCTGGCTGAATCCAATCATTTAAAAATCTCAAATGGATTGAGGAGGACGGATGGCCATTCCACGCGAAACTGGATTTTGCTTTGGATGAGTTCTTCGTTGACCCTCCCAAACATGTTCATAACATTTTTGTCCAAAAACGGGTTTCCCATTTATAAAAATATTAATGAAATGGCAGTTGAAGCCGCTGAAGCTCCTGCCAACACCATACTCCGCCAGATTCTCCATGGGCAATGGAGCCCCTTGTCAAGTGTATTCCTATCCCCAGTTTTCCTCATGATTTTGAGGAAGATGCGAAGTATACAATTAAGGAGCTTGCTTTCAGTGTGAGCCACACTTGCATTGATGCAGAAAAAACTTCTCTTTTTGACCCCAATTATCCTATAGCCTGCTGGCACATTAAGTCATCTTTCTTGTGTACTGGCTCTCATCATTTTTGATGAGGATCAACTTTTTCAATATGTTGAGGCGATGGACACCTCCAGCCTCATTAATGAAGAAAACCCCCAACTATACCTCCTTATGCCCCATGTCACTAATGCTCCCACCCCAATGCTGTCTGCCATGGTCTGACAGCTAAAGCGGGCGCCAGACAAAGTTTCCTCAAAGCCTCCTCGCAATCTCATATGGCTTCCTAGGCTGATAACCTAGGGGATATATTAGGAATTTTTTAATTTATATTAATCCCTTTGTTTGGCCAATTTCATATAATAAGCATAGCAGCTCCCCCTTTTGGGTTGGGAACCACTAGTACTAAAAAAAATCTAGGCTCTCTACATACAGTACCTTTCGTTAAACACTGTCAGGATGCTTTTTAAGATGATTTCATTGAGGTGATTAGAGGTTGACCAAAAAATAGAAGCTGTCATTTTGGTTGTAACTGAATATTCTGACAATCAAGGTTTTGGTGTAGAGTTGACTCTACTATCAATTAATTTATCACCAAAGGAATCCTCTCTGGCAGTAGAATTAATCTCATCTTTAATTTTATTCTGATTTATGACGAGTGGCTAAAGAACCTAGGTTACTGGAATTAAATGGTAGAAACCATCCAAGAGATCCTGGAAACTTAAATGACTCGCTAATTCCAAATCGATTCAATCCCTGATATTAGTACTCAGTTGTTGATCCTTCAGGCCACTTCAATGTCATTAGCATTGTGTAGTAGGCCTTCTTTCTACAGGGCTGAATGGCCATAAATATATAATCTTAGCAATGGACCTTTTGACCAAAATGGGTGAAGCAATTTTCTCACTGCTACCAATGCAAAAGCTATAGCTCTCTTTTTTATTCAATCTGTATTCACCCAGCATGGATACTCATTTTCTTTACTTTTGGACAATGTTAAATTTCACCTCGCATAAGTTCAAGTATCTACTTCGCTTTTTGGTAATAACCATAGTTTTACTGCCCCTTACAACCCATTTTCCAATGAGGAAGTAAAATATGCCAACAGAACATTTGTCTCTATTTTGCAGAAGATGGCTGACTCCAATCCTGCTTTCTGGAATCTTTATCTAACCAGCGCTTTACTTACTTACATGATAAGCTAGCATAAATCATCAAGATGTCCCTCATTGAAGCTCTATATGGCATGTTCCTCAAATACCAAGTAGCGTTCAGTCATTGCTTGATACCTCGCACCTGAGAACTCTGATTCAACTATGAGGGCCTTAGCTGGTGAAATTGTATATCTTCAAGCCCTAGCCATGAAAATTATTTTCATCACCACAGAAAGGGATACATCCCTATTTTATTTTAAGCTGCCTCTCATTATAATTTTTTAGCCAGGAGACCTCATTCTCTTTGAACATCTAACCAGAGATTGATAGAACTAGTTCAATGCTCTTTGGCTCAGACCTTATAAAGTCATTCATAAGGTGAACTATGATTACTTCATTGCTGATGTCAATTTGGGGACAGTTGTGAATTAAGTACAAGGCTGATTCCTTTTTTTCCCTGTCAGAAAATTACTTTTCCTCAGACAGCGGGCTCCGCTGGTCAGCAGGTTAACCAGTATTTTACTGGCTGACCCTTGCCATTTTTCCTTAGGCGTCTTTAGCAGTGCCAGCTGATCCCTTAGCATGTCACCTGTGCCATTTGGGGATTCCCCAGCTTAACCCTCAACCAACAAGAATAGATATAAACCTAAATAAAGGGTAGATTAGGCAAAAGGAGATCTTTATTGAAAGGAACACCACGTCTTTATATGTACAAATGGGCTACTTCACCCCTCGCCAACCTATTGGCTCATCACTGGTTCTTCCAGACAACCACTATCACTTCTTACCACCTTGTTTCTCACATACATGGTGTCAACCCTCTCGCTCCATCCTTCCCAAAGTCTGAATATTAGTTTCAGCTCATCCTCAGCCTTCAGTCACTGGTGAGTAATATAAATCATTATATAATTTATAAGCAGACTTAGGTTTGACTTTGTAATTATGCGCCAGAAACATCTTTGTCCGCCTGGTATATTAGGATATCTCAGCTTCTTGCCAACAGCTCATTTTGACCTTCGTAGTTAATCATTTGAGAATTACATTTCTCAAGCGATAATAAATTTATCTATGAGGCGCCAGAAGAAATCTTGGCCACCTCAAACTTGGGATTTTCAGTTCTGTTAACATTTGATATTTGATATAAATGGATCATCCTTGGCTACGAGTCAAAGCTGATCCATAAACCTAATTTAAGCCAGTAATTGGTCAACTGCTACTCAGATCCAATCATGGCGGATACTAGATTTGGCTCATATAAACGGGGAACAACTACCTTACAATCGTTTACAACACCACAATTCAGTCAATAAGCCATTCCACTAGAATTGGCCATTTCGTCCTAAATAACGATCTAATATTGGAGGATATCAAGTGTCAAAACTCCGACATTTCCCCCTCTCCACTTAACCAGATAAATTCATCCAACTTCCAACCTTGGCATGTGTAGCGGGAGTCCAGGACTTGCCCCTCCTTGCCACTAACGATTTCCAGAAATTAACCTTCAGTTTGAGGTCACACCAATGTGCTCATCCCCTCCCTGGCTGAACCAGCGGCACATCCCCGCCACCTCCTTTCTAACCTTTCAGCTAATCCAGCACCAACCAGAATAACCTCCAGTAGTGAGCATCATAGTCAAAAAACACTTTTCTGGTGACAGTAGGCTCTGCTGGTCGTCATTTCAACCAGTATTGAGACTGGCTTACCCTTGTCATTTTGCCATAGGCTTTGGGGCCAGCAGCGCCAGCTGACCCCTTGGCTTGTCACCCACGCCATTTGGATATCCTCCAGCCTAAACCTCAGCCTTTAAGACTAGACATAAGCTTCTATAAACAGGATTTATGTAAAAGGAGAGTTTTTTTGAAAGGGAATCATCAGGTATTTATATGTACATTGGGCTACTGCGCCTATTGCAACATACTGCTCATTACTGGTTCGCCAAGCCAATTACTCTCTCTTCCTTTCTCTGTGCTTCTCAATTCTCTAGTGTTAACCCTCTCACCCCGTCTTTTTAATGTCTGAATAATAGTTTCAGCTTCATTATTGGCCTTCAGTCACTGGTGAGCTGTATAAATTATTATATATAAATTAATATATTTAATTAGCTTTAACTTAGTAATAATGCGCTGGAAACATCTTCAGCCTCTTGTTAACTTGGGATATCTCAGCTTCTAGCTAATAACACATTTGACTCTCTTTAGTCAATCATTTGGGTAATTAGCTTTCTCAGGTGATAATCAATTATTATATTAGGCACTGTAAACATTCTTGGTCACCTCAAACACGGTGTCATCAGTTTCTGCTGACATTACCTAGATATATAAATGGACCATACTTAGTTACTAGTCGCTGGTGATCCATAAACCTAATATGAGCCAGTGATTGGCTTCGACTGCTCCTCACATCCAATACTGATGGAATACTGATTTGGCTCAATCCATATTAGAAAGCAAATACTCAGCAATCACCCAAAATACCATGAAATTCAGTCAATTCGCCATTTTGCCATAGTCGGCTATATCATCCCAAATAAAAATAAATTATTAAAGTAATTATCTGGTTAATTTTTCTGACATTTCCCGTACTTAACCAGATGGTATTACTCCTACTTTACAGCCTCAGCGTGTGGGGTGGGCATACAGGGCTTCCCCCCGCCACCAACAATCACCAGAAAACTAACCTCCAGTTTGGGGTCACACCAATGTGCTCTTCCCCTCCCCAGACAAACTGAAAGCTCATCCCCGCCCCCTCCACACCATCCTTTTAGTTACTCCAATCAAACCATCAGAACCCCCTTTAGTGAGCACCACTTTCAAATAATCGCTTTTCCAGTGACAGTGGGCTCGGCTGGTTGGCAGGTCAACTAGTACAGAGACTGGCTGACCTTGCCATTTCGCCTTGGGCGTCAGGGCCAGCAGCGCCAGCTGACCCCTTGGCATGTCACCTGTACCATTTGGGGATCCCCTAGTCTGAACTTCAACCCATAAGAATACATATGAAAATATAACAAAAGGGAGATTAGGTAAAGGGAGATCTTTATTGAAAGAAAAGCACTAGTTCTTTATATGTACAAATGGGCTATCTTTCCCCTCACTGACCTATCAGCTCATCGCTGTTCTTCCAGACAACACCTCTCTCTTCTTACCACTGCACTTCTCACTTCCCTGGTGTCGACCCTCTTGCCTTGTCCTTCCCAATGTCCAAATATTAGTTTTGGCTCATCCTCAGCTTTCAATTGCCGGTGAGCCTTATAAATCATTATATAAAATATAATTATGCTAGGTTAATTTAGTAACTATGCACCAGAAACATCTTAAGATGCTTGGTAATTTGAAATCCTTCTCGCTGACAACTCATTTTGACTCTTCTTATTCAATTAATTGTGTAATCGCCTTTCTCAGGCAATATTTAATTATATATATATGAGGCGGGGGAGACAACCTTAGCCGCCTCAAACTCAGAATCATCTGTTCTGCTAACATTTGATATTTTATATAAATGGATCGTCCTCAGCTACTAGTTGCCTGTGTTCTGTAAACCTAATTCAAACCAGTGATTGGCCCCAACCTCTCCATGCATCCAATCTTAAGAAAAAACTAGAATCAGCTCAACCCAATTGGTAAGCAACGGCCTGGAAATCGTTTACAATACCTCAATTTTTAGCCAATGAGTCATTCCACTTGTATTGGCCACTTCATCCTAAATAACAATTAATCATTGGAGGAATCCATCTGGTTAAAATTTCGACAGGCCCTATACACTCTCCAATGGGACCTTGAGGGGGCGTTGTTTAGATTCAAGATGATGAGCGAGTCAAAGACCCTACTCCTTAATTGAGCCTCAATAGAATGACTCTTTAACCAGCATGAACGGAACCTTACCCTGAAGGCACTGATACTACATTTTTAGGAAACATCATGCACATTAGAATCAATGGAAACCCCATCAGTAATCCCGTTTCCACTTCCAAAATCTTGAGAGGTGCAGCCACCACTGCTGCAGTCACAAGGGCGATGCAGAACAATGAGGGTGCCAACCAGGCGGTCTATCCAGAAGATAGTGAAAGACCCTGATTTTTGGAGCCATGAAGGTCTTTGAGGCAACATGTTCCCACTCGCCCTATAAATATTGACACTTTCTAGCTCAATAAAGTAGACAATAGTTGCACCATCTTTTCGTTTTTTGACCTCTCCACTAATATACATCTTTAAGCCCTTTTTTACTTTGGCATCAGTCAAGAAATTGTTATGCTAAGAAACATATTAAAGGCTTGTTCCTGCGCAGGTCGCCATTTATAGGGGCATTTCTATGAAGAAACTAGATGAGTATTTCAAATAATTTAATGAGCTGAGGGATAAAGTAACGAAATACACCATTTCTAGGAACCTTAAATATCATCAAAGCTCTGGGAGCATGACACTTTCTAATGGCTGCAACTTTGTCTGTAGAATGGATTGGACTCCATGCTGAAGGCTTTGTGCTTGAGAAATTCCATTACAGACTGAATAAAGGATACTTTGAGTTCTAATGCTTAATGGGGGCTTTTCAAAGACAATTAAAGTCTTCCTATAGGTGTTTGTGATGGTCGTTAGAGATTTTGGAAATATAGTAATTTTGTCAAGGTATAAAAGAATAAGTGAAAATTCCAAATTTCTTAGAATCCTTTTAAAGAACGTTGAACCATGGAAGGCGCCTTACAAGGCCCTGAGGCATCTGGGTTGGCTCTAATATTCCTTACTAGTAAATGATCATGTAATTTTCTTTATCCTCAGGTGCCAGCTCTACTTGCCAGTATTCACTGGAAAGATCCATTGCAGTAAAATATTGGGACCTGGCAAGAAAGAGTATAGTACATTGATCAGAGAAAAGAGTTACATCACTTCTTAATAAATACATTGAATCTTCATTAATTTGTCACAGCTCTGAGGATACTGTCATTGTTTAAAATTAGCAACTGATTTTTGGCCCAAGGCTATGTGAAGGCGCAAACAATCCACTTTTTAAGCTTCTTGAGCTCAGCAGCCACGTAATCTTTTTCCATTTTTTTATTTTATTACAGAGATAAGATCAGGTTAGTTTAGCATATCCAATCTTGACATAAAGTAGGACATCATTTATTTTTCATAGTTTAGGTTAACAAAAGATCATAGTATCCTTCTAGCAACTTCTCAACTCATCCCTGTTTTTCACTGATTAACTCGCGCTCTATAGAGACATTTAT
This sequence comes from Massospora cicadina, assembly GCA_022478985.1. NCBI lineage: Eukaryota > Fungi > Entomophthoromycota > Entomophthoromycetes > Entomophthorales > Entomophthoraceae > Massospora > Massospora cicadina. The sequence goes on from JAKSZP010013131.1 coordinate 452,402, forward strand.
CAATGCTTTCAAAAGGAGTATACTTCAGCTCAAAATCCTGTAGAATCGCAATTTAAGCACATCATCAATCATTTCTACAGGCAGTAAGCGAACAGAAGCTGCTAGGGTATTAGGCTCAATGTCCAAAATTTAATAGTTCGTTTAGTCATCAACACTAATATGGATCCATCATGAAAGGGGTCTAAACTCCCAGGACAATCCAGGACTTCCTTATTGGATAGGTTATCCACACCTCATATCTCATTAAGCTACCTGGAGGGATACTGTCATTTACCCTGGTGTCAATGATGACCTAGAACTTGGGAGGTATGTTAGTCGATCTCATTAAGTAGATAGGCGTGTCCTCCTGTCCATCTACCACAGGAGGGGTAACTGCACTTGAGAGCCCCTCACATGGTATTTCAATATTAATAAACTGATTTAATTCTCCCTGGCAGGCCTGACTTTAACCTCCAACTTAGCGAATGAGATGTCTCATGTACCATTATTACACTATTTCCCAATAGGAATAATATCCACTGATTTACTGTATGATGGCCTAGTAGTTGTGGAGAATTAGTCTTAAGTAGGAGGACAAAACTGAGGATATCTAGGGCAACTTCTGAGTTAATTAGTGATAACTTTATGAAACTGATAGGTAACAAGTAGTAGATTTTAATAGACCAAGTACATTGTGGTCACTCCATACCATACTCCATATAGTGGGTTGATTTAGCAGCTATCTTTATGTGCTTCATCAATTTTGATGAGATGACAAATACAGGGTTAGCCATTGTCAAAAAGGCGTTAACAGTAACCTTAGGAACTTGAACAGTAATTTATTTACCAACCTCCCAAAATTGAGGGGGCAAGGTAAGAAACATAAAATATCTCTAGAAGATGATCAAGTAGTATCTTTGCTTTTTATTATCAATTATTACCAATTTGTCCCCCTAGGTACAGCAGCATTTGACTCAGCAGATGTTGTCTAGGGTTCTTGAGGCTTTACAGGGATGTCAGCATAAATTATCTCATTCTTCAAGCTGATTGGCTTTTGAATCCGCCTCCTCAGCAAGTTTCTTCTGTCAGTTCTTAGTATTATGGCGGGATACATTATAAAAATGCATCAAGGTTTTGGATTTTTCTGGTTATTGACAACTTGATTTAGAGGCTGGCTGTCAGAGTCTGATGCTGAAGTGTTCAGGTTCAAGGTGGACATTAGAATCAAGAGCCTTTTTATTTCACACATGTAGTTAAAGTTGCCCTTGCGCCCATTCATATGTTGTAGGACCTCATGATGAGATCCTAGGGCGTAGATTAAAGCTGTTATAGCATTATTATCATAATTTGGTTTGTGGTAACCAAGGGCTATGCTTGAACGTAGAGCTGACTGGCAAATCCCATGATTTTTATTCCTAATTCCAATAAATACCCATGAACGCCTGTTTCTTATTGACCAAGGTCTGAATATTGAAGACTCTTGAACATTAAAGGTATATACTTGTTCCCAGTTTGGAAATTTTTAGATGAGAAGTCATAATCTCTTGGGATGTTTTATTTAAACGGGAGTCCATATGTTTCACTTTATGATGCTCCATGGCATTCTCCATTAAACTCATATAAGCATACAGAAAAGAGTCGATGCTTTATTGACTTGAAATGAATTTTCTCAGATCTAGGCTTATTTTTGTTACACTAGGCGCGGAGGTTATTGACAGCTGGGACAGGTAGAGTCTCAAGGTACCAGTTGTTTAAATGGTATTCACAAACCTTTCAAACACTCTTGAACTTCACACCAATGGCAGTTTAGAGAGGCGACGGAGGCCTTGAGGGTTAATTATTCCTTCATAGCTTTTAATCTGGCATGGAGGAGTAGAATCTGGTTTACAATTTATTAGGCTGGCCTCAAACCATGGAAATTTTGTTAAGTTGAAAAAAGTATTTAATGTGGGTCGACCTTGGGATAAAAATACCACACCAAGAATTTTTCTAGCCAGTACAGGTTTCAAACTTAAATTTAACAAAATTTGCACTAGGGTGGAAACAGGAATTAGCCTGCCAGGCTAACCACCCTTTCAAGTTGAAAAAAATGACTGACAGTGAATCTTTCTTTTGTTTCAAAACCCAAATTAAAGCCAAATTCAGATTTTTTGAAAAGAAATTTAAAACAACCTCTTGATCAACCCAAACTTACCAATGTTGATGCAATTGACACCTGCTGCCCTGGCTTGGGGTGGTGGTGCACTGCCAACTGGCATCTTTCAGCCACCGCCAAAGCGCGCCCAGGCTGGCTCTGCTAGCCCTCCCAACGCTACTGGGAGTTATGTCCCCCTCAGGACTTGGCCCACCACCTTTCCAGCTCTCAGGCGGTGCTCCCATGGAGCAATTTGCATTTTGGCCTCCAGGTCAAATATGGGAATCTTTTCCCATATGCAAGCGCGGTCATCATTGAGATGGCCATGGCAGTTTTCAAACCTGCCAGCTTTATTGATTTCTGCCCCTTTAAGGGGTATTTTGACCTCAGCTTCCGCTCTGAAGCTGATGCAGTGGCAGCAGCCAAGCTGCCATTAATTTATAAAAAATTCTGTTGCCCACCATTCGCACCCAGCTCCTGGATGAGGCCACTTTAGTGGTCCAGTTCGCCAGGTTGTCCTCTTTCCTTTCCCCCAAACGCCTCCGCCATGAGCTCACAGAGGGTTTGTCATTTATGGCGCAGACCCCATGTTGCAGTTTGTGGTTCCCAATTGGGCGGATTAGTTGGCAGGGCCTCATGCCTTTGCAATAATTTGCCCATTTCATCACGACTCTCACCTCACAATTCCCCCCGCACCATGATCAGATCTGCCCCTGACACCCATTCTGGGCACATGTCAAAAACAGCTGCGTCTTTTGCCCCTTATGCTTTGAGCTTGACCACTTGAAGCGCAAATGCCCCATGTTGCCACTTCTGCTGTGTCCATTACTCAGGGCTCAGGCGCCACCCAGCAGCTGTCTTGCCCCAATTTTTCAAATGGGGTTCAATCCTCCCACCCCAATATTGGGGAATCCTGGTGTTGCTTCCAAAGCAGTGGCCAATCAGAATTTAAGAAAAAAAATCTAAAATCCTTAAAAATTAAACTGGATTATGGAATCCTGAGTTGATGGCTGAACCAATTTCAGCTGAGCTGCCATGGTCAATAGCACGTGGCCAATCAGCTCCAGCCACAGCCCCAATTTCTGTGGCTGGCCCAGTGCTGTCTGAATCCAATCATTTGAGGCTCTCAAATGGATGGAGGAGGACGGATGGCCATTCCACGTGAAACTGGATTTTGCTTTGGAGGAGTTCTTCGTTGACCCTCCCAATCATGTTCCTGACATTTTCAGCCAAAAAACGGGTTTCCCATTTATATAAATATTAATGAAATGGCAGTTGAAGTCGCTGAAGCTCCTGCCAACACCCTACTCCGCCAGAAACTCCATGGGGCAATGGAGCCCCTTTTCAAGTGTATTCTTATCCCCAGTTTTCCTCATGATTTTGAGGAAGATGCGAAGTATGAAATTGAGGAGCTTGCTTTCAGTGTGAGCCACACTTGCATTGATGCAGCAAAAACTTCTCTTTTTGACCCCAATTATCCTGAAACCTGCTGGCGCATCAAGTCATTTACTTGTGTGCCAGCTCTCACCATTTTTGCTGAGCATCAACTTGCTCAATACGTTGAAGTGATGGACACTGCCAGCCCTATTAATGAAGAAAACCCCCAACTATACCTCCTAATGCCCCATGTCACTGATGCTCCCACCCCAATGCTGTCCGCCATGGTCCACCAGCTAAAGCAGGCGCCATACAAATATTTTCCCAATGCCTCCTCGCAATCTTATATGGCTTCCTAGGTTGATAATCTAGGGGCTGTATTAGGAATTTTTTAATTTATGATAAATTATTTGTTTGGCCCATTTGCGAATAAAGATGCGTGGCGGCTCCCCCTTTTGGGTTGGGCACCACTAGTATTAAAAAATGACTGTCAGTGAGTTTAGAAGTTTTCTGAGGCTTCCATCTCCTCTGAAAAGGCGTTAAGCAATACTCTGGAATTAAGTGGGTCCCACTTAGGAGGACCTTAAATCCTTGAGCTACATTTTTCTCTGATTGCATAGGGCTGCAAGTGCAAGTAAATTGTCTGTTTTACCAATCTGTCTAGATCATTAAGATCTGGAAGCAAAAAATCAGGTATTCATTGGGTCTACAAGAAGATTTGAATCCATTAGCCCTATAGGCTTTTCTGGCCCCTCAGACTAAGGGGCGCCATTGGTTAAAGCTAATTTTTTGTAATGGTGTTGTAGCAACTAGAAAAGGGCCATAGATTGGTAAGATGTTAACTCTAGAAGGATTCAAGGAGTAGCATATTGTGACAGAGATGATCCTCAAAGTATGTGGAGATCCCATCTTCCAGTTAGCAAGCTAGCCATGCTAAACTAATCAATATACAATTATCCACAATGACCTCTCAGTTGTTGCAGACAAACAAAGTGCTGAATTATAGAAATTGACAAATTTTTATGCAGGGTTTTCTAGTCCTAGCTGTTGAGGTACTTCATGATGATGTAGTCCTAACACTTGTAGGATATGATGTATGGATGAATGAACAAAACAGAAATACCATTGGTTCCAATGTCTATTTCTCCTGATGGCAGTAGAGCTGAGAAGTATATACCTTGCATTTTAGAAAGTACAGATGTTGCTCAATGGTGACTACAACAGCTTTGCGGAGTATATGCCATTCAGTATTTTCTGAATAGGTTTATTGGTTTCATGCAGAAGTTCATACTAAGTCCGATCAACTGAGGATATGATGAACTTTATAGTGGCCCAAAATTACAAGCTGTCAGGCTGAAAAGGGTTCACTTAGTAATGAGATGTGTTGATCCATTGATTGCTCTTCTTGACCAACTGGTGGATTAATTTTCTTGGTTTTGAATTATTCTCCATTACTTTTGATATACTTTTTACTATAAAGCTCAAAGGGACCTTGCAGTTAGCACCACTTATGTAATATTATCAGTTCTCTAAAGTAAGCAGTGCTCTAGTGGGGTTCAAAGCTTTAATTTTGATGACCAGTCTCAGAATATGAAGATTCTGAGGTGAATAGACTACCATATTGAGTTAAAGGATTTGATATTTGTAGGGAGATTCAGAAAGTATTGACAAGGAACCTTCCTTGGTCCCTACAATCAGGATCCTTTAAGTCATTACAGATCAAATTCCCAAATGAGGCCTTAATTATTCTCCATTTTCGATGACCTCATTACTGCATTAATCAAGAGTTGTCCTTTTTATTCCATAGAGATCTGTGAAGCCAATCCAGAAGGCATCTCTATCAATTCCTGCTTTCATAATGATTCCTATTCATATTCACAAACATGCCTTTGGTAACAGGTTTTATGGAGAGGGCTTGGTAGATGGTTCATTAATAACTGTACAGTAGTATAGCTCTTATTTTGTTTACTATCTTGAATCCCAACAGCAGGTTTTTGGAACATTGACCAATTTGATGATACTTTACTATGACAATTACATCCAATAAACTAGACTGATAATTGTTCCACGTACTTTTGGATGCTAATTTTTGGTTGTAAAGTAGCAATAAATTTTGCTCCAATATAAGTAAATTTTCTTTCAAAATACACTAAACCTCATACTGTCATATAAAGTTAAAGACAATTAATATCTCACAATACTAATATGGTAAACAACTGCTTGTGATGTGACAATGAGCGATCTAAACCATATAGGTAAAGTACAAATCTCCCTTATAAGTGGTTTTTTTAGGCCCATAGCTCCATAAATATTTTATATAGTCCAGAATAAGTATAAATCTTTAATTTTGAAAGACTTTGTAAAGACATTGTTTTTTGAAGCCCCACTGTCAATGATTTCCTAAACCTTAAGTCAGATAATCAAAATATCTGCATAGGTACAAGCAGAATATTGTGAAATATGTTTACTTGTAAAATAACACCAATGTTGGTTTATCAAGTGCTTTTAAAAATTGGTCAAAGACATCAGAAATTTATCCATAAAAGTAAACATTGCAATCGATTTATTTATAGTATCCAATGGTTTTATTGCCGCTCTGAGTTTATATGATTTTCTTGGAGCTTCTTCATATAGGCCATGTAACTTCAATTTTGCGCCTTGTTGCTATTAAAATAGTTATGGAACTGGAACATAGGGAGATACACTGTTTCAAGTTTGTCACTAGGATATTTGTAACTCTTTCATCCCCTGTGAGGTGGTGTAATGCACAGCCTTATAATTGGGAGCAGGTCACTAATAAAAAAAGAAATAGGGCACCTCAAAAGGTTTCAGTACACAGAGGACCCATGGATGGGGTGTACAGAATTGTATAAATAATCAGATAAAAAATGCTAGAACTTGGTTGGTCCCCAGAAAGAAGGCCATGATAAAATTCAAATCATTGTTTGATTCTTGGGTGCCTCAATTTAAGGGGTCCAGAATTTCCCAGGTGGGAACCAGAGTCAATAGTTACTTTATTCAAGAGAAAATATTATTTATTGTTAGAAACTTCCCAAAGGAAGTCTGCAAAGAGGTAGACTAAGGGACTTCTTAAAGATTTAAAAGAACGTAGTTTTTATTAGAACTATGTCAAACAATAAAGAATGTTGATATTGAAACTCTAATTTTAAAGTAACTGATTATCATTTTCCATCATGAGAGGCACTTCAACCAATCTCCAATAAATGCAACCCACCATCCTTTGTGATACTATAGTTTCGGTATGCTCACTCTTGGGTGATTGACTGAAATTGGATTTTGAAAGATTTGGCAATATGATAAACAAAACGGGACTCAAATCCTCATGTATCCAGAAAACATAATGTATTATTGTAATTTAAAAAAATAACTGGTGCATTTTTAAATCTGAGGACGTAACGCTTCCATGAACATCTTACACACCTTCAGAACCAACTTGGGCATATTTTGCCCTTACCCAGTGTTGGTTAAGGGGCTGCTTCAGGTCAGGATGGTTCATTATTTTGATCCCCTTGGCCTCTTCACGCTCAGCCTTGTTAGTACAATCTACTATAAAATTATGTCATTAAACCATGACATCATCTATTTTGCATGATGTTTTCCCTGATGTGTTACTTAGTTCAACTTGCCATTAAAAATATTTAAGTTGACAATGCTCTAATTTTTGCTTTACAAAACTTTGCCAAGAGGCCATCCTTGCCGCAATCATATCATGTGAATGTTACTTTTGTGTAAGAAATCTTTCATCTATTTTCATTATTAAAGCTTGGGTTTGGTGTATTAAAGTTGCTCTACAGATTTGTAAAAATCATTCATCTGTAAAGTCTATGTGGTAGAATTTAGAGCAAAACTCATGACTTTATTTTAGTTTTTATAGGGATGAAGTGCCAATTTAATTGCAATTTGTGCATCAAATCATTCATTGCTCCCACCCCAGTAAAATTTAATATATTAGATAAACTCTTGGTGAAAGCAGCCATGGTATTTTATTGTTGAGATGAATAAATATAAATGCTAATTTTTTAGGTCTGTATGCTCTATGGGATACCAAACTTACTTATAATGGCATATTTTTCCACACCATATGTCAACTAATTGGTTGCTAATCTGAGTAGGACAAGGTTCTGGATTCTTAGAACTAGACAATTTCTTTATAATAATTTCTTTCTAAGAATCACTGCATCCCACTATATACATTTTAGAATGGTTTATGATGCAGCTACTCTATTCTTTGAAATTCATGCAGATTTGGATTTGGTATAAATTTATAAACGTAAGTAAGATGTTGCCTTTATTTTTAAGTTGTCTAGAGAAATTATTTAGCTCTTAAGATTGTCATCCAGTTCCCCTAGCGTGTTGTTTAGGAATGACCATTAGTATAATGGTAATTTTTTGTGTTCTTTAACGGTTGATTTCAATATTGTTATCAGATGAGGAGCTGTCATATTCAGGATCCTTAATTTTTGCCTTGGTAGTAACCTGTATTTTCTTTGAACGGAATAACTTTGATAAAACTTTTACTACCATTTCTTTAAACTTGTCTTCTATATTTTTAACTTTTAGTCATTAATGCACGTTTCTTTTAACTCTTTAAAAAGTTGACAGAATATATCAGCATACTTACTTCATAAGTTCTACTAATGCTTTCATCTGTTCTTTTATTTCAAAAGTTCCTTTCAGTGCACGTTAAAAATGGATACTTTACCCCACCCCTAATTTACTTACAGTCCATTTGTAGACTACTTGATGCTTGATAACTTGGCTCAGATGCCCCCTGCAGTGATCACCATTTGCTCACAAAAATAAAATTCACAAGTTTGGGTGATTTTATTAATGTAATATACTGACTGTTTTATGACAGGAAGCGCTGTCTGAACCAAAATTTATAATTATTTTTTATTGAAAACTTTTAGGGAAACACAGTTTAACAATGCTTTTAAAAATCTTCTCATGTCAACACTTTTTGGTAATATCTGAACCTGTAAATTTAAAAATCACCAACACTTGCCGTTATGCCCTCCACCCAAATGAGTTGTTGTTAGGCTTTATACCTGCTGCCCCACATGAGGTGGTGTTGTGTATTAACTAATGTTTTTCAGCTATACTCAAAGCGTGTCCAGGCTGGTTCTGCTAGTCCTCCCAACCTTTATGGTCACATCATACCGCTAAGGACCTAAATTCATCTTGCACACTCCCAGGCTGTGCCTTGCTGCCTCCTGGTGCTCCCCTGAAGCAACATGTGTTTTCGCCTTTAGGTAAAATATGGGACGCTTTTCCCATAAAATGATGCAGAAATCATTAATTTTTCCAAGGTAGTAATGGCGCCTGCTGGATTTACTGACTACCCATTCAATGTGTGTTTTGACATCACCTTCTTATGCAAAGCCAAATGCCATGATAGCGCTAAAGTACTGCTAATATACATTAATACATCAATAACCAGAGAACATAGTTAGTTGATTATGGAATCGACCTTCATGATCCATTTTATGGGCCTTCCCACTCACCTTTCCCCCCAATATACTTTGCCAAAAGTTCCTGGAAGGTCTTAGAACCTATGGCTCAGATACTCTTTTCCCTTTATGGTCCCAAATGGGTCCAGTCGCCTATCAGAGCCTTGTGCTTTCACGATGATACACCCATAAAACAATAAAACTATTAAAAGTTCCTCCTAATGCTGCAGTACAGATCAGCACCTGATCATCCCTATCTGTGCCCACGTATAAGGTGAGCGGGTGGTATGCCCAACATGCATTGGGCTAGACCACTCAAGTCACAAGTGCCCATCCTATGCCACCACAGGGGCTGCACCAGACCACCTGTTAAGTGACCAATTCACTGATGACCAGTGAATTTCGCTGTGAGAATCAATTATTCCATCTCAACCCACAAAAACATGGATGTGTCCTTGGAACTTAATCCAATCAAGTTTTCTTGCAGCAAGTTGATTCCAACCAATTAACCTGCTCCAAACGCAATCCCCTACTCTAACCAATTAGGATAATGCTTGGAAAACATTCTTAAAAACACCAATTACCACTCCTAATCTCCCACATAATCCCACCTGTCAAGGTCCTGATATGACTGTATCATAATCCCTAAATAGCTACAACGGATTGGCTATAATCCGCTAACCATGATGCTAGTTACAATTACTTGAATGCATTGAGATGAGGAGATATTAGATCTGGAAGGATAACTATTGGTTCACCTCCAAATAAAGAAATATGTGATGTAGACATTTGCGAAATATTGAGTAGATTGCTTCAAACTAAGGTAGTAGAGAACTTTAAGAATACTATACCCTGCCAAAGCTAATGAGAATACAGTGGAAATAAATAGTACAAGCCAAAGGAGTGGTGTGACTAAAGTCACTGATATATAAGTGAGATGGGACTATTGAAGGAAGAAGGTTGTTAATATAAAACTGAGGGCAGAGCAGAAGGCATCTGGTAATATTAATTTGAATAAAGAAGTGTGGTTGGAGCTAATTGATTAGTATCTTTATTGTATATTCAAGTTGTTTAAAGGACTAATGATCATCACCTCATTCGCCCATTGCTCAGTGAGTTTGTATCCTGTGCGACCCTTTTAGCATATCTCAACAATTACGCTGAAGTTATAACAGCTGAGCTCACTAAAGGCGCCCATTAATAAACCACAAAAAAATAAAAGTCTCCAGTTGCTGTTCATATTGCTTCAGGCCTTCTTTGATGGAAAATCTTCTTGAATTTTAAAATTTCAGGTTTTTGGATTCTTTCATGACTGATAACCCCTAAATTTATAGCTGCACAGGTAGGCGATGTACAATTCTTCACTTTGTTTGATAATAATATATTCAATTAATAATAGTATGAAGACTATTATACATAGTTGAATAGATCACTAGGGCTAGGTCCAACACTTGACCAGTATTCCTCCCCTGAAATACTTAAGATCTCCTCAGTAGGATTCGTTCCCTTATACCGCCTAAATTGATCTATGCTCAGATCCTTGTTTATAGCTTCTCTATGGTGAAACAGTCAGCAGCAATCCCCATCTTAGCTCAGCTTAACTTATCTGGATCCTCAATCCTTACTCTTTATCCTAAATAGTCTCCAATTAAAGCACACAGCAATAATCTTTTTAAAGAAATAGAACTAAAAAAGAATTCTGGTAATTACTTTTTCTAACAATTGTTTATTTATTAAGTAAATTCTTCAGGGAATTTATGGTGGGAATTCGGTGCCCAAACCTCAATTGGCACCTCATCAATGAAACGGCAGATATTGCCATTGAATTATCATTGTCATCTCATCAGCAATGGTCTTCCCCATCCTGGCTATTAGGTTCCATCATTGGACATCCTCAAGACCTATAAAGGAAAGAGTCAGAAACGTGTCCCTAACTTTTTCCTCTCAATTCCAGAGAAATAACCATATTTGGCAAGCGACCTGCTTAGTTAATAGGACTTTTTACCCATTAAGGGAGGTCATGAACCAACTGACGATTGCTAGTTGCAGGCAGTATCACTTGCCTTGCAACTTGATCCTTAAATTCCCAATTGGCTGGTGATGAAACCCAATTGATCCAAATTGGTACACTTGATAGTTAATCATTAATCAACTATTAGATATCCCATTTTGTTAGCAACTCAGCCTGATGAGATCTTAATTATTCACCTGGATCAATCCCCAATGGATCTGAACCAGGCAAATTACCTAAAATCCCCCAGACATTGTTAACCCAAAATCAGTGTCAACTGAAATCCAATTTACTTCGCTATAGGGAATTATCCCCTAGCGACCCCTGTTAATCTTGTCATCTAAGAATGTAGCAAAAATCCTGACACATCCCTCTCTTGCCTAGATGTCCAGTGAAAGAAAGGATCAGGATAGGAGAATACCACTCTGGACACTTGGTCAAATACTTCTTTAGTCAAGCGGAGTATGGTCAATTGATACTCAACGCTGCTCAGGATGCCCTTCAGCATGCGGCTCTCTTCCTATTCCTCCTCACTACCGCCTACTTATAGTGTGGTTCTCATGACCTTCTGTTGTGCTGGGCTGTTTGATTTACATGTAATATTAATCCTGGGATCCAGTTTTCCCCCTGTAAAGGCATATAATCCACTATCATATTCCGGATTCTTGGTCTGGCATCCTCAATTTCCTAATTCTCTCCTCATCCTTGACAGGAGATTATGGCCATCAATGTTCGATTTTGTGGAGCAATTATTTATGCAAATTTTTAATCGCCCTTTTTATTTTCTTGTAATAACCTTTTGGCTCATATCATCCTTTATTATCTAGAGCTTATCCCATTAATTTTGAGATGTTTTTTCCCAAATTAAAGCTTAATTAATTTCAGAGTGCATAATGTTGACTATCATAAAAGTCTGACATTCTGCTTCTATCCAGCTCATATGTCAAATTAGAGTCTTGGTACCAACAACTGCTTGATAGCATGTCTGATAAAGACCTTCAGATCTTCCACCTGATGAGTCAATCTGCGCGCCAGAACCTCTTCTATGGTCCTCCCAGGACTCATACTCCCAGTCAAGTACCTGTGGCCGTCCTTCCATGGAATTACCAGAAATGTTATTTAACCCCAATGAAACCAGGTTAGTAATCATCTCTAATGATTCGCAACCAATCATTTTTCTATTTTCTTTTCTTGAGTTAGACTTCAAAGCTCTCCTGGAATCAGCTCCATTTGCAGATGCTCCTATCATCATTGTAAAGCCTCCTGAATAAATGCCCTCTTCTCTCAATTGATACTTTCTCGCAGAGTTGTGCTTGCTTCCAGAGTTCCATTTACAATTTAACAAGTATTACAAGCAAGCTGTTTTATCATCTGAACTAGCCATTGGAAACAGAAAACATTTTTGAACTCCCTTATGAAGAATTGAGGGCCCAAGTAACCGATGGTCTATCCATAGATATGAACCCCCCCAATCTCAAAAAGATTTTTGATTGAGACATTGTAGCCTATGCTCTACGCTTTGCCAACCAAGTTTTTTGAAGTTGGGCCACAAAGCTTTTTTAGCACTAGTGGTGCCCAACCCAAAAGGGGGAGCGGCCACACATCTTTATTTTCAAATGGGCTAAATCAAGGCTTATAAAAATATAAATCAGAAAATGGCACCTTAGCTAACATCCAAGCCATACCAGAAGGTGAAGAAGCTTTGGGGAAACTTTTTTCTTGTGCCCGCTTTAGCTGGCAGACCATGGCAGACAGCATCAGGGTGGGAGCATCAGCGACATGCGGCATAAGGAGATATTTTGTGGGTTTTCTTTGTTTATGAGGTTGGAGGTGTCCATTGCCTTGACGTATTGAGCAATTTGATGCTCAAATAAAATGATGAGAGCATGCACATGAGTAAATGACTTGATGTGCCAGTGGGTTTTAGGATAATTAGTGTCAAAAAGATAGGTTTTTGTTTATTGATGCAGGCGCGGCTTGCACCAAAAGCCAGCTCCTCAATCTCATACGTTGCCTCTTCCTCAAATCTATGAGGTAAATTGGGGATAAGAAACCCTCAACCAGGGGTTCCATTGCCCCATGGAGTTTCTGGCGGAGTAAGATCTGGAAGGAGCTTCAGCGGCTTCAACTGTCATTTTATTTATATTTTATAAATTGGATAACGGCTTTAGGATGCAAACAGTGGGGACACGATTTGGGAAGACTTATGAAAAACTCATCCAATGAAAAATCTAGTTTGACGTTATATGACTTGACATTTTTGTAAATCCAATTAAGACACTTGAAAGGATTTGACTAAGCTAATTCCTTCCCAACCACCAGAGTTGGAAAGCTGGCCACACCTGATTAGCAGTGAACTGTTGACCATGGCAGCTCAGCTAAAACTGTAGCATCTATCAGCTCAGGTTGGGGTAATTCAACTTAACTTTATAATTTCAGAATTTTCATTGGCTTCAGCTTTTGAAGCCATACCAGAATTCGCCAAGGTTTGGGGTGGGAGAATTGAACCATACTCAAAAAATTTGGGTGTGGATGCAGATTAACTGATGCTGGAGGGGGGAGTGGCGGGAAGAGCGGAGGTGGAAACTGCTAGGCACTTGTGCTTTGAATGGTCAAGTTTGAAGCACAAGGGGCAGATGGCTGGGCTACGAAGCTTCCCACCTCTCCCAGCTTTAATTGCTCATTCTGCTTTCGTTTCCAAGAAGCTCATAGGCATTGTCTATAGGATGCCATTTGCTCTATGCATGACTATCTCATTTTTGGCACTTCCTATTGGCTTCTTCCACTGATGGCTTTAATATTGCCATGATTTGGCAACCCCCACCTACTATCCCTTACTTGATGCTGGCCCATATGTCCGATGTTCTTTACAAAGCAAGTTGGCAAGCGCTCAAGACCAATCTTCCATCTCAAGTGCCATATCAGAATTACTTGAGGCTATTTGCCAAATGCCTCTTTTTGTTCTGTTGTTTCCCTCCCCAATATCAGGTATCACATTTAGCAAGCACTAACATTTCCATTTTTTCCCCTAGTCACTTTCTCATGGGGATCTGCTCTACTCAATGAACTTGGTTTTGAGTAGCTCTAGCCCTCGCTAGCATCTAATCTCACATAGATTTTGATGGTTTTTTACTCCTACTGCAATATATCCTCCCCCAAGAGGTGAATAGGCAGAATCATCCCCTAGTCGAGGATAACCAATAAGAATTATAAAAATATATCGTTTTTCTATGCATTTTTATTAATTTTTTTCCTGCTATATTTTTAATATTTAATATTTTTTTATATGGGACTTAAACTTTTCTTGGTTCAGCGGTCCATATTTCCTATTTTATTCCCCCAAACTGGTTCCTAGGTATACTCAGACTACCAGTTTTCTATGATTCAGAGGTCCTATTTCTAAAACTTAACCATCTAGTTTGGTTTAGTGGTCTTTTTTGGACTTTACCAAATCTTCAGGACATAACCAACTTAATAGTACAGCGGTCCTTCAGAAACTCTTTTTCATTATTTTATATTGATCCAATGATTTAATTTCTTGGCATAGACTCAATTTACTAACCTTCCATCCAAGAGGTTCTTGATGGTTTAGGCGTCCATTACTGTCTTGGCAATAATCTCAAATAAACCCAACAACAATGCATCCAGCTTGTTTCTTCTCCCAAAGCCATGTGTATCTTTTTTTAGTACTAGATGGCCAAAGCCATGTGAATCAAAATAGGCAACTCTTTCTCCAATTTGGTATTCAGATAAGGCTGGTCAGTTCTTATCATCCATTTATTCACTTTAATCCTTTTCTTTAAAGTAATATTAAATGCTTGTGATTATGTTTCATTAAAAGTATTTGTCATTTGGTTCAGGTACTTCTTGGCACTCATCCCTGATGTTGGTTCCACCACCATATATAAAATCTGCGGCAACACAGCCTTCCTTCCATATAGCAACTCAAATGGAATTTTTCTCATCACTTTATGATGACTGTTATTGTAGGCAAACGTCACCAAAGTCATGTGCATTCACCACACAGAAGTTCTTCCTGAAAGCAGCTTCCTCAGCATCGCGGCCAGCATTCAATTGATTTATGCTACCAGTCCGTTCATCTCTGGCTGGTATGGTACAGACACAACTCCTCAGATACCCATTAATTTATTTAATTGCAGGATCACATGAGATGTGAAATTTATTCCAATGTCTCTTAGCAGGACCTGTGGGCATCCATTTTAGTATACTACTTGATCTTGTCATGGAAAAGGCAGAAGAAGTTTAGACTAGCCTGCCAGTCGTGATGCATAAGCACCCAAAAAGCAAGCCAGAATGCCAGAGGCATTGCTGACTGGATGAATTGGTATGGAGCCGGGCAGTGTGAAATGATAAAGTGTTGGTGCAGCATGGTGAGTTTGATCCCGATGACAAACCACACTGAACCCACTCCCAACCCAGGGGGTCTTACTGCAGGGGGTGGAATCACTGAGATAGTCTCAATAAGATCCTTGGCATATGGTGCCATCTCAACTGGGTTGACAAGGAGACGGATTCTCTCTTGCAATTGGTGGGCATATGACCACAAGAACCCCATGTATTGCTGCCAGAAGTTAGTAATCATAGGGTTGTAGAGCCAAAAATATCAGACTCGCTGAACCCAATTGACAACAGAAAGGGCCATAGTGACCAAGAGTACTGGTAGAGCCCATCAGGTGCATGGATCAACGGGCCACCAGAGAAATGCCATCAGGGGTGCGGTCAGAAGAAAAATAAAATTTTTTTAGTTTTTTTGGTAAAATTTTATTTGAAGGAAAAGTAAGAAAATTGACCAACAATTTTCTCAGTGCTATGCAACTGATTAAGTAGTGGTCAATTGGGATAGTGACAAGATGGGATGGGTCCCACAAGATCGACCTAACTGGTGAATTGTTTAGGAATGGGTGGGTTTGTTCCTTGAGAACCAACATCGCAAAATTTGGTGGTGGGCCAAGTCTCTGTCAGTTTGACCTCAAATGTCTGAACCAGGGCTTGGCTACGTTTCCAATGGTTGGCATGACAGCATTTGGCCTGATGAGTGACGGAAATCCCCAAAGGCCACCCCACATAGGGGCTGGTCCATTTGGTTAGGAAGAGTTTCAGGACGCCCAACCCGCCTGTGCTCAGTTGCTGAACCATCCATTTGATCAATGGCAGCACATCAGCCGCAATGCCTGAATTGCCAACTTAAGGCTTCAAACCCTCATTGATGATGCCCGATGTTAGTTCTATTGACTTATTGATCAAATTGGAGCTGTTGGGTGTTCCAGCTGATACCTCAGTCTTCATGCCTTTCCAGCCATTTGAGATTTAGCCATTGGCTAGATTGCCACTCGAATTAGATCTGACCATTTTTAATTTGACAATCTCAGTGCAGATTTTGCTAATTCCCTGCAACAGTTCTGCTGAGGTGAGTGTGGGTACTGGGTGTGGGATCTGAAGCAGGAGAGCTGTTACTCATCGCTCATCTACTATGTGAGTGAGATCACCCTGAGTAATGAGGGGTACCGCCATCCTCTTCAGTATCTTTTTATTCAGGAATGGGTGATGGCCCAATCAAGAGCCAAGGGATGTTCTTCAGGACTTACATTACCCTTTATCTTTTTCCAAAGGAGGGGCACCCCCACCGGGAAACTGCACCAGGGCCACATTCTTGTGTGCTTTGGGTAACTTGATAGCCATAATCATCGCGATTTTCTGAGGGGGCGGGGAGCCTCGGGGTGGGATATATGGAAAGCTTTGACCAGGTCCATGCAATTCGCACAATTGTGCGCCTTGACCCAACTATATTCATAGGACGGATACCCTTTCCAGGCCATGAGATATTGGACAGAACGTCGCAACTTCTGAGATGCCAGGATGGCCTCTACCTCAGCTTCTTCCCCATCATCGACAATGATCAGTTCAGTTCCATGGGAATTGCACCCTTGAAGGGCGACAGCTGGGAAACATGGAAAACAGGGTGCTGCTTCCAATACACAGGAAGCTTCAGTCAGAACGCCCTGTTACCCAATACCTCCTCCACTAAGTGGGGGCCTAAGCGCTTACTGGTGAACTTGCGGGAAGGGGTTTGATTTCACAAATGATGGGTATCAAGCATGACATAGGAACCCACCATAAAGTCGTGACCTGGAAGGCGCTTTTATAATCCGCGAATTTCTTGTAGTCATCGATGGCTTTGGTGAGGTGTTCCCACACTAAAGCTTGAGTCAATTGGATATGGGCAGCGTGATCCGCAGCAGCTTAAACCTCAGGCTGCAAACACAGCCCAACCAAAAACAAAGGATTATAACCCAACGTTGCTTCATAAAGGAAATCCTGTGGATGTGTGGGTCCCATTTTTGTAAGCGAATTGGGCGAGGGGCAAGTCACCAGCCCAAGTATCCTGCGCTGCTGCAGCATAGCAACGCAGGTACTGTTCAAGGACTTGATTAACCCACTCTGTCTATCCATCAGACTGAGGGTGATATGCCGTAGATTGACAGGGGGTTATTTTCAGGATTGATAGGAGTTCACTCCAAAACCGCGTGGTAAACTGTGTACCCCAGTCACTAATGATTTCCTGGGGAAGACCGAACATCAAAAGCACATGGCGTACAAAAAGATGGGCAGTTTCTTCCGACATAATCATGGAAGTATAAGGGATAAAAAGGGAAAATTTCGTGAAACAATTCACCACTACCATCACTGCTGTGAACCCATTAGAACAGGGGAGGTCAATGATAAAGTCCACGGACACCAAGGTCCATGGACCTTCCGCCTGCTGTAAGGGGTGCAGGAGGCCATTTTTTCTGGAGTGATCCAACTTTGCCCTAGCACAAGTAACACAATTGGCGATCCAAGCTGGGACCTCTTTGGTCAAACCTACCCAATTAAAGGTTCGCTTGATCTGATCGACGCATTCTTTGTTACTGGGATGTCCGACTATGGGAGGATCATGATATGCGCGGAATACCTCTTATCAGAAGGAGGGGGGAACCCAAACGTGAGAACGGAAGTAAATGAGTTCCTCTTCTAAGGAGTATAGGGAGTGTTTGTGACTCGAGTAACCAACTTCTCAACCAACTCCATGCCCTCAGGGCAGGCCATTTGACTGGCTAAAACCTGAGCCAATAACGGGGCGTCAGGAGCCAATGTAATGGAGGAAACAACGGGGGGAACAATCAACAGAATCTGAGTGGCAGGAATCATGGTAACGAGATCCACTTCCTCAGGTTCCAAGGGACAGTGAGCGGGACTACAGCTTAGGAAATTGGGAAGTACATTGAGCATACCTTTAACAAATTGATATTTAAAATTAAAACTGCACAGGTCCCAATAGGTTCAGGCCTGCTGATGCGCCAATTTTTGGGGTTTGCAGAAATACAAAAGGGCCAGGTGATCCATGCAAACTTTTAATTCATGGCAGGCACCCTGCAACAGATAACA
The DNA here is from genome assembly GCA_022478985.1 of Massospora cicadina. NCBI lineage: Eukaryota > Fungi > Entomophthoromycota > Entomophthoromycetes > Entomophthorales > Entomophthoraceae > Massospora > Massospora cicadina. The sequence continues at coordinate 470,820 of JAKSZP010013131.1, forward strand.
CCAATGAGTTAATGCCCATGCAACAGCTGCCAGTTCCTTGTCATAAATGGCCCAAGACTGCTCCGTGGCTATGAACTTTTGGGAAAAATAAGCAAACGGATGGTCTTGACCATTGTGCTCCTGAAGCAACACTGCACCCACTGCTACTGACAAGGCATCACATGTAACAATATATGGTTTGGTGGGATCAGCATGTTTAAAAATAGGAGGAGACATGAAAACCACTTTGATTGATTCAAACGCCTGCTGTCATTTAGACATCTAACAAATTGGTACGTTTTTCCCAGTAAGGGGGTGGAGTGGTGCGGCCAACTGTGAAAGTGGTGGGGAAAATTTTTTTATAAAGATGATAGTTCTCAAGAAACTCCAAAGTTGTTTATGTATAGTCAGAGTTGGCCATTCCCAGATTGCATCTAACTTGTTGGGAGGGATAGCGATACCTTCTTTTAAGAATCAGGTTTCTGAGAAAAGTAACCTCCTCCTTATAAAACTCGCACTTGGAAGCTTTGAGGAACAACCCTGCTTTATGCAAGGTGACCACCACTTCTTCTAAATAAATAGCGTGTTGTTCAGGAGTTGGGGAGCGAACCAGAATATCATTAATGTATGCAATTGCACAAGAAAACCGGAGGTCCCCCCAGTACATTGTCAATCATTATTGATAATGTAATGGGAGCATTTTTAGCCCAAAGAGCATTATGCAAAATTGAAAAATGCCTCACTTTGTTCAGATCGCGGTTAAATATTCCTGCCCTTCCATTTCCCAAGTTTGGTTGAAAGTGTTCACCAGATCCAGTTTTGAGAACACACGGGATTTGGCAATTGCCTGGCTGATTGTCTGCTCCAGAGGCAATGGGTAGGGATCAGTAACTGTTATTTTGTTCAAATGACTGTAATCCACGCAGGGATGGAGAGAACCATCTGATTTTTTGCAAAAATAATAGGGGAGGCGATGGGGGAAGTCTCTTTGAACAACCAACCTTTTTCAACACATTGTCCAACCAAGTATTGAGTGCAACCTCTTCCTCCGCTGTATGGGGATACAACGGACAGTTAATGTTCACCAACTCCATGGTTGTTCAAAACCCACAATTGTACCTGGTATGCTTAGGTAGGCGATCCACCTTTTCCATGTCAAAGATTCTCTATATCATATTAAGCTTTCAGGAAAATCAGCCGGAATGCCGCAGAAGTAACCAGGGTAGTGATAGAGCTGGTTCCTTGTATCTTCTTGAGGGTGTTGATCAAAGGGAACTCTCACTCTGAATCATCATTGGTGAACAACAACGTATTAGGCTCTAAATGAATCTTCACATGTTGTCAGCACCACCACTCCACATCTAAGATCACCGGAAACTTTAATTTTGAAATAGCCAAAAAATGATTGCAGAAGTTAAGCTGGTGGTTTGAAAAGGGTACTGGTCAGTGAACGACATATGAAGACTAGTAAGCAGATGAGACCACCATTACTGAGGAGCCCATATCCATTTCCAGTTTTAGTTGTTGCGCCAACTCAACACTCATTAAGTTCCCTGCTGCTCTGGTATCCACCAGAGCTTGGAAGGAGACATGATGCAGACCAATACTGATCTTCATAGGTACAAGGAAATAAGCGAAATTCTGTTTATTGGAAGATTCGACTGACTCATTGGCAACTGAAGAAATAATGGGTATATTGGGGGTAGGGTCAGGGTCCTTTGCTGGAGCGAAAATTGGAAGTATGAGGGCGGGGGAAACGATTTCCTCCGTCTGGGCTTGAACAGAATCATTAATATTTAACTCTGTAACTGCCAACTTGGACTCAGGAGTTATGGAAAGGTCGGTACCTAAGTCTACCACTAATTTGGAGATAGGCGCGTCGTCTGCATCTTCGTTGGGTAATCCTATCATAAAATTCCCCTTCTGAAAACGGGAAAAATGGCGGGGGAAGGCATTGATAGTAGTTGTGGTGGCACATAGATTTGATCTACTGATCCTTGGATGGCAGACCAGGCCACGTGATGAGTGGAACCTGAATCCAAGCCCAATCTAAAGACTGCCTGAAGCATATCAATAGATAGACCTAACGCGGGGGCCAGTTCATGAAAGGTAGAAATCAAAGAAACCAAACTAGGGGCTTTGACCATGGCATAGATCAGTCTGAATAAGTGGTCTGATTGGGACACAGGGGGTTTCAGGGCGGCTGACATGACAGCCATCAGTGGGGTGGAGTCTCCTGCTTGTGAGGGAGAACGCAGAAGACCTCTCACCCTACGGCGGGCACCCCCATCCACAGCGTCTAACAACGTGAGCCCTTGTTGGGCATGAGATAATGCAGAAGCATTATTGCGTGCAATCGCTGTATGTATTTGCACTTTGGCAAGTGTGTCGAGAACCTGATTGGCGATCTCCTTGGAGGGGACACTTGATCTTCCCTCTGGGCCAGAGGAAGTAGGAGGAGATTCAATATGCACAGCTTGGGTGGCTTGAAGAAGCTTTCCCAAGGTAGAGCAGATACTTCTCCCAAAGTCAGAAAGTGACCAATTAAACAACAAACAGCAAAATACTGATTGCACATTCATTTGGTAGAGAGTAACCACTGTGGCACCCAGTTTGAAAACCAGTGCGGAAGTGGCTAGAAAAAATGGTTGGTTGATTATGTCATGGAAATGGCAGAAAAAATTTAGACTGGCCTGCCAGTTGGGATGCGTAAGCACCCAAAAAGCAAGCCAGAATGCCAGAGGCATTGCCAACTGGACAGCTTGGTATGGAGCCAGGCAGTGGGAAATGACAAAGGGTTGGTGCAGTAGCATGGTGAGAATGATCCTGATGACAAACCACACTGAACCCACTCCCAGCCCAGGGGGTCTTGCTGCAGGGGGTGGAATCACTGAGATAGTCTTGATAAGATCCTCAGAATATGGTGCCATATCAACTGGGTTGGCAAGGAGACAGATTCTCTCTTGCAATTGGTAGGCATATGACCACAAGATCCCCATGTATTGCTGCCATAAGTTAGTGATCATGGGGTTGTAGAGCCAAAAATATCAGACTCGCTGAACCCAATTGATGACAGATGGATCCATAGTGACCAAGAGTACTGGTAGAGCCCATCCGGTGTATGGACCAATGGGCCACCAGGGAATTGCCATCAGGGGTGCGGTCAGAAGAAAAACAAAATTTGTTTAGGTTTTTTTGGTAAATTTTATTTGAAGGAAAAGTAAGAAAATTGACCAACAATTTTCTCAGTGCTATGCAACTGATTAAATAGTGGTCAATTGGGATAGTGACAAGATGGGATTGGGTCCCACAATTTTGACCTAACCGGTGAATTGTTTGGAATGGGTGGGTTTGTTACTTGAGAACCAACATCGCAAAATTTGGCGGTGGGCTGAGTCTCAGTTGGTTTGACCTCAAATGTCTAAACTGGGGCTCAGCTAAGTTTCTGATGGTTGGCATGACAGCGTTTGGCCCAATGAACAACAAGAATCCCCCAAGGCCACCCCACATAGGGGTGGGTCCATTTTATTTGGGAACAGGTTCAGAACGCCCAACCTGCCCACGCTCAGCTGCTGAACTGTCCATTCGGTCAATGGCAGCACATCAGCCATAATGCCTGAATTGCCAACATAAGGCTTCAAACCCTCATTGATGATGCCCGATGTTAGTTCTATTGACTTATTTATCAAATTGGAGCTGTTGGGCGTTCCAGCTGATACCTCAGTCTTCATGCCTTTCCAACCATTTGAGGTTCAGCTATCAGCCAGATTGCCACTCAAATTAGATCTGACCAATTTTAATTTGACAATCTCAGTGCAGATTTCGCTAATTCCCTGCAACAGTTCTGCTGAGGTGAGTGTGGGTACTGAGGGTGGGATCCAAAGTGGGAGAGCTGTTACCCATCACTCGTCATCTACGTGAGCGAGGTCACCCTTAGTAACAAGGGGTCCCACCATCCTCTTCGGTGTCTTTTTATTTGGGAATGGGAAGATGGCCCAATCAAGAGCCAAGGGACGTTCCCCAGGACTTACAGATCTAGGATAAACTTTGCAGTGCTGGTAGCATCAACTTTTGCCAGGGCCTTCATCTCCACCCATCTCATCAGATGGTTAATTGCAACTATGATGTATTTGATACCCCCAGTACTCATGGTTAGTGGTCCCATCACATCAATGGACACTGTATGCCAAGCAAATCTAGGGTGGACCAGTTGGTATCCAGTTGTTTTCTTGTGCGGCTTGTGCAACTAGAACTGCTCACAACAAGCCAGATAGTCCGATACATCATAGTTGATGAACTTTCAGTATTAATACTGGCATTTATGATCATTCAATTTCCTCAGGCCTCCATACCCAACAACCTTATGAGCAGCTTAAACTATAGTCGTTTGTTTCAACAATGTCAGAAATAGTAATTGCTTCCCATTGATCATCATGAAAAACTTATTCATCCATGGTCTCGCTGTTTTCCATCACTTTTTAAAGTGCACCTTGGATTTCTTGGGTCTTGTTTCTTATTTTTCCGCTAACCATTCTCTGGAATAGTTCATCCACTTGCTAATATACCACCTGGACCATTAGTAACTGCAATAAGCCATCTGCATTCTGACGATAAGCTCCAGCTCAGTGGACTATTTCATAACTGTAAGCCTTTACTTTTAGTGCCCATCAAGCCAGTCGTCCTTCTGGTTCTCTTAATTTTGTGTAGCCAACGCAACAAGGAGTGGTCCGTCACCACTTTGAAGTACATTCCATGGATATACACCCAAAACTGTTTACAGGCGTAAATGACTGTAAGGCATTTACGCTCATTCATGGCATAATCACTCTCACAGCTGAGAGTGTCAGCTCACATATGCCACCGGATGTTCATCCCTAAAGTTCATCTACTTGGTTTCATATGGCACTGATTTCCATTAACAAAGCATCAAAATGTACTATAAATTCTTGATCAAACTTCAGATATTTAAAAATCAGAGAATATAGTAAATACTGGCGTGATTCATCAAAGGATTGTTAAAATTTTTGCCTACTTCAGATGGTTGGTTCTTCTTCTGTGGTAAGGCAGGAGTTTTGGCGTCTACTGTATGGTGACGATAAACCAGATAGTGACAATAGTTAAGATTTCAACTCCTTGGAAATAACACTCTGAAGTTATATAAATCTGTCATTACTTGGACAATGGCTCACTGCCCTGATCTTAATGATCCCAAGTAAATTCTTGACTTGATACAGCGTAAAAGTATAAGATACAGAAAGCTTGTAAATAAATTATGAATTCGTGGTAGTATTTGATGGTACTTTATTAGTATCAACTTGGAGATAATTTATAGGGTTTGATGTTTGCCACATCTTACCCGTGACGCCTCATTTTCAATGGCACTTGGTCATAGAAAAACGTAATAGTTCATTTTGAGGGTCTAAAGTTGTTTTGACTTGTGGGCGTCTCACATGACTTCAAGTTTATGTCAAATTCCAAACATCTCAGGACAGCATTTCTGACGCATCTTCAAATAGCTGAACCAATTCTCTTCTCAAGCAATTGGCAGCATATACCAATGCATTTGTACCACAATTTGTAATTACTTCAGTCAAAAACTTGATTGACATTAAAAACTAATTTCAACATGGACCAACAAAGCTCACATGCCCAAATCATCAAGTCAAACTTTATTAAGTTCAACTTAACCAACAAAGCCCCTGAGCCTATGTCATCATAGTCAAATATTATTAAGTGGAATTGCTAGGCTGCGGATCCCTAACTTTGCATAAGCGTAGGATGTTTTGGTCCATAATCACTGATGTGTGATATAACATATTAATTAGCGTGTTAACATTATTATATCCCTATTGAATATCTGACAATTAGGTCCAGTTAACTACTCAACAATGATCTCTGGGCCTCTTCACTCCAAATGAATTCTTTTTTTAGATCCTTCAGTAAATTGAAGAGGGGCTTGGAAATTTTTACAAAATCCCAAATGAATCTTATATAGTATCTGACAATTACAAGGAACACTTTGATATCATAAACAATCTTCAGTACAGCATTAGCTCTATGGCTTTGATCTTCTGGGCTTGCGGCTGCAGTCCACTAGAGTTGATTATGAATCCAGATATTCTAACTCTTTCTTGAAGAAGTAGCACTTCCTCATAATAATCTTCAGGATGGCCACGGATAGTCGCTTAAACACTTCCTCCAAATGGTGTAAATGGTCATTGAACGTCTTACAGAACACATTTATATTGTCTAAGTACACCAGGATGTATGACACCTTCAAGTCATTTGGTATGGCGTCCATGGCCCTCTGGAAAAACTCAGGTTCATTGCATAGACCCTGGGGCATCCTCGTCAGTTGGTAAAGCCCCTGCATGGTGATAATTGTGCATTTCTCCTGATCTTCTCTTGGCAAATCAATTTTTAGGTATCCTGATATTAGATCCATAGCAGAAAAAATTGTGTCTCACCCAATTGATCTAATGCATTGTCAATTCATGGTTATGGATACAAATTCCTTCTTCATAATATTGTTCAGCTTCTGATAATAAATCACCAACTTATTAGAGCTGTCCTTCTTCTTCACGATAATAATAGGGCTCACCAAGGGACTTGATGACAGAACTAGAAGCCCATGTTTCACTAGTTTACTGATTTCTTCCTCTACTACCACTTCAGCCGCATTTGACCATTGAATCGGTCTCATTCTTATTAACAAATTTTCCCTTGTATTGACCTTGTGGATTACATCTCTTGTGCATCCCAAATCATGGTCATCCTTAGAAAATACTTCCTGATACTTTTCAAATAGCTAAAACATCTCCTCATTCTGTCTGTCCGTCAGATCAGCGAGTTGCTCGCAATTGGCCAGTAAATTAATAAATTTGGTCACCCCTGCAAGTAATCCCATTTTATCAAGGGTCCCAAAATTGTGGAATTTCCTTAATTCAGCCGTCAGGATTAGATGAAAAACCGTGACGATCTAATTTCTTCTCAATCTTAATCAGTTTTTCACTCAAATTCGTCAGGAGAACTCAAATTTCTGCATGACCTGGAATAATTACTCCAGGAGCCACCCAAGGTTCTACTCTGGACTTCTTCCAGGGGCTTCTGACTTCCCCATACAGCAGCTCTAGTATCTTCAACGTCAACCTCGTGTCAACTATTATCTGTGAAACTGGTGGTATGGTTTTCGCATTCTTAATCCTCAGCTGAATTCCTAGATTTATAGAATTCCATGAGCTTTTTTGACGCTTTTGGCTAACTAGTTGGTATCAAAATTGGGACAATGCCGCCATTGTAGATCATATTGATGAAGTTAATTCTCCTATTCAGTGGAGCTTGTCCATCTTTCTAATAAACCAATGGTAATGTCTGACCAAATATGGTCAACATATTATCCTCAAAGTTACATTTAACTCTGTATTTTCATAAAAACTCCATTTCAATCAGAATATCATAGTTTTGGTCAGCCAAAATTATTGCTGGAGCGGATACCACTAAGGATCCAAATCAAAGTAGTAGAGTGCTATATGATCCACATGAGATGGTGGTATTTGGCCTGGTTATCCTGTATTTTTTTCTTATGTTCTATATCAGGAGAGATCTTCATTCTCTTCACCAGCTAGGTTGAAACAGTGTTGTGGGTGCTCAACTGTCAACTATCACCCTCACCCATATTCAATAAACTAGTATATCTATATATGTACAGTTGGTGTATTGTAAAACATATTTACTGAGTATATAGCGGCATTATCAGCTGAATCAAGGGTGTGATTTATTTGTTCTGATAAATCAGGAAATGGTTCCATGATCCCGCTAAGGTGGATTGACAGGTTTGCCTCATCTAATTTGAATTTGGTCAATTCTACTGGATTATCTGCATCTCAAATCTTGTCCACCAGTTGACATGCATACGGCTGAGCAACTTTCTTAATTATATTGTGGTCAATCCCCTTTGCACCAGATCTTATTACCACGTTCACATCTAAATTGACCGCTTGATATAGCTTTTGCGCATCATCATCTACAAAAAAATACTAATGTCAATTTTTTGTCATAATATTGGGAGGAACGAGTTTTTCTGCAGCTCTATACTGTTCCTCGTCTAGGCTGAGGACCCTTTTCCCGACTTCTGTGCAGGTTTAAACTCTTTCACTTGGATCAAGTTATTCTGATCTTTAGGTTTCTTGCAGTGTACAGAGAAATGTCCTTTTCCTCCATACTGGTAGGAATTTTTCTTTCTTATTGATCTTTTTAAACTCTTCAGGCTTTTTTCTTAGCGCAGTTTTATTATTTAACTCCGTAGCGCCCTTGGTCACATTTGTAGGATTTGAATTTTGTACTGTATTTGATTTAGAACTTCTATTTGGAGCATTGAAGGTAGCTCCCAATATTTTCAAATGATCCACCATCTTAGAAGAGTAAATCTGTTATAAACACAGAAAACATCACTTGATGCAAATTGCAATAGGGCTGAAGGGCTGCTTTTAGTGCAATCTATGCATCAAAATCATCCAGCACTTTTGCTCCAACCAAAATCTGCGATTCTTTGGTAGAAATGATCATCGAAACTTGCTAAGGATTCATTCTTTCTGTAATAGAATGCCCACTAAAAACTTGCTTGCGCTTTGAAATGCACGTGGTTACTTCCATATTCCTTCATAATGGCCGCCTTGGCCTCTGAGTATGATCAGCTGTCCCCCTTTAGATGGGTTGACACTAGGTTCTGACAATTAGTAACCAAGCAATTCATCACTGTCAAAGCTTATTTATGATCGCCATATCTGAATAATATCATGTTGAATAATCAGAAAAATGAAGGGACGTTATCCCAGGGAAAGTAGGTAATTTAGGTGTCGCTTTAAATTCCTTCTAAGTTTCTCTAGCCACCACTCTTGGTTCATCTATTTGACTAATTTGAAGAGTAATTTTAGGAGTCATCTACAAATTGGCTGTGAAAGTGGGCGGCATATTTTTTGGGGTAGTCATCTTTCTAACTGGAATCCGTGGAGTTCTTTTTTTGGCATTAGTTGCCACATATGTCTCACACAGTATTTGTGAGTCTTCAACTCCTTGGCTTGCTTAATCAGTTGCTCTATATCTACACTGAATGTCCATAATCCAACGTGATCTGATTCATGCTCTATTTTCAAGGATAAGACTTCTTGAACTAAATATCCTTCATTTTTCTTCAATGAAGTTAGTTTTAAGTAACTCATTTCTGAAACTAGCGACATTTTTGACCCCTTCCTCCATCTTGGTTACTCTCTCCTCCAAGGCAGCAAATTATTAAAGATCTGCATAGAAATGCGTTCTAGTTGATGATTGCTAACTCCATCCAGAGTTTTCTTATTTCATCCCTATATGACATAGTGACCTAGTATCCTATTCAACTACAACCCCTATAGTGAGCAGCAATTGTTAAAATTTCAGGTTTTTGGATTCTTTCATGACTGATAACCCCTAAATTTATAGCTGCACATGTTATGTGTTGTACAATCCTTCACTTTATCTGATGATAATATATATCAAATTTATAATGCATGAAGACTATTATCTGTAGTTGAATAGATCACTAGGGTTAGTTCCAACACTTGACCAGTATTCCTCCCCTGAAATACTTAAGATCTCCTCAATAGGGATTTGTTCCCTTATACCGCCTAAATTGATCTATGCTCAGATCCTTGTTTACGACTTTTCTCTGTTGACACACAGTCAGCCGCAATTACCATCTTAGCTTAGCTTCTTTTATATGTACCCTCAATCCTTACTCTTTATCCTAAATAGTCTCCAATTAAAGCACACAGCAATAATTTTTTTTAGGAAAAATAAACTATTATCGAATTCTGGTAATTACTTTTTTCTAACAATTGTTTATTTATTGAGTAAATTCTTCAGGAAATCTATGGTGGGAATTCGGTGCCCAAACCTCAATTGACACCTCATCAATTAAACGGCAGATATTGCCATTGAATTATCATTGTCATCTCATCAGCAATGGTCTTCCCCATCCTGGCTAGTAGGTTCCATCATTGGACATCCTCAATACTTATAAAGGAAAGAGTCAGAAACGTGTCCCTACTTTTTCCTCTCAATTCCAGCGAAATAACCATATTTGGCAGGCGACCTGCTTAGTTAATAGGACTTGTTACCCATTAAGGCAGGTCACGAACCAACTGATGATTGCTAGTTGCAGGCAGTATCACTTGCCTTGCAACTTGATCCTTAAATTCCCAATTGGTTGATGATGAAACCCAATGTGATACCAATTGGTACACATAATAGTCTTTCATCAAAATACTTACAGACGCCCATTTCATCACCAACTCTGCCAGATGAGATTTTAAGCATTCACCCAGATTAATCCCTATAGGACCTGAGCTAGGCGAATTACCTAAAATCCCCCAGACATTGTTAACCTGAAATCAGTGTCAACTGACTTAAATTTACTTCGCTATAGTGAATTATCCCCTAGTTACTCTTGGTAATCTAGTTGGATGAGAATGTGAGCAAAAATCCCAACAATAACACACTGCACATCAAAAGATGTTTAACTTAAACTTGCTTTATACGTGGTGCAAAAAATCAGGATGAGCTCTCCAGGAACGGAATGTTGTAATGACCCAGATTAACAGTATGCTTAGTCAAATGCGGATTCTTGGCCAAAAAACAAGAAACTTTTTAAATTACCTGGACAACACACTGAATGACTACATTGTGCAGAGTTGAAATTGGATGGTACAACTCAGTTTTTTCATTGGGAAGCAGATGAGAGACAAAGGGCTGCTTAGGGAGAATTGTATTAAGGATAATATGGCACTAACATGAGCTACTACACCCAGGAAGTATTTTTGGAGATGAATATGTATTGAAGAGCCAATTCCCCTGAGTAATGGCTATACTGCCCCCAAAGAGGCCCACACTACCTCCAAATTAGAGGACAAATCATCCACTGCTGGACCAGCTCATCATTGAGAGACGATCATGAGCCTCAACCCATTCCTCAGTATGCCCTTTAAAGGTCACATCCATGAGTGTGAGGAGGAGGTTTGTATTAATAAGATGCCTCCATTTGATCGCAATGGAAATATCCACAGCTTCTTCAAACGTTTTGTGTTGCAGCGGAAGGCGCTCAGGTCAGTGTAAATCTAAACTGTTAATATCCGCCTTGGATGTTTGGAGTGCTGATCAAGTCACTTGCTACCTTTCAAGAAGCTCCGTTACATTTCAAGAAGTGAATTTATTGTTCTCTGACTTTTCATGTGTATCAAAAAGATGTCACAGTGAAAGACTGAATTCTTGACTATTGGGTTTTAATGTAATGAGATCCTCACTGCGTTAGCAGACCGCTTTATGGTGGAAGCCCATGTGCTAAGTCAGACAGAAACTTTATCTGAATCCAATTTGTACACTGCAATGACCTCTGCAGTAAATCCATACTGTGAGCTATACAATGCCATGACCCCAATTTTGAACGATGATGTACCCCAGCTCAAGATTGTTCAATTTTTGCGGCAACCATTCTCTACCTTCCCTCCACCTAATACAGTACAGAAACATATCACCGCCATTGCCTGACCTTTTTAGAGGGAATTCTCCCATCCTGTCCAGATTACGCCTAGTAACCCCTGGCCTTGTTTTAATCACACGCCTCGCCCTTGGCTGAGATACCCCCGCTGTCTGACTTCCACTATGTTTCTGCTTATGAAAATTGACAGCAGCCCAACTACCAATCTGGACCTATTTATGCTGATAGTCAGCAATCTTCATATTGACCTAGCCTTGATTATGCCAATTGTCAACAATTAAATTATCAGCCCAGCCTGACTTAGGAGAACCAATGATGCGGTCCATACTGGGTTGTTTTTTTTTGTTTTTTTTGTGTGCCGTTAGGGCACCCAGTGCTGGCAACTTTGCGGGATGAAATCTGAGGTACTGCCCCCTGCCGCACTGGGGCTGCGCAAATCTAATCACCACCAAAGTGGGCCCTACCGCGGGAGGGGTGGCTTACACCACCCCAAAACTGACATATTCCTCACTGTTTGGTATACCAGGTAGCAAAGGCTACCCATCCAGTTCAGAGATAAGCTCTCATCCCTTACTGCGAGTAATGAGACCAGACTGACCCCCAAGTTGGACTTACTTGAGAAAAAGTAATGCCATAGTTTTCTACAGCTATTTCTAGACGTCGCTTAATTATGGCCAGGGAGCTTGTTGCCTGTATTCCTTCTGAAGGGAAGCAACGCTGGTTCCTGGAAAGCCATAGACCTTACATCACCTCCACCATATCGAAAACCTGAACCTGAACCCCTCCTTGTCTGCAAGCAGACTTGGTGGGGAATAAACATTCAGGAACTCTGGCCATGAAAGATGACCAGAGGATAACTTACACCCTAGTTAGTATGCTTCATACCATAGAACACTACTCCACACATCATCCGCTGCCAGACACTCTGTGAAGATGTGTTTTGCTGTCTCCTCCCCTCCGCACACCCTACAGGCATAAAGAAGGTCATCCTCCTTATGCTTAATCCACTTACGCAGAGTCGCCCCAGTGACCAAGATGTTACTGCGGAGTTGGAAGAGAAAATTCTGGACTGGTATAGACCAGCATCCCTTAGCCATCCTCCCCCACAGGTCCATCAGGCCAGGTCACATTTTGAAAGTGATCCAGGACAATTACGTCGAGCAAATCTCTCTGTCTTGTAACTTCCAGAACCTGGCGGTTGCGAAATCTGATAAGCAGATATTGTTACCTCCCCCACACCTTGAGCCAGTCCTGGAGGACGAATAGTCTTTCCCATCTGGGGTATCACCAGCCTTCTCTTCCCTCACGGGAACACTCGCCAATCCTGCCTTCCACGACCTTCTGAACAAGCTTCACCAGCCTCTAATGCAGCCAGAGAAGGAATTGCTTCCCTCCAGCAAGAAGGCAGTTCAGTTGCTTCCACAACATCACATTCTTTCCTTACCAGCACCTTGAAGGCACTGGCAAAATTATTAGCTGCTTCCGCCCTAAGCACCCTTTGGCCATCGCCATCAAGGAGGTCCCCCATTGAACCGCTCCAATTAAGTGCTTTAAGGCCTTGCGCAGATGAGATTCCATCTCCAGTCCCTAAGCTCCTCCCCAAAGGGGAATCGCTGAGATCCTTTTAATGTCCACTCTCCATCCTCCAATCTACCCTTGCTGCCTCCCAAGCTCTAAGTAATCCTTCCAGTAGCATGGTAGGTTCCCCGCTCTTGGAATGGCCTCTTGATTGATGCCCTAGCTGACACCAAGATCCTTGTTTAAACTGTCCTTGCAAGCCTTGGAGAGGTAGTCCTCCAGTATTGGAGACCAACAAATGTATTTTCCCTCCCAAGTAACCTGTGCGATCCATTTCAGCTGCAGTGCTTTGTTCATACTCCCAAAGTTAATCAGATTGATGCCCCCCTTCTTCGCCTCCTGAAACAGGTTAGAGAAACTAATTTTTAATGCCTGCCCTCACCAAATAAACTGGATTATTGAACTCTGTAAACTCCTGATGGAAGATGCTGGCGGTGGAACAAATCTGGCAATGTACCATAGTCTGAAAAGAATGAAAGTGTTCATGACAATGGCCCTGCCCTGATAAGATAAGTTGAGTCATTTCCTACTTCCAAGACGCTTCTTTAAGGTCGTCTTCAATTTTGAGCCAAATTTTGTATGGCGACGCCCACCCAGGGATGGGACACCTGAAGTACAGAAACTCCTCCCCTGTTTCCATCCAGGGGATTGAGCTCTTTTGTGCCAACCCAACATCACCATTCTGCCAATGGGCCAAGCCCTGGATTTTGACATATTGACCTTTGCATTGCTTGCGTTCTGGTACACCTTCAGAATGTTCATCGCCACCTTCTCTTCCTCCTCCGACAAAAAATAAATCCACATATAATCTTCAAACATTATATGAGAGTAATCCTTGCTGTTGATGGTAATTTTCCTCCAGTCCGACATTCTAAGAGCCACTGAAAGGGTCTCTATTGCAAAGACAAACAACAAGGGAGATAGAGGTTCTCCCTGACGCAAGCCCCTACACACCTTAAATGGGTGGGAGAGGGCCCCATTGAAAATGATGACTGATGCCTTCTCATAAATCGCTTTAAGCAGTCTCAACAAATGCCCCTTGATTCCAACTCTATTTAACACTTCTCAAAGAAACTCATGATTCACCTGATCATACGCTTACTCTGGATCAAGAAATAGTAGTCACCCCCTCTAATAATACTGTTTACTTGCCCACTCTTCTATCAGGTGAAGCAGCAGCAAGTTGTCAGTAATTGAGCGTCCTGGGATAGACCCATTCTTCTCTTACCCAATAACGTCCTCCACAACCTCTTGTGTCAATTGGTTAGGATAATCATCAAGATCTTATAGTCAACGTTAAACAGAGTCAAAGGCCGATAGTTCCTTATGAGGGAGGGATCGCCCTTCTTATATAACACTACCACCCCCTTTAAAATGCCAGCTCGATTATACCAGAGGTAGGAGTTGATTGTAAAGCTCAGTAAGCATCTCAGACATTTTTGCCATAATTAACTTGAAGAGCTCTAAGATCAACCCATCCTCCCTAGGAGCCTTGCCATTATTTCCTTTGTGGATGGCATCTGGCACCTCTGACTAGCAGATCTTGCTGCATAAGTGCAGCTGAGTCTCCTTTGGAAAGACCCCCAATCCGCTTGTGAGTACTTTGGATGCCTCCCGGTCATTATCAGAGGGATCATAAAGGTCCTCATATTAGGAATTGGCTACCTCAGACATGCGATCTGCATCCTTCATCTCAACTCCCTCATCACAAAGTGACAAGATCCTTGCTGAGGGTCTGAATGCCCATACTGCCTTGTGGAGTAGAGCCACATTGCTTTTAAAATCCTCATCCCACTTAGATTTCCTTTGTTTGAGGTGATCCACCTTGAAGGCTCCCATCAATTTTACATAAAATTCAGCCTAGGCCATGTAGGCAGATGTCCCCATGACCGCAGCTTGCTTGCAGGTACCCTTGAAGCTCCTCTCCAAGGTTTCATACCTCAAACACATGTCCCCTAGCTGCCTCCCAAAGATTTCACAAGCCATCTTGAGATCAGCCTTCATCTGCAACCATTTTACTGGCGCATCTGGCTTCCCCACAATCTGGCTTCTCCAGCACCTCACTTTCTTCCTCATGATTTTCTGAAGTAGACTCCACTTCAGGAGTTCAGGGTTTAATCTTCAGATCCCTTTTACTTCAGAAGCAACTTGAGGGTCACTGATCTGCAGTTTAAGGGGCCTGAGTCCAAAGCACCTGGATCATGATTCCAAAGGATCAACTTGCAG
Organism: Massospora cicadina; assembly: GCA_022478985.1. Classification (NCBI taxonomy): domain Eukaryota; kingdom Fungi; phylum Entomophthoromycota; class Entomophthoromycetes; order Entomophthorales; family Entomophthoraceae; genus Massospora; species Massospora cicadina. The sequence goes on from JAKSZP010013131.1 coordinate 486,130, forward strand.
CGACTCAGGAGAGACTGGTGCACCAACACAAGGTCAATGTGGGATAAATGATCCCCTTGAATGTGGATCCACCCAGTCTCCTTCTCCTCACCACGGCCCGCTCTCCCCAGATACAGTAGCCCTGGATCAATCAGTAAACCAGCCAACTCGTTGGCATTAGGATCAGAACTTCAGTTGCCTGAAGCCCCAACCCTGTCATCCCTAAAGCAGACACATTCATGTCTCCCCCCAGCACTAACGACCACCAATGCCTTCCTCCTGGATCCTCAGGCCGACCTTCTGGAAGAAGGCCTTCCATTCAGATCCAGAATTGGGTGTGTAAATGCCAATAAACCAAATCTATTCCTCTCCAAACAGTGTCATTAATGCCATTGCTCTTCCAGAAACAAATACCCTCTTATCCAACACCTTATCTTGTCCGCCCACCAGACCAAGACACCCCCATTTGGCTTTTCCTTCTCTTTTTTTCCCTCACCTAAGGGCGAGTCCAAGATTGGTTGATCCAGCAGGTGAGAGTAAAATGATTGCTTCAGAGGAAACTGGTAAGCCCAGTCCTCTTCCACCCCAAGTTTAGACTTAGTCTCAGTGAGAAAGCCAATATCTATCCCAAGTTGTTGCAATCAGAGTTTCACCTGCTGTCGCTGCTTGAGTCCATTCAGACCCCGCGCATTAGCAAATTTGACCTTGATTGCCATAGGCTCAAAACCAAAAAGGCTTCGATGTTAGGATCTGGGGGTCCTCATCTTTTTCCACCTCAGCTGGTTTAGTGGGACCACATTTCTTCCTCACATTTCATGTGCTAGACTGGGCTGGGGGTGGAGGCTGCTCAGTCACAACAGCCTCTGGAATCTTCACATTGCTAGGGTCCTCGATAGACCCCTCCACTTTGATTGGAGGCATTGGGTTAGAAGGCATTAGCCCACTATTGCTAGCAGGCAACACCTCCCTCACCTCCGCCTCTTCCCCTACGGGCCTCACACGCTCCATCCCACCCACATCCCTAATGGTCACTCACCTCTTATGCAATTGAGTGATGGGGAGAATCCCATTCATTTGGGTGGCAAATGTTTCCAAAATGTCCTTTGCAGACTGGGACAAAGCGCCATTAAGCTCGATTTGGAGTCTAGATGCTTCCCATGTCCTCCTGGAACGCTTTGATTCCTTGTTGACCTTTCTGGAGACTTTCAGCACCTCAGTCACCGCCTCTGAAGTGATCCCAGCCTCTGCCTCCTCCATTGCTTTGGCTGACATCTCAGTCAGCTTCTTCAACGCCTTCTGGAGAGCCAACTTCTTTTCTCAGAGGGCACCATTGCTGGCACCCCCATGCTAGGCCCGCTAGATTTGGCCACTTCTGCAAGAGGTTTAACCTGAGGACACTTGGCTCTGACGTGCCCATTTGCACCATCCAAGAAGCGCCTGTCCAGCGGTACCACAGGGACACTCCAGGTCCCACGTGACTGAATGAGGCAACTCCCCATTTTATTTTGAGAGTTCACCCTTTAAAACCCAGTCCCCAGACCCTACGGTGAACTTTTTCAATCTACTGTCCTTCTGCTTTAAGTTCTTTAACAGCTTGTTCTCATTAAAAGAGATCACTCTGCCAAATCCTTTTAGCTGAGACATCATGGCCCCTCTAGTGATCACATGTGGTATGTCCTTAAAATGAACCTTCCGATCTCTGTGCAAATGTCAAAACATATGGCCTCCTTGTTCTTTGTGCTCAAACTGGAATCCAAAACCTGTTTCTTTTTGCGCTTAGACTGGATGGTCATAAGTTTCATCCCGGTAGCAGAAAGTGTAATATGGAGTGGGGCAAACCCACACACCACAATCACCCTGACCATAAGCATCTCCTTAGACCAGCCAGTCTACACTTCCATGGCGTGAACCCCCTTGAGGCTCTCCACCATGCTCGCCATCAGATCCTTGGAGGGCCAGAGTTCCCCGCTTTGAAAAGCTTAGTTCCGACCCCAAATCCATTAGCAGCCACTGCTATAAACTGAGAATGAAGCCCCCTGTACAGCAGAGGCCACCCCTCGCTGTTGATTTGTTAACGGAGTTGGTCTCTCCAGCTAGTTTTTGTGATGAAATTTTCTCTCTAGGCTCATTTTGTGTGAGAACCATCGCAGCCCTTTCAGATCAGTCCATCATTTTGGTACGTGAGTGCTCTCACATTTGACTGCACCAGTGTAAGCCCATGTAAGCTACTGGCCGCTATCCAGGTTTCAAACCAACATAGAAAACTGCAGTGTTTATTGTAGACAGGTGAGCCAAAGCCCAGCCAATCAGGACTACCCTTCTTGTCGCTAAGACCTGCTTTTGCAGCGCCCCACCTCATATGGAAGTAGTTTGACAGACAATACGCCCAACTCTTGCCTCCCCCTTCCTGCCCATATTCCCCCCAAAGGAGAGTGGAAGCAACTGTAAGAACAGGTTGGTTACAGTCATTAGCTTCCATCCCTACCCCATCCAGGCCACTACAGGACCCTTATAGGGCGCCTCTCTGGGTTCTGGTGCTGGCTACTCACCCATGATTCCACAAGCTTTCCTTGGTCACGCCATGTGAAGTCCCCATCTTACCCTACCTAGCTCTCAGTTTAGTTGTTTTGAATGTGATCACATTGGCCGCCTTGCAAAAAGTTGCCCTAACCATAGAGTTCACTATGTGCAACAGGATTAATACTATCAGGAAAAATATGGAGAGGAGTAGAAACGGGACTCTCTACTTCTACTAACCCAACCCCTAAACATCTCACCTAAATCAATTGTAGTATATCCAGCGGAACTCACTCAATGTAATGACAGGTTTTTATATCAACAACTAGTCGGAGGAGTGAACGTACTGAGATGGGCGCAAGCCAAGAGCACAACATATGAAGGACCTCTGGAGCAACTGAAGCCATATGCCTGTTAAATGTCCAACCAAGCTTCTTCAGACAAGCTGGATCCAGCTGCAGATGCACCTTCCCTGAAAGGTGTAAACGTCGCCCTTCTGGTAGACACTATCACCAAAGAATACCCAAAGTTGGTGAGGGGATTATGAGATTCCTTGGGTAAAGAGATCCATTAAATGTCCACATATTTTTTTTAGTACTAGATGGTCCCAACTAAATGTCCACATATTAAACAGTCAATATCCTTCTTATTCTGCGTTTACATACTGTGGCATTTTTATTTATTTGAGGTAGGCTGGCCAGGGGACAGACATTACCAAAACTAAAAATTAAAACTAAAAACTAACGTACCTAATTGGTTCATACAAAACTCCCAAATGAGCGTATTGAATGAAACACTTTGAACGAAACCGCCAACCAGGTGGGCAGCGAAAGCAGTTTATCCCTCAATGATGGAAGGGGAGGGGGGATCGGGGGGCTTATCTTTGGAAGCAGCTTCCTCCTCCCAGAGTAGGGTACTTCTCAAGGCGGACAGTAAGGGCGTTGGGGCATCAGCGGCATGTGGTTCAATATTGCTAATTATTGGTATTTCATGTAAATTGCCAGCTAGGAAAATGGCAATGATATTTGGTTAAAGCTTTTTCAGCTTTAATGCAGGCGTCTGGGAGTTTAATGAATGTGGCGATATTGGTTTGGGTAATCTCAGCTTAGGATTCCATGCTACCATTACCATGTTCTGGATAGCTTCATTGACATTTTTTGTGTAGCTGATTCATTGTAGTTTTACTTTTTGGGGTGAGGGTTGAGGGGATCACAGGAGGGGGAATACCTCCTGTGAACATCGCCAATGATTTGGCGACAGCTTTGCAGAGGGGATGACAATCTGGTGTTGCAGCTGCTTTGACTGCAAGATGGTGGTCACTGCAAAATGTTCCTCATTTGGCTGTGGAGTATATAGATTAGGGGGTATTTGGCATCCCATTCTACTTTAACAAACAGCTCAATTTGCAAAATGGTTCTTCAATAAGATTACCCAATTTGTCAAATTCAGCCAATAGCTCCCATGGGTTCTAGTTGAATTAAATTAGGGAACTGGCGTATGGTTGAGATTTGGTTGATTCGTTGGAGGAAGAATGGTATCAAATTTGGGTCCAAGCTTATGCTTGATTAGAGGAATTATGTGTGGCACTGGGGCGATGGGGAGGCTGATTGGTGGCTGCAGGTGCAGCTGCAGCCTTAGATTTTGGGTGAGGGGGAGGTAGGATCATACTCTATGCTGGAACGTGTGTGGGGTGGGTGGCAGATTAGAGGTTGGCGGACGAGTAATCTGACAGTCAGAAGTGGCTAAGGAGGGGCACTTGCATTTTGAGTGGTCCAACTCGAAACAGGACAGACAAATCTTCTTCCCGCCCTTGATGCAAGCCCAAAACGGATGGTCAGGGGATGAAGGAATAACAGCGCAAGGGGGAAACAACACAGCAATTTTACTAAATTCAGGGATGATCATGGCATATGCATGAGGCCCAGCGAGGCGTGTGGCCCAATTTGGGACCACAAATTGTAAGTTGGGGTTGGAGCCATATTCTAAACCGTCCATCAGCTCCTAGTGGAGCACTGCAGGGGGAGGTGGGTGGGCAAACCAGAAAACTGGACCACCAAAGTGGTGCCTGCTGGGAGCCAGGTCTGAGTTGTTGGAAGAGGGGTACCCTGGAATACCAGGGGCACAGTTGCTGCAGTGGCGGCGTCAGCTTCACAGGTAAAGCCAAGGTCAAAATGCTCCTTATAGGGGCAGAAATCTATAAACCTGGCGGGTGACATCACTTCCTGTGCTTTGTAATAATGGCTTGGTTGTTTTATGGGAATAGTTTCCCGTAGTCAGCCCTTAGGCCATAGCGCACATTGGTCCAGGGAGCACCAGTAGGCAATGAGGTAATGCTTGGGTATGAGTGAGGTGGGCGTCGAGATCTTTGGTAGGACTGAATCATCCCATGGGTTTGTGACTGGGTGAGTCAGTCTGAGCGCATTTTCCTGCTGAATGGAAAATGGTGGGGGAGTTTCGCTGCTGCCCCACACTGAAGCAGCTGGCAGAGAATCCGAGGACATCAGAGATAAGCTACAACAGGCGATCAAAAATTACTTTCTTGTTAATTCGTCTAATTTGCTTTGAAAGTTATGCCAAGCGGAAAGAGAAGTCATACTGTGACATTTTTATACCAAAAGATATAGTTTGCGCTATAATATATACAGGCGCCCAGTAAACATAGTTTCCACCAAATTGGTAGTGAAGTTGATGTTAAACCTGATGTAGAACATTGAATGGTGTATGGGACCGCTGAAGCAGAAAGCATTGTCTCAGAGGGAGCATACAGCGCACTACCTTTGTGTTTTGAGTCAATTGTTGTGGCAACCCCCGCATAGTGTTACCAAACAATAATTATGACCTGCTAATTGGAACTACTCTCATGTAACACTTCGCAGTTATTGTTGATATGACTGCAGAGACTTTCACATTTCTGAGGCAGTCGATTCCAATTTACTTTGATTCCAGCGGAGTGCCAAAGGACCTGGTGCACATGGGACATACCTACATTACATATAGTGATAGGGTGATTCCAGTTTGCTACCATTGACTAAAGAGCAAGACCCAGGCCCTTCCCAAACAAATATATGAATATCAAGGGCTGCCGCTCAAATCTGCTGAATCTATATCCTTCCCCTCTGGACACCAAGTTATAGCGAACACTGAGTTAGAGGTTGAAGTGCTAGCTGGGCTCTAAGGGGAGGAGGTTTTTGGGCCTTATCAGCAATCAAGTCTTGAGCCTCATGTGGCTCCAGGCATTATATTACGACGTCATGGGGAGATCAAGTTGCTACTAGTAAATCTACAAAACAAATCAATTCAAATCTGCCAGCATCAAATAGTGGCATATTTAAGCTTGATCCCTGTTGAGGAGGTCCTTCAGGTTCACAAGTTCAAGTCGCTAAATGAATTTGGTCTACCCTTCAAACCTCAGCTCAGCTTATTGGCAGTGTTACCATATAAAGGTTAATTGGTGCTATTAGAAGACCAAAAGGATCAGGTGTTAGCTTTTTTTCAAAATATAAAGAGATATTTGCCATCAATGATAAAGTATTTTATAAGGGTGCGTGCAGGGAGTGGTACATCAACTGGACTTGGGTGATCATCATGCATCAGTTCTTGGTTAATCCACAAGTTTTCGAGCAGCCAATGAAGTAGTAACAGAAGAGATTAAAAAGCTACTGGAGCAAGGGATGCTCTAACTGTCAAAGAGTCTGTGGGATTTTCCTGTTCTTATTGTAAAAAATAAGGACGGCACCAACTGGGTATTAATAAACTACTGTAGCTCAACAGCATCACCAAAAAAGACTCATATCCCTTGACGTGGATTGATGATGCTCTGGATTAGTTAGGGTGATCTTGTTATTTATCAGCAATAGATTTGATATTGGGCTACTGGCAAATTGAATTGCCCACGGCAGAACAGGAGAAATGTGTCATAATCGCATCCAAAGAGCTTTTTCAGGCAACGCGTATGCCTCAAGGGCTGTATACGCCCCAGATATATTAATTTCTGATGGACACTATCCTTGGAGATCTTAAGATTTCATGCATTCTTGTGTACCTCAATGACATCAATTTATTCTCCCGCATGTTTTCTGAGCACCTTAACCATTTGGAGGAGATATATCGCTGGCTGGCTGAGGCCAACATCAATAACAATCCCAGAAATGTCAATTTTTTCCTATTAGCTGGAGTGCCTCAGTTTTATAAAAACGACATGGATGTAACCTAACCAGCCAAAGTGGAGGCTATTTAAAAGATGAATACGCCAAGCAGAATCATTACATGCAGGTATAGTTTAGGATGATCAGCTACTACTGAAGCTTTATACACAACTTTAGCTGTATTGATGGTCCATTGTTTGAGTTATTAAAGAAGGATGTCGCGTTTAAATTAACTGAACGTCAACATTGATTTTTTTAATGCACTTTGGATGGCGTTAATCATTGCGCCAGTGCACGTTACCTAAATTTTAATAAAGAGTTTATTGTCTAGATGGATGCATCCCTTTCCGCATTGGTATGGTCCTTTTCTTAAAAGATAATGAGGGGGAGGAGCACCCCATTGCGTACTGACTTCAAAGCCTGAACTGCCATGAGTGTAATTACACCGTGACCCAAGTGGGGGTGCTTAGCGGTGATCTATGCATATAAGCAAGATAGGTGTATTTGCATGGAGTGAAGTTTAAAGTTGTAACGGATCATGCATTGTTACACTGGTTGCAGAACCTCAAGGAGCTTAAGAGCGCCTAGCCCAATGGGCCCTCAAACTGAAGGCTTATGACTTGAGATTTTCCAACGACCTGGAACAATACACCAGAACGCTGATTGCTTGTCAAGGCTACCAACGATTGCAGTTATGACAAATCTGAGCAACATAATATATGATAAGATGCTCAGCAGAAATTATGATGATGAGCCGTCTCAAGTCATATAGGCATTAAATGTAATGTGAGCCAATAGCTTCCAGCGTAACGGGGAGCTTTACAAACAGATTGGAGACTTGAAAGTGAACTTCCCGCGACCCTCAGCACACCCTATCATTATCATGAGCGCACAAAAGCAGTTGGACATGGTGTCACGCGCAAAACGTTGGAACTATAGCGCCCTCAGTATTATTGGGAAAGCATGAACTTTGTCATTCTTGAAACCATTTCCTGCTGCCACCAGTGCCAAGTGGAAAGCAGTTCTTCCAGAAGACTTCTTACCAGCTAGTGAAACTACATTTTGCTTGGCACACAGTTTCCATAGATGTTGTTGGCCCCCTGCCAATGGGAGCTAACCAGTCCAAAGCATTCTGGTAGCAATTGACCACTTGACCAAGTGGGTTGAAGCATGGGAAGTGTGGGATTTGGGGGTGGTCACAATGGCTAAGTTTGTAATGAATGTTCTATCCAACGACATGTCTGACCATAAGTCATTATTACCAATAATGGTATCAACTTCACCTTGCATATCCTTCCAAAATTGAACGAGCTGTTAGGCATCCATGGAGTTCCGATGACCCCATACCATTCTGAGTCTAACGGGATGGTTGAGCGAGTTAATGGGACATTTGTGAACATATTCTGTGAACTGGTAACGGATTGACCTTCTGATTGGAGTTCTCTCCTTTCCACCGCTGTATTTATACAACATAAGCTACCATTCTGACACGGGGAAGAGTCCCTTTTGATTACTATATGGACGACACCCTGCTCTTCTGGAACTGCTTTATGCTTGCATAGAAGATACCTGTGGGATGGCACCCCAATGCCATATTACTAATCTAGTGGACACATTAATCAAGTTGCAAACCAAAGAGTCTCATTCATATTATCTAGGAAAAAAGAATCAGGCTGCCAATCAAGTGTGGCATAGAGGTTAGCTCAGTTCAAAGATGGGGATATGGTTCTATTCCATAACCAACATGGGTTTGGTCAGAAGTACAAATTGGCCAGCATTTGGATTGGTCCATTTGAAATAATTGAGAAAACAGGTGTTAATGCCTATACTATCAAGGGCCCCACAAGTGGTCAGATTATTAACTGAGTACACGTGAAGTTCCTCCAGGTGCATAAACAATAGGAGACTTATTGTCCAGTCAAGGGGAAGTTAATGTCAAGATCCTGATATGACTGGACAATAAGCTCTAAACAGCCGTAAAGATTGGCTAAAATCCGCCAACAATGATGACTAGTTACAATTACTTGAGTGCATTGAGATGAGGGGATATTAGGTCTTGAATAATAAATATTGGCTCACCTCCAAATAAGGCAATAAGTGGATTTTAACAATTAACAAATATTGAGTTGATCGCCGCAAATTAAGGTGATAGAGAATTCAATAATACCATACCTTGATTGACTAATGAGAAAATTGTAGAGCCAAATAGTCTAAGCCAAATGTTTGGTATTGACCAAAGTTTCTGATCAAAGCGATATGGGACTATTGAAGGAGGGAGGTTGTTAATAGGAAATCGGAGAGAAGAGCAGAAGGCATCAGCAAATACTAATTTAAATAAAGAAGTGTGGTCAGAGATAATTGCTTCCTAATTTTATTATATCTTTAAGTTGTTTCAAAAAATGCCTCTCTTTCTGCTCAAGCCCAATTTTGAGCGAATTTTGTAAAATTACAAACCGAAAAGCAATCAAATTAGCCGCTCCCCTGACCCACTGGTGTCCACGGCCCCACCGCCTGCAGCACCAGTGTGGGGCTGCGGCGAAACACTACCCAGCGTTTTCCGTTTAGGGTAAACACGCTTGGACTTGTTCGTCCAATAATAACCAATCCTTGGGCCATTTTGTTCCAGTCAAAGAATCTCACCATTCACCTCGCACAATCCCAGGCGATTCCCCATTGCACTCTCATCCTTCCCTGCTTTCACAAAAATTTCAGCCTTTATGTCAAATATGGGAAGTTGTTCTCATATGCAGATAAACTCATAATATAATTAGCACTGGTGGTGATGCAACCCGCCAGCTTCATCAATTTTTTGCCCTATAAGGGATACTTTGCCTCAGTTTTGCAAGCGAATCTGCTACTACCACTGCAGCAACTGTGCCCCTTCTTTTGAGGGCACATCCATTTCCACAACGTGCACCTAGCTCCTCAATGGCTCCACGATGGTGGTTCAGTTTGCTGGGTTTCCCGCTCACCTTCCCCCTGCAGTGCTCCATCAGGAGCTGATGTCAGGTTTGGCAGCCTATGTCGCTGACTCTATCCTTCAATTTGTGGTCCTCAACGTAGCCACACGCCTCTCTGATCCCTAGGCTTTTGCCATGTTCAGCCCTAAATTTACAAGTATTGGCGACTAGATTCTCCCTGCTCCTTCGTTTCTTATGCCCCTGACCAACCATTATGGGCCCGTGTCAACGGCAGGTGAACCATCTGTATGTCCTGCTTTGAGTTGGACCACTTGAAGTGGAGTTGCCCCTACCTTGCTGCCTCTGTCGCCTCTACAGTCTTAGCTACAAGCTCCTTGTCTACCAGCTACTCCACAGCCTTCTCAGAATGGGGCAATATTACCTCCACCTCTTAAAGAGCCTGCTGCCACTGCTGCGTCTACAGCATCCTATCAGAACCATCCTAAGTCTGGAGCCACCAATGCTCACCAATCAGGATTTGGCTTGGACAACTATTTGCTCCTGAGACTAATCCCAATAGCCAGCCTCAGCCATACCTATTTGAGGAAAACATGATTTTTTATGATATGAACTTATGGTCCTCATTAAATAAAACTGATAAAATATGTAATGTGATTGAAGACTCCAAAGTTGACATTAGAGTTTTATCCCTACATGATCCCCCATTGAGATCTGTTGGAATTTCATTTCTAGTTGAGGTCATCCTTGGATAAAAAAATAAGCTTAGCATTAACCTCAGTATTGAGTCAGAGACTAGATCTGGATCACTCAGTATTTGTGCATTACAAGATAAGAGTTTGTCTAAAGAGAATAGTCATTTTTGGATGCCAATCTTATAACTCGTGGATTGTAAACATTTATATAGTTTTTATTACATGATGAATTTACCAATTGCATAACCTTTATTAAGAATTGAATCATTGTTGAATTGATGAAACTAGAAAAGCTTTAAATTGACAAGTAGATTGATTGTTAATCTGAGACCACAATAGGAGTTGAGCAGGAGTGAAGCAAATCTATCTAAGGTTAAATTGATCCATATCAAGAGGCTGCCTCACATATGATATATAAACTATATCTAATGAAATGTAATCAATTCCCATAAGCTGACAAATTCCATATGATATAGCCTTTTGTAAACCAATCTCCACTGATGCAGTTTCAAGTATTTCATAACCCAACACACCCCTATTCCCCATTATATTCCTCGTGATAATTATACACCAGTATGATCACAATATTCATATTTTGCCACCCTAATTAATGGCTGGCTTTTTATTCTAATAAAATACTTTCCTTTACCTACCTTTATTAAGTTTTTAGTTAATAGCGGTTAGTTTAGCTCGTAGAGGTGGGACTCAAGATCCTCAGAGGATAGGTGCTGGGTTTAAACACCTGGAGTGGTCGGCGCAACCAAAACCCAGACTTGAACTAGATGGAAACCCCGCGGTAACTTAGGCAACCAGCAACAACAACGAGGAACTGATAAAGATTGAAATGAAGAACCACCAACTGAGTCAATAGAGGCCACTGAACTGCAATCATTGGAAAAGTCCCAAAGAGGACCTCTGAGCCATAATGAGTGGTCAAGCCTTAGAAGGAGAAGTTTTTGATCTGTTGGGCTGGTAGGTTGCCCTGAGAATATTTAGGGAAAGATCGCCAATGATTGTAAAAGAGCAAGGGCCAGCAGTCCTCATACTGTTTGGCCTGTCACACTAATGGAGGCACCTATTATTGAGAATGAATAATTTCTCAACAAGATCTTACGGCGCTTTTATGCCCCACACCTGAATGAAGATTTGTTATCCACCATACACCAATTCGCTGTGGCAGCTGCTGCCCAATCTAATAAAATTTTTCTCCACAATATTCTAGCCTAAACAGCGATCAAAATGTCCAAAGGCCTCCCCCCTCCCATTCTTGCCCAAACCTGCCCCACAAAGCAAAAATACCATTCTCCAGCTAAATAAACATGCTGCAGATGCCGTTCAAAAAGTGGTTGTGGCTTTAAAACCCAAAACAAAGATTACCCTAGCTAACACTGCTTTAGTTTCTTAAATTCCTACCATCTGCATTCAAGCAGAAAATTGCTTGTCCACTTACCTGAGTGTAATTTATGATAATGATAATTTCTATAAACAACTGATTCTTTGTGATCTTGCCCCACATATTGCTGATAACCTTAACGCTCTTTCTCTCTGCCTTAGCCCAAGCTTTGAATGATGTGGGTACAGTTTATGAGCCCTCTGATCCCCCTTCCCTTTCCTCCATTGTGGGATAAGTGGTTTACACTGTGCCACCTATTTGATTATTTTATTGTTTGTATGTGTCTTGCTGCTCATTTAGGGCGGTTAGTTCAGGTTTTGGTTTGGTTAGTTTTGATACTTCCATTTTGGTAATATCTGTCCCCTGGTTGGCGTACCTTGAATAAATTTAGATTCAAATTTGTTTCAAGGACCAATGATCCTCACATTAATTGTCCATTGTTCAGTAGGTTTGCCCAGTGCAACCCGTATGGCATATACCAATGATACCGCCAAAATTATAACACCATCTATATGTGTATGCCCCAATTTGGGTTAATCAAAACCCATGGGAATATTTAAATGAGGTGACCAAATAGGTTGAACTCATACCCAATTTGGACAACCCAATTGATTTTTGGCCAATTTTTATATAAGGATTATTAATGCAAATTTTCTCCTCACCATTATGCACATATGCTGTGTGCAGTCTCCTACCAAAGCGACCATCAGCTCATGATGTTGGCAGTAGTCTCTAAAATGCTTCCCACTCTTTAAGTCAGTTGCAAAAATCTACATTTTTATTGGCAAATGACGTGCCCCTGCCAACTTTCCCATCCAAGTTCCCCACTTTCACCAAGCGCAAAATTATTGTGCTCCACACCAAAGTGACCTTAATGGTCCTCACTGTCGCAACAGCAGCAAAATTAAAGCTGAATCAAATTATACATGCTCCAGACTTACTTCTTTTGCCTCACTCCCTGATATCCACATCCAGGTGGAACACAATTTGTCCAAATTTCTGGATCAATTTTCGTTACTATGTTGAACCCTGGTAATCCACTATACAATGAACTCAAACCCCACCCTTTTACACTCCTAATTGACTCTCTCTGCCATGACTTGCATATTCTGCAAAAATGTGGCGACGGGGAGGCTCCTGACCTTCCCTCCCATTCCGCCTTGGTTGGATAGACACTCCATCAATTCTGACCTGATTGAAAGGTTACAATCTTGTTTTGCTAATCCTCGCCTTCCCCTATTCTTAAGTAAATCATCAACAGTTGCATATTCATATTTAAAAGTTAAATTTAAAATTTAAGTAACATTAGTAAAACTATAAGTAAAACCTAGTACTAAAACTGAGGTAGTTTATTAGGTATAATATGGAATATATGGGTAACAAATGGCAATCAAATGCCCTCCTATCAATTAGTGTCAGCGTCAATTGTTAAAAAAGTACAATATATCTGTCATATCTCATAGCTTTCTTATGCTACTAAATCATAACTTCTTGAGAGATTCTCAACATTATAGGTAAATGCGCAAATTAGTTAGGTAATTCTAATCATTCAAATGACTAAGATCGGCTTACCTCAAATAAATAATAAATGACTAAGATCAATAGATCAATAGATCAATCACGAAAAGCTAGATTCTAACTTCCTATTCAGAAGTCTAAAACTATTAAAACCAGATAAATTAATTGGAACTGCGTCTTACTAAATAGAAACACCAATTTCTATAACATATTGTAAAAAATTGTATAAATCTCAACAGATGCAGAGCTTGCTCCAGATTGAATTGTTAATCAGAGGTTTGTGACAATAATGCCAGGAACTATCCACGGTAATGGGAGCACAAGGTCCAGAAGGCCCAAAAGGGCCCTAGGGCCTTGTGGTCCAGATGGAGCCAGTGGTTTTGATGGGTCTTAGGGTCCCAAAGGATCTAGGGACAGGAGGCTCCAATAAAGAAGAAGAGCCACCTGAGTCTCCCATTACCTTTACCCCAATCGCTGAGAGTGAAAAGATCCTTTAAGAAGAGAGGTAATGGTGACAATAAAACCATACATAAGCATATGGAGTAAAAATCTTAAAGGAGTAAAACCCATTCTGGTGGATGTTCTATCAATTTCAACCTTACTTTAAGAGATGATAAGATAAAATGGCTAACATACATGCAATCACAAAGCCACTGACAACCGTCTCATTAATTAGGAGCAGATTTGTACTGTTATTAGAGACTAAGTCAGGAAAGAAAACTGATATGCAAGTCTATAAGCTTTTGTGAGCCAAAAACCTATACAATTGCGCTTGGCCGCTGCTAAAATGACTTTGTTGGATTTTGGCTTGGAAAAAGGTTCGCTGGTGCTTTCTTCCTTGAATCCAGCAATGTAAATCAGGGGCTTTTTCTACCACTGATAGTAAATTAATAGAAAACTAGAAAGACTAAAAAGCTTGAATTTATAGTCTTTTATTAAGCACCATGCGGGGGTACAAGAGAGATCTAATATAATAAATTTATAATAGTATTTAATCTGAAATAGGCTTGATGTTCAGATAGCTTGGGGGAATTTTAAATTAGGTGAAATGTGATTTTAGCCTATCAAAGCTTGAAAATTTGCTTCTCTTAGGTGGAACGATGGGTGGGGAATTATGCTTAGCTAAGATGTACCCATGGGGTATTGCTTTGACTAACTTCAGTCAATCCCCATTAAATAAAGTTATTTCACCTTGGTGGACCACTGCCACGCCTATAAAAGGGGGTGGTCCTCATTTAGGTGCTTGATAGACCTGGTCATGGCTGAGGGGTGTACCATCTGATGGACGCACCATGGTCCGCTTCATGGTCAGAGTAATCTGACTTCTGATATTGGTTTAGTTGCCCGTAGAGTATTCAAAATTGTGTTACCCTGGTATCCAGGGTTCCACCAAGAATTGGTTATGGACTTTCTAGCCAACTAAATCATACTTTTAAATTTAAATCAATCTCATTATTATTGGAGACTTTTAAATGTCCAACGTTTCCCCTTATTAACCAAATTTGCCCCAAAAATTCTTATCATGAAGCCTGGAGGGCAAATGTCCAATGTCGCCCCCCTCAATGATGTTGGGGGGAAATAAGGCTGTAGAAAGTGGCCATATACTCAATTGATGGTGACTTTAGAAGTGAGGGATTTGATAGAGTACTCATCCCCTCGCTTGAAAGTGACTGAAAATGGCCCTCTCAAGATTGAAACAAGCTTTTTACTTCTAGGAGTGATGAAGTTGTGATAATATAATACCAAGTCAGCTAATTGGAATGAAGGGAGAGGGACACGGAGCTCATTGGCTGCTTAGCTTCTTTTGTGACCATCTTGGCCAAGTTAGTCATAGCTTCTGCTTGTAGTTGGATGATGTGTTGGGGCAACTTTTTCATGGCTTTCTCTTGGTCAGTTCTGTCAGTGGATATATTTTTTGCTAGTAGAGCTCGTACCCCAGGTTCTTAACCATACAACACAAGGAAAGGGGACATCTTTAGAACGTAATAAAAAACTAATTTGATAGGCCATGATAGCACTGGGTAAATAAAGATCCCAGTGGAGAGGGTCTAAATTGACCATTTTGCATAGTATGGAAACTAGGGTTCCGTTAACTCTTTTTACCGCCCCATTTGTGGATGGGTTATAGGGGGGCTGAGAAGAGTTGTTGCGCTCTTATAGAGGTGGCAAAGAGCTTCACCACTTGAGAGGTAAAACTTTATCTATTATCACATAGGAGGACCTGGGGACATCCATACCAGGTGAAAATGTATTGGTGTAAAAAGGTGTCCGTGGCTTTAGTAGTCTGAGCGGGGAGAGCTACAGCTTCAACCCATTTTGGTGAAATCATCAATACTAACTAATATATAGCGATTGCCATCTGTGGTCTGAGGGAGAAGACCTAACACATCCCAACTTATGATGTGGAAGGGTTGTTGAGGCGTCATTGGTTGATACTGATAATGGGCTTTGAATCCAGATTGTTTTTTTACAGGGAGGGCATGCATCCAAAACTTTAGTTATGGTTTCCAAGATGCCCTCCCAGTTGTATCGCTCTTTCACCCAACTATATGTTTTGCATATTCCGCCGTGCCCCATGATTGTGTGAGACTTCAAAATGACAGGAACTCGCTCTGATGGATGGAGGTAGGGCAACCAATTAACTACTACCTTCTTATATAACTTCTTATTTTTCACTTAGTGCTTCAGGAGTGTCGAGCTTGCATTTTATGGAATGGTTTGTCTTCATCAGCCCATGTCTCTGGAGTCATGAGGAGTTCATGTAGCCTCTCAGCTTCACTATTTGTCTAAATGAAGAATGGGCACCCATGTTAACCCAACTACATTCATTTGGCGCATTCCTGCCCAATGCTCATTAGTCAAATAGTAATGTTGGAGCTTCAGAGCCCAGCGATCCAACCTCCCCTTGGGGTCCTTTATATTATGAAACCACTTCAGAGAGGCGTGGTCAGTGATCACTTTGAAGGGAGTTCCATATAGAAATGGGTGGTAGTGTTTGAAAGCGAGAAGAACAGCCAAACACCTCTTCTCTGTGACGCTGTAGTTACGCTCAGCTTTTAATAGCATTTTGCTAAAGTAAGACACGGGATGATCAACCCCATTCTCATACAAATAGAGCCAATATGGCTCCAACAGCGTAGTCAGAAGCATCTGTGAATAACATGAATGTTTACTGTAGTCAGGGTGGTGGAGGATTAACCTTTTTCAATAGCACCTTCAGAGTCTCAAAGGCGGCCTTTTGTTCAGCACCCCAATGGAAGTGGGTGTTCTTAGCTAAGAGGTGGACGAGAGGCTCACTGAGCCGGGCGATCTGGGATGAATTGATGGTAATATCCCATCATTCCCAAGAATACTTGGATGTCGTGAAGGGTTTTGGGCGCAGGCATCTTGGATATTGCAACAACTTTATCTTGTATGAGTTGAATTCCATCTTGTGGGATGACGTTCCTAAGAAAATATAGCTTCTTTTTGTAAAAGTACACTTGGAGGGCTCTAGTTTGATATTAGATGCCTGAAAGCGTTGAAACACCTCCTTTAGATGTGTGAGGTGTTCATTGAAAGTCTTTAAGAGAGAACTTAATATCATCGATATAGATGATGCAGCTTAAAACCAGATCCTGCAAGATATAATTAATTGCTCGCTGGAAAGTGGCAGGCATGTTTTACAACCCTTGTGGTAGTTGGGTAGGTTGGAAGAGATTCTCACTGCAAACAAGAGCACATTTCTCCTGGTCTTGTGGAGAAAGGTCCATTTTTCCAATAACTGCTATCCAGGTCCATGGCGGAGAAGTACTTAGACCCAGAGAGTTGGGCCAGAGCGTCATCAATGTGAGGGATTGGGTAACTATTTTCTTGGTGAAGTTGTTTAATTTGTGGTAGTCCATCACTACATGATGACATCCATCTTTCTTCTTTATTAATAAAAGTGGGGATGACCAAGAGCATTGCGACGGCACCAGAAAAACCAGCATCCAACAGCTATGTGAGCTCCGTCTGCATTTGTCCCTCCTCAACTTTTGATTTGCAATAGGGCTTAGAGCAAATGGGTTTAGCATCCCCAACATCAATACTATGCATTCACCTCTTTATATGTTCATAATCATTGTTGGATTTAGAGAAAACGTCACTGTAAGCCTCGAGTAAGGTGTGGACTTTATCCATCTCAACGGGGGGCAGTTCATCGGAGATATGAACAGAAGTTAGGGTACTTATGTATTAATTGTCAGGTAAGCCCATATCTGCCATAGACACAATACAGTGGACTTGCTTGATGTCCTCAAAGGGTATCAGCAGCCTCTACCATTCTCCTGATGCTTTTTCACCACCATATCCTTCTTGGTGAGATTCTTTAGCAAAAGGCTAGTGTGCCGATGATAGGCGGTGTCTAACACGCCTGTAAAAACGCTCTGTGCTCTAATGGACTAACTCCATCTATGCTAATGAGGTGCAGTAGGCAGTTGTGTGGGATTTGCATGGTAACCTTAATGTCAATTACCCTTTGTTCCCCAGCCATAATGACCAACTCTTCAGAAGCATGGAAAGGGATACCCTCCAGTGCGTCTACTGAGGGAGCAATAGTTTGGCATGCCTGCCTGCCGTGGTGTAGTGCAAGGATAAAGCGGAAGAGGGATACTCAACTGTACAAACATAATTCTTTCTATTGAGCTCATCATTAGACAAAATTAGAGGAACCTCATAGTTAAGCAGGGAGTGATAGCCCGCTCCAAATTAATAACACCTTCATGTTCAAGCTAAATTTGGGCTCCAATGGGTTTTTCGTTTGTGTTATTGGTCAAAGCCACTGATATAGCCGACAAGAGAAGCTTCCCAAAATGAATGGGCAAAGAAGAGTAAGCTCCAATGGCGTGGGTGTTTTTTGGGCCCACAGTTCCAAACTCTTAAGTGTAGTCGAGATCAGTGGCCAGCTTAATTGTATTAATGAGCTTAGTTGACACAACGTTCACTGGGGACCCAGTGTCAAAGATAGCTTTAACCTGCTCTTCTTTTATGATGAACTCCACTTTAGTTATAGTACTACCCAAGATGGGGGAAGAGCAAGGACCTCTTTTAGATGGAAAGTGGAGGCTAGTCGTTTGGAAGTTTCAGGGTATTTCTCCTGGATAGTCTGCATGGTATGAACACACTGGGTAGATCGGAGAAATGTTGCAATGAGCTGGTCAGCGTCACTGGCAGTATCAATAATTTCAAGACCCCTTATCACTTGCCAAAGTTAAGTTTGACAAGGGATCTTAGCCCAATTTACTCTCTCCAGTTCAATTAATTAGTTACCTCCACTTCACCTGGGGCTCCTAAAAGTTAATAACCAACATCTTCATCACCTTCTTCAAACTCATCGTCAGAGGGGTTAAAATGTAAGTTAAAGAGCCATAAAAAGTGGGGTAGGCTCAGGACTTCCATTATGGGATGATAGGTCCTGGGGTTGCTCCTCCACCTTGTCAGACAAGTGCCGCCTTGACTTTGGCTAAAGAATGTTTTGGGGAAGAATGACCCCGATTTAACAAATATGATTGGGCAATTGCATGTCTGATCTCATACTAATATTATTTTGAATGGCAATAATGACAATATTGTCCAAAAGACCTTGGCCAATAGCAGTGGAGCCCCGCAAATTAGACATTACTTTGCCACCTACTAACTGGGCTACTAATTCTAAATCTAGCAGTTGGATAATTATGACGACAAGGAGTATTCTGAGGCACCCTTCAAATGTTTCTCCCCTTGCCACAGCCAGTTTCAATTCAGTACCTAAGCAGGGACCCCCCTTTTAATCGGCGGCAGTAGTCCCCCAAGGTGCAATTATTTTAGCAGATGGTGATTGGTTAAGTACATTAAATCTTTGCCACATGGGTACGTTCTGCTTAACCATACCATCCCATTAGTCATTTCCCCTAAGTGAACCAATTTTCCTGAGCTCTGATAGGGTAATTTAATATAATAGCTATTTCAGAAATTACCAAGCTATTCCACACGCATACCTTTGTATTTCCCTTGACCTTCAATACCATATAATTATGGAATGGTCTTATATCGTGAGGAAGCATTTTTTCCAATGCTTATACTAACAAAATTGCTAAAACCCCATTTTTATAAATTTATTAGTATTTTTAGCTTCAACTTAATAAAACCGTTGTGGAAACAGCGGTGGTTTAGCACTAGCGAGCACACAAGTAGCTGGTTTCCTACAAAGTGGTGCTCACTACAGGGGCTACACTGTAAACCACCAAATTCGTCTAAAATGGAGGCTTTAAACTTGTGTAACCCTCCAATTTTCTTTTAAACATGTACACGTTTAGTTGCCTTGGAAACGCAACTAGCAAGCGCCTTATCCCTTATCAAAGAGCTTGAGCAGCGCACATTCAAGCCCCCTTTTTAAAGAAAATTATACCCCTAGTAACGGGAGCATAACTTTCTTCCTGTATGTTTATGAAGCTACCATGTATGGCGCAAAAAATAAACAAAAGGTTTAATATATCCTTCCTTGCTTAAGTCGCATAGCTCAAGAGATGATAGTTCATCACATGGCCTCTCTGCATACCTGGGAAGAGGTGAAGGAGGCTCTTTTGGCTGAATTCGGATCAAAGCAGAGTCTACACAGGGACAAACAGGCTTTATGCGCCTTATTATGTTTGAAGGTGAACCAATCGCTGCCTTTTCTGAGCAATATTACCTCGTTGCGCAAAGGTTGTCCTTATCTAACATGCTAGCCCTGGATGATGCTATCGCAGCCATGATAATAGAATTAGCGTCTCAGCCCTCTCTAGCTAGACATATTATTTCAGTGAAACGCCACTTCAAAAATATCCATGACATCAAGATGCTTTGTTAAATGTGGCCAAATTCCAATTATGTGCCATAATAAATGAAGCTGAGGTGAGACCTTCAGCTCTAACCATTGAGGAGCTTCCGCCTGTTGACCCGTTGGGAGTGAGCCTACCTGTACTTATCCTCCCTGAAAACCTGCTTCCTCAGTGCGACTTAAAAAGGATACCACGCTTTAGTGTAAATTGGAGACCTGTAAAGTAGTTGATATCATGCTCCCGCACAAGCTTAATAAAGCCACTGTACCTTCCCTCCAGGTAAGATGGTAGTTGCGCGCCCTAATGGTAACCCCTGCAATAATAAAGGGCTTGCTGAAAAGACAAATGGTCAGAAGATAGCTATCCAATCTCATGTGGGCGTACCCTTATCTCAATTGCGGCATTGCTAGTGGTTTATAATACCCTTGGGGTTGAATCTTAGGGAGGTTATGACGACGTTGGTTACTATATATTGGGAGCACCAACAGAAGTAGAGGCTCCCAATCAAATGAACGCTGTAGGAGTAGTTGATACCACCATACCTAATGAAACATACCTCAGCTAAATTCTAGGGTGGCCAAAAGTTATTGACACTCCCAATGATGGTGATCAATTTTTAGCTGGCTAGATTTGACCACTTCAGCGGGTCCATCCCATGAAAGTTATCTTGGATAAATGCCTAGAAACTGCTCAAATTTTAACCTCTAACTTTCGGCTCAAGGAGGTCTTTGCTTTGTCACCTAACTTTGGAGGAACGCTCACTTAAGTTGAAGTGGTCATTTAAAAGGTCTAGATACTGGCTATTCTGGACACTGGCTCCCCCGTTAATGTGATCTCCACTAAGCTTATCAAGAAAATAAAGCTAGTTCCTGGATTGGAGTAAGCGCAAGAATTTGGAACTGCAGGCCCTAACAATACCCGTGCTATTGGTGCATACTCTTCCCTTCCAATTCAAATTGGGAAGCTAATACTATCAGCCCCTGCTGTGGCTTTGGACAACAACGCATATGATATGCTCATTGGCACTCAATTTATGATTGAGTATGAGGTAATATTAAATATAAAGCAAGATCTCTTATTATTGCTCAATTATGAAGTCCCGTTAGTTTGTCCAATAAAGACCCCAGCAAGCACGAATATTCTTGCTTGGTCAAATACCCCTTTTCAGCAATTACTTTAGCTTATTCCACCTTTGGGAACATCACAAAGATATTGCCCAAATCAGTGGATGCTAGGGACGGCATCCCTTTCTATGTTGCAGATTAGTTACTAATCAAGCCTGGTGAACAAAGCATGGTTGACACTAAAATCACGCCTCGAATCCCACACCAATGCTTGTTGCATATTATTAGAAATTAGGGAGTTAGCCCATTGGAGACTCGAGTACTGCCTGGGATACTAGACTCAGCCTATCAGAGGCCTATTACCTATCTGCTGGGAAACCTCACTGAAAAAGACATGGTCATATGAAAACACCAGGAGATTGGTAGAAGTTTACTAGTTCCATTAGAGAATATTGTATGTATTCACTCTGTTGGCTCTATGGCAGATTTAGGCTTGCCCTGGATACCCTGGTGTGTACCCTGCCCAATTTTCATATCTCGTATGAGCTGACCTCAGATGAACTGGAAAAAGTTCATACTTTATTTGACGAATATAGCGAAATAATCTCCAAATCAGACAATGACTATGGCCACATGAAAGGCTGGTGTCACTCCATCGATGTGGGTGATGCCCATCCTATTAAGTCCAAACCTTACCATAAGTCAAAGGTGGAAGAACAGAAGATGAGGATGGAGCTTTAGCAGTTACTAGACGCGGGCTTAATAATTCCTTAACAAAGCCCTTGGTCTTCTCCTCTGTTGCTTATTAAAAAGAAAAACAGAGGTCATCAGATAGTTAAAGACTACAAAAAGGTTAAATAAGCTCACAAAAAAGGTTAGCTATCCTATCCCCCGCATTGATGGCGCCCTGGCCCAACTCTCTGGCTCTAACTTCTTTTCCGCCATGGACTTGGCTAGAGGCTAATGGAAAATGGATCTTTCACTGAAGATCAGGATATTTGTTTCATTTGTAGTGAGGGTCTATTTCAACCAACCTAATTACCTCTAGGGTTGTGTAACGCACCTACTTCTTTTCAGCGTGCAATGGACCACATTTTGAGGGACCTGAAATTAACTTGTGTCATCATACATCTTGATGACATTACAGTGTTCTCACGAACATTCAACGAACATCTTGATCACCTGAAGGTGGTGTTTCAACAGTTATGTAAGTCAAATATTAAGTTAAAGCCATTAAAAAGTACCTTCTTCCAACGGAAATTGGATTTCCTTGAACACTCCATTTTCTGAGAAGGAATCCAACCCATGAAAGATAAGGTTGAAGCGATTTCAAAAATTCCTCCCCCTAAAAATCTATGGGATATTCAGGTATTTCTAGGGATGATGGGGTATAATCAGTTTATTCCCAAATTTGCCCAGCTCAGAGAACCACTCATTCTCCTATTGACTAAGAAAACCCTTTCTACTGGGGTGCTGAATAGAAGGCCGCTTTTGAGACGTTGAAACAACTGATACAACAACGTTCTATCCTGAGGCAAACTGATTATAATAAATCATTTATCCTGTTTACTGACGCTTCATACTATGCCGTTGGGTCCATCTTAGCCCAATTAGATGAAAATGGTGTAGATCATCCTAATTCCTATTTCAGTAAGTTGCTGTTAAAAGTGGAACGCAACTATAGTGTAATTGATAAGGAGTTCCTTGCCGTTCTGTTAGCTGTGAAGCACTACTGCCCTTTTTTATATGGGACTGCCTTCCCTGTGGTTCCAGACCACGCTTTAATAAAATGGTTACAGAGCTTGAAGGATCCTACTGGCCGGTTAGCTAATTGGGCTCTAAAGCTCCAGCATTATGACATTTATATTGAGCACCAAGCTTGAACCCGTCACATGAAGGTTGATGGGTTAACTCAGCTTTCAGCCCTTTATTTGGATAATAGTAAAGCAGAAAGTTTATATGATCTTTTAATGACCCTTGAGGATTAGGAGGATGAAGATGATCCACTACAGAAAGTGTTAGCTTGGAATTCTCACAACACTAAGGTGGAGAGTGGGAAATTATACAAACAGGTGAGGGAAAAGAGGTTGCCTTACCTTCAGCCCTCGGAACATGTGACTTCTATCCTGGAAGCTCACTCCACCTTAGGTTATAGAGGAGCAAAGAAAACCTACAAATGTTTTAGGAATGGTACTGGAAAGGGTTTATGGAAACCATTGTAGAAGTATTGGATGCCTGTCTCACATGTAAAAAGCAATCCAGTTTCAATACTCAATACCAATATCAACAACTACCCTCAACAACTGTTCCATACCATTAGCCTAGACGTAGTAGGCCCTCTCCCTCAGATGACTGGTGGAAACAGAATTGTCCTAGTCAGCATTGACCACTTCACTAAGTGGGTGGAAGCCATAGCTCATCCTGCACAAACGGTCAAGGCCACCCCCACCTTTTTACACCAATACATATTCACTCATCATGGCTCTCTTCAAGTACTACTCTGCGATAATGGTAAAAACTTCAACTCCAGTGTATTCAAAATCCTGGTTACTTCTATGGGAGCTCAACACCTTTTCTTGTCTCCATATAATCTCTCCACCAATGGGACTGTGGAAAGAGCAAATGGAACCTTGGTTTCCATTTTATGAAAAATGGCCTCTTCTGATTCTCTTCACTGGGATCAATACCTACCCAGTGCTCTGATGGCATACTTAATTAGCTATCACCAGATCTTAAAGATGTCACCCTTCCATGTCTTATATGGGTGGGAACCCATAATACCTGCCTTTTTAGCTAAGGATATTTTCTCTAGTGGTGAGGAACCTGAAAAAGCCATGATAAGACTAGCTCACCGTATCATTCAGCTTCAGTCTAGAGCTATGATGGACCTAGCTAAAAAGGTCACTAAAGAGGGACAAGCTGTCAATGAGCTTCATGCTCCTTTGCCTTTATTTCAAGCGTCTGAAATGGTCTTATATTGCCATAATCGCATCACACTAAGAAGCAGCAAGCTTGGATCAATTTAGGAGGGGCCTTTCACCATCACATACAAAAGATGAAACTAGTGCTCTATCAAGTCTTTAGCTACAGATATTAACATTAATCGAGTAAATGGCCACTTCCTACGGCCCTATTCTCCCCCAACATTCTTGAGGGGTGGCAATGTCAGACAATTGCCACCTTGACCTCAGCTAAAGTTTGTTTCAAGGTAGAATTTTTCAATTTAACAAATATGATTGGGCAATTACATGTCCGATCTCATACTAATATTATTTCAAATGGTTTTCCCTTTGCCACAGCCAGTTTCAATTCAGCACCTAAGCGGGGACCCCCTTTTATAGGCGTGGCAGAGGTCCCCTAAGGTGCAATTACTTTAGCAGGTGGTGTCAAATTCTGAGGATTTCTCGCTTGTTAATTAGATTCCTTCATGCTTAATTGGGACAAAGTTCCTTTAATTGATCCTCGATTTTGCCAGTGCCTTACATTATTCAGACAGTTTAGAAACTCACTAGGTGATTAAAATATCCCGACTCTTCTGGTCAATTTTGGGCTAAATTTTCCCTTCATAATTGGGAACTTCTTCTAAGGCAGGTTTAGTTACAAGCTGGGGATCCGGGGCTTTTAGCTTGTTGACCTTTCTCCAAAGAAAAGATTCAGATAAGAAAACCAGGAAAGAGATAAAATAGAATATATTTATTAAGAGAACAAATATTTGATAATTAGTCATTAGGCCAGGCACTGGTTTTTATACCTCTAGGGCATCTTTTGGCCACATTTGAGCACAAATTCAACAAATTATTTTACCACCTCAATTTGGCCCTTAAACTGATATGACTGAGACCTATTGCTAGGTTTATTGGTGGAAAAATACTCTCAAGATTGGGAGGATTTCAGGGACAAAAATGCAATAAAAGCATGCAAACTTATCCTAGGATCTTCTTGCCTCAAGGTTTGTCATACTGCTGACAAAATACATCTTCTGTGAAATTTTTGTATTAATTAAATAAGATGATGTACACCTAATCGGTATTTTGGCAGGCCTCTCTCTCTGTAGCATTAGGTACTCCATTTCAGGTGGTCCATGTGCAAGTGTTATTGTGCCAATTATGCAGATCGACATATGAATTTCGCCCTAGGGTGGGAAATTGATTACGTTAAAATGTTTTTCAGTACATGGGACTTTTAGACGTTATCTTTGGGCTGATACTGAACAATTTCTTATGCAAAGTGTTGGATATTATTTCCAATATTTAAGGACCAATTGCAAAGTTTTGGTGTAGTGATAATTGGCCATAATGTGCAAGTGGATTTGGCCCAAGATTTTGATAAAGTAGTTAATTGAATTTACATTGGGGAAATTGTCCCAAACTGAGTAATTACAATAGGCTTGAGTTGAGAGTTAAAGTATTGTCTCAAGTATTTTGAGGATAATTGGCCTGATCTGTTGGTTGTCAAAGGGTTTAGTTTTGGGTAAACCACCAGAATCTGACAGATGGCGATTGGTTGAAGTACATTAAATCATTACCACATGAGACCATTCTGCTTAATTATACCGTCCCATTAGTCATTTACCCTAAGTGAACCAATTTTCCTGAGCTCTGATAGGGTGATTTACCATATTACCTATTTCAGCTATTACCAAGCTATTCAACACGCCTACCTTTGTATTTCCCTCAACCCTCAAAACCATTTAAATACGGAATGGTCTGATATTGAGAGGAATCATTTTTCCTTTTTCCATGCTTATACTAATAAAATTGCTAAAACCCCATCTTTATAATTTTATTAGTATGTGTAATTTAACTTAATAAAACCGTTGTAAATCTAGTGGCGGTTTAGCACCAGCAAGCACATAAGTAGATAGTTTCCTAAACCCCTTATTAACTTTTGGAGGAGGCTTTGGAATTGTCACAGTTCAAGTTTTGACCTTCTAAGCAGGAGGTTTGGGCTGCCTCAGGAAGACAGGTTTCAGACTAGAGTTAATTGAATGAGAAGTTGAAGGGGATAGCACCGTGGTGGTGGATTCTTTAACTTTAACAGCTTTGAGTTGTTCAGTGACTGAGTGCTTGTGTGTCTCAGGCGGTTTAATCTTTGTGACCTGGTCATCTAAAACATAGTTAGTTGGAGTGATTGGGACCCGATAAAGGGGTGTAGACTGAAGAGCAGGCTTTGAAACCACTTGGGATGACCGCTCTGAAGAAGACGATGGGTAAGGCAATGGTACAACAACCTTCACCAACTGAGTGTTTTGAACTGAAGATGAAGGGGAGCACTGCCCCATCACATCAATTACCATTTGACTATGTTTATGAGAGTGAGAATTATTTTGCGATGGCAAATTCCACAGAAGCAAATTCCATAGGGAAAAAGCCATAGTAAAGAATGAATTGGTTGGCGTAGATGCTTGGCTCTAAAATCCTTATGTATGGTCAGCTCATAGATATATACAACTGCTAATAAAGCCTCCTTAATATCCTGTACAGTTTTGAAGGTGCACTTTACAGGAGAGAGATTTACAACCAAGGAGGAATGAGATTCCAAGCCAGCCAAGATAGCCGCAATCGCATCATTTAAGAGGGAGCATTTGGGTAAGCAACAAAGGTTGATCTTTATTATAGAAGCGCTAAACAAAAGAGGTGATCGATTCTCCCTCTTACAACCTAAGGCACATAAAGGCCTGTTTTTGTCGCTGAAAACTTTGTTTAGAACCAAATTCGTCTAGCAGCGCTTGCTTAACCTCTGCCCAAGTACTGAGGTTGACCATGGTGAGGACCAATCTTTCTTGAGCTATTCAATTTAAGCAAGTAAGAATGTACTGGAATTTTTGCTGTTTAGTTGCTCCTTCCATCGCAGATTCATAAACATAAAGGAAGGAGGCAATACTGCCCTCACTAAGTATGAACTTGTATCGCATAGGGGGTTTTCTTATAACTGGACATTGTAGAGAGTGCTGATCGAGCTGTTTAAGGCGAGACAAAGCACTAGCTAGCTGGAGTTCAATGGAGGCTATCTGAGATTTTTTTCCATCGTATTTTGTGGTTTCTGTGGTGTACAGGGCCCCCTGTAGTGAACACCACTTGTTGGATTTTGGCTTAAAAAGCTCTCTGGTGCTTTCTACCTTGAATCTAACAATGTAAATCAGGAGCTTTTTCTTACCAAAGATAGGAAAATAATAGAAAACTAAAAAGACTAAAAAGCTTAAATTTATAGTCTTTTATTAAGCACCATGCGGGGTAAAAGAGAGATTTTATATAATAAATCAATATTTAAAGTATCGAGGCTTGATGTTTGGATAGCTTGTAAATTCCAAATTAGGTGAAATGTGATTTTAGCCTATCAAATCTTGGAAAACTTTCTTCTCTTAGGCGGAACAATGGATGTGGATTTGCTTAGCTAAGACGTACCCATGGGGTAATGATTTGATAAATTTTAGCCAATTTTAGTTATCTAAAATTATTTCACCTTAGTAGACCTCCGCCACGCCTATAAAAGGGGGTGGTTCCCACATAGATGCTTGAACAGACCTGTTCATGGCTGGGGTGTACCATCTGATGGACGCTCCATGGTCCACTTCGTGGTCAGAGTAATCTGACTGCTAGATATTGATTTAGTTGCCCGTAGAGTATTCAAAATTGTGTTACCCTGATATGCAGGGTTACACAAAGAATTGGCCAGGGTCTTTTGTCCAATAAAATCATCATTTAAATTTAAATCAATCTCATTATTATCAGGGACTTGTAAATGTCCAACGTTTCCCCTTTTTGGCCGAGTTTGCCCCAAAACATTTTTATCATGAAGCATGGAGGGCAAATGTCCAACAGAGTTGCAATATGACATCTAAAGTATATGGAGATGATTAGGTCAGAGAGGTCCTTGAGAGTATGTGGAAACGTTGTCCTTCAAGCTGAGTTGGAGTGCACTGCCATTCATGATACTTTTTCATCCCATTAGGCTTTAGCTTTAATTCATTTGAAAGAGAGGTTTATTCCGGAACAATTAGTATTGCACTGCTCCTGAATGCTTACAAGCGTTTCAGGGAGGAGGCACCAACAGACATAAAGTAAATTTAAACCAATCTTTGCATCTGTGGTGAATTTAATGGAATTATGGCCCACAACTACATTATGTCATACTTGGTCGTAAGTCAAGGCCAACTTAATCTAAAAGGTTAAAAGTAATTAAACCACTACTAACAAAAAGCAAAGTAATTATGGCAATTGACTCAACAAGGGGAAAGTCTTGAAGACTTTTCTAGACAACTTTATGCCAGCGCTCAATCAAGTAAAACTAATATTGATTTTCTCTTGACTATTCCATATTGCAGTTATTGATGCCCTCAAGTAGTAACCTTATGTCCAATTACACATATTGGGATTAAAAAAAATCTTACATTTACTAAAGAAGTTAAAGAAGTTTTAATGAATCCCTAAAATTTAAGGTATATAAAATGTTTATCTCTCGGAGAGCCCCAGGCTGGCCTCACGTGCATGCTACTAAAGCAAATAAAGACATACTGATCTGCTCCTATTGCAAGAGTGAACGTCATACAGCTGAAAAAAGTTATTGTAGATGCGCTGAGGGGGCGGAAAAAGAGCTGTCAAAATGAAAAGATCTTGCATACTGGAAATTCTAATTTTTTTAAATGATTCTACTTACTCAACTGTTGTTCCAAAAAGTGTTTCTTCAAGGATAAACACAACAAATTATCTACTTCTGACAACTAACGTATTGATATTAGCTATTATTACTTCTTCCAAGTGACTATGTTTCTTGCCTTATCGCCACATTTTGGCATCTTGGTAAACAGAGTTAATTTTAGATTTATACAATCCCTTGCGCTTAAAAATTATTAATAGAAGATCCTCAGTAGAAGTTATTTTCAGGATTCGAGATGAAATTGGATTTTATCTCTACTTCTAAATCAAGCAGCAATGAGTAAACTCTTAAAACCATTACAAAGGAGCCTTATCTCAACATAATCAAACTTAAATTCAATTACTAATCCACATGCATTAAAGAATCAATGGATACGACTTCAGGAATCTCGTCTCTGCTTCCTGAATTGCAAGAGTTGAAACCTCCACTGCTCCAGTCATGGGATCAACAAAGTATAATGAGGGTGCCTCCCAGGCGGCCAATCTGGTAGGCTATGAAAGATCCTGAGTGGAGAGGCCACAAAGAACCTTGAAGCACCATGTCCCTATACACCCTCCAGATATAGACACATTTTGATCTAATTAAGAAGTTTGTTTTCAGTCCATCTTTACATTTTTTGACCTCTCTGCTAATTTTCAGCTTTGAGACCACTTTTGAACCTCAGCGACTTCTAGAGAACTGTTTTTTGATAAAACGTGGGCTCACCATAGGGGCCCTGAGTGTCTAAAGTGAAAACGTCTATCACAAACCATGGAGAATACCAGAGGGAAAAAAGCTAACCTGATGAACAGTTAAGAAGCGTAACTCAAAGGATCAGTACCTCATGATATGAAATACCAAATACACAACCTGAGAGCCTGGAATTTTGAACCGCGTTTCAGTTCACCCTGCCTTTAATCAACGGCAATCAATACCAACTCCAGTATGAAAATCTTTGCAAAATTATTCATCAACTAATCAATGGTATCTATTTGGTGGGAGGCCGCTCAAGCTGGTCCTGCACATCATCAGTATCATCTACTATGAGGGACCTCTACACCTTGGCCCAGATACCTTCAGGAGAGCTGACTTTAGTGACTGAACGATATTCAGAGCTATGATCATCCTGCCATTCATCTCCTCCTGTAGCTAGTTAGGTTTCATCATCATGAGTATTCCAACAACTAGAGCTTACCCAGGCTCTACATTCACATGTTGTCGACTTCTACAACGCAGCCTCCTCTTTCATCCATGACAACAGAGGGGCCATTATTGGTGACTGATGGTTATTGATTGAAACCCAAAACCAGATTGTAATGTTGGATAATGGAATCTCTGTCTACATCGAGTATCAGCTTAACATAATATTCAACTTCTCAAGGATGTCTGGGGCCAACGCCTATACTGGGTTAAAGATCTGGTATGTACTCTCCAAAAAATCTACCAGGAACTGACTTCTCATGCCCTTACTCCTGGGGATGAAGGGCCTGAGGGGCCAAAAGGTCCAGAGGGTCCTGAAGGGCGCAAAGGGCCCAAAGTGCCTGAAAGTCCCCATGGGCCCCAATGGCCCCCTGGAACCTCAAAGCCTACATTGGGTGACCCTAATGAACCTTAGATAAAGGATGTCTTGGAAGCACTGGCTGCCCTATAAGATCAGATCTGAAGTGTAGCCCAAGGATGTAAACTTCAAGTTGATGTTCCCCTTTAACTCCCAAATTTTGATTTAGGCACTTTCATATGAGATAAATAATCTCATCTCCTTCATCTAACTTACCAACAATCAAATCACCCAGCTCAAACAAAACTACCATGGGTTTGAGACCCGCTTGAATAGTCTTGACAGTCAGCTTCTACAACAAGCTAATATTCAAGTGTTTAAAGAGCAGGTCGCCCACTTGGCTTCCATATCTTCTCGCAACCAAAACTGGGACTACATTCAAGAGGACCTTGTGGGTAGGAGATGACGATTGGATCGACAGGCCTGCCAAGACTATTCAAAAACTGAGGTTTTTGAGCCTGCATCTATACGTGTGTTAATACCCTCTCCACTCCTCTCTTTTTTTAGTACTAGATCTCCACTCCTCTCTTAGCTAATTTTAAACCTAGTTTCAGGTAAGATTCACCCCGGTCAGGAAAGTATTGCGTTTTTCTTTTATGCTTATGAGAGTTTCATGGAGGAAGCCACCACTGGCAGAAAGTGAAACACATCCACTCCTGTCTTAACAGCATAGCCCAGGAGATCATGACTCCTACCTGAAAGAATGCAGCACCTGGGAGCAGGTTTAAATGGCCCTAATCCAGAAAACTCGGCGTTAATCAGACCTTGGCTAGCCAGAAACAGGCTTCATGAGTATCCGTCTGAACAAAGGGGTAGTTCCTGTGGAATTCACCAGCCGCTTTTATGCCAAGCGCAACCATTGGTTACTTCGAATTTTATCACCTTGGATGATTCCATTACTGCTTTAATCTCCGCATTAGGCTCTTATCCTAAGGTCCAATGCATATTATTGGTCAAAAAAATAGTTTACCATGCATTTAAGAAATTAAGGAAGTGCTTAATGAGATCCCTGCGGCAATTTTGCATCCCATTGCCACCTCTTCAGCTCCTCTAATAGCCCTCAGGGCCATGGTGTTAAAACCCAGAAGAGTTCTCATCCCCAATGCACCTATTGCAATGGTTTCTGACACAGAACCAAGACATGCTGGAAGCAACTTTTGGAGGAGGTGGTAAAAGGTCATCAGCATGAAGGACAAGGCGCTCCATGCTGACATTCCTAACACGCCTTAAGAATCCTCATTGCCCTCTAATGAACTTAAAGCTGCCATATCCAAAGAAAGGGGTTCTTGTACCTATTGATAATAAAGATATTGATACTGTTTACTTTTCTTCCAATGTCTCGCCCATGTTTCTCACACTACCTCCACAGTTTGGAAGCTTGGTTACTCGTGTCACTGTTTTTGTCCATAAGATTCTGGTCCTTACATCAGTTTATAGCGGCTCTCCTGTGAATGTTTTCTCATTCAAATTGATGAATATTATTAAGATTTCCCCAGACTTGCCGCATTATATGGAGTATGGCACCGCAGGACTGCAATGTACACAACCCATATGGGCCTATTCTTCTCTAAAAATTTGATTCAGGAAGCTTTTAGTAACCACCCCTGCCGTAGCACTGGACAACTCAATTTATGAACTTCTTCTTGGACTCAATTCCTATGAGCTACTAAGCAGTGGTAAACTGCAATGAGAAGTTCCTATCCCTAATGGGATACCGAAGCCTTTAGTTTTCAAAACCTCCTGTAACTCTAAAACGGAGTTCAAGGCCCAAGCTTGACTATTAGAGAGTAAGAGCCGGATTTATTAGCTTGAGTATCACGTCAGGGGCTCTCAAGTCAGGTTGCCTCCACTTTCTGTTGAAGGTTGTGAAAGAATTCCAATTTATCTACCCAGGACGACCTATATACATCCAAAGTCCCAGGTTACTTTCAAGACCCAGGCTCATGTCAACCTTCCCTCCAGATATATGCTGGAAATTTGAGAACAAGATAGCCTGTCAGCCAAAGAGTTCCTGACTTGTCCGTGGATTATTGATCCTGCCCATGCTGGATCTATATTAGTGCTTTTGGCTACTTTTATTGACAAGCCTAGGGTTGTAGGCCCAAGTAGTCCCTTCGCATATGTCCACCTTTGACTGGCGGAAGCTGTTGATAATGTCCATAGTTTTGGAAACCTATAGATTTTTGGTTTAGAGATGCCCATTTGGTTTCTCTGGTCAACACTAGTATTGTAAAGTAACTCACAGAGAAACAACAATAAGAAGTTCAGGACCTATCAAAGGAGTATTATGACCTCTTTTCAGTCTCTACTTACGACTTTGAAAAAATGAGTGGGGTGCTACATCATGTGGAAATTAGGGATTCTCCCCCTTTTTGTCCTGAGATTACCAAAATAGTAAGGTTGAAAAGACACAACTTTCAGTAGAACTCTAGCAACTTCTCAAAGCTGGGCTACTGGTGCCATCATGTAGTCCTTGGGCCTCCCCTCTCCGTATGGTTTGAAAGAAGGAAGGCAACCATTGGGTGGAGATGGATTATCGCCGGCTTAATTCTGTTGCCAGGAAGGACATCTACCCTCTGCCTCAGATTGATATATCTCTCTGGTTGCTCGATGGGTCATAATACTTTTCTGCAATTAACCTGTAAAGCGGGTATTAATTTGTAGAGCTTGCCCTTGAAAACCAAGCCAAGTGCGCACTTATTACCAACAAGGGACTGTTTGAACCTATGAGGATGCCTCAGAATCTTTGTAACACGCTTACCACTTTCCAACGTGCCATGATGGGATCCTTGAAGACCTGAAGTTATCATATGTTCTCTTGTACCTGGATGATATCACTCATTTCTCATAAATTTTCAAAGGTCATGTGGAGTACCTTGAGGAAGTTTTCAATTGGCTTATAAAGGCTTTGATAAAATCAAACCTTCAAAGTGCTCTTTCTTTAAGTCCAAAATGGAGTTCCTCAGACATATGAAGAAAAAGATGGCATCCAGGATATACTGGGCAAAGTCAACTCAATTGAGAAGATGTCACGCCCTCAGATCCTTAGGGTATCCAGGTATTCCTTGCACGGCGGGTTATTATTGTCAGTTAATCCCTCTGTATGTTGATTTTTGGGATTCTCCCTTAATTGGGGGAAGCCCCAACTAGGGGTTGCAACCCGCCTATGGTGGATGCTGGATTGGGCTCCCCATTAGCTCTGGGTAATCACAATCCAAAGTATAGGGGTTCAGCCCCAATAATTAATTATCTTTTATTCAAATTTGGCACCAGTGACTAATGCCGAGGATGCTGAACACTCAATTGGTTCATGGCAAAATCCCTTTCAGCACTTGCACCCAATCAAATTACCCTTTTGGGCACACCGGCGACTTATTCTGAGGATGCGCCCAATCCCCTTGTATTATTTGTTCCCTTGGCTTCAGCAATCAATGCCAAATCCACCCGTTCCTGATCCATCAAAAATTTTCTATAGATACCTTGAGAATCATTTTAATAAATTCACCGTTTTGTCTCAATCTTCTTTCCATTTTTAGCTTTACTTTGGGCCTTAATGGCCTCTTAAATCGCTGGGGCTTAGAGGCCCTGATTAATTGGGGCCATGTTGGAGTTCCTCCCCAAAAGTCCTGACATTGATCTAGCCAAGACTCTGTTCTACCTTCAGCAAAAAACGTTCCTTTTAAGTGGCGTCCTAGAAAGAACAGGCCTTCAATACAATATTGACCTCTCTTTAAACTAAACCCATTCTAGTCCATCCATGATTTGATCAACCTTTCCTGTTATTTATGGATGCTGGAAATGTTGCCGTTGGGGCCATCCTAGCCCAGCAAAATGAAAACCAGGTAGACCTTTAGCTTACTGCATAAAACCTTGAGCAAGGCCAAACGGAATTATAGCATTACCAAATGAGAATGCCCGGCCATTTTAATAGTGACCAAGTATTTTAGCCTCTATGTTTATGGCACCCAATAAGCATTGCCACCAAATACTTCTCGCACTGATGGCTCCAAAAGATGAAGGACCCTGATGGCCACCTAGCCAGGTGGGCCTTGAGACTACAGAGCTTTAACTTTAACATTGTTCATTGTTCATTGTTCAGGGGAGATCCAATAGAATGCTGATGGTCTCTAGAATGCCAGTATTGGTTGCCTTGACCCCTTTGTAAGTCTTATGATATGTTTTAACTATGTACCCTAATTCTGGGAAGTGGGGACCCCAAAGATCTAATCTAAGCTCTGGAGGATGACTTGCAACGCTCATTTCAGGGATGGGCTGCTATATAAAATGGTCAATAATAAGTGGCTCCCTTACATTCGCCCTTCTTCCTGAACTGATGTTATCCTATAGGGTCATACAACTGTGGAGCATGGCGCTGAGAAGAAGACGCATTAGTGGCTAAAGAACGATGCTACTGGTACCAAATGGTGGAAATTATTCAAGGGTCCTAGAGGCTTTGTATGACTTGTCAATCCCAAGATCAAACCAATCCTCAATATCAACATCTGATTGTTGCTCTAATGGTACCTTTTGACGTCGTCAGCATCAATGTGGTGGGACCTCTTCCCATTGGGTTTCATGGCCATTAGTATATTCTCCTAGCCGTGGACCATCTAATCAAGTGGGTTGAAGCAATTATAGTCCCAGATGCCACCGCCAAAGCCACAGCTCCCTTTCTTGTTCTATATGAATTACCCAGCACAGGTGCCCCCAAACCTTACTTTTGGACAATGGGCTAAACTTAATTTCACAGGTAGTACAAGAACTTGCCTCGCTATTTGGAACTAACCAGAGTTTCTCTGCCTTACTACCCATCATCCAATGGGGTGGTAGAGCGCGCTAACAGAACTCTTATCTCAATTTTACATAAGATGGCCGCCTCAGATCCTGCTTGCTGTAACCACTAACTGCCCAGCGCTTTTCTTGCCTATAGGTTAAACTACCACCAAGTCATCAAGGTTTCCCTATTTAAAGCCCAGTATAAACGTGATCCCCAGCTACCAAGTAGCGTTTAGTCAGTGCTTAGACCTCCACACGTGAGAACTCTTAATTAACTATGAAGGCCTTAGGCAATGAAATTGTCCAAATTCAATCCCTAGCCACGCAAGCATTTTCATCACTACAAGAAGAGAGACATCCTGATTTAATCTTGGCTGACCCTCCTTACCAACTTTTCAATTAGAACTTGCTCTCTTCTATAACAATTGATATGGATGTCAAAATAGTAAGCCTGTCGTTCTTTGGTCAGGACCTTATAAGGTTATTCATATGGTGAAGTCAGATTATTCCATTGCTAACGTCAACCAGGGGACCATGGTTAATAGGGTGAATGACCGGTTCTTTCAGCCCTATACCCCCTCCAGCAGGATCTTGAGGGGGCGTTGTTGGGATTTGAAATGAAAATTGAACTTAAAATCCCTACTTCCAAATAAAGCTGCAATGAATTTACTTCTGAGTCCGTTCAAACAGAGCCTTATCTTGACAATAACCAATCTCAAATTTAATTAAAATCTGCTCTCATTTGAGAAATGATGGAGGCGAATTCAGGAATCTTGTTATTGCTTCCTGAATCACAAAAGGTGCGGCCTTAGATGCTCCAGTCATGGGGTCAATGAAGTATAGTGTGGGTGCCGCTCATGCGGTTGATCTGGAAGGCCATAAAGCTCCTGAGCGTAATGGCCAAAAAGATCCTTGAGGCACCGTGGCCTAAGCACCCTATAGGCATTTACATATTTTATTTTAATAAAGTAGTCTGTATTTAATCCATCTTTATGTTTTTCGACCTCTTTGCTAACTTTCAGCTTTGAGCCCACCTTCAAACCTTAGCACCAGTATAGTGAACTGTTTCACTAATAGTTATTTTCTCTAATATTATGAAAAGGATCAAGATTTCCCCTGATCTTCCTCAATATGGAATAGGGAACTTCCAGGACCCAATGTACAAATCTATTGGGGCTTAATCTTCTATCCCAAACAAGTTCTTTATTGTATATTTGGACATCTCAGCTGTAATTCTTGACAACCACAGCCAAGCATTACTGTTTGAGATTAATTTCTCCAAAAATATGCTTCCAGCATATATAACGCAAAAGGATTACTATCCTTTCAGAGGACTCACATTCTCCTAGTTTTTAGACTACCAATGATCCATAAGAGAGTATACCGGCCCAAAGCTGCCTACTGTAGATGAGTGATAATAATGACCAAATCAAAAGACCACGTCTAAAGCCTCATGTGCAGCCA
Source organism: Massospora cicadina (assembly GCA_022478985.1). NCBI lineage: Eukaryota > Fungi > Entomophthoromycota > Entomophthoromycetes > Entomophthorales > Entomophthoraceae > Massospora > Massospora cicadina. The sequence goes on from JAKSZP010013131.1 coordinate 522,610, forward strand.
TCGCCACATGTGGTAGATAAAACAAAAGGAAGCCGTTTTTGGAATGCATTAGGGGGGATCACTGGAGGCGCAGATATCCAAATGCAAGGTTTCAAAGTTAACAATATTGATAAAAATTTAGGCATTAGAAATAAGGTATACCTAACTAGTAAAGAAAAGTACATAACATTACGTTTAAAGATTACTTTATTTATAAGAAAGGTTGTTTTATCTTAAGTGCCAGGGGAGAATTAAGATTATAATTTATGATATACAAATACCAAGTTTGAGGTTAGAAGTTGATTTGGGAATATGGAATTGATGGTACAGTCCAGGTTTAGAGTTGGAGTAGATTAAGATTCATCATCCAAGATGTACTGAGATCAATAATGGTAACACATTTAAGTGATTTCCGTTATCTTCCATCAAAAAGCTAACAGATGGTGGGGCCTAATAGGTGGTATAAAGTTGTTGTTGGAACATAGATGAGAGTTTAATATTGAATATAACCTCGTTTTTTAATGTCAAGATAGTATTAATCAAGTCATTTGCCTTATCACATTAACTAGTGGAGAACTATCAAGCTGATTAATCCTGATTTATTCTAGTATGAATTTGGTGCTATAAATGGTAATCAAAAAGCTTTGCAACCTAATAATAATGAGAAATTCAGGACTTGTGCCCAAATAATTACCTATCAATTAATCAAATATACACTAATAAGTCAAGATTGATAATAAATCAATCATAATTTCAAAGTAAGGGGCTTTACCCACACTAGGGAAAAGCCTGCTAGCTGTAATACTTTCTTGATGCAGAAATAAAATACCCCAAGTCACAAGTCAGAATCAAAACTATAGTTAATGTAAATATTCCCTCATGGAGCCTTCTAAAGGAACAAGTTATCAGGTTTTCCCCATTAGGTGTAAAGCCTTGACCTTGGGCTTTCATTATGGTTTATTTAGTTAGGAAATCTCAGCCTATATTTATAAAAATATCACTCAATATTTTACTTTCTTAGGGCTCAAAGTCATTATTAGCCTTAATCTAAATAGCATCAGATGGATAATAATGCTAAACTCACAATTAAGCAATTTTGGGGTAATCACCTTCCTCATCGTCTCATTAAATGATAGAAATAATTCAACACTATAATCCATTAATCATTTTTTTCAACAGCATACGTTGAAGAAACCTTTTTTGATAATCACCTTGCTCAGTTGCTACATTACACTATTCATTATATGCCCTTACCTATTACTTCTCAATATCAGACCATGATTCAATATTTTATTCTACTTCCAGCTCGTTTCCTGGAATACTCCTCTTTTTTATTTTTTTTTCTTCATTTCTCCTTGGTACCGTTTAAAATATCATTCATTTCTAATAAATTAACATTTTCCTTTCTTATAATCATATTTATATTAAGTTAAACGTTCACTGGGAACCTCTGAATCAACTAATAATATGTTAAGCTCAAACTCTCCTGCCAAATAGCAGTTGCCTTACTGATAAATCATTCCACTAAGAAGAGCCAAAGAGACCATCTAGTACTAAAAAAAAGAAGAGCCAAAGAGTTCCCCCCTTTAGGTTGGGACCACCTAGTGCTAAAAAAGATGGGCCAACGAGCTATATATTTACCTTAGTTTTGAATTATTACACTAAGAAAGTTGGTGGCGCTACTAAGATTAGTAATCCTGTAGCCTTTAAAGTAATGGCCAACAATCATTCTACTTAAAAATGCAACACAAGGTGTCATTAGCCAATTAGTGAAAGAAATCTTAAACTGCCATGGAGTTCTTCGTCTGCATATGATGGTCCCATATTAGTACTATAAGATAATTTGACTAATGGTTTAAGTATGGTGGGACCTAGCACACTAGTAGCCTATGAACAGCTATAACTTACAACAAACTGGTTGCCATCTGATTAATTTGAAAGTCTCAATTATTTATGTTGTAGGAGCCTCCTATGGTTTCATTAGTTGAGACTTTAGTTCTGAAGAGAGACTTGTGAGAAAAGGAAGAAACTTTACAAGCTACTTTAGATTTATTCTAACCTGTTATCAACCTCCACATATGATTTTGAAAAGCTAAAGTAGTTATGCGCAATGTAGAAACAGGAGATCCTTCTTTTCAAAGTTTGGCCTTATCAAAAATGTAAAAAACAAGCTCAAATAGCTATGGAACCCAAGAAATTACTAGGGATTTAACTTCTGGTTTCATACTGGAGTATATGGGCATTGCCCCTCTTAGTTGTTTACAAAAAGGATAAAGCCATTACTTCATCAAGGACTTCTAAAAAGCTTAACTCAGTCACTAAAAAGATAGCTACCCTTTTCCCCAAAGCAATAACAAGATACGCTACCTCACTATAGCCCTAGTTTTGGTTATAAATCTCGTTAGTGGATATTTAAATATTGAGCTAGCATTAAGTACCAAGCTAAGTGCGATATGATTAAAAAGATAATTATTTGAACTGAAACAGTTTCACAGGGGCTCTGTAACACCCCAGTCACCTTTCTGAGAGAGATGGAAAGACTTCCTGGTGATCTGAAGTTACTATGTGTCTTGGTCTACCTCAATGACACCACGTTCTTATCAAAACATTCTAATGTAAATTTACAGAATCTCATTAAAGTCTTTAACTGGTTTGTTAACTTTTTGGTGGTATTTCTTGGATCTGCTACGCTGGTTGCACAAATGAATTACCACTGTGAAACGGATGGATGATATGAAGATCAACAATCCTTAATAAATAATAAAGAAATTTAAAATATGTATCTATTGCCTCAACAACTTTTTTATTATATATAAAAATGCAGACTATTTCTGTAAACTTTCTTACTTATTCCAACTAAAAAACCTACTCCTCTCGTTCTCACCCTCAACTCTTAATTCTTGGTATTCCTAACTGAGTTCAGCCCTCCCGCTTAGTAATTCGCTATTTGCTATATTTTAGGGGGGCTTTTCTATCTTAAGGCTCCGGCGGAGTTCCCCCAACTTGCTGAGCTATCATTACTTCATTTAATTCTCTTCACATCAGCATAATCTTCCGCTCAATCTCGAGGCTCACCTCAACTCATATAATACAATCCACCAGACATATGGCTTATCGTCCAGTAATATTAATTCTTGACATTACCCCCTTGACTGGATGATAAGTTTCTATTGTTTATATACTCATAGGAACTTTGCATGAACTTGGTTAATAATTTGACCACTTGTGGTTCCTTAATATGTAGGCATCTTTACAAGTCTTCTTGATTATTTCAAATGACCTGGTCCTAATGTTAGCGAGCTTGTTCTTCCTTCTAAATCCATGTTGGTTGAAGAACAAGACATGATTTTCTACTTCAAACTGTGGGAGTCCGCTGTGTTTACTTTGGTCAATCGCCTGATTTTAGATTTTCTAGTAAGCTGGTATAATACACTTCTATTTGTAGTTTTATCAGTGTCTCCGTTAAATTGGTCAAATAACGCTGTGGTTCTATGCTTTAGTATCCTACACAGGAGTAAAGCAGAGAGGCAAGTCCAGATGCCTACCATAGAGTAATTGGAAAGGGCTCTTGCCAGTTGATGAGTGGTATCTGATATTATATGAAAAGACAGCGATGGGAAGGAGGGTACTCCATTCAGAGGGCTGATCTCTTACAAGCTTGCGTAAAATGTTTACCAATGTTACATTGACCCGTTCCATCATTTCATTAGATTCAGGATGGTAGGGTGTAGTCAAGACCCCGCGGATTGCCATCAGTTCATTCAACTTAGTCAGGATATGAGATGTGAAATTTGTTCTGTTGTCCATGAGGATAAAACTGTGGACAGCCATGTCGCTGTATGACACACTACATGATGAACTTGGCGGTGTTGACAGCCCCTAAATCATTGATCGCTCTGTCTTCCACCCATTTTGTCAAATGATCAATTGCTACTATTGTATACTTAAATCGGTTTACGCCAGTGGGCAAAGGCCCCACCACGTCAAGAAAAACAGTATGTCATGTGAAACGGGGCTTGCCAGATGGTAGGTAGTCTTCTTGTGGAAAGGTTTCTACACTTGGCACTGATGCCAACAACCAACCGTCTCCAGCAGGTTATAATGCATGCTCTCCCAATATTATCAGGGTCAAAAGAACTCCAACGTTTTCCGCAACCCTCCATGCCCACCGTCCTATGTGCATCCAAGATAATTGCTGGCCTGTCAGAGGGTTTTGAGAAAATCAGCTTCATTCCTCCAAACTTCTTATATAAATCCCCATAGTGCAAGAAAGTATCTTGTTTAGGCCCATCTAGCGCTTTGATCACATGTGGCAACTTGTCATGATATTTGCCCACCACCATCTTCTCATACATGATGCCAGCCAAATCTTCCGTAATGGCAACCGTTGGTAACTGTGAAAGACAGTCTGCATTTTTATTTTTTGCCCACGGCTGGTGTACTATCTCAATGTCATACGCTTGGAGCTTCAATGCCCATCACGCAAGCCATTTTTCATGTTCCTAGAGATTCTGCAGCCAACTTAAGGATGCATGATCTGTTACCACTTGGAATTTCACCTCGTGTAGGTACACCTGGAACTGTTTATATGCATATATCAATGCTAAGTACTCCCTCTCAGTCACATGTGTAATTTCGTTCATGACAGTTTAATTTTTGGCTACAAATTGCAACAGGGTCTTTACGCCATCATCATCCTTCTGAGATAATACTGCCCCTATAGCGTAAAGGGATGCATCTGTTTGCACCATAAATTGTTTCTCAAAGTTGGGATATTACAAAATGGGTGCACTCTTCAACATGGTCTGCAAGACATCAAAAGCGTTCTGACATTGTTCAGTCCAGTCAAAGGCAGCGGTCTTTTTCAATAACTCAAATAACGGTGCCCCAATACAATTGAAGTTAGGAATGAACCGCTTGTTGAACCCAACCATTCCCAAAAACGCTTGGATATCTCGCTTATTGTCTGACTGAGTCATCTTACATATGGCATCCAACTTTTCCAGCTGGGCCTGAGGCCCTTTGAGTCCACTACTGACCCAAGGTATTCTAATTGCTCCTTAAGAAAATGACACTTCCAAAGCTTGACCTTAATGTTAGCATCAGCAAAGCAGCAGAACGCTTGTTCCAAATGGTATAATTGTTCCATGAACGTCTGAGAGAACAAATTAATATCATTGAGGTAAACTAGGATGCAGAACAGCTTCAAGTCAGCTAAGATCGTGTCCATCGCCCACTGAAACATAGTTAGGGCGTTACATAATCCTTGGGACATACGCTTGGGTTGAAAAACCCCTTAGAGGTGATTATATTGCATATCTCCTGTTCCACCAATGGAAACTCGATCTTTCAATACCCCAATATCAAATCGATGGCAGAAAAATAATTATTCCCTCCCAGTCTATCTAAAGCGTCATCAATCCGTGGGAGGGGTAGGAATCTTTCTTCATAATGGTATTAAGCTTCCTTAGTCAATAACCACCCAGTTGGTGCCATATTTTTTCATAACAATAAGCACTGGTGATGCCATGGACTCTTGGATGGCTCTAACATACCATGTTCGATCAATTTGTCTACTTCATCAGAGACAACTTCCTGTGCTGCTTTTGAGTGCCAAATAGGTCATCAATGAATGGGGATGATCATCTGTATCCACCCAATGCACCACCACCTGCGCACATTCCCAAGTCATGGCTGGTGGATGCAAAAATTCCTTCGTATTTTACAAACAGTGCATTACCATATTCTTCTATTCCTTTTACATCCCAGTAAGAGCTTCCTGAAGAACCATTGCCATTACGCCAAATGGTATTTACTGGTAGGCTAAAGTCCTCATAAGACCCAAAATCATAAATGCAATGAACCTCACTTATAATGGCAGGTGTATTACGCCGCCACTTGATGTCTTTGGACCATCATAGACTCCTTCTGTAGGTTCACGATTTATACTTTCACTTCCTGGTGCCCTGGCAACATTGACTTATGAGCCACATGAGGTTCAAGCCGTGCTTGCTGGTAGGACCCCATAATCTCCTCATATAAACCTTCTGGGATGTCAATGACAAGCTCCATCCCTATTATGACCTGATGCCCGGATGGTATGCTTAAGGTGCTTGCAGCTCATAGCGGAATACATTTGTATTTTTAGATCTGGTTAGGGAGGGCTCTGGTCCTCTACTTCATCTGCATTTACCAAAGAATAACCCCGTCACTATATGACAGATTGATCTTACTTGAGCTTATTGGGTCTTTTGAACTCCGCTAAAGGTAAAGTAAATGGGGATCTGTTGTCTCAGGATACTAAGGGCTTCTTTCGCCATATTGACCATGGCCCCAAATCACCGCATGAACGCAGCACCAATAGACATGTTGTAGTTATTATTAGGTAGGACCACTGCTGGAGCGAAAGCCTTAACTGAGCCAAATCTCAGAGGTAACGCGCTATAAGTTCCTCCTGACACAGTGCTCTGTGTCCCCGCGGACCCATGCACCGCTATGTTCCACATCAGGCTTTAACAGAAGCTTGGCCACAGGCATGGTGGAGATTATATTAACTGGGGCACTAGTATCTATAATAACACGGATTTTGTGTTCTGGAAAAATATCACAGTAGGTATAATCCAAATAAGAGAACCATTGGTGTTTATTATGTGAACGTCCAAAGGCTTTTTGTTATCAAGGAAGATGACAATACCCGCACCAACATGAGGATACTCCTGGGCGATTTTTTCTACTTGAATGGCTACATTTACCCCCACTAGGGAGGCAACGTCAACTGAGGATCCAACATCACTTGTGCCATTTTTGTTAAAAATTTGCCAATCATACAGCTTTTGCACATCTCGGCTGAACTCAGAGCCTAAAGGTTTATGGGTTGATCTCTTAAACTTATGCTGATATATCGTGAGGAAGATGTTGATATAATAAGTCAATGGGTTGGGTACTGGGGCTGACGCAGCGAGACAAATGTGAACCGTCAGGGACAAATAAATTTGTATTAGTGGAGTCAGAACATCCTATCTCTACTCCGCTCAAGCTTTTCCATGTTCAATCAAAACAGATGGTACTGCATGAACATGCAGGTGTCTGGGAAGTTAGCTGCATAGTGTTCTTTTTGGCCGCACAAGAAACATACATTCATAAATGGCTCTCGTCTATGATTCACGCCTGAAAGTCTGAGTCAAAAGTTAACCAAAGAATTGAAAATTAGGCTGGGGATGGGCCAGCTGTGCGCAAGGAGGGAGGAAAAGAAATACCAACATATCAGGTGGCCAAGGTTTGTTCAATGGATTATAACCAGGTAGTTGGGGTCCATTTTCTGATGAAAATGCAGTGGCAATTACAGGGGCCTTCTGGTCCACGTTGGGAGCACTTAGTGTGACAGAAAGATGGCATAAAGTGTTAACGATTTGTAGAAGCTCCGCATATTTGTGCAGTATTTGAGTCATAGCATTATGCAGTTCATGATTTGGCTTGACCGCCGCCGTCATGGCTATGACTACATCCTCGTTGATTAAGATATTTGCTCCCACTAACACATGAGCTTCTGCCATGAACCGCTCCACAAACTCCATTAGGTACTCGTTCTTTTGAAACTGTATTTTCGGAAATTCATCCTTGCACTGACCATATTTGCCACACCCCCAAACAGATGGAGCACAGTCTCCTTCACCTCCTGATACGTTACACCACTACTCTATAGGCAACAAGTGACCTGGTTCACGCTCTTGACATCTAAAGTTTATAGAAATAGTTTAGCTTTCTGCCAATCTGATGTTCCCTCCATGGCAAATTAAAATTGTTTAAAATATCCATGCATGTTTACACCATAACTAAAAGGCGGCAACTTTTCAATCTAAATAAAATCACTTGACTCTGTGCTGTAGACTTGTGGAAAAGAACGGATAGGTTCAGATTGTTCAAGGGGAACATCCCCTTGAGGTTAGAATAGGGTAGCAAGGACAGATACAAATCACCGAAGTAAATTGAGAAAAGGTTGGTTTGTGTTGAGGGACTTCTGCGACACCCAGGGGATACGCACTGGCTGATCTGTAGTTTTCTTTTCCATACTAACCGCTGACTGCATCCTTACCTCCCTCACCAGTCTGTTCAATAAAAAGTTTGTCAATTATCCTCTTCACTTTGACTGAATAGCACTGACGCCACCTGTCTCTTACCATCTGCTGAAGCTCTTCAAATTCATTCTGTAATTCGTGGCAGAATTTCTGATCTTTGTCTAATTTATGCTCCATTTCATGAAGCCATAGTAGGACATTCTTCAATTTTCCCTTCACTATTTCAGTCTGCCATCCAGTTTCACGTGCTTGTCAGTTTGCCTCATCCAATTGATTGACTAGAGGGGCTCATCTCTTCACCAACTCCTCATTGGCCCATTGAAGGTTATCCAAGTGCACTTGCATATCAGCAAACTCTACCGTCTTAAATTAAGGAAGAGTAATGGCTTGGCCCTGAGCCTGACTGGTGCTCTCCAACTTATCAATCCAACCCAGCAACTGGATATATTATGAGGACACCAAGAAAGAGCTGGTCAAATGGTTGGACATCCACTGATCACTCCACTCAGCTCGAAGTTGACTGAATTTGATTGCCACAAAGTCAGTATGATCAGCCATCCGCTGTTCTAACAGGGTAACCTGGTCCCTAGTTTGAGCCACCGCCATTTCAATCCCATCCACCCATTATGCCATTTTCACCATAAAGCGCTCAGTGTTACTACCCAGCGTCATGACATCCCAGATTCATTCACCTGAAAGCCCACACTAGTCTAACAATTCTCTTAATACTTGGGGTAACTTATGATTCAAACATGGAACTAATTCGTCCAGACAATGGCAGACGTCCACAACATGGCTTTCTATTTGCACTAGCACCCCCTGGATCTCTGAGAAAGAGTGGTTGAGGTGGTCATGTAAGAGGTGAGTGTCATTCTGTTGCGCTTGGACAAAGCGCATGACATCACCAATCTCAATGTTATGTCAGGCCAACACATGCAGTAGTTGGCGGATCAAAGGCTGAACATATGCGAACAGGTATTCTACAGCTCTATGATAGCTGAGCTGTTGAGACAACCCCATTGTGGTAGTGTCAAGGTAAGACATATACAATTTTTAGCGGGCTTCTTGGCCACTTTGATTATAAAATAGACTTAGGGCATGTTCACCCACATCTTCTTCATAGAGGCAGTAACCCCACAAGAGCCATTCCATGATCTCCCGCAGTTGCTGAGGGGTGAATTTTGTGGGCCTACCCTGTTGGTCTTACTCTAGAAAGAGACAAGCTGCTAACTGCAGTTCCATTCTAGGGGTCTTCATCTCCTGGCTCCATCACCGTAAATAGTGCTAGTTCCTCATTAGATGTCTCCATTTGTTTCCTTAAGTATTGGTCATGAACCCCAATTAAATTTTGACATAATAAGTGTGGCTCGTTGTGATGCCCTAGTGGCCATTGTCCTACAGTTGACCAGTGACCCCTGTTGTGAGCACCACTGTTAACTTTTTGGTGGTATCACTTAGATCCGCTACACTGGTTGCACAGGTAAAACACCACTGAGCAATGGATGTATGAATTGAAGATTACTAATCTTTAATAAATAATAAAGATATATAAAATATGTTCTATTGCCCCACCAACTCCTTTATTATATATAAAAAAGCAGACTATCTACAAAAACTTCATTCTTCTTCCAACTAAAAAACCTCCTCCTTTCTTTATCACCCTCAACTCTAAATCCTTAGTATTCCTAATTGGGTTCAACCCTCCCACTTAATAAATTCGCTATTCACTACATTTTAGGGGTTTCATTATATCTTGAAGCTTCAGCAGAATTCTCTCAATTCGCCAAACTATCATTACTTTGATTGATTTGCTTCACATCAACATAATCTTCCGCTCAATCTCAAGGCTCACCCTATCTCAGAAATAATACAATACACCGGATATATAGCTTTTCATCCAGTCAAATTAGTTTTTAAAACGTTAAAAAAATCTAAGCTTAAACCATCCAAGTATTTTTAAGCTAAAATGGAGTTTTGGTCATAGGTTTTAAAGAAGGGAATCTAACCTATCCAGGATAAAGTCACTGTGATCAAGTTAATGTCCCCCTCTATAATCTAAGAGAAATGATTGTTTCCTATGATGGTGAGTTACTATAGAAAATTAATACCACGCTCTTATTACCTTGCAGAGCCTTCAGTCTATTTACTCTAAGAGTGGTACCCTTAAAAAAGTAATTATTAGGAGGACTAATCTAAACTCTTCTCAGAACTGCCTTAGTTACACACCCTACCCTTGTATATCTAAAGTTTGACCAGCCCTTCTTATTGTTTACCAATTCTAGATATGGCTGTCTTATTGATACTAGCTCAACTAAATGACCAACGAGTGGACCATCCCGTGGCCTACTTAAAAAATATTCTAAGTTCATTTTAAAACTATAGCGTCACTATGCAAAAATGTTTGGCCGTGCTCCTTGCAATAAGCATTTTTACTTTATTTATATGGAACACTTCTTACCATAATCGGCAATCGCCTCCTCCAGGTGGATACAGCAGATATAAGATCTTGATGGGATGCTAGATAGATGGGCGTTACAATTATAAAACATAACTTAAAATTTTTAACACACTGGATCTACCCATCAAATGTAGAATAATCATTGTGGATGCCATATTTAACTGTACTGATGCCTGAGGAAGACCGCTGGTGTTTTAATGAGGTGACCCATCAGATAGGAATTGAAGAAAACATAAACTAATCCTGAGTTAAAAACTATGTTAAAGAGTATTCATATAAAGGGTAGGATGCTTTTCAACTAGTTGATGGGAAATAGTTTCCTTATGTACAGTTGTCACTTTGAGTTAAATACCCCTAGAAGTGACTCTATTGTAGACCATGGGACCATTATGAAAACGTATAAATGTTATAAAAAAATGGTTTGTATTGAGTAAAACGTTGAAACCATACATGAAGTATGAAACATGCTTAACTTGTAGGACTAAATACCATACAATTATCAATACCAACATCAAGTAGTGACTCCTTTGGCGCCATTAAATGTAGTCAATGTTGATGTAGTGGGGCCCCTGTCCACGGGACTTCACAATCATCAACATATTCTCCTTTTCATTGATTACTTAACCAAGTGGGTTTAGGCTATCTCTGTCCCTACAGCTAACACTTTAACCATATTATTTGTACGCTTCATTTTCACTTAACATGGGTGTTAAGGGTTCTTCTTTAGGATACAAAAGATAATATTATGTGTCAAGTAGTGCTTAACTAAATTTCCTGTTTGGTACTAGTCACATCTTACAGGCCCCTATAATTTTATATTTTATAGGTCAGTGTAATGAGCAAATGGGACCCTTGCATTTATCAAAAAGATAGCAGCTACTGAGTGTCCTGACAATGGCTAATAAAACAAAGACTGGTATAGCAGTCTGGATGAGTGCATTTAATTTAACATCTAGATTATCAAAGACATAGCTGACCACAAAAGTATTTGTATATAATAGGGAAGAGAAATACTGAGGGATGATAAATAACTACAAATGTTATTAATGACCCTCACAAGTAGCCATGCGGTGGTGGCAGTCGCTGCAGAAGATCTTAAGAGAAGCAGCTTTTCAAGGCAGACTGCGTGATAGGAGCATTTCTGGCAACAAGGTGAGGGCAAATTGAGGAATTACCTTGGATAATTTCAAGCTAGGAAGGTAGAACCTCAAAAAGACAGCTAAAAACGCAATATTGTAAGGCAAGCAAGACAGTAGAAAAGCCCAAATGTGCCCTACAATACCCTCACTCAATCAGGGAAGGTAACAGCATGATTAAAATTTTCAATATAGTCAAGTCATTTTACAGACTGGGTAACATGGCAAGTTAGTGAGTATCACGGCTTACTTACAACAAAAATAACTTAAAATATTTGGTTTTTTTATTTATTTTATTGAGAAACAATGTAAAAGAATTTAATGACAGCAGAACCTGTTGGGGTATGCTGTCTTACAAGCCATAAGATTTTAGGAATAGAGGGGTGTGCATAAATGTCCAGGACTCCTTAAACACCCAATTTTGCAGATTGACACATTAAAATGTTTGTTTTTGAGTTGTATCTGACCTAATTGTTTGGACCCATATCATTAATTTTACAAAAAAATGTGAAGCAATTCTGCCTAGTGGGGCGTCAACAATTTGTTCAACAGGCGGTGGGTTACGCCCATGGCCAGGGAAGGTAGGTGGGGTCCCATTTGAAACAAATGGGTTTAGCATGCCCAAACCTATTGAGAGAGGGCTTGCCTTCACTGGGTGCAAGGTTAGATTTTGGACAGGCGATTTTGAATTCATGTTAAATTAAGACAGTTTGATTTTGTTTAATATTGCTTTACGCTCTTTAGAAAACTTCAAACTAGTGGACAACAACTTCTGGCAAGATAAGGAGCTGAGACCTTTATGTTAACACTATCCTATAGCCACCACCTCCAATTGACACACTTTCTGGATCTCTCCACCAACTCCTTGATGTAGGAAAAGGGGGTTAAGGGAAACCCTTCAAGGGCTGGCTGTCATCCACATCTCACCCACAACATGAGGTAAATTTTCCTGGAAGGTGAGCTGATTATAGGCCTTTTTTATGCTCCCTTTTGGTTATATATGGATACTCCAGGTTAAAATTCAGGGGGTTCTCCCAGTACTAACACAGATCCTATACGTTAGATTAACTTTAAGTCCTCCGCCTTATTGCTAGGATTAGAGGGAGCCATGAGAAATTGGGCTGTAAGTGCAGTTGTTAATAGCCATAACAATAGCCACGCACTATAATATTCTCTACCTTTAGGGGTCAACTCATCATATGGGGGAGGGAATTTGGGTTACTGGCACTGGCACTGGTGGTTTCCTTAAGGCGTTCCCAGTATCGTTTGAGCTACTATACTTGTCAGGATGAAAAAGTTCCACTTTAGCCTATCTAAAATTTTTGTTTGCACAAAACTCTGTTATAAATTCATTTTATAATATAATAAACCTAAAACATTGGGATAAAAGTTTATTTGGGTAAATATAAAAAATACTCAGCACCCCAGCATTAACAAGTTAATGGTTTTTAAGGATTGACAGGTGGGACCTGGGTTTAAACAAACAAAAGAGTTAAAAAATTTAAATATAACCTTTAATCTCAAGGAGTTTAGATTGATTTTAATTTTAATATATTCTAATAAATCTATAGCAGTTGAACTTGTTAAATTTTTCTAAGCTGGAAAAAATTTGATCCCCATTCTGTCACATTTTGTTTATTTTTTAGGCGTGAAGGTTTGAGGCAACAACAAAGAAATCACTAAGACAATGGGTAGTAGGATATGATAAAGAATTACAATAGTCACCAAATATTAACAAATAAGTGATGATGCATAAAGAAAAGCTGAATAGTCATGCTCTGTCAAGAATTTTGCACTTTGACAACACCTTATGTAACAGTTGATGATCATGCATGAACCTCATAAGGTTAATAATTATGAGATTTAGGTATGTCAATGGTTGTAATTCCGTTATTCTGATGAGGTTTTTCCTAATTGGGTCAATAGCAGGATAAATATTATAATAAATATTTAAGTGGTTGTCCATTTTGAGGTCTCCCAATTTTCTGACGAGTTGCCAGGACGTCATTAAATCCAGAGGCTTTTACGCGCCTCATGACTGATAATGCATTTAGCCTTTTTAGGTAATAATTAAAAACTAGGTCACCCCCAATGGACCTCACTTTGGAATTCTATTCTGAACTTCAAGTTCACCCCAATAAAGGCCGCTATTTTCTAAACTCGTTATAATTAATATAATCTATTATTTTATTAAATACGTTTGGCAGGTTGGTTTGGTGTGGATGGTAGTGCAATAGGAAGTGAGTAAGGGGGACGTCCTAAGATCCTTTGGGGTGTCGATGCTCTGGTGTAGTGGAGTACCCTAGCCCATTGGAGGTTGGATGAGATAGCTTGTTAAAAGCTGTGGTGCAGGTGACCAGAGGCCAGCAGGGCATCGTTGTCTGCTGCACCTCAGCCCACGCCTATCCCTTTGGGATGGCGGCTGCCAGAGTGGCCCCTAGGTGACAGAGGCTGGTTTGCCACATCTCAGCCTGGTGTGCCCAGCAAGGCCACCCGCCTGGATAGGGGTCTTGGGGGTTTAGTATGGCTATTTCCCTTTCCCTCATGGAAGTGGCCCCCATCTGGGGTTTGGTTCATGCCAGTGGCGGGCCAGTCTTAGGGTCCCTTTCTGTTACACTTTATGACCCAATCTAAAGATTGAAATAGTTTATAATGATCAATCTTCAAAAGAATTCCCACTTTCAAATGATAATTAACTTTCAATAAATCTTTGCTTCTGCCCTTTTTTATATAATTTCTGTAATTAGATGCCTATTAGCACCTCCCTCTTGCTTGGGGCGTCCAATATAATTAATTGGATAAAAGTTGATTAAGAAAGGCAAACCCTTGTGGGACAAATTTATTTGATTAAATGAGCCATTGTGGCCTATTTGGTATTGTCCGCCAATATTTCAGCTGCCAATGGGGAGTTTTCTCTAATATTACTTTTGTGAAGGTCCCCTTCCTTCACTGGCATCTTCCCCTATCTGGTTTGCTTGTGCCAGTTCCATATTCCTCAAACTCTTCTGGTTTGAGGTTTTACCACTCTTGGTTCAAGACATCTTCTGGGTCAGAGTGGTCACTTCAACGTTTCAGGTGGTAGCAAGAGGATGAGATGGCTCTTGCAGCTTGCAAAAGCCAGCTAGCTTTCTTTAGTAGCCATTATTAATGCAATACCAGTTGCAAAGATTCCCCAAGCATAGTAAGTTGGTCAATGTGGTGGGTGCATTCTTAGCTCATTTGTGGTTTTATTTTTAGGATCCTGAGGCTTTTCAGGCAATCCTAACCCTGGCACAAGGTTCACTCCCACTAAATACTTGCCTGGAAGAATTCAAAGCTCAAGCTTCTGAATTGAGATTGTTCAAAGTTCACCTTATTGTCAAGCTTCAAAAATCACTAGATTCCAAAGGTACTTACCTTCTTATCTTGGTTGACCCCCCATCCACTCTTTCTGCCACTTTTGATGCCCTTTAGTCATATGTTTCACCTTTTAGTATAGGGGAACTAGACTGAAAGGTTAATTAAAATCAAATTCTCAAAGGGGTTCTGGATCAAAAATCTCAAGTCAAGTTAGTGATGATGTGTATCTATATGTTGCTATCCCCACATTGAGTAGGAATGATGCGCTTGCCATGCCTGAACTGTCATCACCCCTCTTTTTGCTGAGCAGATGTCTTGTTCTAAAGTTTCACATTCAAAAGCAAAATTTATTTGTTCCTTTTCCGCATCAACTGCTATGCAGCACCCAGTTCCTTTCCAGAATTTTATCATTTAGATGCCCCTTCTTACACGATGAAACCTCTCCAAAAGGTGGAGGGTAATTTCACATCTTGTTTCATATTTTTAAGCCCAAAGGCCTAATGCAACAACATGAAAACGACTAAAACAAAGGGTTAGTAAGATGTAATCAAGAATTTACAAAAGACCTAAATATTGACTAAAAAGCGTGGTGGCATCTGAAAAATCCAAAATTGACATGCACCATCAAAAATTTGCACTATGATGGCACCTTAGGACCTAATCCAGGAGTAATACAGTTTATAAAAATCAACTCCTTAATTTATCTTTGTTTTCAAAAAATAAAATTTTTTCAATAAACCATTGCTTCTGACGTTTATTAATCTCTTAAATTAAATGTCTGGCGTCACCCTCTTTCTTAGGGCGTTCAACTTTAATTTATTGGAATGAGGATCTCAATCGTGAAAGACAAATCCTCATGGGCCACATTTTAAACTAATTAATGCTATTTTACCCTATGTGGTGTTGTCATCAAATATTGCAGCTGCAATCAGGGAGTTTTTCTTGAAACATTCCAAGTATCAAGTTTTGCTTTTCAAATTTGTCCTTGTGACTATATTTAATTCCCATTAAACCCCTTTAACATTGTTGGGCTTTGCCTAGTAGGTGTGAAGCCTTGATCTTGGGCTCACAATACAATCATTATTTAGGCAATATTGAATTTTACACAAATTAGGATCAAAATGCTTAGATTATATCTATACTCTTCCTTGTCAATTCCTTTATTTGGGCAATTATGACCTATATTTATCATTAATTTGATAATCTCTATTTTATAAGGATTAAGGCCTGAAATGATTAAAAGTAATTTACCTAGCATTGAACTTTTAATAACGCTGAATTACAGTTATGTAATTCTGGGCTAAAACATCTCGTTTTTAATCCTTTAACCAATAATAGGGAAGAATGCCTGAGCTGAATTATAATACATCCTGATATTATACCTGAGGTTATATTAAGTGTTTAACTCTTCTACCCACATCATTAATCACTTCATGCCACCTACTATGCCTTGTATCTCCTATTCTGCCTTCCTATCCGTTGGCTTCCCAATGGCAGATAATGGAAACCACTCAACTGTGTTACCATAATCTCAGTCCAGCTTTCAAAGGTAAAGCCTGATCTACTCTAACTCTGAAACTAAAATCTGCCTTTATCTCCTACATTCTCAAATCTAATTCTATACTTAAATGTGTATATGCCTATCTCTTGCCATATATAATAATCACTTCCTTTATTTTCTTATATTGTATTCTATTTATTTTATATTAAACTTGATCATTTTCTGGTACTATTTAAAGTACCATATATTTCTCAATAAAGTTACACATAATCTATTTAATCTTTTGTCATTTACTTTTGCCTAATTTTAACTAGAGATTGCCTGCACCTTGCAGAGATTTTGCCTTCTCAGTTAGCAGAGATTTGCCTTGGAAATGACAATCCGCCAAGTGATTGCTAGGCTCTGACTAGAGATTTTGACTGTTTGGTCAGACAGAGATTGTCTCACTGTCACATTTTTTTAAGAGATATGCCCTTGGAAAAAGAGATCCCTAGGAGATTCTGCTAGTGCTACTAATGGCTAATAATCGTGTAGCCTTCAAAGGACCTGCCCTTCAAAATCTACAAGAACCCTACAACTGGTGCTTTACTCCAGGTACCTTCTGAGGCTACCTAGTGAAGACATACCTTCAAAATGACAATACCAGAGATTAGAAGATGATTGAACACCAAAGAGGTCCATTCAATAAGTCAAATTTTGGCATTCTTTAAATCAACTAAAAACGCCCTGTCTTACAAAGAACTTTTGGATGAAAAATATTATTACCTTACCTGGCTCCCAAACTGCCTAAATAGCTTTTACTCAACTCAAGGATACATCTATTAATTTAACGTCTGTCTACTAGAGTATTGATCAATATATCAGTGAAATTGGAAGTTAAGCTAACAAAGTAGTCCTTATATTAGAACGTGAAGCTGAATACTCACCTCCATATAATCAATTTGTTATGGCAGTTTCCCTTTTTAGAGAACAAATACAAAAATTCTGAAGTGAGCAGGAAAATTTACAGCTATTTTCAAGGATGAAAATATAATAACTAACCCCAAATTCTCAGCATACTATCCATTTCCTGCATGAACTCTCCTTGCTATTTTGCTAATGAAAAGGCTAAAACAAATTCTTCAGCGCTCTCTCCATTCCTCTGCACTGACGCCTCTCATATTACAGCACCACAATTGTCATAACACACCTGAATGCCTCAGCGTTTTTATCTCCATGTGAAGAAGCTCTTCACTACCTTGACACCAAAATTGAAGCTAATGAAACCCAAACAGAAGTCTTGATTTTAATTTCGAGACTGCGCCAGGACCTCCCAATGAGCCAGATGAAGCATCTACAACAACTGACTTCTGCGCCGCTCTGTTTTCTGACGCCAAGGCTTACAGCTTCTCAACCAAGCTTGCCAAACCAAATGATTTAGCATCAAATTTGTTTTTAGCAGAGGTTACTGAAAATCTTGTCAAATTTCTCAAGTTAGCTGAGGCAAGCAGCCTCAGGACCAATTCACCTTCTCCTACCACTTTATTTTAATATAAACCTTTTAATTCTTAAAACTATTTATTTTTTAATATAAATTTATAATCTCCTGCCGATGTCAAAGAATTGAAATTCCTTGGAAAAACTCAATACAAGCTTGAGGATTTTGAGAAGCTGCCTAATGACTGCCATTCTAAATTTACGCCAAGCTTTGCTTAATTTCTCCTGCCTTTGCCTGCCTGCCAATCTGCACAATCAAGATATCTTAATGTCTAATCTTAAAACCAGGCTGATTTGTTGGTTGCCTATCTAAATATAACCTATGAAGAAACAACGCCTGGGGATTGGTTGGATACTGATGATTTAAGCTCTCAAAACGATTTAAACTAAACTCCAACCTTCCAACTAATGATTATTACTTGTAATATGATTTAAAGGCTCAATCATTTATTTTAAGATTTTAATACTATGATTCATCTGTTTTTTGGGTAACTAAACCAAAAATCTTAAGTTTCAATCAATTCTGGTCATCTAAATGATTTAAAGGCTCCACTGCCCAACTTCAGCGTTAAAACTACCCTAATAAATGGCCAACTAGTTTTAATTCAAAGACTTGCAAATTTGGCTCCTACATTTGGCCCCTAATTTTAGCCAACAAAACTATTTAAAATATCCAATCAGTTTAAATCAAGGATTGAAGGGTTTAACATATAAATATTCCACCAACTTGAATCAAAAGCTAAATTACCTGATTTAAAATATAAGCTGAGTTATTTATTTAAGCTGCTCAATATAAATTCTATTGATCATCCAGCCTCAAACTATTAAATAAATTGTGCTATAAGTCAGACACCATCAAATCATTTATTTAATGCTACACTAAGTGCACCAAGTACCAACTCAACCTAAACCAGTCTCAGCTTGGCCTGTTTATCTATTTTTTATTAAAATCAAACCTCATAATCTAAACCTTGATGTTATTGTTTGGCCTCCTGTTACCATCCCCTTGTCTACATCAACTCTCAAGTAAATGCTACTGGCTATTTTGACCAGAACTTGTAAAACTCTGAGATTCACAGTACTGGACTCTATTTTAGAATCAAACATATACTGACTACCTTTTATCTTTAAACTCAGCTCTCCCAACCTGATGCAAAAACTAAGGTTTCCATTCCTAAGCTGAGTGAACTAACCAAACCTTTAGATCCCTTATTTTCGAAATCAATCTTTTCCAGATCTTGAGATTGAAAACCAACATTTACTTGCTGAGCCCACATCTAACCTAACTAACTTAGTTATCACCTCTATCCCAATTCTGGGAGTTTGGGACCTTACCAAGGCTGGCCAACCCTGGCAAAACTATTACCACCCCTGGTCAAGGCTTAGAGGGGGCATTGTCAGGCTTCACCCTGTGAAGTTCTGAGTTTAGCTCGCTTGATAAGTAAAATCCTGCATACTAAATTGGGAAGATTAATGGCCAATTAATCCTCAATTTTGCCAAAGGCTTATGGTATTCTGACCTTTCAGAAACTCACTAGGCATATTGAATTAGCCCCGACTCTTCTGTTTAATTTTGGGCTTAATATATTTCATTCATAATCAGTAACAACTTCTGAGGCAGAGATAGATACAAGCTGGGAATATGGTACTTCCAGCTTATTGACACTTCTCCAAAGAAAAGATTCAGTTAAAACCCAGGAAAGAGATGAAATAAGATAACTTTTATTAGAGTATAATTATTTGATAATCAGTCATTAGGCCAGGCGCCAGTATTTATACCTCTAGAGCATCTTCTGACCACATTTGAGCACAAAATTTCAGCAGATATTTTACCACCTCAGTTTGGCTCTTGAACTGATATGACTGAGACCTATTATTAGGTTTATTGGTGGCAAAATACTCTCAAAATTGGGAAGTATAGGGGACAAAATTGTGATAAAAACATGCAAAATTGTCCTAGGAAAACTCTGATTTTAGTTTCATCATACTTCTGACAAAATACACCTTCATTGAAATTCTTGCATCAATTAAAGTAATATTACATAACCCCAATCAGGACGTCGGCAGGCCTCTCTTAAAAGCACTAGGTACTCCCTTTTGAGTGGTCCATATGCAAGTGCTATCTTTCCAATTATGTGGATCAACATGCAAATTTCGCCCTAGGGCGGAAAGTGAATTACATTAAAATGTCTTTCAGTCCATAGGGCTTTTAGACGTTATCTTCAGGTCAATCCTGAATGATTTCTAATATGGAGTGTTTGATATTGTTTCTGATATTTAACCAATTGCTGAGTGTTAGGTGTAGTGATAATTGGCCTAAAGCTGCGTGTGTATTTGGCCTGAGCTTCCAATAGAATTTTTGAATTAAAATTGACATTGATAGAATTTTCCTGAGCCTTGTAGTTGCAATGGGCTTTAAATATGAAATTTAGATATTATCTTGAGCATTGGAAGGATAATCAGCCCAGTATGATGGTTGTTGAAGGGTTTATTTTTGAGTCAACCACCAGAATCTGACACAACTTAGTAGGTGTGAAGCCTTTACCTTGGGCTCATAATACAATTAGATATCTGGGAAATTTCAGTCTAAATTTATTATTAATTAATAATTGCTATTTCATTGGGATTAAGGCCTGATTTTGATAACATTAATTTACCTAGCATTGAACAGTTAAAAACGCCTAATTCACAGCTAAACGAATTCTGGGCAGAATTGCTCTATTTTTACTCACTGGCCAATAAGATAGGATAGAATGCCCAAGTTGAATTACTATACATCCTGATACTAGGCCTGAGGTTATATTCAGTGTTTAACTCTTCTACCTACCTCATTAATCACCTCATGCCACCTATTATGCCTTATATCTCCTATTCTGCATTCCTATCCATTGGCTTCCCAATAGCAGATAATGGAAACCACTTAGCTGTGTTATTATTATCTCATTCCAGCTCTCAAAGATAAATCCTGATCTACTCTAACTCTAAACCTAAACTCTGCCTTTACCTCCTACATTCCCAAATCTACTTCTATCCTCACACGTTTATATGCCTATCTCTTGCCATCTGAAATGTCACCTTCCCTTATTTTATATTATTCTTGATTCACTTCTACTATTTAAATACCATTTATTTCTCAAAAAAGTTACACTATTCTTTTAAATCTTTTGTTATTTACCTTTGCCTGGTTTTAACTAGAGATTGCCTGCACTTTTGCAAAAATTTTGCCTTCTCAGTTAGCAAAAATTTTCCATGGTGACAACATTCCTCCAAGTGATTGCCTAGCTCTGACTAGAAATTTTCTCCTGTTTGGCGGATAGAGATTGCCTCAACGACACATTTCCATTGAGAGAATTGCCCTAGAAAGAGATCTCTTGGAAATTCTGATGATGCTACTAATGACTGATAAAAAAGTAGCCCTTGAAGGACCTGCCCTTCAAAATCAACAATAATCTTACAACCATTTAAATTAGGGTGTACTTAGGTTGCATTATATAAAAAATTAACCTGAGGATAACCATGGATAAAATTTTTAAACACAAGGATACCTTTACTTGAGCTCTCTATGAGGAGGGGGTTTGTAGCACTTAAAACATTTAAATAAATGCCTGTATTGAACGCAGAGCTGTTTGATTCTCTGGACATACTGCTCTGCTGAATTTGAGTATTAAATGTTTGTGTTTTGGAGTTGAGTGTATGGGGAAAAGTCAAACAAGTTGAGCAGTATTTACCCAAGGCTCATCCACAGTATTATTCAGGTCTCCTAATTAAGTCAAGGAAAATGCCTTAGGGTTGTGCCTTTCCTAGTATTAAAGAATTCAAGGTCATATCCAGATTGATAGCTTGGGTCTAGGACCTTATGATTACTGTTTTACTAAAATATTCTATCATTTTGTATCCAAGATGTCTTTTTCAAAGGCATTCTATGAGAGAGCCACAATTACTTAGTAGTGTACAACTGCTGCTGGATTCTTCCACTCTAAAAAGTGCTGATTTGACAAGGAGGGTATCTATTTAATAAAAAACATTCACTGATGTACTGATGTATTGACTGACATCTGAAACCTTTGAGTCTGATAGGTTCAATCTATATGGGCAAGTGGGTGATATTAGCAAATATTATCAAATAATTCACCAAATTGGTCACCCAAAACCTAATAAAAAATTAGCATTAAAGTTTTAAGTAGATTATTATAGCTTAACAAGTAGATTAGGATAACCAGTTCACCAGCCATGAGGGCAACAGCAAAGCTGGTAGTCTAAGTGGCTCAAGCATAGTGCTTTCACAGCCTTCAGGCTGTTAATGTGAGCTCATAAATAAACCTGAGCAACGCTAGGTAACTCCACTATTATAAATGTATGATTTCTCTTTTCTTTCTTTTCCATTTAACCAAACTGAGCCACAGCAATGCATGGCCAGGTACAGCTAGCTATAATAAAAAAAATTTAAATTAATCAGTTCAAATCAGCTGCTAATATATAATCTGAGCAATGACGGGTAACTTCACTAGTAAGTCAATAAATTTGTTAGGTTACAAGAAATTGCCACCAAAAGGATTAGCATAACTACCACAAAGGAGATATTTGATTTATTATCATCAACTGGCCCTTACCACCCTCAAACTAGGCGACCAAAGTTTTTTTATATCTTCATCACCGTGGTGGACAACCTAATATACTAAACACTTACTGCCAGGACCATATTGTGTCTTATACAAAGCGGGGTCTGATTAATCCATCACAGATGATGTGCAAGGTACTGTGGTCAATAAAAATTATGTAAAAATCTTTAAAGTATGTCCTCCTATAACAGGACCCTGAGAGGAGCACAGTTGGAATTTGTAAGGGCAAGCAAACTGACCATCTTGGTGAGGAATATGTGGTGAGCTAATTGAACGCCCCCTTTGGAATTGGGACCTGATTTGATATATAACATGCCATTAAATAAGTCAATGCCATCAAATGTGAAGGACCTAAATAAGGAAATTTAGAACTACATAAGATAATAGATCAACCTGGACTAACAATTGAAAATATGATTGAAACTACATCCTGAATATTAAAGCCTTAGCCTGGAAGTCCCAGGACATTGGGGTCACAACTATCTAGACGATGGCAAAAAATGAGGGCTGCTGCTGGACCTTTCTATTGTATTAAAAGGAAAGAGACTGATTGAGGAAATAAAGGCATTCCCTACATTACAGAGCTCCCACACCTTATGTTGTTGTTAAGTTCTAACACAATAAAGAGCTCTAAATTCTAAAATATTTGAGGTGGGTTGACCTTGGGACAAATATACCACGCCAAGAATTTTTCTAGCCAGTACAGGTTTTGAACTCGAAACCTGCACTAGGGTGAAAGCATTTTTACCTTCCAGGCTTACCACCCTTAAAGAGCTCTAAATTCAGTAATAAGTAAATCATCATATATATTTTATACCTTCATAGTTTAAAGACATATTATATATTGGTCATGACCCCAGAAACTTACCATTGCAGACCCTTCTAAAAGTGAAAGTGCCTATCCACTACTTTTTATAAGACATTTTACTAATAAAGCCATCCTAAAAAAGCTAGTATTTCTTAACAGAGCACCTCTGTGAAAACAAAAACTAAAATCTTTAGTTTCACTATAGTGTAAAGCCAAGGATAATGATTGTAATTACTAAATAATTTAATAGCTACCTTTAATGATTTTGAACCTCAAGATATCTATAGGACAAGTCAGCACATAGTGCAAGAAGCAAAAAATTATTTATACATGTGTAAGATCTTTATCTATGATCAGTAAATATCATTTTTCTCCTTTTTACCAAGAATTTCAGTTTTTCAAAAAGTTAATGTTCTAATTTAGATAGTTTCCTACAATTTTTCATAAAAAATTAAGAAATTTCAAGTTGAGATATATATAAATTCTATTATCTAGTTGATCATGCTTTAAATCAGAAGCCTTTGAGCTTACTCAGCTGGTTTAAAATGACAGTTAACAGTTTTTCACATATTTCATCAACCAAAGGTATACATTTCTTTAACTCAATTGGCCATTGTCTATCAGTTTTATAACAGAGACCTACTACAGTCATATTATTATTATTACAAAAAATTTAGAATGTATTAAATAAAAATTAAAGTTATAATTGAGAAATAAATGTGTTACCTTTATACCTAGCCACTATATACAAATGTATATAATTAAAATTTAAGTAGTTTAGGATTCTTTGTGAGCTTGTCCCTTTACTACAGGTGCAAAAACGCATGTGGTCACTTGATAAGTTTACATATTTTATTCATTGATGTTAAATTAAAGATAGTACTTATCTCAAGCATGAAATATGTTTTATAGAAATGCCGCTAATAGTAGTCATGCTAAGGATACTATTGATTTGAACCAGGTTTCATATAATAGCGTAAGCACTTTTTCTTGCAATGAAATTAATATAAATTACCACTTCAAGAATAATTTTTATCAGAAGCTTTAGTCAATTCAGACTAGAAACCATTAAAAGACATTTTTATAAGTTTAGAAACTTAAGCATTATGTCTCATATTGTTTTGATTATAATCACTTTTATCAAAATAAGAATTTGCCTTCACTCTTGCTATATTGACAATAATGTACCATCTGATTGCATATTTCTGCTATTCTATAATTCTAGTTATCTATAAACTATCTGATGTTTTAATTGATGTAAGTATATTTATAAGAATTACATAATAAATATGTGACTTTGTATTACATGAACTAAATAAAGTTAAAAAGGTTGGATTAATTTAAAATATATTTTATTTTAGGATAAAAAAGTAAGAATGATATTATAAACTTGTTATTACTGCTTAATATATATTCATAAAATCTTTTTATTAGGTTATTCCTCCCCTTAAACTTTTCTTTAATCTACAACATATGAGGTATAATTTTCAATTACATACGCTATATATTTATTATTCAGTAGAGAGTAGCTTTATATCAAGAAAGTCTAACTAGTATGGTTAATGTTTGATTAAGAGGGTTTAATTCAAAAATTAATCAATTACTGATATGCAAATGCCATCTTATTTTTATCAGTTATGATTGATACACAAATAATATGCTATGCTATGGTCCATATGCTAGTAGTTGCCTTTAAATCACCTATTCCTCTTTAATTTATAGAAATCAATTTAACCAAGCTAAGATTTTCATGTTAACTTTTTACTTGTTAGAGCTCAACTTTATGCCATTCACCTATCAAAATTAAGTTCTGTAATTTCTAGAAAGCATGTGCCAATATCTTATAAATAGTTAAATGTAACCTATCACTCTATCTGCTAAATTTAACTAAGAGGCTTGTCATTATTCTTTTCGAGTAGATTATTAAATTAAAAATATGATTTAAACCACTTGATCTTTATGGTATTTATGAACAACAAAGCCTGGCAATTGCATTTATATACTTTTATTTCAATTTTTCTGTACTAATGAAAATTTGCTTTCAAAAAGCAAGCCTATTATCTACCTCCAGATTTTACCTAGATCTAAAGTTTTCTTTCTACAATATCTCATACCACATCACCAAAGGTCTTATATTATGCTAAAAACTTATATCAAGAATAAGTAAGACCAAGCATTCACCTCAATAATATCTTATATGCATACTTGTGCTAAAATTGCAAGTCAAAGCCTTCTGTGGGTTAATCTGTTACCATGCGGCTACTTGCGTTTTCAATAGATTAACAAATTCACCAAAATCGAAAAGCAGCAATTTTTGATAACCCTGCAGCTTTAGGTTGTCAGTATAGAGGAAAGACTATCAGACAATCATTAATCTAAAACAAAATAACTTTATATTTTTACAATTGAAAGACTGCATCTACTTTTGCCTTTAATTTAGAGCATATGATATGTCATACTTGATTTACTTTACCATCTAGTACTAAAAAAATACTTGATTTACTTTGCATTTTGCTATAGTATTTTCGCTATACCTAAAGCTTTATTTAGACGGGATAGTTTACTGGTAATTGTAATTCAGATTTGATCTTGCAACTACCTCAGCAATGCTCGATTGGCCACGACATACAAACTTAGTTGACTTGTGAAACCAGTAGCAAACATAAAAACTAAGTAATTTTGCTGTTAATTTGCCAAAATGGATGGTTTATATTTATATAGATATAAAAGGATGCAAACGAAAGAAGTTGTGCTTAATCAGCTCACTGGTTTGACAGAAACGCATAAAGCTAGATTACTTTAAGCCCTTAACCTAAAAGTTATTACTAAGTGATCAGCAGTTTACACTATCTGGGCTGATAAATCTATTTAAAACTCAATATCTGAACGCAGCAACAATAAACTTTAACGATTAAATCGACTTGGAAAAAATAGTTTCAGTTCTCTTGACCCAATTTGAGGCATCCGCTGAGACCTTGTGATATTCTAAAGAACCATAATGGACAAACGGTGCGTCCTGGGTTCGCAACAGATTCACAAGATGCTCAAACATCGAACGAGCGGATCTACAAAGAGCTCCTCGAGAACACCCAGTAAAGCGCTCAAACTCAGGGCCCCACCCACCTCGTTTCAAGACCTTGAGGCTGATATAGAAAGCAAAGGAAGCAAGCCTGGATGGGGGGAATTTACAGAAGTAGCTATCCAATAAGAATGACTCGAGGAAAAAGCGAGACATGAGTCTTGTTTTTAAATATGAATCATCAGCCAAGCTGGCATTGCGCACAAACGTTATTGGGTTAGGGTATGAGACTCTAAAGTCTAAACTAATCAAAATCTCCTTCTCAATTTGAGCTAATTTGCTTTGAGACACGTCAATCTTAGCTTGGCGCAGCAGGTCTCGTGGGTAGGGATGAAGTGCAGTTTCGTGTTTGGAAGCAAGCGACATTGAGGCCAAGGCAATCTGTTCTAGTTGCTCCTTAAAGATGGAAGACTTGGACAGGTAACGGTCCATGATGTTGACTGCCAAGTGAATTACAGTGGGGGGAAGTTGCAGCAAGTAGCTTAGTTCAATCATCCAGTTGACTACAATCCTACGATCTTTTGGGTTGAAGTCGGGGTGCCCCATTGCATATGTAATGCCAGCAATGAAATCATTTTCCCGCTCCAGCAGTGCATTGATATGGTCTTGAAGGTATTCGTGGTTAATGTCCACGGTAACCCCATCCTCAAGTAAAGCAAAGTCTACGTTCTGGTCTGACAATGGATCTAAGTCTGGATCGCATGGTGTACTTGCATATGGCGTATAGTTTGGATTAAGAAAAAATTGACGCGGCTTTTTAGTTGCCTCAGTTTTCCTGGCTCTTTTGGCAGGCTGCCCCTCGATCACCTTAGATGTTGCCGTAACCCAAGTGGGCCTTTGATTCCAAAAGCCTTCGCTTTTAATTTGGGCTTGCGGTGTCACTTGCTGATTCTGTAGTTCACAACCAAATCTTCTCGGTACAGGTTGCGACGTAAGCCGTTCGTAGTGGCTTTCAGTTGGCATAAGATGAGCATGGTGACTAGACTCCACTTCATATGTCAAATTTTGGGGAAACTGATGTTCATTCGATTCAAATGCTATCTTATCAAATTGAACCCCATTTATACTAGGAATGGAAGAAGAAGAGAGTACGCTGTTACCACGAGAAGCTTCACTGGTGGTTGTTTCAGTTTGAGCGCGGCGTTGCTGGTCTTTAAGTTTGTGGGAGCTGCCTACGCTTTTTGATAAGCCATCTGCATCTACTAAGGTTTCTTCTGCTGACAAGGAGGCCTCATCATCTTTGTCTCCCACCTAAATTATTAGTACAGTCCTTCTTTGACTTTCAAGGGCTTGCAATTACCTCGATTTGCGGCTCTTTCTTGGTTGACCGTGATTGAAACTTTCCCATTTGGAGTTTTCTATCAGGATCTCAATAATTCTACTGCGTTATGACTATGTCAAAGTATGTAAATAGTGTATCGTTTTACGAAAATGTCTTTCAGAAAGTATCTCAAAAAAGTCAAATAAAAATAAAATGTTGGGTCATCGAAACAAGCAAAATATAAAACTATATAAAATTATACAGTTAACAACTACATAATAAGGTTTTATTGAATGAAAAATAAACACAAATATGATATTTACTGTTACCTTCTCTTAGAAGATAAAAATCATAAAGAGCTTGTAAAATAAAATCGCAAATGTTTTTTAAAAAAATCTGGCAGAAAATATATTGATTGTTGGCTAACTACTCTAACAATCTCAACGTTAGGTTTTCTGTAATAAAGTGATAAGCTTATATACTGGCTTACCTTCTACTCTGATACACTTTTAGCTGCTTAGGTTGGGATCAGCAGTCTTGAATAAAAGCAGCCATTTGAACTTTTGAATTGGCTTGACTTTGTCTCTGAGCTTAGTTCAATTCTGGATAAAGTAATAACGGATGACGAATATAATTTTTTACAAATCGAAATTAGGTAGATAAATTAAGTTGACACTAGCAGTTTGCCTAAATGCACTTTTCAATTAAATTTAGATTGAATTTTCTACTGATTGCATGATTATATGCATATTTACCGAAAAAACATACTATAAATGGCCACCAGAACAACATGATCTAATTTTTAAATATTCCCTAGATTATTATTGACTCTAATGCTTTCTATCCAAATCTAGTAAATTCCCTTATTTAAATTACCAACTCATAATTAACTTGCTGCCTATGGTTTCTGCTATTTATTTCACACGAAATATCAGCAAAATTGTTAATACCAACACTGTATCCGCACCTGACGCTCGCAAAATTTCCCATACTTTGATTTTTAAAATTCTAAAATTTTATTCGAGGTGGGCTGACCTGTGGACGATACCGCACCGATTGGATTCGAATTAATGGGAAAAGAGGATAAAACCTGGAAAACCTCCATGTGCGGCGTATGAAAGCCAAGAATCCCATGGACCGCCTTGCTATTCGCTATCTCGGTTCGGGGCATTGGTGCGCAACTCTAAATCATAATCACCTACCCAAAGTTCATCTACAGGGATCGAACTCGGGGAGGCGGTGATAGTAGTCCATATTCTATCACTGGGGTACTCTCCCTTAATTTTTAAAATTCTGATCTCTTTTAAAAATTGTTTATTCGAGATAAGCCGACCAGAAGACGGACATTATCATTTACTACCCCTTTTAAAAATATTCTACCTGATGGAGTATCCCAAACCGAGCAACTAAATAAATATTAGTATCTAGATCCCGTGCTTCATTACGAAGGTTATAATTATCAGATAATTTGATTTAATTAAATTTAAACTTTATATTATAGATAACCACCAACCACTCTGCCAAAACCATTGAACCTATTGAATCAGCTAAAACTCACAACCACTCAGCCAAAGCCTTTAACCTATTGAATCAACCATGGAACCATAAATCACTTGAAAAACTATATCATCTACTTAAAACTCAAACACTGACTGACTGATAGATAATGCACAGCCTAAACCGGTGGGTCTAGAAGCATGAAATTTTGCACAGGAGTTCCTTATATAATGTAGATGAGCACTAAGAAAGGATTTTTCAAAATTTATCCACTAAGAGGGGTTAAATAGGGGATGAAAGTTTTTATAGATGTTTATTATTTTTGAAGTTAGAAATATGTAAATTAATGTTTAGGCTTCTGGTAATAAATAAAAGTCAGTTGTAGCAGCATTTTTGGAAATTCATCCCCTAAGGGGGTAAAATAAGGGGTGAAGTTTTTATAGGAAGTGAATCAATTTGAAGTTAGAAATGTAGAAGTTGGTATTTAGGCTTCTGAAAAACTTTGAAAGTAAGTACCTAATAAAAAATAGGAAAAAAGAACCTCCTTTAAAAAGGCACTAAAGAGTATAAAATAATTATGAAATTATGCCTCCACAATAAAACCCTTCTTGAAGTTGGCACCATCTCCCAACTAAACTTTTAAAATATGCTCACAAATAAAAATTATATCTTATGTCTGGATTATGTCCAAGTGTAAACTATAAGCAACTCAGAATATACAGTGCTGAGTATATATATTATAAATATCTATATGTCAGTTAAAATATGGTACCATTTTCAAAAAATGTTTTATTGAGAGGCATAACCTTTCAATTATTTCATACATTTAGAGCCTTTTTTAAAGGAGGTTCTTTTTTCCAAAAAATATTTTGAAGAAGGTTCTTTTCCCCCAAAAAAAAACTTTACCCCCAGTTATTTTTCCCAAAAAATAGTGTATTTTTAAAAGTAGATCTTTTTCTAATTTTATTAAAAATCCATTATTATATATCCTTTTTGATTCCTCACTATTTCTCTATAAAAATAAAACTCATTGTATATATTATATATAGTATCTCATAAACAAGTATAATAATAATAATAATTTATTTTAAAAGTTTTAGTTGATTTTATTGGCCAATCCATGCTAACTTTATTGATTGCCATCTACAATAATTTATTTTATCAAATTTAGTTGATTTTATAAGTCATCATATGCAAAGTTTACTGATCACCATCTATAGTAATTCATTTTATTAAATTTAGTTAATCTTATTGATTAATTTATGCTAAATTTACTGTTTGCCATCTAAATTAATTCAGTTTATCAAACTTAGTTAATTTTATTGGTTAAAACTATATAAAATGATAGCCAAATATAATGATTTAGGCTCATCTCACTATGATCTCATACTTTCCTTGAATTTGAATATATTATCAGCCATAGGACATATGTCAAAAGTTGCTTTGAAGCTATTGCTTCACCAATGCTGAAGTAAAGTTTATCCAGCAATGAACATACCCACAATTGAAATCCATTGCTTCTGAGTCCATTTTTATCTACATATTAAAACATATTTACTGACTGACTGATGTACTGACTGAATGACATCTGAAACTATTGAGTTTGATAGGTATGATCTATTTAGGCTAGTTGGTGAGGATTGGCAAATATTATCTAACAATTTACCAAATTGCTCACCTGAAACTAAATGAAGATTAGTATTAGAGCTTTGAGTAGATTAAGTAAAGTTAGGATAATCAGCTCACCAGCCACAAGGGCACCAGCAAAGCTGTTATTCCAAGTGGCTCAAGTGTAGCACTGGCACAGCCTAAAGCCTATGTCAGTATGAGCTTATCATCTGATAAACTTTAAATACCATAGCAAAGCATGTTTATCTGGATGTTAGGTTTATATAATTTTAGAAATCCTGCTTAATTTGGTTCACCTAAAATAATAAATACTTTTGGCAAGTTAAGTAGAAGTTAATTTAGTAGTCTGTAATACAAGTCATGTATGCAATAATTTTAAATATAGAAATGTTTTAGGTAGCAGTTTGGTATTATATGATTGATTTGATAGTTTTTTATCTGGGAAGTGGTTGATGGCTTTTGGTCAAATTGATAGGACATAGTTTGGTTTTGAGAGGTAGTTAGTTATTGGTTGATTTAATAAGTTCAGTTAGGTTTAGCTGAGTGTAGGTGGTTGTTGAGATTTTGGCCCAAACTAATGCTTGCAAGTGCTAATGGCACAGGATTTGACAATTTTAAAGAAGCAGATGTAGTGAAACTTGTAACTGTTGTTTAATAAAATAAGGACTTTTAGGAACCACTTATATTAAACTAGAAAATTTTAAACTATGAAAATAAATGGAATTTTTAGTTAATTTATTAGTGGCAGCAAAGGGTAAAAAGAGAACCCTATTATTATGTCACTGCTTAGAATATAAATAATCTGAGGTTTAAAGTGAGATGTCCAAGAAATTTAGTATAAGCTTCAAGTAACCAAATTAGGAAAAATGAGGTTTTGACCTACTGGATCTCTCAAAACTTGTTTAGCTTCAACAGAATGGCTGCAGAAGGGTCAATAGTAGGTAGGACCTGTCCATTAGGTAAGGATTTTATATATCTGAAACAATCACCATAGAGGAAAATTTTTACACCTGGTAGGACCCCTCTAAGGCTATAAAAGGGGGTTGTCCCTGCGTAGGTGGTTCAACTAAATGGTTACTAGGTTGGGGAGAAACCTTGGATGGACTCACCTGACTCTGCCCCATGCTTAGGGCAATCTGACTACCTAAAATTGTGCTATTTAGCTGAGAATTGTTAATAAAAGTATTTCCCAATTCAAAGGGTTCCACTAAGAATTGACCAGGGTCTTTTGGCTGATTTTGTCCTTTTTAACAAAAGCACTCTTATTGCAAATTTGGACTTGTAATTGTCTGACAGTGGTTTTTTGGTTGATTTGATTGATCAATTAGATTTTGCTGAGTGGTTATTGTTTATCTATAATATAAAATCTAAATTAATAAATTTGAATATCTGAAAATTCTATAGACACCATAGCAATGCACAGGTAATAAATGCTAGTACTTACTAAATTAATGATCAGATAATGGATCAATAAATAAAAAATTAAAATGGTACCTAGTTGGAGAATCCTCTTTTTTAAATAAGGGCATCAAATTGGTCTTGTAGCTTCAAAGTTATGTGCAAACAAACATAAAAAAAATAAAATATATACATGTCAAATTGAGAACTCCTTATTTTTCAAAGGTTGGTTAAATATACATTTTGATTGCTTTAAGGGTTGATTTTAAATTATGCAATTGATTTAGAGTTCCTTGTCAATCAGCACATGAGAATTGTGGTAAAACAAGGTAACTTCATTATGACATTGACACAGAAATCAATATGATATACCACCCAGCCAATCAATATGAGTGGGGCCAACTGGAAGCGTGTGACCCTGCTAAGAACCCTAATGCCAAGGTTGGCAATTCACAAAACAACTTAGAACTCATGAGCTCAAACTAAAACTAAAATTTCAAAGCTAAACCATTGAACCTACCAAATTTATCAGATCACCATCCTCTTAACAAAGCCATTATCCTATTAAATCAACCAAATAACACCAAACTGCTAACCAAAACATTCTCAAAATATGCTTGCCACCCATGTTATCAAATGGGTTTTCAGCTAATAATAAATAAGGATTTATTGGTAGCAGGACCACCCACTAAGCAAAAACCCTATCCTCATTTTTGTTTTTATTCCTATATCTTTATCAATATTTTTAAACAGTATAATATTAATATAAGCAAGGGGGATAACACCCTAGTTATGGAATGTGGACTCAATGACCACTGCCTCACAAGTTTAATCCTAGTAGATGAACTTTAAGTAGGGGATGATTATGACTGTGATGGCATTGCGCATCAATGTCCCAAACTGAGATAGCAAATATCAAGGCAGTCCATAGAGTTCCTGGCCTATCAGAATGCCATACATGGAATTTTTTGGATTTTATCCTCTTCTTTTTCTATTCATTTAGTTTCCCTATTAATCAGTTCAGTACATCCTCAGGTTAACCCAGCTCAAATAAACGTTAAAATTTATAGTTATAATTAACATGAGTGAGGGGAGGAAACAACATTAAATTCTAGCCAATAAGGTTTCAAACCTGTTACATTCTAACCCTGCATCTGTGTGGTAGCAGGGTTAATTTAGCTAGAAAACCACCCTTCTTCCTTTTTTAATTTCTATCTCCATATCTTTTATTTATCTTTTTGAAATAAAATAGTAAGAGGTGGAAGGAAATGATGTTTTTACTAGCCAGTATAGGTTTCAAACCATTTATAAACCAAACTCACATGATAGTAGTAGCAGGTTTTATCCTGTTAGGCTAACCACCCTTTCTTAGCAAAACTATTAACCTTATCAAGTCAATCAAATAACATCAAACTGCTAGTTGAAACTGTGAGGAGCAAGATAGCTCTTGTTTGCTTTAGACGCTACCTTACAGTTCCTGTGGAACCACCTGAGGTATGAAGCACCAGAAAAAATTATGGCTCTAATGCCCTCTATCCAACAAGGGGTCAGCCACTTTTCAGGGGCATGATGGCTGCAATTCATGCAATGATGAATAATTTTTTTATAAAAAATGAAAGAATCTAAAATATATGGAACAGCAAAGGTCTCTATTAGAAATAGGGTTAAAACCAAAATAGTCAAGTGCCTCCATTAGTTAGGGAAACACCTTATAGAAAAATTAGGGGTTTAGTAGTGCTCTTCTTGGTTCCTGCATCCTCTTCTTGAGTAGCAGGTTTCTGGGCTCATGCATTGGATGAAGGGTGGATTGCAAAATTGTTGCAATAATTTGGGTTGGGCAAGGTGATGGGGCGTACTATGATTAGCTGCTTTCATGATTAAGGCATGAAAACTTTTCCAAAAGTTTCTAAAATTGAAAAGTGGTTTGCTTTTGGAAGCTCATAATTTGATCAAAACAAGAAAATTAGAACAAGGTTTTTTTGGCAAAGTAAAGAAACTGATCGCCAAAATTGACTGTTGACAACTTAAGATTTACAGTAAAATCAGTTAATACTATGATCATTAAAACAAAAAGATTTTTTAGAATTTTGGAATGGTAAAAGAAATTTGGGGAAAATGAAAGTATGAATGATCTTACCTGGTGTTAAATGAGTCATTTGGTGGTTTAACTGAGGGATTTCTCTGCATAAGGGCCTATTATTCTTAATGTACAAGCCTTTAGGCAAGTTGCAAACAGGTGAAGTCATATGAGAAAAAGTGTAGAAGACCCAGGAAACCCTTACATCACCATTCCCTTTTTCTGCCAACTTTCCAACAAGGTTGAACAATTGGGGCTTCACTCTTACAGGGTAACTTCTTTAAAATAGGGGTGATATATTGTCCAATGCTGTGACATAGGGAGGTGTAATGAGAGTATCTGTAACTTTTCTGGTCTCTTAGATGTGATGGGAAATCCACATCAGAGAAACAGGGAACATACGACCAAACATATGTAAAAAGCACTGCAAATAATGCCAACATCAATTAGCTCAAACTTATACAAATAAGACATAAAAAATGCAACAGAGCCAACAAAGGTTATTAATTGGTTAAATTGGAGTCTAGAACAGGCATAGCTTTAACACAAATTGGTCAGGACTCATCCAACACCAGAATAGAATCCACACAAAACTTATAATATATTTAATGCTGTATAATGTTTAAGACCTCCTTGAGAAGGTCTAAGACAAGTCTAGACAAAAGGTTTATCTGATATTCTAATAGGCATTTATTTAGTAAAATAAATGACAACAAAAAAGTTAATCTATTGAGAATGTCTTTAAGGATATTGGAGAAAAGCCGTAGACATCTCATAACAGAACTAAGCCAAAACTGGCTAACAAAATCACAAAAACATCCTTAGTAGTAACATATCAAAATAGGCTGAACTTAAGTATTACAATGAAGATGAATACTTCTAAGTATAGTATTATTTTACTTGGAATATGACTCAAATTTTCATTCTTCAAGTTGATTCAACGTCCCATTTTCTTAATATTGTAGCTTTTTATTTTTTAGGACAGTTGATGTATCACCCACAACTAACATGTGGTCCTTAATATTAACATGGTAATACTCAGACATTACCCAACGTTGGTCTAAAGTTTATTTAATATCAGAGAGGGTGGCTAACTTGATATCCTTAGCCTTAGTGTCCTCCTCCTTATTCTTAAAGTCTGTTCCCGCTAAATATCATGGGAATGACATTTTTCTCCAGCTTTTGTGGCACCACCCAATCACCAGGGGCATTAGCAAAGAGAAAAAAATTTTGTGGACTGGATATAGTTTTATGACGGCAACTGTGGGGGTTTCCTTAATACTGACAGAATTGGAAAAGTGCTTATGAAAAGTGTCAATTAAGTTTTAAGCATAAGTGCTGTTGCAGGATGGATCCTAACTGTTCACTGCACCATTAAAACCTTTTTCACAATTTCAAGTACTCCAAGTGTCTCATTAATTAATGGGAGTCCACAATCTCTTCCACTTCTCATTCAGGTGCTCCCTCAACAAGGTTAAATCTGGGGGTTCATGAAAAGAACTTTTAAATAGGTTTAACTTGCTTTTATGGAATGTGGAAAAGATACAGAACCTAAGTGAAAGATCTAACTGGTAAGAGGCATGTCTCACCTTTCTGAAAATTTGGTAGGGCCTATCCACTTTGGTACCAGTTTCTTGCAGGGCTGCTTAATTAAAATGTTTTTAACGTTCAACATCACCAAATCCCTTTCTTATATTCTAAACCTACTTTCTCTTCCTGTCAGCATTCAACTTGTAAGTCTTTATGGCAGCATCTAAATTGGTGTTTACCTCCTGGTGCGCTTTATTAATGAACTTGAAAAAGTCAACTACAGATTACATCTTAGAATCATAACTTGTTCCATGTTAAAAGTCTGGATAAAGCCATACTTTGTAAAGATGACAAATACTAAAATAGAAGATTTCTGGATGTTGTTGCAGCTAAATTGCGCTAAAGAAAGGTGTGAGGCCCAATATGAATGGTCAGCTGCAGTGTTGAAACGCTGAAAGTATTCTAAACATTACTTTATTCATTATATCTGCCCATCTGTTTTGGGTAGAGAGCATTAGAACAGCAAGGATGAATCAAAAGAGTCTTACAACTCTTCCCAGAATACAGATAGAAGATGGGGTCTGAGGTCTTTAATTAATTCCTAAGGTATGACAAGGGAAAAGAAAACGTGACAAATGAATAGCTAGGCCATATGAGACGCTGTTATTTTGATGTGACATGGAATAAAATGGTTGAACTTGGTGAACTGGTCTATTACCACCATGATAGCATCATACCCATCAGAGAGGTCAATATTATAAAGAAAATCACCAAAATGGAATTTAAAGGCCCCTTTGCTTTCTGGATGTTGAGATTAAGGCTTTGAAGTGCTCACTTTTGCATTTTTGCACCTGAATTAAACAATATTTTCGCAGAGAAATATTATCCTCAACTGCTGAATTAACTACTTTTAGGGGATTTTTTTAACCATTTATAATCAAACTATAAACCTTTTAATTATACTAAAATATTGAATTCTATAGTTTTTTATTAGTAACTGTGGGGTGTCAAGAAGAAAGCCCCTTAATACTTGCTGCTTAGTAATTAAAGCAATTTGAGACTTAAAGTGAGTAAAGCAAGAAATGTATTATTATCTGGGAACATCCATTTGGGTAATATGGGCTTTTGACCTATCAGATTTCCAAAGCTTCACCTTGCTTCAATGCAAGGGCCAATGGTAGGTCAATAGCCATCAAGACAAATTTGTGGGGCAAGTTTTTGTATATATATAAACAAATCAAACGATGGAACCTCCAAATGACTCCCCTGATTCTGCTGTAAGTTTGACATAATCCAGCTACCCACATTAGGGCTATTTGGCCAAGAAGAAAAAGTAGAAGAATTATCCTGATTTGAGGGATTGCACTGATAATCACTAGGGTCTTTGTGGGATATCTGCCATTTTTACCCTCAAAACGCTTTTCTCACTAAATTGGACCTACAATTGTCCGACACTGAAAGGGTACCAATAAGCCAGCTAGGGGATGACACATTTGGCTTCATTCTGTTACAGAAAAGGCATACCTATTATACTAAGCAACAAGTGCTAAAAGTCCCTTCAAGTTGTATGTGAGGCAGATAAGCTCCATGCTTTTGCCTTCTTAGAGTGCCTGTCAGGGTTGGAAAGACTTAAAAAGGATTCCCATCTTGATAGGGCTTTACAATGCACAGTTAATGATGCTGAATGCCAGGGGCTTAACTACACTGAGTAAATTTTTGAAAGGGATGTCCAGGGGTTGACTGGGAATTGATATTTTCTAACAACATACCAAAGGACCTATAACAAGCCAGAAGGCTGTAATAGGAGCAACCGCGGGTCTTACTGGGGTAATTCCCAAGAATGGGGGAGATGGGGAGGGTGATAACTATCAAGGTTCAAGGCTAGTTATTATTGTGTTTGTTGGATTTAAGGAATTTGTAAACATAGAATGAGCAGAACATGGCCAATATGGGACAGACTGGCAAAAATAAGGTGGTTTCAGATTACCATGGCATGCATGGCAGATTGGCAGCCATAATTATGAAGTTAATCAACTACAAGATCGTTAAAGGTGAGAAGCAATGCTGGATTCATGAAACTGGAACATCTGTTTTACAATCTCTAATATTTTGCAGATGGCAGCATACATTTTCAGATAACTTTGCCAATGATCAGTAAGGTGGCATGGAGGGCCGATTTCATGACAAAAAGAGTGTTAACACAGATTTATTTTAGTGAGAGAACTAAGGGAAGGAAGCTAAAGAATAACTGGTAAATTACAATAAGGAGGGTGGTTGCCCATATAGTGAAGGGGGCAGGGAACTTAGAAATTTAAAATAACTAAGCCTCTTGCTGAGCACCCTAATTGACAGACTAGGCTTCCTGAAAAAGGGTGAGAGGGAAGGTATTAGAGGTCTCAGATGGCGTCATAAAAGTTTTGGCAGCCATCTAGTACTAAAAAAAAAAGTTTTGGCAGCATGTCCGCCAAATCAAGGAGAAATCTAGCAAGACACTACAAAACTTGAACTGATTTCACTGGATGGGTAAGTTACTAACACCAGTTCTGTGAAAAACCATCCTATCAATGTAAGTAATTGTACTAATATCTGCAGTATAGTGCATGATCCACATGTTAATCCAAAATCCAAACCATCAATATAAACTCAAAATGACTTATCAGATGAACTAGG
This sequence comes from Massospora cicadina, assembly GCA_022478985.1. Lineage (NCBI taxonomy): Eukaryota > Fungi > Entomophthoromycota > Entomophthoromycetes > Entomophthorales > Entomophthoraceae > Massospora > Massospora cicadina. Next base: position 561,142 of record JAKSZP010013131.1, read on the forward strand.
TCTCATATGGGGATTTGGGTAAGATGGGATGGTTCCTTGAACATCATCAGTTACCAGGCCACACTTGAGGTAATCCTGAGGGTCTTTCTGGAGGGATTAAACTGAACCACTTCTATGCACACTCCTTCAATCATTTTTACCAGATCAGAAGCGGAAATGGGGGCAGAGAGGAGGCTCTTTAGGAGACAGGGCAGTAACCCACCGTTCATCTACCATCTGGCCTAGGTCACTAATCAAGGAAAGAGGTTTTACTGGGGGCTTGGGCCATTTCCTGCTCCTTTGAGTGAAATGCTCGTGATCTATTTGGAGGGGTTGGTCATTTGGACTTACAGAAGGGCCTTTCGCATTGTAACAATTAGCCCCTTACACTGGGATACCCACTTTGCCATTCTCCCCTCCCCCTGCACTGAGATCCATTCTGCTCCTGATCACCCATTCTGGGACTGTTTAAAAAATGTTTCACCATCTGCTCCTTGTGCTTTGGGTTAGACCACTCAAAGAATAAGCGCTCTTCCCCGATGCTGAAGCAGTCTCCATTCTTCCCCCTCCTGGCATTGACTCAACACCAATCTAGTGAAATTTTGGTGGGCTTTGTCCCCCTACTCCTCACTCACCTGCTGTGGTCACAGCTACTCCTTCAGCAGCCAATAAAGCACAACTTTCTAAAATGTGCAGGGGCCAATAACTGCTTTGGCTTAAGAAAATTACCTTGGTTGGTAGCTCAAGGGTTATCTGCTTCTGACTACAGACAATCAGATCACATTGTTGTCCTAAGTCTACCCATTCTTAACCCATCTAGAATCTCTCAGATAGTAACTGATGATGACTAACCTTTCCCATTATCCCCAAATTTGTCTGGAAAGAATCTTTCAGCCTTCCAAACTTACTCCTCCATATCAATTCCATCATTGTACAGGCTTTTCTGCTTACAAGACCACCATCCGCTTGCTGTTGAAGCGGCCACTGCCATACCAACACCCCTCTTTGCCAAGCCCTAAATATGGCCATGAAGCAACAAATTAAAGAGATTCTCTCTCCTAATTTACCATCTGAATTCAACAAGGAAACTGTGACAATACTGAAGAGCTTGCATTTGCTATGGGAACGCATGTGCTGATGCAGCAAAGCTTTCTCTGTTCTTCATTCATTACCCCTAAACACACCTAAACTAGAAAATTTAACTTGTTTACCTGAACTTTATATATGTAGAGCTTCAATTTGCCTAATTTTGTCAATGAAATGTACGCCACATGCCTCATTGATGAAGACAACATGACATTGTTTACCCTTCTGAACCATTTTGATAATTCCCCCACTCCCATTTTCTGATCTGATGTGTTCCCTCAGATCTTCATCATATAAAGATCCCCTAACCCCCTCCCCATCAAAAATGGCAGTTTAGGCTAGCCGCTGAGTCACCATTTGGAATTATTTACTGCAGATAAATCCAGCACCCACAAAAGAAGGAGCATGGATGCCCTTTTTTATAGAGAGATATGTAACTCACCTGTTTATGGAGAGGCGCTGGGGAATTCAAAGCTAGAGAACCAGGAATTATACTACTAAAACATATGAAAACAAAACACTGCAAATGGTGACAATGCCAAGATGGCCCAAACATTATAGATATGAAATATAAAAACGCTAAGTAATTAAAGAAGGTCACAACTTAGTTGAACTCCAAGGAGGATTTCATGACCAAGTGAAACTTAGAGTATCGACCTTAGGACCTTCATTTCAATTTGGTCCAGACTCATGTGATGGTGGAATAAAATCTATATAATTTGTGAGTATATAATGGCCTAAATTTTTAGAGACCTCCTTTATGAGGTCTGAGGCAAGCCTGTCCTAAAGGGTTCAACTGATAAAATGTAATAGTTTTTATTATAAAAGGAGGTAACCAACAAAGAAGTTGATCAAAAAATAGCTATAAGGGAATGAAGGGATGATACATGGTTATCTAGTGTGGGATTGAGCAAATCTAGCCAAAAAACCTAAACTCCTATCAAAAGAAGTACCATAGTTTGAGTCTTCTTAAACACAAATTTTGGATTGGAAATTAAATTTTGCTATCTGATAATATTGTAAATAGAATGAAACTTGAATCCACATTTAACATAAAACGTAACGATTGTTTTTGTTGATTAAGCTTTTAAATCTCAATGCCATTGATGTAATTCTGGCAACCTTATCAAACGATCCCTTGGTACAATTTGGGCATACTTGGTTCTTAAAAACGTTGGTCCAAGGTACGTTTATGATCAGAGAGGGCAGACAACCTGATACATTTGACAATATCAACCTCCATATTGCTTTTATGGTCTGTACCTAAAATTAAATTATGAGACTTGACACTATTGGGTTGAGTCCCAATAGTACCATAAAATATATACTGCACAACTCCAAATATGGTGCATTTGACATCCTCTTTTTTAACATCATGTTTTGGTGGGATAATTTACCCAATTTAAAATTCCTTATAATATTTCCGCCATTAATCTTAGCTTTATAAAAATGTTATTTAAATAAGATTTAACTTTTCAAGGCTTCTCTTTTATCTAAAAATGCTTTTAATCCCTGTTTCATCAAATAATTAATATAATATATGAAATCTATTCTATAAAAATCGTAGTTTTATATAAAGATTCAGCATTAGAAAGAACCACCCCTCAAAACAACAACCCAGTTTTTATTGGCTCCATACTATTTACCAATAACGTTAGAAAGGAATGGAGGTAACAGTGTTTATCCTATCAAGAACAAATTTTTACCTAGTATGGCATTTAGTTCCCCACCTTAGCTTGTGTTTACATTTTTTTAAACTCAATACCTTTATAAAAAATATAAAAAATGAAAACATTTTTAGGAGGGAATGGTAGAAATGGAGTTTCATCTGGGATAAGAAAACGATTAGGATTAAATGCCATTACATGGTTAGCATTGCCAACCATTCCTAGTCAGAGATCGCCATTGCTAGCCATGGTTCTAGCACTGGTGGGCTTACACACCAACGAATATTAATTCTGAAAGTTTCCTCATAACACTTGATGATCAATCTGAGAGCAAATTCCAGGTGTAGAACTTTAAAGTACCCCAGATAAGGCATGAGAACTTGGTGTTTTACATAAGCTGATTGGAGAATGTACTAACTGTAAATAACACCGGACCTTTGTAATGGGAAGCTTATAGCTCAATTGCTTAGCCATAACCACCAAGTGTACTAACCATATAAAATAATAGTAAAGGAAGGCTTGAAGCTGTATTGGCTGATGGTTCAGAGATTTTGTAAAGAATAGGTCTTGAGAGAGGGTTTGAATCTGACAGTGACTGTTTGCCAGTTAGCAATGGCCTCATTATAGACCAGTATTTCTTGAATATGGTGAACCTGAAGTATCAGTGGCTAAAGTCTGCCTCACTCTTGGTTCATAATGGTAAGTCTTTATAGGCTAATCTGGTTTTCAGTGATTTCCCGTCTTAATGGCCTGGTGTAGAATCTGCCTGGTGGTTAACTCTGATTGAAGGTAACTAGTTTGCAAACAAAGCTCAATGACAACTCCCAAAGTTGTAGCTTGCATGTGCCCTTCCTCCACCCAATCCTTAAGGATTTGGGGTCAAGTTGATGGGTTCACCAGTAGTTTTAGTTGTGGTTTCCCAACTTTTATTAGATTGTTCTAAAGAAGATTTTATTGCATTGATGGTAAATTCATTTTTTATTTGATTTCGCTCCTCCAACATTAATATCATGTTAGTCACTGAATTGAAAAATACACTATCTGTCAATTTTGATTGGCAATATGAGCCATAAATTTAAACAATCAACTGCCTAGATAAACTAAACAGATGCATAGCTGCTTATAATATGTGCTTTTCATCTGGGTGGGAAGCTTTAGGTGGGTCTGTGATATTTTGAGGATTATGTTTATTCAATGTAATCCTGTTTTGATAGTTGGGAAGAGCTTTGGCTAATATATCCTTACTTTATGCTATGTGTCTTATGGAATTTCCTAACCTTTTGGAAGCTCACAAAGCCAAACAATGATACTTGACTCTTTTGGTCTTTTCTGAATTTTTTAACTCTCTAATCAGGAACACTCCAGAATCAGGAGATAACGACAAGCCCCTGAATGCTTATCTATACTTCTTAATATGAAGTTCAAATTAATGTAAGACAATATAAGATGAAAATATGATTAGATGGAAAGATGATGGTTTTATTTTAAGGCCAGGCACTGGTATTTTATACCTCTAGGGCATCTCATGGCCATACTCATCTACTAGATGAGTTCATCAAAACCATGCCAATCCGCTATGGATTATGACAGTGGTAATTAAAAATCCCCAGGTTAATTCAGCCCTTGAATTAACTTAATTACAATCATTTCAGCCCAATTGGAGGCACTACTACTCTCATATTTGGGAATATTTTTAGGCTTAATATTAGAACCTCAGTGGTGTATATTTGCCCTTAACCATCTATTTTTGTTTTGTCATACAGCTGACATAATACAATAAATGGGGAGAAAAAATGTATAAGGAATTCAAATAATGACACACCCCTAATTGAGACGTTGGCAGGCCTCTTAATAGTACCAGGTACTCCCTATTTGGGCCATCATGTGCAAGTACTATTGTGCCAATTACAATGATTGACATACATAAAAATTAATGTTCATTAATTATAAAGTCATTAGATTCTAAAATGCAATTATGTTTGTGCCATAAATTCACTTGGTTCACCCAAGTAAATCCCATAATTGGCCATAATAATATTAAATCATAGCTATTATTAGTTACAATAATTGGGTTGTTTAGAAGCAATCACGGCGGTTTTGAGGTGAATCTGATTTACCAGACTATGCAGATAAATTGGGAGGATCAAATGATCCATCCATGGGAGTAATCTATCAGCATTGATGGTTTTCTCGAAGGGTTTATTTTATAGTCAACCATCAAAATCTAACGTTTCCCCCACTTGACTGGATTATAAACCCTGAGTTAACCTGTTTTTCTCTAATGTCTGTAAGAAGTACCTCTTCAGCCTAGTGAAATTTTGTCACTTCTCTTGATCCCAATAACGTCATTGTTTAAAAAATTAGACAGAACTATGAGGATGCATATGTTTGTAGGCTCTCTCTGGGAATCTCAGTTGGGTCAACTTGTCATTTCTCAACTTTAATGACATCTACTTGGCCTGGAAATATTGTTGAGGAGGAGACTAATCTTGCTGTTGAAACTACCCAAGGATTAATGGGTTACAACCTTTGGTTGCATTCTTCCACAATCCTTTCAACAGATGCTTTTGGCCGTATTTTTGACCCTCAGCAGCCAAATTTTTCACCGAAATCTATATATTGGGATGGTGATCTTCTGGTGGAGTTTATCTTCACCCCCAGCCATTTCTCAATGACTTAAGAATATAATGCAGTTCTGGGCTCATCTGATTATTTGCATCGGGGTTAATTTATTGACAAAATGAGGGCCAGATATGAGCAGCTTTATAACCCCATTCATCTTTTACATGCTGAGGATATGTCCATACAACCTCAAGATTTTGTCCAATTCAACGTCTTTGTGGAGGAGGTCCTTAGTTTCTGGTCTGTGCCACTTGGTAATAGGCCTCATTTCGCTTTATCCTTGGGTCTAAATACCCACAATGTTCAGGATATTCATAATCACTTAGCTGTTTGGTCAGCTTTTGAGGTTTTACATCAAGATAGCGTGGACAAATATCTCCCAAAAATAGCCTTACTCGGCCATCTTATGCACATTGTTCTCAATTGGCTGCCTTCATACTGGATGTTGCATGGTCTTCTTATCGAGTGGTGGAAAACCCAGGTTTATCATGTATGACTGGTGACCCTGGAAATGTATCAGTACCAGACTTATTTTTTGGTTGAGTGTCTTCTTCTGGGCATTTGTTTTCCACCCAATTGCAGCCTCTATTGGATAATGGTTAACAGTTTTGTGCCTCCCCTCCTGATTGTTTTCTGGGAATTGGCTATAACTAGCATGCAGTGCATTTGGCTTTATGCCACTACAGCCCATTTCCTTTTCACCTAACAACTAGATTTGGCCAAATTTGGCGCACAAAGATGAAGAATCAGGTCCCAAGTCGCCTCCCCTTCGAGGTGGAGTATTAAAAACCTTGCTGATTAATTATTTTTTTTTTACCAATAAATTTTGATTTTAATATATATTATTTCTTTATTACTATTATATATTATATATTATTCTTTTTAAGTATATACTTTGTTTATTATATATTTTTTCTTATTATTATTATTTCATAACTATTATTTTCCTATAACTGTGTATTCTTATTTTATTTTCTTTTCTTCTAATTGGCCCTCTTTTTAAATCTTCTTAGGATTTTAGCATGGACTTGGTTATAGACATGCCCCAAATTTTTTTCCTTATTAGTGTAGGCAAAGTTTGACATTTTTTCAATTATGTCAAATGGGTTTTTTAAATGCAATTTAACTTGTATGTTTGGGACAAACCATAGATATTACATAATAATGCCTCATCACCCACAGCAAATTAGGGAAGATCATACCAATTTTTCTGATCTTTTGCATGTTGGCCCTTACAAAGTTCAAAGCTATTATCAAAAGCCTTGGCATGCATTTTTATTAGAGTTTATGCAATCAGATTGGTATACTGAGAATAGCTTAACTCTTGGGGCTCTTGTAGCAGAGAATATAACAACGGCGGTAAATCTGGATGTTTTCAATATAGAAGTTGAGAAGGAGACATCTTCAAAGCCAAATGGTAAGAGATGTTATAAGCAAAAATGGCCAAACCTGAGGAACGTACTCCATTTGGAGGGCTTCTGGGAAGTTAGCTTCCTTAGGATATTGACAAGTGCTTCATTAACTCTGTCCACTGCACCATTTGTTTCTGAATGCTATAGAGTTGATAGAATACCATGCACTCCCATTAACTCATTGAGTTTCTGGAGAATCACCATGGTGAAATTTGTGCAGTTATCCATTTATATGAATTGAGGGCATCCATGCCAATTTGTAACTTTCTCCAGGATTAGTTTAAAATTTTAAATTTAAAATTTTATTTGGAGAAGGCTGACCAGGAGATGGACACTTCCAATAAGACACTAAAAACTGGAACTTCAGCGAGAGGAGGGCACCCCAGAGAAGCAAAGCTATCTCCTGTTGCCAGCGGAAACGCCAAGAGAAGGAGGGGGTCAGGCGTGCAGGGGCTTGCGCCACTATCGAGCACATATGTAGGAAGGGGTCTGAAATGATGAACCAAACTGGGAACCAGGATGAGACCAACTGGCAGCGACGTGGTGGGAGGTACTCAAACATCCACGTTTGAAAGTGGTCCACTAAGTGCGACTGGAACCAGCGTACAGCTTCTTGGAGGGTGGGGGTGTAGCCTGAGATGGCATCCAAGACAATTGTGTGGATAGTCCATATAGCAATTGCAACTACCAAGGCACAGAGGGAGGGCGGAATAGGGGAAGCCATGGATAAAGCGAACATGTCCTTAGACAGGCTGAAGGGCTGTGCCTGATCCTGGAAAAGCAAACGTTGCACCTCACGCCATATCACTTTAGATGAAGGGCACTTTTCCAGGCGGTGAACCAGCATTCCATACTAGACACACATGACACAGGATGAGTGCAAAGCGTTAGAGCGTTCAGCATTAAGGTATACCCATCTCAAGCAGCGCCACACATGGGAACAAATATGTGGTTGCAAAAAAGTGTTGGGCATATTTCCAAATGGATTTCTGGGTATCAAGGGGGTAGTGGATGTCCATCATGTCCAGGTAGTCCACCCTTGACATGGTAGGGGGTCGCATGGGTATCACTCCATTCAAAATAGGAAGTCCTTGTACTTCCTGGGTGAACTGAGGAGAGGGACGACCCATCTGGGCGGTGTGCCCACAGATGCAAATTCTCCACTCAGCGCTCTGCATGGAGAGGAGGATCCTTTTTAAGTGAGGCGATGTCCCATGTGGGCCCGCTGCAGAAGGATGTGAAACAAGGTACTTTAACGGAGAGTGGGAGTGGGTAGGATTGTTGAGGCCCAGGGTGTGGGAGAAGTTGGAGCAGGCCACGTGGGACCAGTGCTGGGCTGAGATTGTAGGGTTAGTAATGGCAGCGATCCAAGTGCCAAGGATTTTCGCATGGGTCTCAAAGTTGAGCAGGCCCATACCACCACTATGGCGAGGGCCAAACATGACATCCAGGCACACCAGCGGTGGGTGGTCCAACCAAAGCCACCCTTGCAGAAGGGCATATAGTGACTTGAAGAGGCACGGGGAGAAAGCGATGATGTGGGCCCCAAACCAAACTTTGGAGAGGAGCATAGAGTTGGCAAGCACTATCCTGCCTGTAAGGGAGGCCTGACGGGCTTTGAGGGAAGCTATGCGTTTCATCACATTGTCTAGGATATGGTTTTCCATCACCAATGAGGCGTACCCTCCTGCCTCCAGCCAAATCCCCAAATGGCGGATGGGGCCAACGGTGGGGCTTGGCATAAAGGGAGCACAAGTGGGGCTGTGCGGATGGGCAAGGCAAGCTAACTTGTGCGCTAGCTGACGAGGTGGGTAGGAAACAGGGCGCTGGGGCCCAGCGGGCTTGATACTGACCAAGGAGATCATTTTTGGTTTTGGAGGCGTTGAGTGCTGTGTTACTTACCCTGGAGTAAACCTGGATAGTATCTTCAAGCGCGCGTGCATCAAGATTGTTAGACACCCCAACCACACAATCATCAGCAAACGCCAGCATCTTGACTGGTGCCTGGCCTTGCACATGGACACCAGTAAGGCGGGCATTCACATTTCAAAGAAGTGGGTCAAGGCTGAAGTTATACAAGAGTGGGCTAAGTGGGTCCCCTTGGCGCAGTCCCCTTTGAGGGCGGACTACATCCGTGAGAAAGCCAGAGCCACGCACAGCCATTGTGGTGGACTCCGTTAGCAGCATCACCCAATTGATGAAGTGAGGGGGGAGGCGGAACTTGTGGAGGCAGGCTCTGAGGTAGTCCCAATTGACTCTATCATAGGCCTTCTGCTGATCTAAAAATACAAGTGCTCCAGAAGCCGTGGATTGACAGACATTGGCTACGGTGTGTATATTGTCCCAAATCGACCTTTTTGGTATGCAACCGAATTGTTCAGGGGAAGTGAGAGCAGAGGCAGCAATCCTTAGACGGTTATCCATAATTTTAGTAAAGATTTTTGTGTCTGTGTTAGTGAGAGAAATGGGGCGCCAGTTGGCCAAGTCCAGCTTATCCCCTTTTTTATATAATGTAATAGTGAAGGCCTCATGCCCACCAGGCAGGAGGCGCGTTTCCAGAAGGCATTAATTAAGAGAGGCAAGCAGTGAGGAGGATAAATCTTTGAAATACTTCTTATAGAACTCATAAGGGATGTCGTCTGGACCTGAATTTCCTATATGGTGCACCACAAACAGCGGATTAGAGTTCATCCTGAGTAATCAAATTCATCAACTCCAGGAATTTGGAAACTGTGTGGATGTGTGTACTTTCAAGAAAATCTTCCATTTCAGCCAGCGGAATTGGATTGGATTAATACAGTTTGGAGTAATAGTTATGTATTTTGATCGCCACTTTGTCCAGCGTATCCACTATGGATTGGTCTGGCTTTTTCACCTGTGTGCAGGCCAAACTTTGGCGTGGTGTGAAGAATTTTTGAAAAAATTAAGTGGAGCATGTGTCACCCGCTGTGATATGTTTAGCCTTATACTGAACAAAGACCCAATGCTTGTGTTGTCTCACCAGTGCATTGAGGCAGGCGGCCACTTCTGCCCACTTCCGACCCCAATATAGGATGTAGCCCACAGAAGGGATGTTGGACTCCAGATGGCCCAACTCTGCCAGTGTGCATGTAATGATTGCTGAAGCGGCCTGTGAGCAGCGGGAGGAGAGGTTGTGAGCCTGGTGGATTGTACTCGCCTTGAAGGTTGACCAGGTGGAAATTAGATCTGAAAATAATGGTGTGACAAACTCTGGAGCTGAGGTCACAGATTCTAACCATGAGGAAAATCTTGGCGACGCAATTTCAGCAGAGTGAAGTTTGCATCATTTTGTTGTCTGGGCTGTAGGGTTGGATAATTAGAAGGAAATCAAAACTATTCTATGGTTGGAGAAATCGTTTTTTGTCATTTTGAAGTGGGAAATTTGGGTGCAAAATTTGAGCGGCACAAGGATAAGGTCAATGCGGGTCATGGACCTTAACTGGCCGTTGTATATTTGGGGGAGCAACATGTTATTGAGTAGCAAAGCATGGAGCAGCAATGTATTGAACAACTCTAGGGTGGCCTTGAGAACGCAAAGACCAATGTGCCCCTGTGGGGGTGTAGTCAATGAGGGCCAGTGGTCTGTGGATGGGTTCATCCAGCAGTTCATGTCTCCAACAACAAATGTGTCAGAGGGTAGAAGAAAGGAATTGACTGCTGAGAAGAATTCCCAATGTTCTCGCGCACAGGTTAGGGTATATATGTTGACAACAGCACGCACTTCATCGGCCCACCAAAAGGTGACAAAAAGGACATAACCATTCAGGTATAAATTAAAGAAATGGATTTTAAAATTACTGTTCACTTGAACTAGCACCCCACAGTGCTCAGACCAAAATGATAGGGAAGGGAGGAGCATGGTTTTCCATGATTCCTCAGTACTGCATAGACAGTGGGTATCCTGAATGTCCAGGATGTCCACGGGTAAATTATTTTGTAAAAAACTCAGTCTCCTAGTCCAGGATGGTGAGGCCTTGAGTCCAACAATGTTCAACGTCCCTAAAGTAAAGGCTCACCCCATCGCACCTTAGGTGCGAGGGGAAGGGCACCTGAGCCCTTCAGCCTTCTCTTTTTCTTCACAGTGCTTGTTGGCACCTTGGGTATTTGATGCTACATATTAATTGTCAGAATGGTTAGCTTTAGCAGTGGGGCTCACGTTGGCTTTTGCTTTCGCTTTTTTCCCCACTGTGGGCAGAGCTTTTTGTAGTGTGTGCATTTGTGGTGCACCATCGCTTGGAGGTGGAATTTTGGCAGGATTGCTGGTGAGCGACTCAGTCCCAACTGATGCTTGGGTGCATTGGTCAGGTGATACTGATTCATCCATCAGGATTTCAGCTTGGGTGGCCCAGTCAGCTTGGGCGTCCCAATATGATTGGTTGAGAGATTTGCAAGCAGATTCCATCGCGAAAGTCTCAATGTCCTCCTGGGGTTGGGCAGGTGGGATGGCAGATGCAGTCTTGGCCGCCTTCTTGACTGACGCCTTGTGGGTCTGCTTGGCCTTTTTCCGCTCTTGTGGGGAAACTGGTTTTACTAGAATGTAGCAGCCTTGCGCTCCCCATGGGAAGGCTGCTTCAGTGTCTAGAGTTGGTTCATAGTGGGCTTCTGCACTGCCCATTGAGTCCAAGACAATTTCTTGGTGAGTAATGCCCTCCTTGATAGGGCAGGTGTGGGACTTATGGCCAAAAGCGCAACAGAATGTGCAGATGGGAGGCGCGCTATCCATGGTGACCCTGAAAGGATGGGTGTCTTGTCCATCAATTTGGACATAAGCGGTATGAGGTATTTGGGTCAAATCCACCGCAATCCCCATGGATGGGGTGAGAACAGCATTTGCTTTACCTGTGCACAGGTTTGGCATCAGCGTAAAGTGATGCATTTTGAAGGATTGTATTTCTCCATATATGGCAAGCCCAGCCTTCAGGTGGTGATTGAGCATGGTGTGCTTGACCGTTGTTGGTAGGAAGTCAAAAGGCACGAAAATTTGGTTCAATTTGGTCCAACGGGTGCACTTCATTTTGACTACCCATTGACCATTTGGGAGGTCTACTACTACTCGCATCTTTGCGGCTTCATCCACCACTTCCTTTATTTTGAAGCCAAGATCCAGCCAACTGCGTGGGCTGGATTGGGGTGCAATGTACACCACAGTCAGGAAATGTGTGTGTTCATCTCCACAAAACATTTCCCAGAGAGCCATTTGCTGAATATCCGGGAAAACACATACCACATGTTCCACTAATGATAGTGGCTGGGAGTGCGGCATATTGATGAACTGGTTGCAGCGCGCTTGCCAAGCAAAAATTTCTGGGTAAATGGTAACCGCCAGTTTTTTAATAAGTCTATATATAACGCCAGACTCACCAGGGCGTTTATGAAATTTTGGTTGACGTGGGGCCAACACCTGTGCCCTTAACTTTACTCGCCCAACCGCTCCCCAACATTGGGTGCTAGCTAATCTCCTTGGTGAGATTATCAAACTTTATCTAGACTTGAATTGAATTTGTTGCAAAAGTGTTTACAACGAGAGAGAAAAGTCCCTCCAAGATTAGTTTAGTTGTAGTTAAGGCTCCAAAGTCCCAGGTAGCCCTGGCTTTAAACCATTTTTCTAAGTGATCAATTGTCTCAATAATATTATTTTCTTTCACATTTCTAATTGAGGGGTCTGACCAAATCTATAGATATAGTGTGCCAAGCGACTTTGGGCCAAACAAGAGGATACAAAGTAGTATTTCAGATGGGGGTTTGTCCTTGGCACGCTTAACAACAACTCAATATTTCATGGATATCAAAATGCATTGATTCCCAATAATGATTTTTGCTTTAGTTGCTTCTTAGTTTCTTTGAAGCCTCCATGGCCGGTGGCTTTATGGGCAGCCATAATTATATCTGCTTAGGCTGAGTGATGGGGAAATAATATTTCTTCCCATCAATCGCCTTAAAAGACTTTTTTCAATGTGAGTGTCCTTTTTTAGTTCAGAGAGAATTTTCTGCACTACTCCAGGATCATCAGAAAAGGTCCCACTAACCATTTTATGGAATAAAGCATCTGCAGGCTGACAGAGAGTTGCTACAATGGGCAGACGAGACAAGCAGTCAACATTGTGATGCTTAGCACCAGCTTAATGCTTTATAGTATAGTCATAATCCTGCAGCTTAATTGCCCACCAACCAAACATCCTTCTGGATCCTTCAAGTTATTAATCCAGCTTAGGGATACACGATCAGTAATCACGGTAAATACATTCCATAAAGATATACCCAGAACTGTTTATAGGCATATATAAATGCCAAACATTCCCTTTCTGTCACCGTATAATTACTCTCATGGGCATTTAGGGTCCGACTAGCATAAGCTACTGGGTGCTCTTCGCCATCTTCTCCAACTTGGGACATAACAGCTCAAACTTCTGTTATGATGCATCCATCTGAACAATAAATTCTTGGTCAAAATTAGGATAGCACAACACTGATGCATCAATAGGGCCAAATGAAGCCAGTCAAATGCCTCCTGGCAGGCCAAATTCCCTCAAACGGGACCTTATCCCTAAGTAAATAAAACAAGTGTTCTCCAATTTGAGCAAAGTCAGCATTAAATTGGCTATAGTACCCAATCATACCTAAAAAAAACTTGAATGACACGCTTGGATTCGGGCCTCTTCATCTTAGATATTGCTTCCAATTTGGCTGGTTGTGACCATAGACCTCCTTATCAATCATGAAACCAAGGTACTCTAGTTGGTCCTTAGAGTTGATACTTCCGGGGCTTGATCTTTAAGTTTGAAGCTAAAACCTTTTGAAAACTTCTTCCAGATGTTCTAGGTGTTCATTGAAAGTGTGACTGAAAACGTTGATATAATCTAGGTATACTAGTACACATGACAATTTAAAAACGCCCAATATGGTCCATTGCTCTCTGGAAGGTCGCTGTAGCATTACAGAGTCCTTGGGGCATCCTCATCAGTTGAAATAACCCCTCCTGGGTAATAATGGTGAACTATTCTCGCTCAGCTTCATGCATGTCAACTTTTCAATACCCACTAATTAGATCCATGGCTGAGAAGAACTTGGCACCCCCAAACATATCTAGGGCATTGTCAATACGTGTAAGAGGATAGAGCTCTTTTTTGTAATGTTGATGAGCTTCTGGTAGTCAATAAAAACCTTATTGCTCCTGTCTTTTTTTTTACAATTAGAAATGGTGCAGCCCATGGACTCTTGGATGGTATAAGCATATGGCGGTTGAGAAACTCCTTAATCTCTTTTGATACAACCAAACTCAGCAGTTTTTGAACGTCTAATCAGCCTTAACTTAGTCAGGTATATGATCCCCAGTATCTATCATATGAGTTACTCCTCTTGTGCATCCCAAGTTGAAATCAACCTTTACAAATATTTCACGGTATTTCTCAAATAATGCTCAAACTCAGTCCTTCTCCTGTTCATTTAGCTCACCTAACTTGGCCATAGGTATGACGTTATGAACATAATGTAACTTATCATCAGGAAGCCCTAGCTTATCCAGGGTTCCAAATTCTTGAAACAATTAATCACTGTTACAGGAATCAAATGGAGATAGGTCACCACTTGGTGCCTTTTGATAAAAATGGGCTAGCTCTGCATGTTTTCGCAGAGTATATTGATTTCTTGATGCCCAGGAATAATTATCCTGGGTGCAATGCTAGGTTCAAATCAAGTTTGGGACCATTGTTGATAAACTTTGCTATAGATTCCTTCTGGGAACTGAATTGTTAGCACAGTTGGGACTATTGCCTGAATTCCAGAGTCCAAAGTTAGCTCCCTGTTTGCTCGAAGGGGTATGACCTTAGACTAATGGATTTGTGTTGGTAGAGACTTCATACATCGCTTTGATTTAGAGTATTTAATAGGGAGTATTCCGTCCTGTTAGGCCAAAATTAATAAACTGATTAGGTTTTTTCATTCCCAATTTTACGTTTTTTGTTTATTAAATCGGGATGGTTTGATTCAGGATAGTTAAGATGTCATCCTTATGATTAGTAACCACTTATGTTTTCTCATAAAATCGGTACCAATAAGGACCTCATAGTTCTGGTTAGGAAGAACTATAGCTGGAGCGGATACTATTATTGATCCAAACTTTATAGGTAAGGCACTATATGCCCCAAGTGCATTAGAAGTATGTGTTCCCGCAATGCCATATTATTGATCATTGGCAACACCCAGAGATATTCCCATCTTCCTTACCAACTTAGTGCTGAAGATATTTTAGGGAGCGCCACTATCATTAATAGCCCAGATATGGACCTTATTGACAGCAAAATTGGCATAAGTACACTCAGAGTATGGTTTTGAAGTATTTATTAGGTGAATGGATTCAAAGTTGCCTGACATTAAGTGTGATTTGAGTCAAAAACAGATTTCAGGAAAGTTTTTCGCCAGAGTCTGCATGGGGATTTCAATCTATACATCATTTAAAGAGGGCAGATCATGTGAGAGAGTAGTATAAAAATCAAGGCCATGGTACATAATTTGCTTAGCGTAAGGTTTAGCCACCTCTATTTGAACTTCTGAAGCTTCTTTTGGGCTTTAGCTTTTCCAGGATCTAGTTGTGACCACATGTACATTGCGGCCATGATCTGGTGCAGGCTATCTTTGGCCACTTCATCAGCCAAGAAAAGCTTGCTAGGGTTGTGTGGAATGTTTGTTATGACATTGATGGAGTAGAGCATTCCATCTCTACTCCACCTGCTCTTTTCCCGCCTTTTCTATATTATTAACCCTTAAGGCCACATTGAACCCAGGCTTTTTATCTGTCCATCTGTAGCATTGGTTAGCAAAATGTCCAATTTGGCCACAATTATGACATATAATTGGCTCTATTTGCTGATTTTTTTTCAGACTTACAGGCCAATTATTTTTTCCCTGTTTTTTTGAATTGGTATTCTTTGGTCCTAAAAATCGAAATCTCAATTGCTCTTTGGGCCAATTAGGGGCGTCAAAGCTAATTGCGCACTGTCTCAAATAGCCATAAGTTCTAATGCCCCCATGGTTTGATTAAAGGACAGAATCATGTCATGCTGTAAGTCACGTATGGCTTTACAGCATGCTTCATGGCAATCTTTGCATCAAATTCATTTATAGCATTAGAACTGAGTAGGACTGAGCCTCATGGTAAAACCTATCCAAAGTCTCTGATGAACTCGTTACTCTGGAATTTGATTTTGAGTAGGTCTGTCTTTTGGGCTGATAGCTTATCAAGCCCCCTGAATTGCCTATTATGGCGTTTTTTTACATCTGGATAAGACAAGCTGTCACCCAGATATGGCATAACAATATCAACACTATGGGAATCCAGGCAATCTATGAGCGCTGTAGACTTTGCATGGTCAGATCCTCCTTGCGTAGCTTTTTTCAAACAACTTTAAGAACAAAGTATGTTTCCTTCTTTGTCAAATCTTAGCAAATTCATGGGCTTAAAGTCATTGCGCCCAGAATTGGTCAGAAGAGTTACGCTTCATCTAGAGTTCAAATATCCTGAGGAATCTTCTGCTAGAATTGGTCCACATTCATGATGAGTGTCATCAAGAGTTAGGAAGGAAGCTAAAAGTTTGGGCATTAAACAAACATCTGAAATTTTCATTTCAGCATCCATCTAGGCCCCTGAAGATTCTGCTATATGGAATTGTTCCAAACTGCTTGCTTCAGACTCCTAATTTGGGCCTTATGGAATTAGCCCAGTTGCTTTCTAAATACTTTGACTATTTAATGCTCATACCCCCTCAAGGACTAGTCAAACAGTTTCAACTTTTCTCCTTTAGAGCATTGACTTCCTTTTTAAGACTCTAACGTTCTTTTTTAAAGGTAATTTGAGGATCCAGTATATTCTCCACATTTTTGGCCAGATCAGCAACATGGTTATTTAGTTGCCAAAAAGCTGGGTTTGGAACTCTTGTTTTTCCTTAGCAAGTTTGACATCTGTTGCTTGCATAAACGAAATTATTGACTGGAGTTTCAAGAATTTTTCATGAATTTGCGCGAAATCCTCCTCGTAGTTTGGCCCTACTGGCATGGCAGCCAGATCTTCCAAGTTTTTTTGTAATATGCCAAACACAGTTTAGGTATATTCATTGAGCAGAACATCTATGGTTTTCAATTTCAGGTGATTCTTTTGAGAAAAGGTGGCATCTTCAGTCAAATGTTTGGTCTGAGATAACAGAAATTTAGAGTATTTTCCAAGTCTGGCAGAATTTATTAATAATATGGACCCACTCACTGGTCAATCCCTGTAAAGAGAGGACCTCAGCTGCAATATTTGGCACTTTTCCATTAAATTGTTCCTCCAAAGTGTTTACTTTTCCGTGGGCATCTTTTTCTTTTATGTATTATTGACAAAGACTTTCTAACTTTGTTGAAGCTGGAATCTAGCTTATCCAGTAAGTTTGATCAGGAAGATCGCTCCTCCTCTTTAACTCTGTATATCTCTGCAAATTCTAAATCTGCCAAGCCAGAATCCTTTGGGTGTGCTTGATTGAGGGCTGTACAAAGCTAACCAGGACTTGTTGGTTGCTTGTGTACAGTTGAGGCATCTGGCCAGAGTTGCCATGGTTGCCTCTCAATACCACATATGCATTTCCATCTTGAAGGCCTGATCCTACAAGTAGTAAAACAGCCTAAAAGTTGGGTCCACCTGCGATGTACCAATATTATACCCATGAAATAGAGTCTCTATCATCTTCTTCGTACTACCAGAGATAAATTCAATAGGGCCTGTTGTGTCCACATTCCCTCCTCCCACCGTGATTATATCTAAGGAGTACAAAGTACTCTCCTCAGTATTATGGCAAGCAGCGTTGAAGTACTCAGTGATTTCATGGTCACTGGTTTTCATATCATTTTAGTCGTATCTTCTGGCAGCTTATGCCTGAAATTCAGATATTTTATTCATATTAAATATGTAACTTGGTTTTAGTGGGCACCAATTGTGAGATTTTGAGGATTAGCTCGCTTACTAAATAAAATCCTGTTTTGATAGTCATGAAGATTTGGATGATATATCCTCAATTATGCTATGTGTCTTATGGTATTTCCTAACCGTTTGGAAGCTCACAAAGCAAACAATAATAATTGACTCTTTTGGTCTTTTCTGAATTTTTTAACTCTCTAATCAGGAACACTCCAGACTCAGGAGCTAACAACATGACCCTGAATGCTTGTCTACACTTCTTAATATGAAGCTCAAATTAATGTAAGACAATATAAGATGAAAATATGATTAGATAGAAAGATGATGGTTTTATTTTAAGGCCAGGCACTGGTATTTTATACCTCTAGGGCATCTCCTGGCCATACTCATCTATTAGATGAGTTCATTAAAACCATGCCAATCCGCTATGGATTATGACAGTGGTAATTAAAAATCCCCAGTTTAATTCAGCCCTTGAATTAACTTAATTACAATCATTTTAGCCCAATTGGAGGCACTACTACTCTCATATTTGGGAATATTTTTAGGCTTAATATTAGAACCTCAGCGGTGTATATTTGCCCTTAACCATCTATTTTTGTTTTGTCATACAGCTGACATAATACGATAAATGGGGAGAAAAAACATATAAGGAATTCAAATAATGACACACCCCTAATTGAGACGTTGGCAGGCCTCTCAATAGTACTAGGTACTCCCTATTTGGGCCATCATGTGCAAGTACTATTGTGCCAATTACGATGATTGACATACATAAAAATTAATGTTCATTAATTATAAAGTCATCAGATTCTAAAATGCAATTACGTTTGTGCCATAAATTCACTTGGTTCACCCAAGTAAATCCCATAATTGGCCATAATAATATTAAATCATAGCTATTAATAGCTACAATAATTGGGTTGTTTAGGAGCAATCACGGCGGTTTTGAGGTGAATCTGATTTATCATATTATGCAGATAAATTGGGAAGGATCAAAGAATCCATCGATGAGATTACTTTATCAGCATTTATGGCTTTCTTGAAAAGTTTATTTTTATTTAACCATCAAAATCTAACATAGTCACCACCCATTCTATAAGGATTGTGAAAATATGTTCATGTACTTCATAAATCAAAGTGCAGGTGATTTCCACGAAAGATCCATGCAGTGGTTACGCATCTGCATAATACAGACAAATGACTTGGCTACCTTTTGGGCGTGTCTTAAAGCTTATTAGGCTCGTACCCTCTTCTTGTTTGGATTGGAACAGAGTTTTGAGGGAGATTGGGCTTCTTTTGATTTGTACCATTGGAAAGTGCATATAAGTGACTTTTCCTTGTGCTCCAGCATTGAACTCATTGGCAGCATGTGGGATACATACCAGATCTTTGAGAGGATGAAGATGTTGATTGTTTTAACTTACAATTTAAGGCTTAAGCGCACATACTCCCAAAGGCCATGCAGGCCAACATAATGATAAACATCACTTTTTCCATCTCCTTGACCGCCAGTCCTTTTCTTGTGAATAAGATCCCCAGGTAGCAAAATGTCTGCTTGGGTCTTATTGGAGTCAGGCCAGAGAGTGGGTTGAATTCTAAGTTCCAATATTGACCATGGCATCCTTCTAAATAGTAATTTATTGCGTTCAATTCATATTGGCAAGAGTCAAGAATATCTTTAATTTCATCAAGGCCAATATAAAGCTAATCTCTACCACCATGCTATCAGCAAAGGCCTGCATCTTGTGGGCCATTGGTTGGGGGAAATACCTTAAAGTTATATCTTTTCCACTGCCAATATGACTTTATGCAAAGTTGAAAAGGATCAGTGGCATGAGATCGACTTGGCGGAGGCCCTGCCCTTTAGGAATTGCGTCCATAGACTGTCAGTTACAATAACCTTAGTCATAATTACTGAGTATAAAGTGGTAATCCAGTATAAAAAGGCATCAGGGATTCTGACCACTTGCATTGCCACTTGCAGGAATGACCATGCTACCCAATTGTAGGTCTTCTCCATGTCTAAAACATGAGCTAGCCATCTTCAGATCTTTGCATGGCCTGCAGAAGATTTTGGATGGAGCTGATACTGTCCCAGATAGTGCACATTTTTTTAAATCCATGTTGGGCTTTGTATACAGTAAGTGGCGCTTTGAGCATCAAGTAGCTTGATAGTATATGTATAAGGAGATTATAGTTGAATCTTGGAAAATTATTGAGTGCCAGATCTGAAGGTTCTGTAGGATACTCTTCTTTTACAGGAGAACAATATGAGGCTCTTTCCCCATGGGATTTGCACCTAGTTTTCAGGCAGTGGTTGAATATAGGCAGGCGATTTCCTGTTTGATAAGGTAGCATATTGCATTTAGCATTTCCGCACACATGTTAATGGGGCACAGGGCCTTTCCTTTCAGTGACTCCTTAGGTGATTTCTTATCTTTTATAATTTATTTTAGTAACAAGACCCCACTTAACTTTAGCTTAACACTACTTTAACGCCAGCTTGGCCAAGTTAATAAGGGTTTCAGTCGCTAATCTACAGGTTTTTCTGTTTTGTTAAAGCTCAACATAGAAATTCTTAATTATGTGCTCAATTATAGGTGGATTAATAGATACTTCACTGAGTGGTTTCTTGACCTGCCGTGTCTTGGTTTGAGATCCTATTTCCTTAAGGCTTGCCATGCTCTCTTTAGGCATTGTCATCAATAGGCTTTTATTCTAATAGGTAACATTTGTTAGTCAAATAAGGTCCTGGTTTGTGAGAAGTGCTTTGTATTGTTTATTCATATTTCAATAATCGCTCCATCAGTCTTTTCTGTCCTGAAATATAAGCCTCAGGGTTGCCAGGGCATTCTTCAGCTTCTTCAAGGCAGCAGTTCGCTTGTAGGCTTTGTGCTTTTGTACTTGACACTGTCAATTTTAAGTTTCTCCGCAATTTTCACCCAGTGGCCAAGGGGATCTATCCTAGGCTACTGGTATAGAAGAGTTACATTAAAACAAACTGCTTTTAATGTTTTGCACCTTATTGTGTCCCTCAATGTTGACAGAGAGATCTGCCACTCTCATTGTTTTTGTAGACTATCCAGATTATTGGCGACCTTAAAAATCATTTAGATGCTCTCTGTGTTGTTGCTAACCTTGCTGTTAGAGTTCATTGGCTTGAGGCCACACAAGACCAGGACATAGTTTATATGGGAACTAATCATCGGCTTGCTATTGTAGTTGTATGTCCACATAATAAGGTTATCAGGGCGCCATCCTCATCATATATTGTGAGGCACATCCCTAAGATACTATGAATCTGGCATATCATCATACTTATAGATGGGTTGCTCACTTGTTGGGAACATATCCCAGCTCGTTTTTTTCCAGCAGTTTAGGTATTCTGCTATTACTATGGTTTCCTCAGTTTTTACTTATGACAGGAACCTCCAAAAATAATCTTTTGTGGGACTTTGGTGATGCATAAACTGCAATTGCCTGGAGGCATTTGATGTTGTCCTTTTCTGTAGCCTTGGACACTAGGATCCTGCTAGCATGATTTTACTCTACAAACTCTAGGTCTAGGTACATATTTAATGTGCCAATCGCAACATTGTCTTTTTTGTAGCACTTGGCGGCTGATTTAAAGGGATACGTGTAATTTTTTGCAATGTAAATTGAGCTTGGTACATTTTTGGCTGTGGGTTAAGCCTTGCAAATAAAAATTTAGGTATACAATTAAATTATTCTTTAAGTTGTGTATCATCCTCACCCTTGTTTAATGATAGGCATTCCCATAGCAATTTTGGTCAGAATGATTATTCCCAGATGCCCAACCCACATATATGTTGCTTCTCAGGGTTATAGATGGAATTGCGGAAAGATTTTTTGTTTTTACTTGGTGAATGCCAAAGTTAAGCAAGGTGCTAGAGACAATTGGCAGCGGCAGTTAGCTGTGACAGAGATTTTATTACCAGCCATTTTGTGCACTAGGACTCTGTTGAAATCCATGTTTCTTTATTTATCAATAAGTGCTTTAGCTTGATTATGAACATGTGCTGGTACTTTTGAGATGAGGGTTAATAGGCTGGTTTGGAAGAGGAAGGTAGTTAACTTTGGTGATAATAGTTAGATTTTTAAACAAATCAGGTGTTATTTCCCTTTTATTTTTTATCACTAGTGGTGCCCAACCCAAAAAGGGGAGCCTCCACGCATCTTTATTTGCAAATGAGCCAAACAAAAAGATTATTTCAAATATAAAAATTCCAACATAGCCCCTAATTATCCGCTTAGGAAGCCATATCAGAAGGTGATGAAGCTTTGGGGAAACTTTTGTCTGGCGCCCGCTTTAGCTGGCAGACCATGGCGGACAACATATGGGTTGGGGAATCAGCGACATGTGGCATAAGGAGGTATAATTGTGGGTTTTCTTCATTAATGTGGCTGGCGGTGTACATCTCCTCAACGCATTGAGCAAGTTGATGCTCAGCAAAAGTGATGAGAGCAGACACAAAAGTGAAAGATTTGTTGCGCTGGTGGGTTTGGGGGTAATTGGGATCAAACAAAGAAGTTTTCCCTCATTGGCAAGTGCAGCTTGCTCCAAAAGCAAGCTCCTCAATTTCACCTTTTACATACTCATCAAAATCATGAGGGAAATCCAGGATGGGAATACCCTCAACAAGGGTTCCATCGCCCCAGGGAGTTGTTGGCGGAGGAGGGTGTTGATCAGAGCAGCTGCTGCCTCTACCGCCATTTTGTTTATATTTTTGTAACTAGGAAAACCTTGTTATTTCCCTTTTAATGATTTTTGAATTTGATAACTTGCAGGCAGAAGGTTTCTCAGTGGGGTCTTATATTGAGGTAAGTTTTTAGTGTTGGTTGCCACCTTTGCGGTGGCCTTCAATTTATAAAGTTTTAGCGCTTTTTTGGCCCTGCCTTTTGCCAGCACTCCTCCTATTTTTCGGCCCACTCAGACTAAGTTAGTGGGGCATTTTAGGTTTTAGGCTCACTCCCTTTTTAATCTTGTAAGACTCTGGATTAAGGTTCATGAAAGGCTCATCTTCTGCCCCAGAACGCTTTGCCATTTCTTATCACATGCCTCCTTGTAAGAAGAATTGAGCTTTGTTGTTGGCATTCCATGTCTACAATCTCCATAAAATTAAACAGAAGCCACTCCTAGGCCTTATCTGGAGGAAGGTCTTTTAACTCAACTTTTGTGATCTCTACAACGGTATCATTTTATATTTACGGGGTGAATTTACATTTTTGTGAAAGGACTGGGCCATTTATGCCCTGCCTGATAGAATTACGGATACACTTGCATTGCATCCTCCTGTTTAATATACACTATGTGACTGAGGCCCAGGATGCAGATGAACCTTAGTAGGGCGATTTTGTTCGCCTTCAGCTAGGGCGCCAGTTTGTAAAGCGCCTCCACTTTTCAGGAAGAGGGCATTTGCTAATATATTCACTTACTAGTTTGATAGAACTTGCAAACCACATCATAGTATGATAATTTGGTTTGGATTGCATCAAGGATTCATTCATGCTTGCGGTCCATTAGTAAGTTATAGAATGTAACCCACCTGACTGTTTAGTTTGCATAATGAGTTGTTTTATTTACAAATAAGAGCCATTATATATGATATGCACCTCTGTGAGCTGTTTGCAGTTGATCTCACCGGGAAAAGATATAAATGCAGTTGCAATCTATCGCTCAGTGGTGATTGTAATCTCCACCCATCAAAACCTTATCCAACTCTTAGGAAACAGTCATGATTAGGTTTGACTACTCTTTGTCAACCATTTGGAGGTGTATACATGTGGCATCAATTAGGTATAACTTTGGCGCTTAGCATTTGGAGAATCTTCCAATAATAAAGTTGTATATGAAGTTGATATAGCTGGTAACGCCATTCCAAAGTAGTTCTTTGTGTTGGACAGCTGGCGCGCTGTATGACTTGTTTTTTTGTGATACTTTGGATATCATCGGGTTTTTTCGCCCTTAATTTTTCATCTTGTTAACTTATCAAGTCTGAATCCCAGGCTCAAAAAGGCCTTGACATAGTCCACGGGGATGTCTCGATTGGGGGTATTGTTGGCCTTCACTGCACCAGTTTTCAGGTCTTGCCATCCTTTTGTTTTGGCGGGGTTAAAACTGAGCCAATACCGATGGAGATCGGCTTTGGGGTTGCACACTGAGTGGAGGTACTTCTGCAGAATGTTGAGGGTAATCTTTTTTCTGGATCTAGTCTTTCAAAGTTATGCTGTTTCAATAGGTGTTGGTAAATATTTTTTCCGTTTCAAATGATACTTCAACCTTGCACCATTGAAAGGCTTCTTACGGAGTGAAGTATTTGCCAGAATAGGGGGACTTAAGAAAGGGTTTGATAAAGGACTGTTTCCAGTCCAAAATCATTTTAAATTAAATAGGTCTGTAGCTAGTATCATCCAAGTTTGGGGGATATAATCTCGCGCATTGCTGCTGCTACATGAGGTAAGATCTCATGTTTGATCCAGGTTTGAGCGGTTTCAAAATAAGATCTAATGCATCCCAGTCTGCCGCTTCATCTAAGAGAACGTGATCTCTCCAGAACACCAATTTATATAGAGGAAATAGCGTCTGAATAGGGTATCATGTATGTTCTTGGCAACACCCAGGGTTCCCCAGTCTCATACTTGTTCAATATTGATTCTCTCTCAGATCTAGTACTCAATTTCCACAGAGTTAAGCTGTTTGTGCTCCACTTGATGGAATCATCCATTAATAAATCCTAGAAGGCCCTCATTCTACCGCCTTCCCCTTTGTCCATCCCGCCTAAAGTAAATCAGATGTGGTAGGTGAGATCCACATGTTCACCCAGTGCAAGGCTATGGTCGCTTTAATCAGCTGCAATCCATGGCAGTGCTCCTTGGGAAGAAGGTGTTATAAATCACTCAAGTTCTGTGTTGGAGGTTGTAGCATATTGTGCCCAGTCAAGTTCAATTGAAGCATCTGGGAATTGCTTAATATAAGCATAAAGACCTTTTGGAATTAACCCAAGCTTTTTGAAAAGTTTATCATTTTGACAGGAAAATCCGCCTTATTATGCTCCATAGTGTTGTAGAGGTTAATACCACCTCAAGCCAGGCTTTGGAATCAGTGGTTTTGAGATCCTTTGTTTACATCTGCTTTCATCCCATGATGGTCGATGGGCAGCTTCATATACCTTATGGCATTGTTGGAACTCTGTAAGCTAGTCTCTTTCAGGTGCTGATTTAGCAGGATTTCAACAACTTTTTAAACTTTTTAGATGCCAAAATATTTGGCCTCACTTACAATATACAAAACTACAAAATAATACATAAATATATTATTCACAATCAGGTGCTTGGGTGTGATAAACGATAGTCTATTATAGGGCCTTTTCTTAGTATTCAGTTATCTAAAGACTAATAATGGGATAAAGTATCAGATTTATATTAGGCGTGGGGCATCGTGGCTTTGATGAGAGGCGAACTGACCTATCAGAGATCATGAAGTTATTTTCACCTCAATTTGTCTTAACACAGGAGGATTGGTCCACCATGGGTATGATAAACCCAAGTGGTAAATTCATAATATATTTCACCTAATAATCCTTTTTTAAAATAAATTCAATGTGGATGATCTCCACAGGCTCTGGCTTTTGATTAGTGTATAAAATTTCTTCACCCTTTGCAACCACCCTCAAGCCTATAAAAGGGGGTGGTTTTTATAGACAAAAGCACTGAACTGAAGCTAGTTCTTGGGCGACCCTCCAACTCAGGAGGGCTATTCCGCTGAGGATTGTAAGTGACAAGGGCAACTTCATCTGGCCTATTTGGCTAAAAGTGAGGAGTAAAACCATTAATCCAGGTTAGATCATTCCTTTAAGAGAAAGGCGGCTCAATATTATATATGTTTAAACTATTAGCACCCAGAACATTTTTTCCCTGAGTTGAAATGGCAATTATCTGACAAGCATCATTGGTGTGTACTCACGACAATTGATGAAATTAACCAGCTTGATTGGTATCTGTGTGTTGAGCAATCCCTTAGCAAAGATGGTGGAGAATTTGTGCTCACACCATATGGCAGCTGTTGCAAGGGTGATGGCCTTTAGGATCTACTAAGTTGTTGCAGAATAGGTAAATTGCAAGGCTTTTAATTGCTTGATGTTATGGGAAGAGACGCCTCTGCATTCAATAATGTCATTCTGAACAAGCGTGTATCTTTCAGGCGCATTGTGGAATATATTGCCAGCCAATTCCTGGTTCAAGTTAATGGATTCAGCTCTGTTTTCTGAGCCTTTTTAGCTTTTTTGCCAATTGTCTTTGTTATTTAAAAATTAAATATGATCCAAATGTGACAGTTATGTTGCTGTCTTTCATCTTAGGAGACATAAATTAAGTAATGGGGTTGATTGCAGTTAGGAGCATTTTGCAAAATAAGTCTTTTAAGAATCAGCTTCATTTCACACCAAACTGTCTATGCAAGTTTGTTGCAAAGTTTTCCAGCATAATATTTAAATTTATTGTGGGGAAGGCCAACCATGGGATGGACACTTCTGAATATGACTCAGAAGAGACAAAACTTAGTACCAGGGAAGGCACCCCAGAGAAGCGATGCTATCTCTTGTTGCCAGCGGGAACGCCACTTATGGGAAGGGGGAGGGAACGTGTGAAGGGGCCATAGCCACAATTGAACACGTGTGGAGGAAGGAGTCTGATTTGATGAACCAGACTGGGAACCAGGAGGAGACCAGCTGTCAGTGACGCGGTGGGAGGTATCTAAACATCCACGCTTGAAAGTGGTCCACCAAATGAGACCAGAGTCTGTGGACAGCTTCTGGGAGGGTGGGGGTGGAGCTTGCGATGGCATCTAAGACAATCTTGTGGATGGTCCACATGGCGATTGCAACCACCAAAGCATGGAGGGAGGGTGGAAGGGAGGAGGCCATTGATAGAGCAAACATATCTCTTGACAGACTGAAGGGATGCGTTTGATCCTGGCCCAGCAGACGTTGAACTTCACGCCATATCACTTTAGAGGTAGGGCACTTCTCCAGGTGGTGGAACAGCGTTCCATACTGGCCACTCACAACGCAGGATGAGTGTAAAGCGTTAGAGCGCTCAGCTGTATGATACACCCATCTCAGGCAGCGCCACACATGGAGCGGACTTGAGGCTGCAACAGAGGATGGTTTGCATATTTCCAGATAGTTTTTTGGGTCTCAATGGAGTAAGGGATGTCCATCATGTCCAGGTAGTCCACCCTGGATAGGACATGGGGCCGTGTGGGGATCACGCCATCTTGGATGGGTAGCCCCTGTACCTTTTGTGTGAACTGAGGAGAGGGGCAGTGTGACAGTTGAGGTCTATCCTCAGCATCACATTGCCCTGATCTTTGGTAAGACAGGGCAGGCTGTGTCTGTATGTATGGAGGAGGAGGGGGCGTTGGTTCTGGCAAGGACGCCTAAGGGGCCGGAGCTTGGAGTAGGCCAAGGAGCAAGATGGGCGTCCAAGTCGGAACAAAACGGAAAACGAGTAAAATGGGTAGTTTCGAGATTTGATTTGGATTCAAATTGAGAATGGAATGAAACGGGTGCTTGGGAGTTTCGCGGTTTAATTGGGATTCGAAATGGAACTGGCGCGGAACCATTGAGGATTGGAACTGGCATGAAACCATTGAGTAAAGATTCCGCGATCCTGCTGTAAAGTTTTCACCAAACATCATTCAAGTTGGCACCATAAGCTTATATTATATTTTATTTTAGCTTTTAGCCTGTGTATATAGGGAAGGAACTGGGAGCTGGAGGCTCCTCAGTTCTGTTTTCTATCAACTTGGCTAAATATTAAATAAAAGAACCTAAAATTCATATATTTATAATTTGGGGTTTATTTTAAAGATATTGCCTAACTGCAGCCATGTTTGGCTTAAATCAACAAGAATTGGACTTTGAGAGTGAGCTTGGGAGGGCTATTGCCTCCCTCTATACCTTGTCTTGGAGTCAAGGCATGTTGCTGGGGTTAAGTATACTTGCAACTGTCTTCCAGGGGGTGCTTGTCCAATCTTGTAGCGCGCGCACCAGGAGAGTAGTATCAGGAGTCCTGTCAGCCCTATGGTCTGTAACATGGATCCTGTTGCCCAACTCATTCGTGGCTCATTGGAAGGAGCCAGTGCGTTACAGGCAGCCTCTCTGGGCTGTGTGTCCGCTAATACAAATTATCCACTCAGCACTCTGCATGGAGAGGAGGATTCGTTTGTAGTGGGTTTTAGTCCCATGAGGGCCTGTGGCCGATGTGTGTGATGCGAGGTATTTCATCAGGGAGTGGGGGTTCAATGGGTTGTTGAGGCCCAAGGATTGGGAGAAGTTGGAGCGGGCTGCATGGGACCAGTGTTGGGAGGGGAGCGTAGGGGCGGTGACGGCTGCTATCCAGGTAACCAAGATCTTGGCAGCATGGGCTCTGAAGATGAGCAGACCCATGCCACCATGATGATGAGGGCCAAACATGACCTCTAGCTGTACTGGTGGAGGGTGGCCTGACCAAAGCCATCCTTGCAGCAGGGTATACAGGGATTTGAAGAAGCTTGGGGAGAAGGGGATGGCGTGGGCTCAAAACCAGACTTTGGAGAGGAGCATAAAGTTAGCTAAAACAACCCTGCCAGTAAGGGAAGTAGGGTGGGCTCTGAGAGAGGCAATTCGCTTTGTCACGTTGTCCAGAATACAGCACTCCATTATTGCTGACGCGTATCCGCCTGCCTCCATCCACACGCCCAGATGGCGTACCAGTCCTATGGTAGGGCGTGGCACGAAGGGGAGCACCAGTGGGGCGGTGTGTGTGCTGAGCTGGTAGGGAGAGGACATGGGCGAGCAGATGGGCCAGATTGGGAACTAATTGCTGGGGCCCAGAAGTTCTGAAACCGACCAAGGATGATGATTTTGGTTTTGGAAGCGTTCAGTGCCGCGTTACTTACCCAGGATACTCCTGGATGAGAGCTTCAAGCGCGCGTGCATCTTGATTATTAGACACCCCAACCACACAATCATCTGCAAATGCCATTATCTTGACTGGGGCTTGGCCTGGCACATGGACCCCAGTGAGTTGGGCATTCACATTTCGCAATAGTGGGTCAAAGCTGAAGTTGTATAAGAGTGGGCTGAGGGGGTCTCATTGTTGCAAGCCCCTTTGAGGGTGGACTACTTCCGTTAGGAAGCCAAAGCCATGTACTGCCATTGTTGCAGATTCCATGAGCAGCATCACCCAGTTGATGAAGCGAGGGGGTAAGCGGAATTGATGGAGGCAGGCCCTGAGGTATTCCCAGTTTACTCTATCATAGGCCTTCTGTTGGTCCAAGAATACAAGTGCCCCAGAGGCTGTGGACTGACATGCATTAGCCACAGAGTGCACATTATCCCAAATTGATTTTTGGGTATAAAACCAAATTGTTCTGGGGAGATGGTGGCAGATGCTACAGTCCCTAAATGGTTAGCCATGATTTTTGTTAAAATTTTAGTGTCTGTGTTAGTTAAAGAAATGGGGCGCCAGTTGGCTAAGTCTAGCTTATCCCCTTTCTTGAAGAGTGTGATGGTAAAGGCCTCATGTCCTCCTGGTAGGAGGCGCTTTTCCAACAGGCTTTGGTTAAGTGAGGCGAGCAGCAATGGGGATATATATTTGAAATACTTTTTGTAGAATTCATATGGAATGGCATTTGGGCCCGGGCATTTTTGGTTTGGTGCACTGTGAATGGCTGTCCATAATTCGTTTGGAGTAATCAAATTCATTATTTCTGGGTATCGGAAAATGGTGCAGATGTGGGCTCAGTCAAGAAATTCTGCCACTTCAGCTGGCTGAATTGGATCAGATTGGTACAACTCAGAGTAATACTTTTGTGTTTTGATTGCCACTTTGGCTGGCATATCCGCAATGGAATCATCCAATCTTCACACCTGTGTGCAGGCCACGCTCTGGCGTGGTGCAAAATTTTTTTTTAAAGAAATGTGCGGTGCACTTGTCATCTTTTGTGATGCGTTTGGCCCTGTACTGAACAAAAACCCAATGTTTGTGTTGCCTTTCAAGTGTGTTGAGGTGGGCGGCTGCCTCCGCCCACTTCCAGCCCCATGCAGAGCTGTATCCTGTAGCTGGGATATTGGACTCCAGGTGTGCCAACTCTTCCAGAGCACACAAAATGACCGCCGATGTGGCTCATGAGCATCTGGAGGAGAGATGGCGAGAGTGGCGGATGGTATCATCTTTGAAAGTTGCCCATGTGGAAATGGGGTCTACGCAAAACGGTGCAACAAACTCTTTTGCCAAAGTTGCTGATTCCACCCACGTGGAAAATCCTGGCAATGCAAGCTCGGAGGGGCAGATTTTACACCAATGTGGGGCCTTAGCAGCTGTGACAGGTAGGTGGTAGGTTATCGAGACCAATCGATGGTCGGAGAATTCCATTTTTGTTGTTTTAAAGTGGGATATGTGGGTTTAGAATTTCGCCAGCGTAAGGATAAGGTTGATGCGGGACATGGACCTTAATTAGCCGTTGTGGACGTGAGGCATGTCATGTTCTCAAGCAGCAGGGCTTGCCACAGCTGCACATCCATTAACCCAAGAGTGGCATTTAGAACGCGAAGTTCAATGTGGCCCTGGGGGGCGTGGGAGGAGGAAGTCCACTGGTCTGTTGGAATGTTTAGACAGCAGTTCATATTGCTGACTATGAAAGGGTCTGAGGGTAGCGGGAGGGATTTGACCAATGAAAAAAATTCCCAATGCTCTCGTGCACCATTTGGGGCATAAGTGATGATAGTGTGTACCTCATCAGCCCATGAGAAGGTGATCACGAGGACTCAGCCATTGAGGAAGGTTTCTGATGATAAAAGTTTAAAAATTATTTTTCTGAATTATCACCCCACGGTGCTCTGACCAAAAGGATAGGGATAGGAGGAGCATTGTTTTCCAAGCTTCCTCAGAGCCTCATGGACAGTGGGACTCCTGGATAGCCAGGATATCCATAGGTAAATTTTATTGTAAAAAACTCAATTTCCTAGCCCAGGATGGGGAGGCCTTAAGTCCGGCGATATTCAACATCCCTAAAGTGAAGGTTTCCCCCATCGCACCTTAGGTGCAAGGGGTGGGCACCTGGGCCCACCAGCCTCCTCTAGATCCCCACGGGCCTTCACAGCAGTGTGGGTGTTAGCAGCAATGCTATCAGGATTTTTGTTAATTTTTGTGGAAAGAGTTGCATTGGCTTTAGCCTTCACTTATTGTTTCCCCGACGTCAGACAAATTTTTTTGGTGTGGATGAGTTTGGTGTACCATTGAGCAGGTCAAAAAACTTTTTTTCAGTTGGGATGGGTCCCAAGTCAGTTTCTACCAGAGCTTGGGTGCAACGATTGGGTGAGATTGAGTCCCCCATCAGATTCTCAGATTGAGTGGCCCAATTGGCATGGGCTTCCCAATCTGATTGGTTGATGGATTCCTGAGTTGCTTCTGCCATGAAGGTTTCAATGTCCTCCTGGCATTGGGAGTGTGGGATAGTGGTGGTGGCTTTGGCCACTTCCTTGGCCGCAGCCCTGTGGGCCTGCTTGGCCTTCTTCCGCTCATGCGGGGAGATAGGCTTTACCAGTAGGTAGCAGCCTTGTGCTCCCCACGGGAAAGCCTCTTTGGTGCTTGCGGTTGGTGCATAGTGCGCCTCTCTGCTGGCCATGGCCGCCGAGGGGTGCTCTTGGAATGTAACACCCTCCTTGGTGGGGCATGCGTGCGCTTTATGGCCAAACGCATCACAGTGGGTGCAAATGGGGGTCGCGCTGTCCACGGTCACCTGGAATGGGTGGGTGGTATGCCCTGCAATATCAATAAAAGTGGAGTGCAGGATCTGGGTTAGGTCCTTCATGATCTCCTCAGTTGGGGTCAGGACTGCAATGGCTTTGCTGGTGCACAGGTGTGGCATCAGCATGAAGCGTTGCATTTTGAAAGATTGTATTTTGCTATATATGGTGAGATCATCTTTCAGGTGTTGTTCCAAAATGTCACATTTTACCGTAGTAGGCAAAAAGTCAAACGTGAGGAAAATTTGGTTTGATTTTATCCATCTGGTGCATTTGGTTTCGATGACCCATTGCCCTTTGGGGAGGTTGACCACTATGCACACCGCAGCAGCCTCATCTGCTGCCTCTTTGTTTTCAAAACCTAGGTCCAGCCAACTGCGTGACATGAAGTGAGGTGTGATGTACACCGCGGTCAGGAAAATTGTGTGCACATCTTCACAAAATTTTTCCATAAGGCCGTTTGTTGAATGTCCAGAAACACACAGACTCCGAATTCTACTGGCAAAAGTGGCTGAGAATGTGGCGTGTTGATGTACTGGTTGCATCTTGCTTGCCATGCGAGTATTTCCAGGGAAATAGTGACCGCCAGTTTTTTAAAATTTTTGTCTATTCCACCAGTTTCTCCGGGGCGTTTTCAAATGTTGGAGGCCGTGGGCCTTCCACCTGCTCCTCTTACCTTACTTGCCCAACTGCTCCCTGACATGGGTGCAGACTAATCTCCTCTGTGAGATTATCAAACTAGATTCAGACTTGAATTGAATAGGTTGCAAAAGTGATTGCAATGAGAAAGAAAAGTTTTTTAATATAATATTGAATTGTAATTATTTATTTTCTTGATGGATAAGGTTTCCACAGGAATGTCCTTGGAAATAGTCCCTAAGCTTGAATGTTGTTACAACTTGTGTTGTTCTTGATGCCTTGCTAGCCAGAACTTTAACATCTCTCCTAGGCCAGTTCTAGGGGCAGGGGTCATAAACTATGCCAAAACAATGTCAGTTTTCTGTCCAGATTTCATGCTGTTTTTTGTTGTTGATTTTAGTCACCTGTAGTTGTTTTAAAAAATTCCACATTGATTGTTAAGTTGGATGATGAGTCCTTTATATTTGCTTGGACCTAGTCACCAAGAACCTTGAGGTTATGTTTGAAAGACAGCCCTTCATTGTTTGATCAATCCAGTTGGCATAGTACTTTTAATTGAGAGATATCTTATACAGTGGGCCATCTCTATGATATAATATCTGATATGCAGTGATCCCTACTGTAACTGTGTGTTGTAACAGGAGACTGAGCACAAGAGATCTCAGGAGGAAAGCACCAGACAAAAAGTGCCAGAACAAGGCAAAGTGGCAAAGTAAGAGGAAGCAACGTCCTAGGTTATCTCAGTTTTGTTTCCAAATAAACTTATTGACCAAAGCTCACACAAACCAATGACAACCATCAAGGACAAAGTCCCTGAGAGCTGGAGTAGGATGCATAGGAAATGTGGTGGAACATGGTGAAATAATATGCGTTAGAGTTGGTAGAACAGGCTGTGGCATGGGGGAGGTTTTGCGCCTAAGGAGAGGGTCAGACCAGAGTGGAAAACGGAGTCTGGCCACTACAAAGGTTTCAACCAATGTTTTCTTGATAAAAATGAACAGAAAAGTATGGGAAAACTTCAGCAATTATTACCTAAACTTTATTAAAATCTAACTGTTTATCTGAGAAAAGCTAAACCTTTATCAGCTTGTGCATGAGATTCAAAGGTAATCATGATTGTTTTAAAATAATTAACAAAACACAATCCAAGTTATATAATTATTGCCTTCTAAAAAATTGAGATTTTGCAAATTTGGCTAAATTCCATAACCTCATAACAGCTTATTTTCCAAATTTTTGTGCCAATTTTTGCTTGATTTTTTGCCACTATAGCACTATTTCCCTCATTCCTGTCTGGCAAATCCAGAACCCATTTTCAGTCAAAGACCTTAGAGAGGTCTTGGTGACCCTCAAGGGTTCTGGCCTTAACTCCCAGGGCTTATTGTGCTTAGCTTTTGGGGGCGTTATACACCAAAAAATTTCACTAAGTGTCATGTGTTGTCAAAGTTGTGGTTTTACTGATATATAGGTGCAGTAGGATGCTAATTGATAAATTGTTCTTTCTATACTTTTTTAATTTTGATTTATAAAATTTATGCTCTGGAGAAAAAGATGTGGTTATAGGTGTGTAACTATACCTGTTATATAAATAGGAGTTTTAAAACTAAAAGATAAACTAGATTAATATACCTTTATAATTTTTTCATACCTTTTATTGGATTTGTTATATGATTTGTCTTGATTTCTTGTAAATATGTACTAATCCTTATAGCATATAGTAACATATTTAGATTAATAGTTGATACTGGTAAAAATAAATATCAGTGCTTCTTGTTTAGATAATTAAATCTTTGTTTAATTCTTTTAATAACAATACATGTGTTTTTAAATAACCTTTATTGAGTAAAATGAAATTATAATTAAAAATTATATATTGTTATTTATACCAGTGAACTAATATTTCTAAAGACTTACTTTAATCACTTATGTTATAATAAAACTAACTTTACCTAGTGCATAATAATGAAGAATGTATCTTGAAGGCAATTAAGCTAAATAAAAATCTTATTAATTACTAGCCGATTTACCCGTGCTTCGCTACGGTGTCTATGAAATTAAAGATTTTCAATTTATTAATTTAGATTTTATATTATAGATAAACAAAACCACCCAGCCAAATCTAATTGCTCAATCGAATCAACCAAAAACCACCAACCACTTTGGTAACCTAATTGAAATTATCAAAACAACCAATAACTAATCACCCCTCAAAACTAAACTGTGTCCTATCGATTCGAACAAAAGCCATCAACCACTCGGCCAAACAAAAGAGACCTATCGAATCAATCAAATAACACCAAACTGCTACCCGAAACATATCTTTATACTTAAAATCATTGAGTATGTGACATATGTTCCAAACTACTAAATCAACTTCTACTTAACTTGCCCAAACTATTTTATTAATTAAGTGAATCAAATTAGGCAGGTTTTTAAAATATATAAACCTAACATCCAGATACCCGTGCTTCACTACAGTATTTAAAGTTTATCAGATGATAAGCTCACATTGTAGCCTATAGGCTGTGCCAGCACTAATCTCGAGCCACTCAGACTAACAGCTCCACTGTTGCTCTCGTGGCTGGTGAGTTGATTATCCTAATTACTTAATCTACTTAAACTCTAATACTGATTTTTATTGAGTTTCAGGTGAGCAATTTGATGAATTATTAGATAATATTTGCCAATTCTCATCCACTCATCCAAATAGATTAAACTTATTAGACTCGATTAGCTTCGATGAGCAATTTGGTGAATTATTCAATGATATTTGTCACTCTTCACCCACTCGCCCAAATAGATTGAACCCATCAGGCTCGATAATTTCAGATTCGATAAGATTCGCCAATTCTCACCCACTCACCCAAATAGATTGACCCTATCAGACTCGAAGGTTTCAGATGTCAGTCAGTCAGTGAGTGAATGTGTTTTATTAAGTAGATTTGTGATTGTTATGATACTTAAATAGATAAATGGGGAAGAATGGCACAACAGTAGAGCAAAGAGTTTATTGAGTTGCTTTTTTGGCTCATTTAACAGAGAAATCTTGCTAAAATTAATTTACCCAAAATGAACCGCTATTACTTCTTGATTCTAAAATATATAATGCAAACTATAGAGTTTTTTGAGCACTAGTGCACAAGGAACTTTACTTTTTGTTTTTTTACTTATGGGAAGTTTAACCCCTTTAATCCTTTGAAATCCCAGTGTAGTATATTTTTGTTCTAAGGGTGACCACCTTTATAGCGTGAAATTTAGTTTTAAAAGTTTTAGAATTTAGAATAAAAAGGATGAATAAAAAACATAAACAAAGTATAAAGCATTTAAAGGAAGATCTCCAAAGATAGAAAGTAGATTCTAAGGCTAAACTATCATAAGATTTTTTTAGATAAGCAAAATAATCAATAACAAATTCTTTAAATTATTTAGGTGTTCTCTTAGATTTTAAATAATGAAGAATCTGAAACAACTTAGTTCTCAAAAAAAGAAAAATATATAATCTAAAAGTGATGAATGCTTTATACAAGATTATAGTATATAAGAAAAATATATCATACGTTATGTATATAAATACCATCTATTATGCAATGACACGTTTACAAAAATTTAAAAAATACTTGCGTAGATTCCTCATAGGACTTAGTTCTTTTTTTTAGTACTAGATGGTCATAGGACTTAGTTCTTCATATAAAAACATTTAAATAAACAATGTAGCCTATTTTAATTTTCATGATATTTCACATTTTATTTTTTTATTAGATTCTTATTAAAAATAAATAACTATAATGAGTTTAACTACACTTTCTAAGTTAGAAGCTATTGATTGCATATTAACTGTTGACAATTTACTTTTAAACCCATTTCAAAAAGAAAATGCTTATCATCTAGTACTAGTACTAAAAAAAGAAAATGCTTGTCTAAGTTTACCACTAATTCTTTGTACTGCTAGTCACATGCCCTAAATTTTCATATAAAATTAATTGTGATATTCTTATGAAAAATTTAAAAGGAATTATAATTTTATTATTAATACAAATATTTTTTGTTCTTGGTCCATACATTTTACCAATAGTTTTTAGTGTAATTATGTAAACAGAACATAAATTAAATATTATTTAAGTAATATGAGAATGGTGTGTTATCATAGTGGGAATAAGGGTCAGACAATCTGGAAAAGCATCATATTGATCCAAAATGTGCTCCAGGACCTGCACAGAATTGAGTATAGGTATCTGATGTTCTGATTAGAAAAATCTTATTACTGGGTAGCGTAGCATCCCTGATTTTGGCAATGAGGGAAGTTGATATATTTATCAAATTTCTAAACTAGATTAACCCCTAGATACATTTCTATTACCAAAAGGCTATATTCACCGATGGATTAAAAGTGAATTTAAACATAGATGGGGCCTTTGTCATGGTGACCAAATGTCAACAATTCACTTCAAGATTGCAATGAAAGTACTATTCAGGAGCAGCGTAGTTATAGTTCTGGGTTATTATCAACCCCAATCAATAGCATGTTTGCATGCAAGACTTCACAAAGTCATATTAGTTGATGATTAGATATGATACTGACTGTAATAGCATCAAAGAGCTCCTTAATCTTTATCAACAGGCATCAAATATGAAAAAAATAAAAAAACTTTACTAGTGAAGATTGGTAAGCCAGAGTTCTGACTCAAAAATGGGTTGAACCGCTGAAGCCAACCCAAACATTCCATTACTTGGGTATTCTATTCAGAAAAATGGCACGGTGGTTGAGGAAATGGAGCAGGTAATCCTGCCCTGTATGTTGATGAAATAAATAACCTTGAAAAATGCCTGACAAAACCTAGAAGGGAAAGTACAGGAGATTAATGTCTTCATCCTATATAATTTCTGGTACATGGCCATGTATTACTAAGCCTGACACTGAAAAAAAACAAATTAAATTTCTAATATACACCTTCTTTTGACATAATGCCAAAGTAGCCCGGTTTGTCTTAGATGCACTTTTCTTCTCAGAATGAGAAGGCATCATGGGCCTAATAATTTTAAATCCACATCTAAAAAATGTGTGATAATTGGTAATTTGGATGATTGAGATGCAGATGCACTGTTCTGATCTTGCATGGAGTACTAACTGACTTATACATAAGTTGTACCAGCATCAATCTTTTTATGATCTCCAAGAGGATGGGTAGCAACCACCATAAAGCTAATATCTCAACCCAAAAGCTCATATTTTGTTGTTCAACAGAGCAGTTTGCCTGGGTGATTGTTCAAAGAAAATTAGGGCACAGGATGATGAGCAGAATTAGTGGGACATTGAAATCTTAAATTTAGCAATAAGCAAAGCAATTATGTGAGAAAAGTGAGATCAAATTAGGAACAAGTTTGCCACCAAGGCGACTACTATACTTTATATAATTATTCCAACTGAGATCAGTAAACATTCCTGAAACCATCAACAAAACCATTGATAAGACCATGCTTAAGTAACAACTGGGTGGAGAAAGGCTATGACAACAACTACAACTAAATGAGTTACAGTTGGCATGAATTGTATACTAGTCTCTCCCAACAATGATCAATAATATGGTTACTACACAAGGTTATTAAGATAGGCAAACAATGCATTCTGTTTTACCCTTTAAGGACTTCCCAGTGTGAACCATTGAAAAAGGAGATATTAGCCATCCATAATTTGCTTTAGCTGTATAAAAATACTGGTTGACAAAGTGGTTACTCTTGTCCAGAAAACAACACATGGACATACACTATTCTCAGGACCAGCTCTTAAAATAAAATGCTAAAGAACCAACCAATCCACCTCTAAGCAATTTTGCATCAATATTGTATTTTGATTGGTTTACTTGGCAATTACAGGTAGCAAATGAGCTTAGAGCAATCCTATTACAAGGGTTTGATATAAGAAATAATCAGACCCTTCTTTGATCAGCTCATGAGGATTCAGTAGTTCCTGCACTTAATTATGGTGATTATAAGTCCTCACAAAATGCTTTGATCCCAAAACAATATCCTAAGGAAATTAGGCAATGAAAAGTTTAAAGGTCGCATGTACCATAAGCCTGCTGATGCTAGAACTGTGGCTAGCACAGGTAATGCTGATCAAAGTTACTTAATGATGCTACACAATTAGTGGAATCCCCTATCAGTTTAAGTTTAGATGGAAATAACATTTCCTCCCTTCCATATTATCAATATTTCAATTTTCAATATAAATAAAGATATGGAGCTCATATAAATTTATAGTGGGAACGCTTCCTATTACTCTCCTTTAATGCAGGTTTGAATCCAGTTGTGGCAGAAATTTATATAATCTATGCCAAGAAGGTAGGGTTTATGTGGAGTTGTGTACTATGCCTTGGACAAGTTAAGTAATCTATGAAAATAGATTATGTAATACCAGTCTATTAAATAATGCGCAAGAAAGGTTTTACCCCAATACTTGGGTTTGGTCCTCAACTCCTATAATTTCGCCTTTATCCCAAACTGGTTTAATATGTTCGTCCTAAGGTCAACGCATCTTTAATTTTTACTCAGGGATGGCCAACCAGGGGATGGACACTTCCAATAAGACACTAAACATTGAAATGAACTTCAGCGAGAGGAGGGCACCCCAGAGAAGCAGACACTATCTCCTGTTGCCAGCGGGAACGCCAAGAGAAGGAAGGGGGTTACATGTGGAGGGGCTTGCGCCACTATTGAGCATGTATGTAGAAAGGGGTCTGAAATGATAAACCAAACTGGAAACCAGGATAAGACCATCTGGCGGTGATGGGGTGGGAGGTACCCAAACATCCACACTTGAAATTGGTTTACAAGGTGCGACTTGAACTGGCATATAGCTTCATGGAGGGTGGGAGTGGAGCCTGAGATAGCATCTAGGACAATTGTGTGGATAGTCCACATAGTAATTGCAACTACTAAAACATAGAAGGGAAGGTGGAAGAGGGAAAACTATTGATAAAGAAAACATGTCCTTAGACAGGCTGAAGGGTTGTGCCTGATCCTGGCAAAATAAACGTTGTACCTCACGCCATATCTCTTTTAATGAAGGGCACTCTTCCAGGAAGTGAACCAGCATTCCATACTGGCCACACATGCTGAAGGATGAGTGCAAATATTTAGAGCGCTCAGCAGTATGGTATACCTATTTCAAGCAGCGCCACACATAGGAACAAATATACAGCTGCAGAAGAGGGTGGTGGGCATGCTTCCAAATGGCTTTATGGGTATCTAGGGATTAGGGGATGTCCAC
Source organism: Massospora cicadina (assembly GCA_022478985.1). NCBI lineage: Eukaryota > Fungi > Entomophthoromycota > Entomophthoromycetes > Entomophthorales > Entomophthoraceae > Massospora > Massospora cicadina. The sequence continues at coordinate 600,591 of JAKSZP010013131.1, forward strand.
CATGTCCAGGTAGTCCACCCTGGCTATGGTAGGGAATTTAATGGTTATTACTCCGTTCAGAATGGGTAGTCCTTGTACTTCCTGGGTGAACCTAGAGAAGAGCGCCCCCTCTGGGTGGTGTGTCCACAGATGCGAATTCTCCACTCAGCACTCCACATGGATAGGAGGATTATTTTGAAGTGGGGCGACGTCCCATGTGGGCCCGCAGCAGAAGGATGTGAATCAAGGTACTTTAACAGAGAGTGGGTGTGGGTAGGATTGTTGAGGCCCAGGGTGTGGGAGAAGTTGGAGCAGGCCACGTGGGACCAGTGCTGGGCTGAGATCGTAGGGCTGGTGACGGCAGCAATCAAGGTGCCAAGGATTTTGGCAGCATGGGCCTCAGAATTGAGCAGGCCCATACCATCACTATGGCGAGGGCCAAACATGACATCCAGGCACATTGGTGGTGGGAGGCTTAACCAAAGCAACCCTTGCAGCAGGGCATATAATAACTTGAAGAAACAAGGGGAAAAGCTATGGCGTGGGCCCCAAATCAAACTTTAGAGAGGAGCATAGAGTTGTCTAGTACTACCCTGCCTGTAAGGGAGGTTTGGCGGGCTTTGATGGAAGCTATGCATTTTGTAAAATTGTCTAGGATCTTGTTTTCCATCACCGTTGAGGCGTACCCTCCTGCCTCCAGCCACACCCCTAAATGGCGGACGGGGCCAACGGTGGGGCTTGGCACAAAGGGAGCACAATTGGGGCTGTGCGGGATGGGCAGGGCAAGCTAACCCGTGCGCTAGCTGATGAGGTGGGTAGGAAACAGGGCGCTGGGGCCCAGCGGGCTTGATACTGACCAAGGAAATCAATTTTGGTTTTGGAGGCGTTGAGTGCTGTATTACTTACCCTGGAGTAAACCTGGATAGTATCTTCAAGCGCGCGTGCATCAAGATTGTTAGACACCCCAACCACACAATCATCAGCAAACGCCAGAATCTTGACTGGTGCCTGGCCTTGCACATGGACACCACTAAGGCGGGCATTCACATTTTGAAGTGGGTTAAGGCTGAAGTTATACAAGAGTGGGCTAAGTGGGTCCCCTTGGCGCAGTCCCCTTTGAGGGCGGACTACATCCGTGAGAAAGCCAGAGCCACGCACAGCCATTGTGGTGGACTCCGTTAGCAGCATCACCCAATTGATGAAGTGAGGGGGAGGCGGAACTTGTGGAGGCAGGCTCTGAGGTAGTCCCAATTGACTCTATCATAGGCCTTCTGCTGATCTAAAAATACAAGTGCTCCAGAAGCCGTGGATTGACAGACATTGGCTACGGTGTGTATATTGTCCCAAATCGACCTTTTTGGTATGCAACCGAATTGTTCAGGGGAAGTGAGAGCAGATGCAGCAATCCTTAGACGGTTATCCATAATTTTAGTAAAGATTTTTGTGTCTGTGTTAGTGAGAGAAATGGGGCGCCAGTTGGCCAAGTCCAGCTTATCCCATTTTTATATAATGTAATAGTGAAGGCCTCATGCCCACCAGGCAGGAGGCGCGTTTCCAGAAGGCATTGATTAAGAGAGGCAAGCAGCGAGGAGGATAAATCTTTGAAATACTTCTTATAGAACTCATAAGGGATGCCGTCTGGACCTGGGCATTTCCTGTATGGTGCACTGTGAATGGCGGATCAGAGTTTGGCCTGAGTAATCAAATTCATTAATTCCAGAAATTGGGAAATGGTGAGGAAATTTGCACTTTTGAGAAAATTTTCCATTTTGTCCGGCGGAATTGGATCAGATTGATATAATTCAGAGTAATAATTTTGTATTTTGATTGCCACTTCAGCTGGCAAATCCGTGACGGAGTGGTCTGGCTTTTGCACCACTGTGCAGGACAAACTCTGGCATGGTGCAAAATTTTTTGAAAAAGAAAGTAAAACATGTATTGCCCACTGTTTATATGCTTTGCTTTATACTGAACACAAACCTGATGATTGTGTTGTCTTATCAGTGCATTGAGGTGAGCGGACACTTCTACCAACTTGCAACCCCAAGCTGGGCTGTAGCCTGCAGCAGGGACGTTAGACTCCAGGTGGTCCAATTCTGCCAGCATGTGCAAATTGACTGCCGAGGCAGCCTGCAAGTGATGGAAGGAGAGGTGGTGAGCTTGGCATATTGTGTTTGCTTTGAAAGTTGACCAGGTAAAAAATTGGGTCTGCATATAATGGTGCGATAAACTATGGAGCCAAGGTCACAGTTTCCACCCACAAGGAAAATCTTGGTGACGCAATCTCAGTGGGTTGGAGTTTGCACCATTTTGGCGCCTGGGCCACTGGATTGGACAAATGGAAGGAAACTGATACCATCCTGTGGTCAGAGAAATTAATTTTTGTCATGGTGAAGTGGAAAATTTGGGATTGAATTTTCAACGGCACAAGAATAAGGTCAATGTGGGTCATAGACCTTAGCTGGCCGTTGTGTATGTGGCGGTGAGACATGTTAGTGAATAGCAATGCATGATGCGGCAGAGTATCAAACAACCCTAGGGTGGCTTTGAGAACACAAAGTTCAATGTGCCCCTGTGGGGGTGTAGGCGATGAGGGCCAGCGGTCTGTGGTTGGATTCATCCAGGAGTTCATGTTGCCAACAACAAATGGGTCAAGGGGTAGCAGGAGGGAATTGACAGCTGAGAAGAATTCCTGATGATCTTGTGCACAGGTTGGGGCACAAATGTTAATGACAGCATGCACTTTGTCATCTTACAAAAAGGTGACAAGGACGCGGCAGTTGAGGTATGATTGTGACAAAATAAATCTAAAACTATGGTTCACTCAAACAAGCACCCCATAGTGCGTAGACCAAAAGGAAAGGGAAGGGAGAAGCATGGTTGCCCATGCTTCCTCTGCACCATGTGGACAGTGGGCTTCCTAAATGGGCAGGATGTCCATGTGTCAAGATTTTAACCAGATGAATCCTTCTGATAGTATCCAAATTAGGGGTTTTGGTTAGTCAGGTGTAATTGTCAGCTAATCCCCTAGTTAAATACCATTTAATGTTATATGTTTGTTTGAGTTTAGTTTTGACAGAAGCTGCATTTGTTGTTGAAATGCCATCCAAAGGTCATTGTGGGAGTTTCTAGCGGAAAGCTGATGAATCCATTACAAACCATCTGAAATGATTCTGTCATCTATTAAAGAGCACCAGCAACTCATGCTGAGGATGCTCAAATTCCTATTAGTTATGAGTTTATATATGATCGACCAGCGACTTATGCTGAGGATGGATTGACCTAATTTATATATGGTGATCAGTGAGCAGATCTGGAGAGAATCGCTATGATTATGAATAAATAGATTTTCTCAATTATAGAGAGTTGTGGCATCAAGAGGCCAATGGGTTTTCTGGCAGATGATTGGCCAAAGAATACTTGAGCGCAGTAGCCCTGAAAGTAATATAAATAGTCGTTCATTCCCTCCTAATAAACATCTCTTATTTGCCATCTTTCCTGTTTATCTGAAGTAGCTTGGTGGAACTAGAGTGGGGAATATGGTATAGGAGATCCCCAAAGGCATGGATGATCACGCCTGGAGTGGCCAGTGCTGCCAGCTCCCATACCTCCTCCTTATGAGGAACCAGTGGGAATCTGGCCATCTGGCTACCAGTGGGTGAGCTGCATAGCCACCAACCCTAGCGGGGTGCAGCGCGGGAGGTGCCATAGCCGCCCAAGAAGGGGGATGGACTCGCCGGGGCATTCACAGATGGGTTGGTGAAGGGTTGTGAGGGTGGGGCAGTGCAGGAGTGCCTGAGCCGCCCAGGAGGGGCAGGACTTGCCGGGGCACACGCTGAGGACGCCTGGGGCTAAAGGTTAAGCCATTGGTGGTTAGTTGGTAGGGCGGACGCAGGACTTATAGGGGTTGGTATGCCAATGAAGGCGAAATAGCAAAGGGCCACCAGTCTTCATACTGGTTGGCATGGCACACTAGCGGAGCCCATAGTCAATTGTTCAACACCATGGATAAATTATTTTTCAAAAAAAATCAGATTTCTAGCCTGGGACAGTGAGGCCTTAAGTCCAGCAATGTTCAACGTCCCTAAAGTAAAGGCTCCCCCATCACACCTTAGGTGTGAGGGGAAGAGCACCTGTGTTCTTCAGCCTTATCATTCTCAGCACATCGCTGCTTGGAAGCGCAGGTATCCTGTGCAACGGAGTATGGTTTGGTATTGGAAACTTTAGCTGTGGGGTTTGCATTGGCTTTTGCCTTCTGCTTTTTCATTGTGAGATGAGTTTTTGGTGTTGTGTGCACTTGCAGTGCACCATCGCATGAAGTTGGAATTTTAGCAGGAATATAATTGGGAGCTTCAGTTCCAATTGATGCTTGGTAGCATTGGTCTGGTGAAACTGACTCACCCATCAGGTTTTCAGCTTGGGTGGCCCAATCGACTTGGGCGTCCCAATCTGATTGGTGGAGGGATTCACAAGCCACTTCTCCACAAAAGTCTCAATGTCCTCCTGGAGCTGGGCTGGCAGGATCGCGGATGCAGTCTTGGCCACCTCCTTGGCTGCCACCTTGCGGGCCTTCTTGGCCTTCTTATATTCCTGTGGGGACACAGGTTTTACTTGAATGTAGCATCCTTGCACTCCCCATGGGAAGGCTGCATCGGTGTCTACTGCCAGTTTGTAGTGGGCATCTGCACCGCACATTGCATCTGAGATAAACAAAGTTTGAGTAATGCCCTCCTTGGTGGGGCAGGTATGGGCCTTGTGGCCAAAAGTGCAACAGAAAGTGAAGATAGGAGGCACACGATTCATGGTAACCCTAAATGGGTGGAAGTCTTGCCCATTGATTTTGATAAAAGCAGTATGAGGGATTTGGGTCAAATCCTCTGCTATCCCCACAGATGGGGTGAGAACAGCAATTGCTTTGCCTGTGCACATGTCATTCATGAGCATAAAGCGCTTCATCTTGAAGGATTGGATTTCCCCATATTTGTCAAGACCAGCTTTCAGGTGGTGCTCCAGCATGATGTGCTTGACCGTAGTAGATAGGAAGTCAAAAGGCACGAAAATCTGTTTCAATTTGGTCCAACGGGTGCACTTCATTTCGACTACCTGTTGACTATCCAGGAGGTCCACTACTACATGTACTTTTGCAGCTTCATCTACCGCATCTTTAGTTTTGAATCCAAGGTTCAGCCAACCATGAGGCATGGATTGTGGTGCAATGTACACCGCGTTCAGAAATGTGTGTACATCTCCACAAAACTTCTCCCAAAGCGTTGTTTGTTGAATATCCAGGAACACTTGCACCCCATGTTCTACTGATGATAGTGGTTGGGAGTGCAGCATATTGATGAACTAATTGCAGCGTGCTTACCAGGCCAACATTTCCAGGGAGATTGTAACTGCTGGTTTTTACTAATTCTGTCTATTCCTCCAGATTCACTGGGGCATTTATGAAACTTGGTTGATGTGGGGCCTACACCTGTGCCCTTAACTTTAATCGCCCAACTGCTCCCTGACATTGGGTGCAAACTAATCTCCTTGATGAGATTATTAAACTTTACCTAGACTTGAATTGAATTCTTTGAAAAAGTGTTTTCAAAGAGGGAGAAATTTTTTTAGGTCAACGCATCTTGAAATAGTAAATATCATAAATATCAGAAAGCTATATATACACATAGTTTCTCCATTTATCAATATAAATCTTTATATAATTTCATGGTCTAACTATAAATTATTTGTAAAGAAATTAGATGATATAGCTGGCTCCATCCATCTGCTATGCTTATCTCTGTACGATTATATAAAGTGATATAAGTAGTTTGATAACATAACAAAAATTGAGTGATTTAGTATATAATCTTTGCTATGAAACTTAATTAAATACACCGGTATACAAAAATATTGCCTCTTTCCTTTATTAGAAGAGTCAATCTTAAACAAAATAGGGATAAAAAACAATTATATAACACCAGAAAAATTTGTCTTAGCTCTTCATCCAGGTATATTAATTTATATGTATGTACAGAAACCTTTCCTTCAAAATCTTATCTATTTAAATATCTACTGGAGAGTTTCTGTTTCTTTGTATTTGCTTGTAGTCCTTTATGGGGCATCTCTAATGACATGCCAACAATAGTCTGCAAGCATAGATGAGCTCCACTTGCTCTGATACTTTTTCCCATACTGAAATGTCTTGATGAATGATCTCACCATGTTTGTCACTCAAAGTGCTTTACTTTCTTGTAAAGAAGTTAAGATGAGAGCAGAAAGTGGACTTTCAGCTTTATATTACAACTTGATTTTTAATAGTACTTAAAAGTTCATTAACAGCTAAATTGAATTTCTTAATTCTCTGATTTTCTAAAAAATGTGAACAACAGTCTTAAAAGCTTCCCAAGAAGTTTTTTTCTTCAATGACCCTATCAAAGGTTTCATCCTTAAACAGTTCAGTTTGTGGGTAAAATGAAGAACCCTATCTGATCTTAACATCACTGAGATATGAGAATTTTTTCTTCTAAATACTAGAAATATTCTCTTTCTTAATCTACCTTTTTCAATAGAATTTTTCATGAATCCCAATTTTATTTTTAAAGATGTCACCAATATTAATATGTGCAACTAAAGGAGTGTACTTGTTATTCTTTATGTCAAGATCCATCACTTCCCTTTCAGGACATATATTTCTCATATAGTGTGATGTCCTGTCAAAATTTACCACACACAGAAAGCAGCAGTGTTTGGTATATCCTAGCTGCATCACAAGTATGATGTAAATACTTTCAGATCGCCACATATTAGCCATTGTTAAACTTCAAATTGATTTTTCAAGAAGCAATTTAATATTTCAGAGCTCTTCTTTATATGAACAGAGTGACCTACAGGAACAGATGGCAGTTCATTTACATTTTAAAGCAAACATATTTTAAGTTTAATTTAAATGAGTTTATATAAAGTCCCCATTCTTTTAATTATTCTCCTTTCATAAAGATTAATCAGACCATTTACATGACAACAGGAAGCAAGGTTGTTTTCTATTTCTGAATGATAGAGTTGAATCTCTTTCCGGTTATCTAAATACTGAAACTTTCACTTTTCTCCAGGAGATTCCACTACTAAATCCTGGAACCAAGAATTTTATCCTTCCTTTTCTGTAAGTCCAGAACACAATTAGAAATTAAAATTTTCCTTAATAAATACAATGTGTCTTATTAAACTTGGTGAATTCTGGTATATAATCTGGACCTTGCTGTAAATACTCAGGCTGTTGTCTAAATTTACCCTCCATGTCTTTATCAGATTTAAACATAGTGTTCCAGTGGGACATGAGAAGAAACAGACCATCTCCATGTGTTACTAGTTGTATATCTGATGTTGTTATCAATATATATGATGTTCCTCTTTGATTTTTTAAAATTCCATGTTTAATAGAAGGCACCCTGAAGAAATGATAGGCACAACATGATCTGAAGGTTCTTACCATGTCATGGAAATAGCAAAATGCATTGACTACCGTTATATTTAGCCAAACAATGGAGATTAACTGCACATGAAGTTCTCATTGGTGCAAATTTATGCTAACTTAGAAGAACTTGAGAATTAAATATAATTGCATAATAATCATATTAGGCAGGGAAACAAATGCCTAGGGCTTGGGAATATAAATAGTTATACCATCAGCCAATTTTACAATTGGAATAAAAGAAAAATGGCCAGAGCAAATAACACTAAAACGTGTTATTGATGAGTTTACACCGTTGAAGGGGAAAGGTAGTTGATAATAAATATCTTAAAACTGATATGAATCTAGGCCCATGAAGTGAGGTAATCAAGATATTAGAAATTTAAGAGTTGCACCATTGGGTACTAAGAATATAATTGTGATTATAATTAGAAGAAATTATAGGCGCTGAGGCTAGATAACCTATAGTTATTTAACACAGAAAATGGACATCTACATATAGAATTGTGAGCGTAGGGGAAAAGTAATCCATAGAAACTTAAGACTATAGATCAACATTGATTTAGCGTAAAATCAATCAAATTTACAGTCTACATGTTAGTTAAATATATAACAAGATAAATTTAAAATTATTATAAGTATGGTTGGCCAGACTAATCTCAACATTTACTCCCACTTGACCAAACCTCCAAGAACAAAATGAGTGAGGGGTTAAAAAGCTTATTGTGAATCCAGAGCAATAAGACCAGTACTTTCTTTTCTGCCCTTTTTATGCTTTAACCAGTTGTTTGGGGTAGTCAGCTCGCCTACCTCAGCTTATTAGCATGTGATGCATACTTGCTGCTCAAAGGGGCTACTCTGAGAATAGGCACCAGACAACCTTCTCTAAGATTACAATCACCCCCATAGAGCAAAATCTTTTCTGATGATACCTTTTGTAGCATTTATCTCTTTGATAAACTTTTGAGCTCATGACTAATTTCTTGTTGACATTCTTAGACATGTTTGTTATACATTGGCCCTCAGAACTCAATGAAAAGCCAATACAACCTCTCCCTTGGCAGCTCAGCTCCAAGGTATATGCGATAGAATGTATCCTTGTCAAACAGAGCAGACCTCAGACTGTTTACTGTGTTCTGCGTACTGAATAATCCTAGAATGAATACTGGAGATTAGGCCACTCAAACAACTATAAGTGAAAAAAAGGATAAAACTGAGTTTCTGTGGAAATGTTTTTCTAAAAGATAAAAAATTGAGTATTATACATTTCAAGTGAAATCAAAATAGAAAAATGAAGAGTAAAAAAAATAAATTGGGAATATGGTTGTCAATATATAGGGATTTGAAAGAAATGCAAAAAGTTGGCTTAAAACTGCCGCTTTGGTGGCCTCATCTATTTGGGCTAATTCCTGTAGCCACGAGATCCTTCTCATTGTAGTTATCCCTAAATCTGTTGTCTAGAGACCTTTCATTAGTCCCCACTTCTGGGTTGTGGGCCGATGTATCTTCTTCTTGTGATGAAAAAACTCCTTCCACATCGCCATAAACCAACTTGGAAGGAGGGCTCACACAAGGGCCCACAAGAAGGAGAGCGCAGCGGTGGTTAATAATCCCATTCGTTGGCTTGATGAACAGTTGTTGCTAAACCCTTAAAAGATGGTAAGGACAATATTGACGCTTATGAGGATTGTTTGTCCATCAGAGAAGGTGTATGGAGAGGCGACAGCCTTGTCCAAACCAGAGGTATAGTTCATTTTCTGTTCAAAATCCAGAATACCTCCACAAAATCTCAACAAATGCTTTTTAAAAATTTGAAAATTTAAAATTTTATTTTTGATTTTTGGGGTTTTTATTTCATATATTAGAAGATGAAGTTGTCTTAAACACCTTTGCTTGGTTTGATTTTATATTAGGGAATGGGGGATATGGGGAAATTGGACCCTGCGGAGTCCACAGGCAGCAGACTATCCGTGGGCCTATTTTGAGAATCTCAGCCTCCAATATTCTTATCTAGGCCTGTTCTAGACCATCCGTTGAGTACCTGTGGCATTACAGAAACTTTTTCACATATTTCCTGTTTGTCAAGGATGAATCAGAGCTTGTCTCAACCTTATCACCAAAATTTCCATTTTTGGGATAATTTTGCCCAAAGCCCCTGATTTGCTGGGCTGCCCTTCACTGTGGCTCTCAATAATTTTGATGAGCAGCAGATTCAGCTTGGCAGCTCCTGATTCGTTGAGCTACCTGATGCCATCATTTCCTTTTCTGGAGTTATTCAGCTTGGCAGCTCCTATACATTGAGCTGCCAGATGCTGACGTTTCCTCTTTTAGTGTTATTTGGCATGACAGCTCCTGATTTGCTAAGCTGCCTGATGCCATGATTCATGCCACTTCTGTTTTTGGCATAATTTGGCTTGGCAGCCCCTGATTCTCTGGGCTGCTCTTTGCCATTGCCAATTTCTACACATGCAAACTTGGAATTTGGATTGATGGCCTCTGATTGGCCCAGTCAACATTTACATCAACTTGTGCTGCCTTTTCCTCGAGGTTTTGTCATTTTTGTGGCATCTGATTCGGCAGAATGCCATTTTTGAGGGTCTTTGCCCTTGAGCCCTATGCTTTTATGTAAATCGAGTGCAACACTATTAGCTGCAATCCCCGCCTTAGGGGGGTTGGGGCTATGTGGCGGTCAGGCAGCACCTTGACCATCACATCACTATCCTCAGAGGAGAACCCCCTGCTCCCCCAGCCTTCCTTGACCTGCGGAGTACAGTTGGTACAGTGGTCAGGGTATTTAATTGAGGTCTTCATATCCTCATAGGGGAATATGGAGTTTTTGTGGCAATCTGGAAAAGGCTTGATTAATACATCACCCCCCTCTAAAATATAATCCTTGGTGGCAGTGGTGGCAGGGATTCTTAGCTTGGGCTTCCTAACTTTTGAGGCCTTTTTCTGGCCTTCTGGCGGAGCTGGGCTAATTCCCCACACAGATATTTGATCTTTTTAGCATACAGCCAGCTAGGCAACATGGGTTCCTTTTGGGACCTTCTTGGCGGGGTGAGCAATCCAGGGTATGTGGGCTTGGCGGCTGAAATGCAGGTTGTGGGAACTTGAACTTTTGCCTAGGGTATGTTATGAGGAGTGCTTCTGGGAGTGGGCCAGTCCAGATGTCCTTTGGGGTGATAGATGGGCAACTCACTCCCTTCTGGGGAGGTGATGACAACCATGATCATAACTGGGCCAGGAGGATAGTTGTTAGGAGGAAGCAACAAGCCCAAATGCAGGCGTGTTTTCCCTCATGAAACTGAGTTGTTGCCCACGGGAAAAGAGGAATGGGGTATGAACTTCATCTAATGTGATGAATGGGCTCCTTCCACATCGCCATGAACCAACTTGGAAGGAGGGCCCACACAAGGGCCCACAAGCAGGAGAGCGCAGCAGTGGTTAATTATCCCATTCATTGGCTTGATTAACGGTTGTTGCTAAACCCTTGAAAGATGGTAAGGACAATATTGACGCTTAGGAGGATTGTTTGTCCATCAGAGAAGGCATATGGAGAGGCGACAGCCTTTTCCAAACCAGAGGTATAGTTCATTTTTCATTCAAAATCCAGAATACCTCCACAAAATCTCAACAAATGCTTTTTAAAATTTGAAAATTTAAAATTTTATTTTTGATTTTTGGGGTTTTTATTTCATATATCAGAAGATGAAGTTGTCTTAAACACCTTTGCTTGGTTTGATTTTATATTAGGGAATGGGGGATATGGGGAAATTGGACCCTGCAAAGTCTGCAGGCGGCAGACTATCCACAGGCCTATTTCAAGAATCTCTGCCACCAATATTCTTGTTTAGGCCCATTATAGACCATCTATTGAGTACCCGTGGCATTACAGAAACTTTTTTGCATATATTTCCATTCGTTGAGGACAAATCAGAGCTCATCTTAATCTTATCACCAAAATTTCCATTTTTGGGATAATTTTGCCCAAAGCCCCTGATTTGCTGGGCTGCCCTTCACTGTGGCTCTCAATAATTTTGATGAGCAGCAGATTCAGCTTGGCAGCTCCTGATTCGTTGAGCTACCTGATGCCATCATTTCCTTTTCTGGAGTTATTCAGCTTGGCAGCTCCTATTCATTGAGCTGCCAGATGCTGACGTTTCCTCTTTTAGTGTTATTTGGCATGACAGCTCCTGATTTGCTAAGCTGCCTGACGCCATGATTCATGCCAATTCTGTTTTTAGCATAATTTGGCTTGGCAGCCCCTGATTTGCTGGGCTGCTCCTTGCCGTTGCCAATTTCTACATATGCAACCTTGAAATTTGGGTTGGCGGCCTCTGATTGGCCCAGTCAATATTTATGTCAACTTGTGCCACCTTTTCCTCGAGGTTTTGTCAGTTTTGTGGCATCTGATTTTTCAGAATGCCATTTTTGAGGGTCGTTGCCCTCAAGCCCTATGCTTTTATGTAAATCAAGTGTGACACTATTAGCCGTGATCCCTGCCTTAGGGAGGGTTGGGGCTATGTGGCGGTCAGGCAGCGCCTTGACCGTCACACTTCTAATACTGGTTTATTACAAAATCTGATAATATTCTGCTTTACTTCAGATTCAAGAAATGGCGCTCCTATGATGCACCTTGCATTGTGGTTTTTAGCAACTCTCAAAGTTAAATGGTTTCCTAATCTGGTAGTTTTCAGCTTTGAGTCTTGAACACTCTCATCAGGGGTTAATTCTGGTGTTTAAGGTCCCATCCCCAGTGGAATACAAATTATTATGGCCCTCAAAGGTATAGAAGAGGGTCAATTTTTCATAGTGATTTTGGGTGATGTCATCATCTTCATTTAATAAATACTCTGACTTGTTAGGGAAAAGATATTTTCGCATGATGTCATTCTGATATTGGTGAATATTATTTGACTCACCCAAATATATAAGGCCCTCATTCACCCCTATCCATGATAGTTGGCCACCTATACCTCCTCCGGTTTGGGGGTAAACTCTAGTCATTACACTGGTTGAAGAATAACCTGCTGAGCTGTTAGTAACCTCATCCATAACACTTCCCCTCCCAAGATAATACCTGTGGAACTATCCAAGAATCCAGGTGTGTACTCTTTTAAACACAGTGTCATTTATCATCGTACCAGATGGAATATTCAGCTCCTCTATTCAATAAAAGTGTAGCAGCCCAATCTAAATGGCCTGTAACTTCTCTGGTTGTGTTCCCAGCAACCAATAGGATAAAACCTTGCCTCCTAGGCTGAACTCTGAGAGTCTAGTTTATCTTTGACACTCCCATTTACTCTAATGGATAGTCAAATAATGGTGTTTGAAGCTTTCAACTGGATTCTTATAGGTTGATCAACAAACTAATGCAGATAGCTTTCAGGAAGCAGGTTCTTCTGGTCCAATGAGATTATCAGTGCCAGGAGGATCAGCAGAGCTGCCTCTCTCCCATACAGGACTTTTTAAAAGGGGATTTCCCAATCACTCAGTGGTGGCTCAACTGGTAAGCCAACAATGCTGAGGGCAACAAATGATCTCATTTCATCTTGTAATTGAGGTCATTTTTAAAAATCCTTCCAAGGTTACACTTATTCTTTTGATGCTTCCATTTGAGGGTAGAGTGTAGGGGTAGTGAACTGCTGCTTCACTCCCATTAGGTCCATTATTTTTTCACTATGAATAATATGAAGTTCTTCTTATTGTATGACAGTAAAATTTGAGGGCAATCATGCCACATGATAACTTTATTGTACAGGAAGTGGTGTGGTGGAGTTTGCAGTGTACGTCTTGACATCATACCCCTACAATTTGGTGAAGTGGTTGATTGCTGCTAAGATAAACTTTAATCCGCTGGAGGCAGTTGGTAAAGGTCCATTACATCAATTGAGAAATTGCTGAAGGGCGGTGTAGGGGGATCACTGCAAACTCAAATCGCTTCTAGTGAGTGGAAACTTGCAAAAGGTATACACAATTTCAAAGCTTAGTTTACTTCATCTGAAATACACTCCCATTAGAACCTCACTTTAAGGTATTCCAGCGGTTTTTGGAATCTTCCATGGCCCACGTGTTTATGGGCTTCCATTACCAATTCCATGCGGTTGCTAGGCTAGATATAGGGGACCAATTGTTTTGTATCCTCTTTTATAGATTTCTATTAACACGCCTGATTTCTTTGAAACATCTCCTCAGGACGCTCACGATTTCCTCTGTTTCGTTCTGACAAGCCTTTTGTGGTAGCTCAGTTAAATTGTAAAGGAGATCGCTCTCTGGCGCTTGCGAGTAGAACACTAATAATTGTGTTAGGCCATCTGCGTTGAGGTGTTTTTCTCCTGCTCAATGTATTATCTCAAAATCATAGTCTTGGAGGAGGACATCCCAGCGGGCAAGTCCATTGGGATCCTTCATGTATTGCAACCAGCGGAGCAATGTATGATCCATTACTACCTTAATATGTACTTTGTACAAATAAGGTCTTAAGTGTTTGACTGCTCATATCACCTCCAATTATTCGCACTTGATGACTATGTAGTTCTTTTCTACTTTACTGAACACTTTTTGTTAGTACTTAATTGAGTGATCCACCCAATCTTCATCTAATTGTGCCAAAATCTTGACAAGTCCTATACACTGGCGCCGGTATAGAGGTAGATTTTGTTGAGTCATGATAAACCAAAGTTGGTGCTTCCTCAATTGTAACTTTAACTCTGAAAAGGCATACTCCTGTTCTAGTCTCCATCTAAACTTTATTCCTTAGTGAGAAGGTATGTGAGGGCGCCATCAAGTCCACAAATGGGGATGAACTGCCAGTAGTATCCCACCATTCTGAAAAGCACTCGGATATCCCTCATGCTCCTTGGTGGCTCCATAGCCATGATGGCGTTCACCTTCCCATCTTTAAGCTTAGTTCCGTTAGGACTGATCTCATGATCAGATAGATTAACTGTCTCTTGTCATGGAAATGGCAGAAGAAGTTTAGACCAGCCTGCCAGTCAGGATGCATAAGCACCTAGAAAGCAAGCCAGAATGCCAGAGGCATTGCTGACCAAACGACTTGATATGGAGCTGGGCATTGAGAAATGACAAATTGTTGGTGTAACACAGCAGTGAGTATGATCCTGATGATGAACCACAATGAGCCCACTCCTGACCCAGGGGCCTTTCTGCAGGAGGTGGGACCACAGATAGTTTCAATAAGATCATCAGAAGATGGGGTCGTTTCAACCAGGAAGGCAAGGAGGCGAATTCTCTCTTGCAATTGGTGGACATAAGGCCACAAGATTCCCGTGTATTGTTTGGAAGTTCATGATAATGGGGTTGAATAGCCAAAAATATCTGACTTGCTGAATCCAATCAATGATGGAGGGAGCCATAGTGGCCATAAGTACTGGTAGAGCCCATCAGATATATGGACCAATGGGCCACCAGGAAAACGTCATCAGGGATGCGGTCAGAAGGAGTAATACAATAGAAAAATTGTTTTTTTTGGCAAAATTTTTATTGAAGGAAAAGGAAGAAAATTGAACAACAATTTTCTCAATGCTATGCAACTAATTTAAATAGTGATCGATTGGGGTAGTGACAAGCTGGGATCAGGACCCTCAATTTTGACCTAACCAGCGAATTATAAGGGATGGGCAGGTTTGTTCCTTGGGAACCAACATTGAAAAATTCAGCGGCAGGCTAAGTTGCTGTCAGTTCAACCTCAAACGTCTGAACTGAGGCTCAGCTAAATTTCCAATGGTTGGTGCAACAGCGTTTGGCCCAACAAGCGACAGGAATCCCCCAAGGCCACCCCACATAGGGCAGGATACATTTAGTTGGGAACAGGTTCGGGACGCCTAACCTGCTCACTCTCAGTTGCTGGGCTGTTCATTCAGTCAGTGGCATCACATCGGCTGTAACGCCCAATTTGTCAACACAGGACTTCAAACCCTCATTGATGGCATCCAATGCTATAGCCTGGCTGTTGAGGATGATCCCTGATGACTTTGGTAGGTAGGTGATTTATTTGATTGACATTTTAATCGAATTGGAACTGTCATCCATTCCAGCCAATACCTCAGTCTTCATGCCTTTCTGGCCATTTGAGATCCAAGCATTGGCCAGATTGCCACTCAGTTAGAACTGACTGATTTCAATTTGACAATCTCATTGTAGATTTTGCTAATTTTCCATAGCAGTTCTGCCAAGGTGAGTGTGGGTGCTGGGGGTGGGGGTGGGATCCGAAGTGGAGCTATTACCCACCGCTCATCTACTACATGAGCGAGATCACCCGAAGTAATGAGAGGTACCGCCATCCTCTTTGGTGTCTTCTTGCTTGGGGGTGGGAAAATTGCCCAATCAACAGCCAGGGGATGTTCCCTGGGACTTACATTACCCTTTCCTTTTTCCAAAGGAAGGGCACCACCACCGGGAAACTGCACTATAGCCACATTCTTGTGCGCCTTGGGTAACTTGATTGACATAATCGTCGCAAATTTTTTTGGGGGAAGGGTGGGGAGCCTTGGGGGTGGGATATGTGAAACGCTTTGATCAGGTCCTTACAATTCGCGCAATAGCGCGCCTTGACCCAACTATTTCCATAGGCTGGATACCCTTTCCAGGCCACTAGATATTGGATGGAACATTGCGACTTATGGGATGCCAGGATAACCTCTACCTCAGCCTCTTCCCCATTATTGATGATGATCAGTTCTGGTTCCGTTGGAATTGCACCCTTGAAGGGCGACAGCTGGGAAACATGGAAAAGAGGATACTGCTTCCAATGCGCAGGGAGCTTCAGTTGGAACGCCCCATTGCCCAATACCTCCTCCTTAAATGGAGACCCAATCATTTACTGGCGAATTTATGGGAAGGGGTCTGAATTCTTAAGTGATGGGTATCAATCATGATGTAAGAACCCACTGTAAAATAATGACCCAGGAGACACTTACAATCTGCAAACTGCTTGTAGTCATCGATGGCTTTGGTGAGGTGTTCCTGCACTAAGGCTTGGGTCGATCTGATATGGGAAGCATGGTCTGTGGCAGCTTGAACCTCAGGCCGCAAGCATGGTCCAACTGAAAACAAAGGATTATAACCCAACGTTTCTTTGTAAGGGGGAAAACCCCGTGGATGCATGGGTCCCATTATTGTAAGTGAATTGAGTGAGAGGCAAGTCACTGGCTCAAGTATCCTACACAGCTGCAGCATAGCAATGCAGGTACTGTTTGAGGACTTGATTGACCCGCTCAGTCTGTCCGTCATACTGAGGATGATATGCCATGGAGCAACCGGGGGATATCTTTAGGATCGATAAGAGTTCACTCCAAAGCCACGCGGTGAACTGTGAGCCCCAATCACTAATGATTTCCTGGGGGAGAGCGAACATCAAAAACACATGGCGTACAAAAAGATGGCAGTTTCCTTCGACGTAATTGTGGAATTACAAGGTATAAAAAGGGAAAATTTCGTGAAACAATCCACCACTACCATCACCGCTGTGAACCCATTAGAACAGGGTTCAACGATATAATCCACAGACACTGAGGTCCATGGGCCCTCCGCCTGCTGTAAGGGGTGCAGGAGGCCATTTTTGCTGGAGTGATCTGACTTAGCCCTAGTGCAAGTAACACAATTGGCGATCCAAGCTGGAACCTCTTTTGTCAGACCCTCCCAATTGAAGGTTCTCTTGATCAGATCAATGCATTTTTTGTTGCTGGGATGTCTGACTGTGGGGGGATCATGATGTGAGCGGAATACCTCCAATTGGAAGAAGGGGGGACCCAGATGTGAGACTGAAAGTTAATGAGTCCTTCTTCTAAGGAGTATAAGGAGATTTTGGGACTCGAGTGAGCCAACTGCTTGACCAACTGCACGCCCTCAGGGCAGGCCATTTGACTGGCTAAAATCTGAGCCACTAGCGGGGCGTTGGGAGCTAAAGCAATGGAGGACACAATGGGGGGAACAATTGACAGGATTTGAGCGGCAGGAATCAAGGTAACGAGATCACTTCCTCGAGGTTCCAAGGGACAGTGAGCGGGACTATGGCTTAGGAAATTGAGAAGTACATTGAGCATAGCTTTAACAAATTCATATCTAAAATTAAAACTGCACAGGTCCCAATAGGTTCAGGCCTGCTGATGCGACAATTTTTGGGGTTTGCGAAAATACAAAGGGCCTGATCCCATGTGGACCGTTAATTCATGGCGGGGCACCCTACAACAGATACCACCAATGAGTTAATGCCATACAACAGCTGCCAATTCCTTGTTATATATGGCCCAGGACTGCTCTGTGGCTGTGAACTTCCAGGAAAAGTAAGTGACTGGGTGTTCTAAACTATCGTGCTCCTAAAGCAACACCACTCCCACTGCAACTGATGAGG
Organism: Massospora cicadina; assembly: GCA_022478985.1. NCBI lineage: Eukaryota > Fungi > Entomophthoromycota > Entomophthoromycetes > Entomophthorales > Entomophthoraceae > Massospora > Massospora cicadina. The sequence continues at coordinate 618,398 of JAKSZP010013131.1, forward strand.
CATCGCAGGCAACGATATACATTTTGGTGGGATTGGCGTGCTTTCAAAATGGTGGAGACATGAACACCTCCTTGATCAATTCAAACGCCTGCTGGCATTTGGGCGTCCAACAAAATTGTACGTTTTCCCAGTAAGGGGTGGAGCAGTGCGGCCAGCTGGGAAAGTGCCAGGGAAGACTTTTAAGAAAATGATAGTTCCCAAGAAACTCCAAAGTTGTTTCTGCATGGTCAGAGTTGGCCATTCTTATTGCATCTAACTTGTTGGGAGGGATCGCGTAGCCATCTTCAAGAACCAGGTTCCCAAAGAAAGTAACCTCCCTCCTTATAAAACTCACACTTGGAAGGTTTGAGAAACAAACCTGCCTTATGCAGGTGACCACCACCGCCTCCAAGTCAGTAGCATGTTGTTTGGGAGTCGGGGAGTGAACCAGGATATCATCAATGTATGCAACTGCACAGGTAAACTGGAGATCACCCAGTAAATTGTCAATCATCCGTTGAAATGCAACAGGAGCATTCTTCAGCCTGAAGGGCAATACATGAAATTGGAAGCTGCCATGCTTAGTCCAGATTGCTGTTAACCATTCCTGCCCTTCCATTACCCAGATTTGGTTGAAGGCGTTCACCAGATTAACTTAGAGAACACACAGGATTTGCCGATTGCCTGGCTGATTGTCTGCTCCAGAGGCAAGGGGTAGGGATCAGAAACCGTTACTTTATTCAAATGACCGTAATCCACGCAGGGATGGAGAGAACCATCTGCTTTTTTGGCAAAGACGATGGGGGAGGCGACAGGTGAGGTCTCCTTGAAAAACCAACCCTTTTTCAACATATCGTCCAACCAGGTATTGAGTGCAACTTCTTCCTCCGCTGTATGGGGATACAACGGGAAGTTGATGTTCACCAACTCCACGGTCATTCAAAACCCACAATTGAACCTAGTATGCTTGGGCAGGCGATCTACCTTTTCATGTTGAAGATTCTTAGGTAGCGCATTAAGCTCTTGGGGAAACTGGCCGGGATGCCCGCGTAAGTAACTAGGGTATTGATAGAGATGGTCCCTTGTATTTCTTGAGGGTGTTGATCAAAGGAAATTCTCCCTACAGATGATCATTGGTAAATGACAACATATTAGACTCCAATTGAATCTTGACCTGTTGTCAACGCCACCACCCCACACCTAAGATCACCAGAAACACCAAGTTTGGCATGGCCAAAAAACAATCGCAGAAGCTAAACTGGTGGATTGAAAAAGATAACAGTTGGCGAACAACATATGAGGGCTGGGAAGCAGATGAGGCTACCATCACTGAGGGGCCCACATCCATTTCCAGTTCTAATTGTTGTGCCAACTCGACACTCATGAAGTTCTCTGCAGCTCCTTTATCCACCAAGGCTTTGAAGGAGACATGATGTGAGCTGACACTGATCTTCATAGACAAGAGGAAATAAGCATAGTTTTGTTTATTGGAAGATTTGACTGACTCATTTGCAACTGAAGAAATAACTGGCATATCAGGAGTAAGGTTGGGGTCCTTTGCTGGAGCAAAAATTGGAAGTACGAGGGCGGGGGAAATGATTTCTTCCGTCTGGGCTTGAACAGATTCATTAATAGGTAACTCTGCATCCACCAACTCGGACTCAGGGGTTATGCAAGATCAGTACCTAGATCTACAGTTAAACTGGAGATAGGCGCATCACCTGCATCTACTTTGGGTAACCCAGTCAAGAAATTCGCCTTCTGATAACGGGTAACATGGCGGGGTAAGGCGTTGATGGTGGCTGTGGTGGCACATATTTGATCTACTGATCCTTGGATTGTGGACCAGACCTCATGATGAGTGGAACCCAAATCCAAGCCCGATCTAAAGACTTCCTGAAGCATATCAATAGATAGACCCAATGTGGGGGACAGTTCACAAAAGGTATTAATCAAAGAAACCAAGATAGGGGCTTCAGCCATGGCATAGATCAGTCTGAATAGGTGGTCCAATTGTGACACAGGGGGTTTCAGGGAAGCTGACATGATAGCCATCAGGGGGGTGGAGTCAATAGCTTGTGAGGAAGAGCGCAAAAGACCTCTCACCCAACAGCGGGCATCCTCATCCACAGCGACTAACAACGCGAGCCCTTGTTGAGCATGGGATAATGCGGAAGCGTTATTAAGCGCAATTGCCATACACATTTGTACTTTGGTGAGCGCGTCAAAAACTTGGTTGGCGATCTCCCAGGAGGGTACACTCGAACTTCCCTCTGGGCTAGTGGAAGGGGGAGAAGGCACAATCCGCGCAGCTTGGGTGGACTGGAGAAGCTTTCCCAAGGTATAGTGGATACTTCTCCCAAAATCAGAAAGTGACCAAACAAACAACAAACAGCAAGCTACTGATTGCACATTCATTTGGTAAAGGGTAACCACTGCAGCGCCCAGTTCAAAGAAAAATATGGAAGTGGCTTGAAATAATGGTTGGTCAATTATGTCATGGAAATGGCAGAAGAAGTTTAGACCAGCCTGCCAGTCAGGATGCATAAGCACCCAAAAAGTAAGCCAGAATGCCAGAGGCATTGCTGACCAAACGACTTGATATGGAGCTGGGCATTGGGAAATGACAGATTGTTGGTGTAACACAGCAATGAGTATGATCCTGACGATGAACCACAATGAGCCCACTCCTGACCCAGGGGGCCTTTCTGCAGGAGGTGGGACCACAAAGATAGTTTCAATAAGATCATCAGAAGATGGGGTCGTTTCAACCAGGAAGGCAAGGAGGCGAATTCTCTCTTGCAATTGGTGGACATAAGGCCACAAGATTCCCGTGTATTGTTGTTGGAAGTTCATGATAATGGGGTTGAATAGCCAAAAATATCGGAATTTCTGAATCCAATCAATGATGGAGGGAGCCATAGTGGCCATAAGTACTGGTAGAGCCCATCTGATATATGGACCAATGGGCCACCAGGAAAACGTCATCAGGGATGCGGTCAGAAGGAGTAATACAATAGAAAAATTGTTTGGTTTTTTGGCAAAATTTTTATTGAAGGAAAAGGAAGAAAATTGAACAACAATTTTCTCAGTGCTATGCAACTAATTTAAATAGTGATCGATTGGGGTAGTGACAAGCCAGGATCAGGACCCTCAATTTTGACCTAACCAGCGAATTATTTGGGAATGGGCATGTTTGTTCCTTGGGAACCAACATTGAAAAATTCAGCGGCAGGCTAAGTTGCTGTCAGTTCAACCTCAAACGTCTGAACTGAGGATCAGCTAAATTTCCAATGGTTGGTGCAACAGCGTTTGGCCCAACAAGCGACAGGAATCCCCCAAGGCCACCCCACATAGGGCAGATACATTTAGTTGGGAACAGGTTCGGGACGCCCAACCTGCTCACTCTCAGTTGCTGGGCTGTTCATTCAGTCAGTGGCATCACATCGGCTACAACGCCCAAATTGTCAACACAGGACTTCAGACCCTCATTGATGGCATCCAATGCTATAGCCTGGCTGTTGAGGATGATCCCTGATGACTTTGGTAGGTAGGTGATTTATTTGATTGACATTTTAATCGAATTGAAACTGTCATCCATTCCAACCAATACCTCAGTCTTCATGCCTTTCTGGCCATTTGAGATCCAAGCATTGGCCAGAAGCCACTCTAGTTAGAACTGACTGATTTTAATTTAACAATCTCATTGAAGATTTTGCTAATTTCGTGTTGCTTTTCTTCTGAGGTGAGTGTGGGTGCTGGGGGTGGGATCCGAAGTAGAAGAGCTGTTATCCACCGCTTGCCTAATACATGAGCGAGATCGCCCTGAGTAACGAAAGGTACCACCATCCTCTTAAGTGTCTTCTTGCTCAGTAATGGGAAAATGGCCCAATCAACAGCCAGGGGACGTTCCACGGGACTTACATCTCTTGAGAAAGGTGAACTAGCTTTGTCTCAGCTTTAAATTAGAAATGTGCAGCCATGTTTAAACCTCTCAGAAGTGCTGGAGATGCTCTTAAAATATAGGCTTAATAAAAAGATGTCATTGAGGTATAACAGCATGCTTGACAACCTAATATTACTAAAAATTGTGATCCATTGCGTGGTGGAAGGTAGGAGGGGCGTTTCAGAGCCCCTGCAGAATCCTCATGTGCTCAAACAACTCTTGGCTAATGATTAAGGCTCATTACTTCTGTTCCTCTGATGAGAGCTCCATCTATCAGTAGCCACTGGCCTAGTCCATCACCAAAAAGTACTTTGATACACCCAGGAATTTCATAGTGTCATTAATGCGCAGGAGTGGGTACTAGTACTTCTTAGTTATCTTATTTAAGCGGCAGTAGTACATGACTACTCTATGGGGTTTACCCTTTTTGCGCACAAGCAACAAAGGAGATGATAATGGGCTCTTTAAAGGTCTGATTATCCCTGCTTTGGCTAGTTGGTTCATCTCTTGCATGGTAACTGCATACTTTGTCTTTGAACGATGGCGGGTTTGAATTTTAAGGGTATAGCGTAACTGGTTTCCATTGTGTGGTCCTCGCCCTTGCATAGGCCATAAATATTGGAGCCAGTAATGAAGATGTCGCTAACTCGTCCAAAAGCTTTTAAAGCTCCTTCTGCTGCTTAGGGTTCACATCTCAAAACTGGAACTCATTGAAATACCCTACTGCATGTACAGATTAAGTATCTTGGCAACTGGTCAATCAGGACAATTAAACAACTTGTCTTTTTTGGCTCTGATAGGTTGGATAGTGATATTCCCCAAAATGATGTTAACTCTCCAGATTAGGCTGAGTTATAGAACTTGAGTATTACTTTAGGTTCCTGTTTGCGGATTCCATTGTGACTGTATACTTACAATATGCTATCAGGAGAAATCTTCACAATAATCAACAGGGACATCCTGCGTTGATCTCCTGGTAAAATCTCTAAAGCTTTGCTAGTGCATCAGAAACCCTTCTTATGCGCTAATGGTAGGCGGTAGCTGCCACACCTTCTCCGTCAGAGTGTAGTGTATATAGTAGATGGATTGATCCATCCTAACCAATCATGTACAATGTTTACGAGGTTTGACGTCCTTGTCCTTAAATATCAGTGGAAGTTGGATAGCTCAAGATGCTCACTGTGATGGTTGTAAAATCAATATGTATTCAAAACTTCAATAGAAACTGTGCCCCATTCAATAGTTCATATTGGTCGTTGTTTGAAAACACTGCCAGTGCCATCAGGGCCATGCGCTAAAACTTAAGGGTAACACTGAATAAGCTCCTAGAGCGTAGGTAATTTCATTTTTGCGATGCAGTTTTCATGTTATAATAAATATTGGGCATAACTTCAGTTACTTCATGAGTTTAGATGAGATGATGTTGACAGGAGCCCCAGTGTCCAGTAATTCAAAGAATTGTACCTTCTGGATAATCACCTCCACTTTTGTTACACTCTTGCTGAAGGGGTTTCCAGTGGTCAGTATGTCAGTAGCAGATTCCTCAAACTGTATAAAGAATCAGCACTCATGGTATTTTTATCAGTGTCTTAGCCATCTGGTGCTAAGTTCTTGAAGGTAGCCATAAATAACTGCTCTCCTTCAATAAACTGGATTTATGACCCAGGTAACTTATTCATTTGTGCAATATAGGTATCAATCAACTTAGATACATCATTGCCATAGGCTCTCAATCTAGCAGGCACAGCCACCATGTTCGGTTCCCCTAACACGTGATATCCTGAACTAGCTAAATCGTCATAATCGTGATCATATCCACCCTCAGTATGGATATTCACCCAGTTTACAGAGTTGGGGTATTTTCTTTAGAGAGCGTGTCCCTTTTTTCAGTGTCAAGTAATAAACAAGATAATAAAAGTGACAGTTTGATGGCACTTATTGCAGTTTAACTCTTAATTATGCAAGCGTTCAGGTGGTTTGGAACTCTTTTCCTTTGGTTTGTCAACCTTATCATTAGTAGCACAGATGTCCTTGTTAACTTATCAAGGGGTAGGTGTTGGTCCCATGGACTTATATTCAGCTTCCTTTGTCCCTTGTATGTCGAGTAATACTTCCTTAAGCGCCTTGAGGTATGTCACGCTCTTAAACGCTAGAGTCATATGCATTTTAGTTTAAGATGCATTTCTAGTGAGCTCAGAAAATTGGTTTTAGTAAGTAAAGCCAAAGTTTATGTAGTTCATACTTGTTGAACTTTGAGATAGTAACAAGAGGCGCAATCTGTACTAAATTACTCTTGACCAGTTTCATCAGGAGGAATACTTGCCTCGTATTCTGGATGTCTTGTTAACTAAAAACTTCTGAAAATAAAGACTCTTTGCTTCAATCCAAGATAGTTCAGGTCGTAGGCTCATGCTAAAGATCTCCTCAGCCTCACGGCTCATACATCCTTGCATGTGGCAAGCATTTTGACAATCGCTAGTGACATCCATGCTGTTCTCATACATCTTTAGGAAACCCACAACCGTTCCTTCTCCAGTTGTGTACATGAACTTAAATCACTTTTTTAAGTTAGGATCTTCCTCTACAGGGTTGGCTTTCATCATGTTCAGTTGTGTAGCAGTTCTGACCAGTTATGGTACATTCTGATGAGCGACTCAAATAGGTATCTTCAATTGGGTTATAAGTTGAGTAGAGATAGGTTCAGGTACAGTATGCATTTGTGCCTTCAAATATTCTATAAATTTGTCCATAGCAAGCAGCAAACTATCATGATGTTCCAAGCGCTCACCATATTCATTCAAAAAGGTGATAATTTTGCCATTCTCTTTCCTTTGGATTAAAAGTTGTTCCTCTATAGTATCAAGCATAGATTCTAGTATATAATAGGTGATAGTCCTCTAATAATAGTTAGAGAGGCAATTTTGGCTCTCCTTGCAGTCTCCTTGACTCGCTCAAGATTGTTAAATGGATCATGCACTTCTAATTCCAGGATATTGACTCTTAAATTGATTGTAACCTCCTACCTCACCAGGAGCTCAGAGGAATCCTCTCCATAATATGCTTCCGTATATGCTTCATTGTCAAACTGCTCATCAGGAATTATATATAACTGGATGATAAGGCTAAATTACTATTGGTGGAACATTAGTTATCCGTCAAGATTGAGTTTAGCACATTTATATTTATTATGATTTGATATTGGTTGAAACTAAGCAATTCTACCTTGGTCAAAATTTAGGGATTCTTCCAGAACTACCAATAATGGGACGAGAACGATGGACATTGGAGAAGCTGAGTAGCTGCGTAGATAAGCCAAAAAGTGGCAGAGAGAAATGAGTAAAAAAGGGGGACTTAAAGAAAGGAAGAGGATAGACTTTTAGTTGATAACATGTAGTGGATTCTAAGGTGCATAATTAAAGAGATAACGGTAGTGGACTCTGCCATTTGAAGTAAAGATTGTGTGCGCTGAAGCCTTTAGCTTCATATAATATTTTATTACAGTTGTTTGGGGAACAACAATACTCATATCGTCCTCCTGTTGTATCAGTGAGTTTAACCTCTGTACAAAAGCCCGCCGGATCCTATCCAAACTTCCAGAAGATTATTAATGGTGCTCACTACAGGGGCCCACTTATCCAATCAAAAAGACAAGTTATCAAAACCATGGCACATCTTGTTAGAACTGATGGAAAACCGTCCTAGTCTACCAAGTCAGCGCATTATGCTGACATCAAGCTTGCTTTATTTACAATACGCCAAACCCAAGACAAGCTAATTCATAAGCATAAAGTGGCGATGGATCAGTTTAAAGAAGTGATCAGTCAGCTGTGTGTTCTCAGTTGCAAGAATAGATATCTATCAAACCGCCTTGACACCATTGAGTGACTACACAGCGTGGAGCGGCAATTAAAGGCTACCTCATATTCCCAGAGTCCCTGAATGGAAGTTGACAAGCAAAAAAGGAATTATAGTGAAGGACAAGGGCATTATGGTAGTTACACAGTTAAGGAAGGTGCAGCAAAACTATTTGCCTCTCAAGCAGGTAGCAGAGTCAGTTCATATCTATTGGAATATTGAAAGATGATTATGACTTGCTGAAAAGAGTTCCTACCATTTTCCTGTTTTGCTGGTGGAAGAGGGCTAAGCTGCTTCCAATCCTGAGGAAAAGCCAAGTTCAGCTATTCTTACTGTGACCTCCCCTCATCTAGAAACAAGTTATGCCCCCTGAGCCATGCCCCATTTTGCTCCAGAGCTCGTAGCTTCAAGAAGTATGAGGACATATGCATTGACAAGTTGCCTCTGTTAAACCAGGATGGAAATATGAATGGCTTCTTCAAAAGGTTAATTTTGCAGTTATAGGGGCCGCAGACAGCCATAAGGATAAGCTATTGAACTCTATTATAGACTTTAAAAGCTCTGACCAAGTAACCTGCTATCTGAGGGATAGTTCTGTCACCTACCAAGAAGTTATGGATGCCGTGCTGAGGTTGTTTAGGTGCATCAAAAAAAGTCCCAGAAAAATGATAATTTTCTTTAAAATGGGGTTCCAGAGAAACAAGACCCTGAAAGCGTTTGCTAATTGGTTTACCTTAGAGACGCACAACTTGGTGGGGGCAGTAATCCTATCCAAGACTGACATGGGAATTGCAATGACCTCAGCGGCAAACCCACACTGTAATTTATTAGACGTGGTGGCTCCTGTCTTGCAAGAGGATGTTCATTTGCTCAAGATCTACAATTATTTGCATCATCTAACTAAAACAATTAGCCCTCCTAACTATGAACGGAAGCCTTCACTGGCCTCTGAGGGGCCTCCTTCCTTGAACAGCGTGAACTGGCTTACTTGATTCTGATGAACAATCACCTGTCATCCTATAACTATTCACCTCGCCCTCGTCTAAATTACAACCCTGTGTCACCCTTGGTCTGGCTTTCTACTGATACTTGGGGCTGAGATCTCTATTATGTAACCTGTTACACTTTCAGTCACTTTGGCATATCGCGTTCCACTGCCCTACTAAATGTCAAGTTCATGTCATGCAGTCAGACCAGTATGGGTAGGTAAAAGACCAAGAGTAGTTGATATGGGACTCTCTACTTCCGCTGGGTTACCTACAATAGTCAAATTGACCTGGACGAGTCACTTCCCACTAATCTCTTTGATATGATGATGAACTATTATATCAGCAACCAGCTGATGACGTTCACATGTTGACTCGCGCTCATGCTAAAGAAGCCGTCATGGATGAAGTTGTCAGGGAACTCTGATGACTTACGCATACTAAGCCCTAGAGCAAGCTATATCGATGAACCTCAACCTTCATCAGATGCGCTCTTGCTGAAATGGGTAAATGTTGCAATCTCAGTAGATGCAATCATTAAAAAGTACTCCAAGATCGGGGTGAGTATTATTCAGTTTCTCAAAAAGAGAGTTTCTTTGGACGTTCATGTATTAAATAACCAAAATTTTGCTTATTCTAAATATACGTTTTGTAACATTTTTATTGCAAAAAACAAAGTTCTCTTGATTATAAACACCAGCGCTCCAGTTAATATAGTATCCACAAGGTTGGTAGCTAAGTTACCGCTGAAACCTGACGTGGAGCGCCGGATGGTATATGAGACTTATGGGACAGCATACACTGTCTCAGAAGGGGCTTACAGTGCGCTACTATTGCGGTTTGGGTCAATTGCCATTTCAGCACTGGCGATTGTGTTTAACAATGATTATGATATGCTGATAGGCGCAGTCTTCATGCGCCACTTTGGTACAGTTGTGACATAGCTGAGGAAAGCTAAAAATCTTGGGCTAGTGGATCCCAGTTTATTTTACTTCCAACGGTGTGCCCCTGGACTCCAAGCGAATGGACAAGTTAATCTTGCATACAATAACAGGTAATCCCTTCCTGCTATCACCGAATAAAAAACAAAAATAGGGGTTCTCCCCCATCAGTTATATGAGTACCAGGGGCTACTGCTTTGCTCTGCAGCTGCCATATTGATCCCCTCTGGCCACTGTGAAGAACGGGGTCCTTCCACATTGCCACAAAACAGTTGGGCAAGAGGGCCAGGTGAGGGCCCACAAACATGAGAAGGCTGCTGTGGTTAGGTCCTTCATTTATTGGCTTGATTAGCGGTTGAGGTATCCTTGAACACAATGAGAATGATGCTCACCCTGAGGAGGACAGTCTGTCCCCCAGAGAGAGAGCATACAGGGAGGCGACTGCTCTGTCAAAATCCGTGGAATGGTTCATTTTCTTCACTCAAAATCCTGGGTTTCCCTTCAAAATCTGAATAAGTGAGTTTGAAATTTAAAAATTCATTTTCGATTTTTGAGGTTTTATTTATATGTATTAGAAGACGAAGTTGTCCTAAAAACCTTCGCTTGGTTGTCTTTATATTATGAAATGGGGGATATGAGGGAATTTGTTCTCGCGGAGTCCACAGATGGCGGGCTATTTGTGGACCTATTTTATGAATCTCAGCCTCTGATATTCCTGTCTAAGCCCTTTCTAGCCATTTGTTGGGTACCCATGGCGTTACGGAAACTTTTCTGCATATATTTTCATTTGTCAGGGATGAATCAGAGCTCAGCATTTTCATGTCTACCTTATTGCAAAAATTTCCATTTTTGGGATAATTCAGCCTAGAAGCCCCTGATTCGCTGGGCTGCCCTTTGACATTGTCATTCTCATTGTTTAGTTCATCAGACTTTGGGTTGGCAGCCTTTGATTGGCTTGGTCGCCATTTACGTCAACCCTTGCCACCTTTGCTCCAAGGTTTAGTCAATTTATCAGCATCTGATTTGACTGAATGCCATTTTTGAGGGTCATTGCCCTCGATCCCTACATTTTTATGTAAATTGTGTGTGGTACTATTAGCCATGATCCCTGCCTTAGGGGGGTCAGAGCTATGTGGTGGTCAGGCAGCGCCTTGACCGTCACATCACCCCCTCAGGGGAGAGCCCCCTGCGCCCCAGTATTCCTTCACCTTCTGGGGGCAGTTGGTGCAATTGGCAGCTGTTTTCCAGGAGTATTCTTCTATCAGATAGCTGACCCATTTTACCATGTGCCATTGCTTTTTGTGAGCGATATTGGTGTCCAGAATCTCCTCCACCTCATACTCCGCCTCCCCCAGGTTGTCCGACTGGACTGTCTCCAGCTTTGCTGGTATGGGTCCTACATATTTAATGAGCTGCAAAATGTGCAAAACCAGGTGCGCGCATGATCCTTCTTGGATTCTAGTTTGTATGTCACCTGATTAACCTGTCAAAGGACCTTGTAGGGTCCTAGGTTAACGGGTCCAAACTTCCTACACTGTCCAAGGGGTGTGTAGTGTTTGGCATTACTAAGACATAATCTCCATCTTTGAGGGGTGGAGCCTCAGAGCAATGCACATTCGCCTTCCTCTTCTGGGCCTCCGCCGCCTTCTCCAGGTTGGCTCTCAATGTCTTAAGATATTTCTTCATTCCGGTCACTAAATAATCTGCCATGGGGTTTGTTCCACTAGCATGTCTCTCCATCATCTGTAGGTGATACCCATGATTTTCAAAAAAGGGCGACATTCTGATTGATGTGTGTGCCAGGTTGTTGTATGCAAACTGTGCAATTCTCAGCCACTTGATCCAATGATCATGTTGTGTGGTGAGGTAGAACTGTATGTACTTTTCAAGGGTCTTATTGACCCTCTCCATCTGGCCATCCAATTGGGAGTGGTAAGCGGAGGAATGGCATGGTTTAATTTTAAGATTTTCCAGGAGGTGATCACAGAACCTGGAGATGAACTGCGGGCCCCTGCCTGAGATGATCTCATCTGGGAGTCCATGTTGGTCAAAGTACTTTTTCACAAATATTCAGCCATGTCTTTCGCCGTGACCTTAGAGGTGCATGGGAAGAACTCAGCATATTTCATTAGTCAGTCTACTATCTCCATAACCGCATTGTAGCCCTCCAAAATTGGGAGCCCAGTGATGAAATCTACGCTCAAAGAGGACCATGACATTTATGCGATCTGAAGTGGTTTCAACTTCCCTGCGGGTTTGCTTCAAGATGGCTTTGACTGGTCATAGGTTAGGCAGCATGCAGTAAACCCTCTTACAGTTCTCTCAAGACTGGCCAGGAGTAATTCCAGCATATCAGATTGATTGTTTTCCCCACACCAGGGTGTCCCGCCAGGGGGTGGTCATGACATAACTCCATTACTTCAGTTTGAAGCTTGAGCGTTGAGACCCATAGGCGGTCATGGTTCAGGATGAGGCCCCCTCCTTCCTGTAATTCTTATAGCCTTCGCTGTGTTCCCTCCCTCTATCACTCTCCTGACCTTGTCCCCAAATTTGGTGCGTCGTTGGGCTGTCTGGATTCTCTCTGTTAATTTGGCGCTTTCTTCCTGTATTGATGCAAACACTTCGGGGAGGGAGCATCATGGCCATGTTGAACTTGTCCAGCTCCTCCTTTACGAAGGTCATTTTTGGGTCCTGTCAAAGTAGGTCTGGGAGTAAGTTGCTCTCCCCAGGCTTATATTCTATTTCAAAGTCATATTAAGACAGCTCTAGGTGCCAGTGGGCTTGTCTTTGGTTCATCATATGGGGCTCTTATGGAACTCCAAGGCCCTGTGGTCAGTCCAGATCGTGAATGGGTGGCACGCATAAAACAGATGATGCTGCCACTCATCTAGTGCTGCGACAATCGCCAGGAGTTCCTTGTCATAGATGCAGTAGTTTGTTTACACCGGTAGCATCTTCCTGTTTAAGTAGCATACCGGTGCTCCAAACCATCCTCCCCTGTCTGCAAGAGGACCGCCCTAATGGCGAAATTCAATGCATCTGTCTCCACAATGAATGGACAATTGGCGTCCAGGTGCGCTAGTACTGGAGCTGTGAGAAGGGCCTCCTTGATGGCCTGAAACGCCCTCTCTTCCTCCTCTCCCCATTGAAAAGGGACTTGCCCAGTCAACCGGGTAAGTGGGGCGGCTGTTCCTGAGAGGTCCTTAGTGAATCTTCTCAGGAAATTCACCACCCCTAAGAAACTTCGCACACCTGTCTTATCCGTTGGCGCTGCCCACTCCTTCACAGCTGCCAGCTTGTCTGGAAGATGGCTGTTCCCTTCTCAAATACAACGTTACCTAGGAAAGATACTGAGCCCTTTTAGAACTCAAATTTGGAGGGCTTCAGTCGCAGGTTAGCCTTGTACAGTGCCCTGAGGACCTTCTTGACGTCCTCTGTGTGCATCTCTCAAGACTTGGAGAACACCAGGATGTCATCCATGTACGCGACACAGCATTTCCCAATCAAGTCGCCCAGGGCATGGTCAATGGTACTTTGAAAAACGGCTGGGGCGTTCTTAAGTCCAAACGGCATGACCTTGTACTCATATACCCAAAGGTGGCACTTGAATGCCATGTACTGTTGGTGCTTGGGTACAACTGGCACTTGGTTGAAGGCGTTGACCAGGTCCAATTTTGAGGACACTTGACTCCCAGCAATCATCTGGGAGATGCTCGCCATTAGCGGAATGGGATAGGGGTCCATTTCAGTTTTGGCGTTCAAACAGCAGTAGTCCACACAGGGGCAGAACTCGCCATTGGCCTTGGGGACCAGGAGGATGGGAGACACCACTAGATTTTAAGGGCACAATCATCCTCGCTTTAGCATTTCCTTCACGTACTGGTCAAGGGCTTCCTTCGCTCTGGGGTTCAGGGGGTACACTGGGATTCCTTTTGGGAGCTCAGCATCCCCTTTGAACTTGAACGAGAATGTGAAGGGGCCCTGTGGAGCGCAGGTGGCGGCGACACTCCTCTGGAGCAGGTGTTCATAGTCTCTGAAATCCTCTGGTATTTTTTCCTCTCCATCCCTAGGTGCACAGAGTTCACGCCAGGCCTACTTCTGCCCGAGGTAAAGAATTCTAAAGTTATAGGCTCTTGATCCTTGGTGTGAAGCATCACCTGGCCCTCCTCCAGATCAAAATGTGGGGAGTACTTGTGTCACCATCTCATGCCATAATGATGGGGTGGGGCAGGTTCTGGATAGCGCAAAAGTCTTCCCAGAAGTGGAGGAGTCCCTGTTGAAGCTTGATCCTGGGCTCATTCTCCCAGCATTCTGACAACTTGGATGTGTCCGCAAGCGTCACAGTACCCTTTTCTCGCATTTTTACTTCCAACTTCTTGGCTAACTCCCAGTACAAGTAGTTTTCTTCAGCTCCAGTGTCCACTAACGCCCACAGTTTTTCAACTTGACCCATTTCCCTTCCTCCTTTCGCTTCAAAATAAACGGAATAAACATGTAGGAGGAACTGTTTCTTTTATTGAGCAAAGAAATGCGAGCGGGGGTCAGGCAAAGGTTGTAGGTGGGGCCATCCGAGACACTGGGAGTAGTGGGTGCAGGAGCTGCAAGGCGCGGGGCATTTTCACTGGAGCCCCTCTGCTCTTGTTGCCCCATATGGCTTGAGATGGGCTCTGACTCCGCGCGTCATCCGCGGAATCTACTGTGGTTCCCAGGCACAGGGGCCCTGGCTTGGGCCAAGGCTAGCTGGTTCTCTACCTGAGAAGCAACAGTGACCTCTTCTAAGGTTGCCCCAGGCGGGTAGCGGTCATAGCTGTATGGATGTTTGGGAAAAGGTTCTGTCTAAACATCTGTGCAAGCTGGGAAGGAGACACCTTTGCAGCTTTGGCTAGGGGCTGGAACAGCCGTGCAAACTCCTTAAAAGTCATTCTCCCTTGGCTGAGGGCCAAGAGCGCTGACTAGGTGGCATCCTGAGATCGTTTGGGGTGGCGGCTATTTCCGCCAAGTGGAGGCAGTCCTCCAGAGAGGCTGGAAGGGCCAGCTGTGTTTCCAAGAGGTCGGTGAGACAGATGGACAGGTTCTTCAGCAGGTCTGCTATCACCTGAGCGATCTGGAGAAGCGGCCATTGTACCCCCAGTGGCTGCTGTGAGGCGGGCCTGAAATCTAACGTGAGAGAAGGTTCCATGCATTACACTCAATTCCTCTGGGGCCAGTGCTTGTCTAAACTTTGAAGTGGCATCAACGTGTTGGACATAAGTGACGGAATTACCTTGGTACAGGAGGAGGTAAGATGCTTCCCTCAGCAGGAATATGATGGAAAAGATAACCATCAGGAGAGTGGTAGTGTGCTCATACCAAGCAAGTAAGGCTCTCTCGTATGGTTTCCCCATCCCATCCCATAAATGGGAGATGAGATTAAATGAATTTTGTCTAATGTGATGAACGGGGTTCTTTCATATTGCCACAAACAGTTGAGCAAGAGGGCCCAGGTGAGGGACCACAAACATGAGAAGGCTGCTGTGGTTAGGTCCTTCGTTTGTTGGCTTGATGAGCGGTTGAGGTATTTTTGGAACACAGTGAGGATGATGCTCACCCTGAGGAGGACAGTCTTTCCCCCAGAGAGAGCATACAGGGAGGCGACTGCGTTGTCAAAATCCGTGGAATGGTTCATTTTCTTCACTCAAAATCCTGGGTTTCCCTTCAAAATCTGAATAAGTGATTTTGAAATTTAAAAATTCATTTTCGATTTTTGAGGTTTTATTTATATGTATTAGAAGACGAAGTTGTCCTAAACACCTTCGCTTGATTGTTTTTATATTATGAAATGGGGGGATGGGGGAATTTGTTCTCGCGGAGTCCACAGATGGCGGTCTATTTGTGGGCCTATTTTGAGAATCTCAGCCTCTGATGTTCCTGTCTAGGCCTTTCTAGACCGTTTGTTGGTTACCCATGGCTTTATGGAAACTTTTCTGCATATATTTTCATTTTTCAGGGACAAATCAGAGCTTGGCATTTTTGTGTTGACTTTATTACAAAAATCATTCTCATTTTTGGGATAATTCAGCTGGCAGCCCCTGATTTGCTGGGCTGCCCTTCGCCGTGGCTCCTTGATAATTTCATCTAATGGTAGATTGATCTTGGCAGCTCCTGATTTGCTGAGCTTCCTGATGCTGTGGTTCTTGACATTTCTGCTTTTGATATAAGTTGGTTTGGCAGCTCCTGATTTGCTGAGCTTCCCAATGACGTAGTCTCAACGCTTCCACTTTTGACATACTTTGGCTTCTCAGCCCCTGATTCACTGGGCTGCCCTTTGCCGTTGTCATTCTCATTGTTTAATTCATCATACTTTGGGTTGGTGGCCTTTGATTGGCCCATCACCATTTACGTCGACCCTTGCCACCTTTGCTCTGAAGTTTAGTCAATTTATTGGCATCTGATTTGTCAGAATGCCATTTATGAGGATCATTGCCCTCAAACTCTACACTTTTAACAATATTATCTCCATTACTAAGAGCCCTGATCCCCGCCTTAGGGGGGTCAGGGCTATGTGGCGGTCAAGCAGCGCCTTGACTGTCAATGCCACCAAGTTATAGTGGGCACAGAGCTAGAGATTGAGATACCAACTGGGCTTTATGTCGAGATTCTTGGTTATTATCAACAATTGCACTCTGGCCTCATGTAGCGCCGAGAATATCTTGCCTGGACATGAGGAAATCAAAGAGTTACTAGCAAATCTACAAAAAGGACCGCTGAGGATCTGAAGACACCAGGTGGTAGCATATCTGCATTTGACCCCTGTGGATGAGGTCCTCCAGTTCTACAAATTTGGTTTTCTGGATGAATTCAGTTTAACCACTGAACCCCAGTTCATCGTAAAAACGGTGGTTCCACATAAAATTAATAGGGTTATCTGAAGAGCAGAGGAATCATGAAATAGCTTTATTTGAAAATATCAAAACATCTTTGTGGCTGATGATCAAGATTTAGGATGCACTCGCAGTGTTGTTCATTGGGTGGACACCAGGGATCACCCACCCATTTGCTATCAGTCAATCTGCAACTCGCAGGTCATAGAATAGTGGTTTATGACGAAATATGGAAGCTGTTATAGCAGGGAATGCTATAGCCATCTAAGAGTCCTGGGCTTCACCTGTATTGATTGTAAAAAAGAAGGACGGCACAAACCAGGTAGTAGTTGGCTACCAAAAGCTGAACCGTATCACCAAAAGGACATTATCCGCTGCCATGTATTGATGAAGTTTTATATCGCCTGGGTGATGCTCACTATTTCTCAGCTATGGACCTAATCTTGAGGGACTGGTAGATTGAGTTTCCCTCAGAGGAACGAGAAAATTGTGCTATGATTACCTCCAAAGGGTTGTTTCAGCGCACCCATAAGCCGCAGGGGGCAGTGTAACGCCCCAGCTACGTTCCAGAGGGCTATGGACACTATTCTATATAATTTCAAGCTGTTGTGTGTCCTGGTGTACATTGATGACAGTAGTGTATTTTTTTCAGATGTTCTCAGAGCACCTCAATCATTTGGAATAGGTATTCCATCAGCTCTCAGAGGACAACCTCAAAATCAAGCCCCACAACTGTCACTTCTTTAAGGATAATTAGAACATCTTGGGTTCATTGTGGATGCTATGGGACTTAGACCACAACCAGACAAAGTAGAAGTCATCAGGAAATGACTCAAACTAGTACTAAGTGGGATATAAAAGTGTTTTTAGTCATGGTCAGGTATTACTGACAATTTATTTCCAACTTCAGCTGCATAAGAGCCCCTCTCTTTGAGCTCGTATGCAATGACACAGCTTTTGAGTGGATTGTTTGGCGGCAGAGTTCCTTTCAAACTCTTGGACAGCGTTAATTAGCTCCCCAGTGTTGCAATACCTGAACTTTGAGAAGGAGTTTATTATCCATACAGACGCTTCTCTTTCCACTGTTGAAGCGGTATTTTCCCAACTTGATGATGAGGGGTGGATCACCCTGTTGCTTACTGCAGTCAGAATTTGAATCACCATGAGAAGAAATTCTCTGTGACATAACGGGAGTGCTTAGCTGTAATCTAGGCATATAAGCAGTTCTGGGTATACCTTCATGAAGTAGAAACCAAGGTCATGACTGACCACACTTCGTTGCATTGACTACATAATCTTCAAGAGCTGGAGGGACGTCTTGCTCAAAGGGTCTGTCAGATTTTGAGGATCTCTCATTTGATAAATTATATTCTGTATATCTTATTAAGTTGATGTATGGCTGAAAGATCCTCGATTTAGCCTGTAACTTACAGTATTTTGGCTGTTTGGAAGCTCACTAGGCGTATTCAAAATATTCTGACTCTTCTGGTCAATCCTGAGCTCAATTTTCCCTCTGTATTTGGGAACCTTTAATGAGGCAGGCAAAGTTACAAGCTTTATGTTCTGAAATTCCAGCTTGTCGACACTCTTCAAAAAAGACTTCTGATGGAAAACCAGATAAAGAGATTTAATTACATTTATCTATATTTTAAGAGATATTATTTGATGATCATTATATTAGGCCAGGCGCCGGTATATATACCTCTAGAGCATCTTATGGCCACATATCAAGCACACAATTTACACAGATGATTATTTTCCACCTCAGTTTAGTCCTTTAAATGATACAATTATGAGCTGCTTCTAGGACTATTGATTGCAGAATACTCTCAGATTTGGAAAGCTTCAGGGGCAAACATTGCAATATAAATGTCCAAATTGTCCTAGGATCATCCCAATTTAAGTTTTTTCATACTGTTGACAAAATAAGACTTCTAAAAATTGGCATTAATTTCAAGTAAATGAAATATCCCTAATTGGGACATCGGTAGGCCTCTCTTAATCATACTGGGTCTTAATTGGGTGGTCTGTGAGTAAGTGTTATCATGCTGATTGTGAGGATTGACATACAAAACTCTCCATAGGGCGGGAAATTGATTATGTTTTTATGATATCTATTTGTCCATGGGATTTTTAGACGTTATTTTCATATTGTTCCCTAGACGATTTCTTAAGTTGAATGGTTGATATTGCTCCCAATTAGTCAGGACTGAATGCCAGGTTCAGTGAATGTATAATCAACCTTAATGTGCAAGGATATTCATCCTGAGCTTTCAATAGAATAATTGAATTTAATTGATGTTGAGATAATTGGCCCAAGCCATATAATAATAATTGGATTTAAGTTGAGAATTAGAGTAATTAGCTTGAGTTTTGGGATTATAATCAGCATGATCTATCAGTTGTCAAAAGGTTTATTTTTGGGTCAACCACCAGAAGCTGACAGGGCCCTCAAGCTTCAGGCCTATAATATCGATATAATTTACTTTTTGGTGCAAAGAATTATAATGTCAACTGTTTATCTCAGTTACCAACGATTGCTGTAATGGAGGATCTGGGCAATTTGCTGTATGAGAAGATGTCAGCGGCAAATATGCTGATGAACTGCCTCAAGTTGTTCAGGCACTAGCAGGATGATGGCTGATAAGGTCTGGAAAGATGGTGAGTTACACAAGAATATCAGTGAGAATACGCTAAGTTTCCCAAATTTTTCTTCTTGACTGGCCATTATTTTGAGCGCGCATCAAGCAGTGGGTCATGGAGGTCTATGAAAAATGTTAGAGCTCTTGTGACCGCACTATTATTGGTAGAGTATGCACTTTGATGTGCTAAAAGTGATTTCTTGTTGTCACCAATGTCAAATAGAGAAACCATTCTTCCAGAAGACCTCTTATTGATTGGTGAATCCTCAGTTTTTATGGCACACAGTATCTATTGATGTTGTGGTACCTTTGCTGATAGCACAAATCGCTCCAAGTAGATCCTGGTAGCAATAGACCATTTGACAAGGTGGGTAGAGGCGTATGTGATCAGAGATCTGGGGGCGGTCACCATGACCAAATTCATATTGGAGTTCATAATGCAACAGCAAGGATGCTTACAGTTCATACTTACTGACAATAGAACCAACTTCACATTGCACATTATCTTTAAGTTGAATGAATAAATGGTCATCTGTCAGAATTGCAGATGACCACATAATCAACCCTTTGACTGAATATAAGATTTGACAATTATGTTAAAATCATATAGGATCAGCAATAGTGCCAATTAATGAGAATATCGTCAGGCGTCATCCCCAATGATATTAGAGGTCGCCGACTAGTGAATTATTTTTGGGCATCATCCTTGATGTTATTTGAGGCCAATGACAGATGATAATTTCGTCGGGCATCATCCCCAACGAAATTAAACAATAATTTGATATTGGAATAACACCCAATAGTCAAATTATAGGGAATCGTTCAGAGTGGAATGGATTGGAGTTGTCAGAAACTACAAAAGCGTTTGAACGCCGGAGGAAGAGTATAATTTTCATCAGCTAAAACAATTGGTTTTGGGTACCTAATACCAATTGTTTGGTCCACTGAACACCCAAGGATTACGCTGTAAAGAAACCCAAGGCAACGATACCTGACGAGACTTGGTGCCTAACACTGAGGGTCAAACCAGTATAGGAGCACAAATATTTTCAGCGGACAGCTGAAAAGTTGTGTGCCAATTCCAACTATAAAACCCCAAAATTATTCCCTGATAAAAGCAGATTGAAAATAGTATTAACTAAGTTGTTTAAACATTTTTTAGTACTAGATGGTCCCAAGTTGTTTAAACATTGGTTGTTTTAAATATTATTCTTAGAGAAGAGTGCAAGGATCAGATATCCTTAGGTTGGTTATATCAAAATCTCCACTTGTCTCTGTGAGAAGGGAATAAAATTGTTCCCTACCAGTACAAGAACATCTTCAAGAGGAAGAAGCACCTGTCTAGCGTTGAACAAGAGTCTCAACGTGGCTTTTGGGCAATCAACCATAATAGTCTTCATACTATTATTGCCCCAGTTCATATTATTAATCAATGCAAGAATCCATGAATTTGTGCAGTTGAAATCTAGGGCCAGAAGCGATCCATCCAAGCCCAAGATTATAACATTGGTGCTCACTACAGGGGTAGTTGAGTTGTCAAAAGCCAGTTTAAAAGATGATGTCTTATAAGGAAAAGCTTCAGAAGCTCTGAGCAGAACTACAGGCCGTCAATGAAAATGTGCTCAACTCAGCATCTCAAGACAATATTAGTACATTAGAGGAGCGTATGATCAAGGTGGAGGAGACGCTCAAACAATTAGGAATAGTTAATGACCTATGCGGAAAAGTTGCCTCTTTAAAGTGGAAAGAGGGTGAACTTGTCAAGGAAATTTTATTTCAGAAAACCAAATTTGAAGCAGATTGAGAACGTATCCAACAGTTTCATGAGGAGATGGCGAAAATGACCAAGCATATAGAGGAATTGGAGAAACACCAATGTGATTGTGAACAATTTGAGGCGAATGATGCCAAAGCAAAGGCATGTGAAATGCCAATCAATAAGACCTCTCCACCCCAAAACATGCCTAAACCATTCACTGGTGTCAGAAATGACTCCTGAAGTCACTCCTATGGCTTATCAAGTAGCTGGGTTAGGATCTCCTATTAGCGGAGCAACTGAGGAATTTCAAAATACACCAAAAAACCCCACCTTTCACTGGGATAACGCCCCGGTGTTTTTCTGCTTATTTGAGATGACCATGTTCGGCTTTGCAGACTGACAAAAAGCAGTGGCCATAATGAACTGTCTTAGCAAAGACTGCCAAAATCTGGTTCTTCCCCACCTCAATGGGGATAATTAGTCATATGTGGAAGCCAAAGCCACCATTATGTTGGAGTTTAGAAGCCCTACTCAGAAGGTAACTTATAAAAAAGAGTTCATGGGTATAAAATTCCTCAAAGATGAGACTCTGGCTAGTTTCGCCGACCGTTTTTACCAAGAAGCTCAGATCTTGGCAGGAGCAAATGTGTTAAGCGACTTTGAAACATGCATAGCCATGCAGTCGGCACTTTGGCCCTACTGAGAATTACATCAGATTATGGTGGCGGCACTAGTGACTGAAACAATGACCTCTCAAATGGTGGACCATCTGAGGATGCTTGGAGCCACGTTTGATGCTCCTAACGCTCTTTTAAATTAATATCAAATGAAGGCCTTAAATATTGTCAGAGCTGCCAAGCCATCTAAAGAATCTGAGGGTCGAGTTGTGTTGGGAAGTAAACCCAAAGTTCAAAATTGAGTGGACAAATTTGACAAACTGCTGTTTCCAATGCAGGAAGTCGGGCCATGTAATTGCCCAGTGTCAGGAAAGAAAGCTGAAGGGTCAGATTAATCTCATTTAACCTCAAGAAACAGGTTCAGATTTGGGAAAAGGACCAGCAGTCTAGATCAGGGATAATCTAGTGCTGCTGATAAACCTGTCCCGCCTGACATAAAGAGGGAGAAATTTGATATCTCTGATCTATTCATGGATGACAACTCGCCAGATTTGCTCCATCAGGGAATTAACTTGGATTTTAATGCTATAACTTGAGCCAAAGCAAAGGGGATCAATCCCAAAATTGTTAGTGAAGTTTCTCAGCCCTACGTACAACAGCTAGCAGAGAAAGTTAGATCTTCTGAGAGCCCTAAAGATTTAGTCTTATTGAAGTTGGATGAGGCTAACGTTTCTTTACCTATCAGCTTGATCATGGAGTCATTACCCAATTTATCCGCTCAAATAATCCACACACTTGATTTGGTGTTTAAGGCCGCTATCCATTCAGTAAATAATTTATTACAGTACTTGGAGCGTACCTATATCAATATTCTAGTCAATATGATAAGAGTCCAATCCATAATTGATAGTGGAGCGCCAATCAACACCGTTTCCGCCAAATTAGTAAAATGTATGAAAATCTGACCAGATTTTGAGCACCACAAAAGAGAATGGAACAGCTGGACCAGACGTTACCATCTCATGTGGAGCCTACAGTGCACTTCCACTTCAGTTTAAATTGCTGATGGTCTCAGCTCCCGCTATAGTGCTGGCCAATCCAAACTATGACATACTTATTGGGACAGAGTTTCTGAGGAAGTATGGGGTGAAATGCGATTTTGAAGAAAATACCCTGATGATATTGGGGCAGACGTTGCCTTTGGTTTACCGGTGGAAAGGAGAAACTCCGCTGACAAAGAAGAATAATTTTGTCAATTTAATTTAAAGTGATGGTATTATACTCATTCACTATAAACTAGTCGGATGGAAATGGAAAATAATGTGGACAGAAATTATGGAGAATTGGGGAATACCCCTAAGGGCAAACGCAGTGAACACCATTCCGCTGGGGCTCAAATCATAGTTAACATCGGGTTAACAGTGGAACTTCCAGAACAGCTTTATGGAGAAATCATCAATTATGGGAAAAATCAAGGATTGAACCATAGGTTGCGCCAGGGATCTTAATGCCAGGTTATTAAGAGATACAAGTATTAGTAGCCAATCTGGGAGAGAAGCCAATGAATATTTGAAAAAAAAATCATACCGTTGCATTTCTGCACTTGCTCCTGATGGTGGAACTATATGCTTTTCATGAATTTAGATCGTTTTCTGAAATGGGATTTCTGGAAGGAGTTACCAAAAGTGTCAACATATTAGTTGATCACAAGCAGCTAGCTGATCCAACTACAAATCAGAAAGAGGACGTGCTCCAATTATTTGAAAATATTGGAAGATATCTGCTTAGAACAATCATGACTTAGGATGCGCAAAAAATGTACTCCACAAAGTTGATACTGGGAAATATCCACCAATATGAATGAGACCTGTTCAGAGGTCAAGAGAAGAAGAAGTGGAGGTCAGCGATGAAAAAGCAAGTTTATGGAGCATGGGTTACTTGTTCCATCATCAAGCCCATGAGCAAGTCCGATCTTGTTGGTAAAAAGAAGATGGATCAAATTGAGTAGTGATTGACTATTACCAACTAAATAAGATCACAAAAAAAGACTCCTATCCACTGCCCCAAATCAACAACATGCTTGATCGCCTGGGGGAGGCGAAATACTTTTCAGTTATGGACCTGATTTTGGGCTATTGGAAAATTGATTTGCCAAAAGAAGATCAGTAAAAATGTGTGATAATTACCACACAAGGGCTATACCAGCCAACCAGAATGCCCTAAGGATTATGCAATGCGCCGGTGACTTTTCAGCATGTTATGGGTTCCATAATTAGTGACCTGAAGCTATCCTGCATGCTAGTATACTTAGACGATATCAACTTCTTCAGAGACCTTCACCAATCATTTGGAGCATCTGGAGGAAGTTTTCAAGTGGTTAGCTGCAGCAAATCTAAAAATTAAGCCGAGAAAATGCCACTTTTTCAAAAAAGGACTTGAATACTTAGGGTTTGTTATATTCATTAACAGATTACAACTGCAACCCATGAAAATAGAAGCTATTGAGCAGATGTCAATCCTGAAAAGTGTTCAGGATATTCAAGTCTTTTTGGGAATGGTTGGGTATTATTGCCAATTCATTAAAGACTTCTCTGGAATTGCCAAACTTCTATTTCACCTACTCAAGGACCCAAAAAAGGGATTTGTGTGGAACAAAGAGGCCCAGAAGTCGTTCAATAAGCTCCAAAAATACCTCATGAGCAGCTCATTGTTGAAATATCCAAATTATAGTCAGGAATTCATAATCCAAGTGGATGCCTCATTAACGGCGATTGGAGCCATTATAAGTCAAAAGATGACAACGGGGATGAACATCCAATAGCCTACATGAGCAGAACACTATCGCCAGTGGAAAGAAACTATACTGTGACAGAGCGAGAGTGTCTGGCGGTCATCCATGCCTGTAAGCAATTCTGAGTCTACATACATGGAATGCACTTTAAAGTCATAACCAACCACTCATCACTTCTCTGGCCTATAATCTGAAGGAACCAGAAGGCCAGTTGGCCTGATGGGCTTTAAAGCTGCAAGCCTACAATTTCAAAATTATCCATTGGGCTGGAGTGGTACATCAGAATGCTGACGGATTGTCTCAATTGCTAGTTGTTCATGTGATCTATCCTCAGGCTGATGCACTATTCCAGTGGATGATCAAAGGAGATATTGGGGATGAATCCCAAGAAATTTGGAATGCATTATGAAAAGCCATGGAAAATACCAAATTTAAGGACAATCAATTATACAAAATGATTAAAGGAAAGCGCGTTTTATTTCCTAAACCATCGTAATGAGCAGAAATCATTTGAGCTGCTCACAAGGTCATCGGCCATGGTGGCCTAAGGAAAACAGTGGATCATATTTGCCAGTATTATTACTGAAGAATTGATCAACTATGATGTCATAGATTAACTAGCCTGTTGTGTGGAATGTCAGCTGCACAAGAACATCATAGGGTACCAGCTAGTGCGCCCTGGTTTTGCATGGCACATGGTGTCCATAGATGTTATGGGAACCTTAAGCATCAGCACCAGAGGAGTGAAGTATATAATCGTCACAATAGATCATTTAACCCAATGGGTTGAGACAAAAGCCCTCAACAAAGTAGACACAATAAGTGCGGCAAAGTTTAAAGTTGACCAAGTGATCTATCAGCACGGTTGCCCTCAAGTTATTCTCAGTGACAACGGAACCAACTTTACTTCACATGTGATTCCCAGGCTAAATTAATTAATGGTATTATATGGTAGTGTATCTGTCCCCTATCATCCAGAAATAATGGAATGGTGGAAAGAGTGAATCAAACTCTAGCCTCAACCTTACAAAAATTGGTCGCAGTGAAAACCTCCACTTGGGGAGAATATATGAGTTTGGTCACTTTTGCTTATAATATCAGTTACCATTTGGTGAAAGAGAAAATGCTGTTTGAACTGTTATATGGGAGGAAAGCTGAATTACTGCCAATATTTTATTCAGCAGTAGAGCCATCTTTGGGGATGAGTGCTGAACATTATCTATCCCAACTGGCTAATATCCTGATTGAATTACAATCTTGGGCATTTAAAGTGACAATGAGAAAAAGAATCAACGCGAAGAAAATGGATGACCAGAATTGACTTACGTTGAAAGAATACCATGTGGGCAATAGGGTAGCCTATTGCGATACCTATGGGTTTGGAGAAAAAATAAGTTGGACGCCCTATGGATGGGACCATTCAAAATTATTGCCAAGTCATCAAATGATGCCTATATGATTAAGAATACTGAGGATGGTCGCATAGTCAATAGAGTCCACATGAAATACTTAAAGTATTGGACTTAAGGGGAAAAACAATAATAATGAAAAAAACAAAAAAGATAAAAAAAGATGCAAAAAAATACAAAAAATATAAAAAAAGTATAACATATCAAAAAAACAATTTAAATCAAACAGTAATGCATCTAGTGATATTCCCACCTACTGAGCGTGGAGGAAGGAATAGTATTGGCATGAGTTCCAAGCATTGACAGGATCAGGAAGGGCTGAAACTAGATCTGCTGGAATAGTCCCTATCAACGAGACGTTGAGACCCATCTGGGGTTGGTACTGGGGTTTATACAGGTGGCATAATGCCAATGGAACCCGTCCTGGGGTTTGTACAGGTGGCAAAAGTGCCAACAAGACCCGTCCTGGGGTTTGTACATGTGGACCAGTTGATCTCTCACAACCAATGTGAAGATGGGACTGGCGTGGCATAATGTCATGGGAACTGCGCTTGAGAAGAGGTGCTAACAGGTAGCAATCAAGGATATGAATTCATCAAACCAAGCAGAGCATATGGGCGTTGAGTGTGAACAGACCTACACTACGCTGAGGACATAGAGATATAACAAACCAGATATGAGTTCAAGCTGAGGCGGCTTCCATTCAGGAGGGTTCTATCTTCCATTGGATATCTGGTCAAGAAGGGGATGTGTCATAATTGCAGATGACCACATAATCAACCCTTTGACTGAATATAAGTTTTGACAATTATGTTATTATCATATAGGATTGGCAATAGTGGCCAATTGATTAGAATATTGTCGGTCATCATCTCCTAATGATATTAGAGGTCGCCGACTAATGAAGTATTTTTGGGCATTATCCCCAATGAGATTTGAGGCCGCCAACAGATGATAATTTCGTCAGCTATTATCCTGACAAAATTAAGCAATAATTTAATATTGGAATAACACCCAATAGTCAAATTATAGGTAATCATTCAGAGAGGAATGGATTGGAGTCATCAGAAACTACCAAAACGTTCAAACGCCGGAGGAAGAGTCAAAAGTCATCAGACAAAACAATTGGTTTCAGGTACTTAATACCAATTTCTTTAGTCCGCCAAACACCTAAGGATTACGCTGCCTAAGAAACCCAAGGCAACGGTACCTGATGAGATTTGGTGCCTAACACTGAGGGTCAAACCAGTATAGGGGCACAAATATTCTCAGCGGAAAGCTGAAAAGTTGTGTGGCAATTCCAACTATAAAACTCTTAAATTATTTTCTGATAAAATCATATTGAAACTGATATTAACTAAGTTTTTTATACATTGGTTGTTTTAAACATCACTCTTAAGAGAAGAGTGCAAAGATCAGACATCCTTAAGTTGGTTATATCAAAATCTCTGCTTGGCTCTGTGAGAAGGGAATAGGATTGTTCCCTACCAGTACAAGAACATCTTCAAGAGGAAGAAGCACCTGTCTAGCGTTGGACAATAGTCTCAACGTGGCTTTTGGGCAATCAAACATAAAAATAGTCTTCATACTATTATTGCCCTAGTTCATATTACTAATCAATGCAAGAATACATGAATCTGTGCAGTTGAAATCTAGGGCCAAAAGTGAGCCATCCAAGCCCAAGATTTTAACACCATCCATGGGGCTCTAACGACACCATACCATCCTGGGCCTAATGGAATGGTCAAAAGGTTTAACGGAACCTTAATGAAAATACTCAGGAAGCTGGTGATATATAGACAGTCATATTGGAGTATCCTCCTCTTCACCACTGTTTTCGCCTATAACATCAGGTTATATCATGACTGGAAAGAGTCCTTTCCAGCTGTAAAGAAGGCACTCAGCTCTGCCTGCATTACTTTACCCTGCGTAAATGATACTGGCGGAATAGATCTGCAACTCTACTTGATAACTTTGACAACCACATTAAGAAAGCTCCATACTGAAGCATACTCAACCAGACTGGCTTTATAAGATCAAAGATCACAATTTCAATAAAGCTAAGGTTTAGCGGACTTCCACAGTTTGTGATAGGTGAAAATGTTCTCTTCCATGACCAGCATGGGTTTGGACGGCGGAATAAATTAGCAAGCATATAGATTGGATCTTTTGAGATAATTGAATTAACCAGTGTGAGTGCCTATACCATCAAGGACCCAGCAAGTGATTGGATTATCAACCAAGTGCATGCTAAGATCTTCAGGCTTTTAAACAATAAAAAAAAAGAAAAGAGAAGAAAAATAAAAAAAAAATAAAAAATAATAAAGCAAATATAATAAAATATCATACATAAATGATGAATACTGTTCAGATAAGTGCAAGTTTTAATAGAAGGTGAAGCAAAACATACTGTTGATCAGACTGCCTCAGGATCATTTTCTTTTCTCTGCTTCTTATGGCAAGTTTGTGCTTTGACTGGTAAGAGCCATCCCTCTTTCTCTTCTATTACTTTTCAGGTGGCTCAGTGTCACTAGGTCCATCTAGGACTGGTGGGAGAAATGGAGGCTGCATTATCAGAGGGGAGTGAGTCAGTATCAACATGGGAGATGATGCGCCAGTGAAATAAAAAGCGGCCATGGCAGATGTACTTTGTGAGGTAGTGGAACTATGCATCCAGGGTTGTGATTGGGGAGACAACAACTTGACTGGCAATCAAAGCAAACGTGCTCCTGTCCCACCAAGAGAAAGGCCTGCAACCACATCCATTGGTGGTCATAGGATAATAAGGATTGCGTGACAAAGGGGGTTGGGGTTGGAGCATACTGAAAATGAGGAGCTTGGTTCCAGCCATAGGAGAGAAGGATATGTTAAGTGCCAGACAATCACTGAGGAAGTCATAAATGCTAGGATAGGCATGTGTGAAAGGAGTGGATGCCAAATAAGCTGCTCAATAAACCCACTCCAGGGACACCTGATGGCGTGCCATCCCTAAACCTAACTCATCTGTGGGGAATAAGAAACCATATTCCCAAGGAGCATTATTAGGTGGAACTACTGGATTGGGTCATTAGCGTCCAGAGCTACAAACGTGGCGGACACTCCAGAATGCATGTGATTCAGCTGGTTGTTCAGGAAGTTCACCCCAATGAGCAAAAGTGGGTTGGAACATGGAGAAAGGGCCTTGACCAGCTGGCTAACACCTATTGCACAAAGCATAACATCCGGTTGACTGCTAATACTTCCAGATATGGCTTGTCAATAGAGGGCAACACTAGATGGCTGAAGTTCTCTGTTAGGAGCTGTGCCTCTTTGTTAAACAAAGGGCCTCTGCTCCACTCCCCACCCACAGCGCAACTGCACCACAATATCACCAAATGGCGCATGCAAGGATGTCAAATGGCCATTGAATTGGGAAGGAGTTTCCTTCTAGACAAAGACGGTCACAGCATCTACCTCTGGCGCCCCCTCATAGCCCAGAGTAAGCGATAATTGGGAAGGTGGAATTCTTCCTGGGTCACCCAAATTGTGACGTACCATATTCAAAGAAAAATTGGTGGGGACTGGGTGCCTAGTTGCGGTCAAGACCCAGAATACATAGGATTGTTAATCAAAGAAGCGGGGCTAAAACTTATCATCCAGTCAAG
Organism: Massospora cicadina; assembly: GCA_022478985.1. NCBI lineage: Eukaryota > Fungi > Entomophthoromycota > Entomophthoromycetes > Entomophthorales > Entomophthoraceae > Massospora > Massospora cicadina. The sequence goes on from JAKSZP010013131.1 coordinate 647,827, forward strand.
GTGAGGGTAATGTTAGGAAATTTATAAAAAGACTGGACAATAAGGCTAAACTATTATTGGAAGATTATTGGTTATCCATCAAGATAAAATTTAGAGCATTTAATATTTACCACAATTCAATATGGTTTGACACTAAGCGATTCAACCCTTGTTCAAAATATGGGGATTCTGCCAGAACTCCCAATAATGAGACGAGCACAATGGAAAGAAAGAAGCTGAGTAGCTTCATAGTTGGGCCAGAGTGGCCAGAGAGAGATAAATAAAAAATGGTGAAATGAAGAAAGGAAGAGGAGAGTTTTTAGTTAAAACATGTAGTGGATTTAAGGTGTAAAATTAAAGAGATAACGGTAGCTGACTCTGATGTTTGAAGTAAAGATGGTGTGCGCTGAAGCCTTTGGCTTTATTTTAAATATTTTATTACAGTTATTCATGAAATATAAACATATTGTCCTCTAGTTGTATCAGTTGGTTTACCCTCTGTGCAACAATCCTCCAGATCCTATCCAATCTGCCAGAAGATTAACACTGCTTATGAGAACCCACATGATCATCACTAAGGCATGATGATGACACCCCTGTAGTGAGAATCACAGTCAGCTCACTGGCATTGGCTCACTTAACATGTGAGGACAACTTTTTTTGCTCAGGTGGTCTACTCCACGCAGATTAGACACCAGACACCCTTCACTAAGATCACAGTTATCTTCATAGAGATATTCTCCTCTAATGTTACCTTTTATAGCTTTTATTACTTTGGTAAACTGTTCTCGCCTATGTCAAATCTCTTGTTGACACTCTTAAACATGTTTGTTTTACATTAATCCTTGGGACTCAAGTGAAGCCAACTCAAACTCTCCCTTGGCATCTCAGCTCCAGGGCATTTGCAATAGAGAGTGTCCTTGTTCAAATTGAGAAGATCTCAGACTGGTTACTGTTTTCTTCATACTGACTTATCCCAGACTGGATACTGGTGAATAGCTCACCTAGACAGCTATAATTGAAATTAAAAGGACAAAAATGTGATTCAGTGAAAAAGTTTTTTATTAAGATAAAAAGTAAAGTATTTTAACCTAAGTGAAAATCAAGATAGAAAAATGAATGAGTATTGAAAAATAAGGTGGGAATATGGGTGTCAATATGGAGGATTTTAAGATCTTCTGGTTAGACGGCATCTAATGCTGCTTTGGTGGCCTTATCCATTTGGGCTAATTCCTGTAGCAATGAGCTCCTTCTTGTGGTAGTTATCCTTTAATCTGATGTCTAGGGACCTTTCATTAGTCCCCACTTCTGGGTTGTGGGCTGTTGTATCTTAATTTAATAGTGATTCATTATCTAATATAGTAATATACTGCTTGACTTCAGGTTAAATTGTTAGCTTTTATGATTTGCCTTGCATCGTGGTTTTAAACGACCCTTGAAATTAGATGGTTTCCCTTTTTAGTAATATTTAGCTTTAAGCCTCAAACGGTCTTGTAAGGATAAACCAGTTGATTAATCATCACATCATCAGCATAATGCAAATTATTTTGGCCCTGAAGATATAAAAGGGAGTCTTTTTCATACTGATGTTGGACGATGTTATCTTCATTTAATAATCCTCTGACTCATTAAGGCAAAATATTTTGCATGACATCATTATGCTCTAAGTGAAAATTGTTTGATTTTCTAAATCTATAAATGGGCCTCACTCATCCCCATCCAATGTGGATTGGTCGCCTGCAAATCCACTTGTTTGGGGTAAACTCAATCTTTACATGGTAATGACCTGCTGAGCCATTTGTGGCCTCATCCACAACAGGGGTCTTATCCAGTAAGGCAATGACTGGTAGGTCGAGCTCAGAGGGTTTCTTGAAAATGAGTCTATATAAAGAACTCTTGCAGAGTAACCCATCCTGAAAGTCTCACAATTGTTGCTAGTTATTACCTTTGATACTGGCATCACATAAACAAAGGCAATAAATTGATGCCTTTTCATGTGGATCAGTTGATAGTAGGCGTTTGTCAATGAAGCCTTGAAATCTCCCTGTTTAGGATAAATAGCACCATATTCATCAATGAGAACTAATTTAAATTTTCAGAGTTAAAGAAAAAGAATTAATAACCCTTTAAACTTATAAGTCAATTTCCATTCCCATAAGGGCTTGATAGCCAGTTGACATATTGATATTTGTCCAAATTGCAATGGATTTCCATTGGATTCTGAAATCTATCTAAGCAAGTTCCTTGTATGGCAGCATTTTTTCTGATAATTAATTGGGATGATTATCTCTTGTTCAAAAGCTGAAAAATAAAGCAACAGACTTGGTATCAGTATGGTATTATGATCTAACAACTTTCTTGTATTGTGGACTGCGTGAGCACAGTAAATACATCATAAATAATTATGGGTTGCAAGACTGAGGATGGACCCTCATAATCACTAAATAACAAGTCCTTGAGGTTGATGCTTTTATATGGTCTAAGAACCATAGTCTCTTTAGAAAAAGGCAGAGGCTCAACAAAAGTATATTCAGGAGCTTGTATAAAACTATATATGGGTTGCATATTGGCTCATGTTGGTAAAAACTACAAGGCTCTCCTGTGGTCATGGAGCCATAGCTAACACATAATTCCCAAGTAATTTCAGCAATCTTATGCCTCAATCATCTGGATTCGCTTTAACCATGCCCTCAAGATGATATTCATCCTTGTTTAATTTCTTAAAATGGATTATTGATTATTGGTAGAAGTAGAAGATCCCCATTTATTCAACCAAGGCTTTTACTATATCTTCTTCCTTTATTGATGTCACATAGTGAACAGAAAGTTCTTTTTTGGGTAGTTAGGTCGCTTTTGGCCCTTTTGGTAATCATAATAATTTGTATTAGGTGACTTGAAAGTGGGGGTTCATTGACAGAGGAAATTAAACATCTGAGTTATATTGCTTTGTTATCTATGATATTCAACATACCCAATATAACTCCTTAAATAGCTCACAGGCATGGCGGAAAGAAAGCTGAGAATCATGAAAATTTAAAGCCTTGGCCACATATAATGCCTGAGACTCATAAAACAATAGTCAAAGACTTGACTTTTTTCGCTATTTTTAAATTTTATAGTAAAGATGGCAGTTTTCATATGATCATAAGTTCCCCCTTATAAAGACATTGATATTTAACCCTTTGAGATTAGTGTAAGACATGCCTGCTTCACTAATTTTTGGCATCATCAACGTGGTCAGTTTGGCCAGGTTATTCATTCTCTCCATGATTACTTCAAACAGCAGCATTAAGGTGTATCTGTTTCCTTTTTCTCAAACTTGGGCAAGCTAGTAGGGATTACTTGAGGATAATTATTAAACCCTGGTTCATGAGTAGGTTGGAATAAATCTGATGATCAATCAATATTGGTGACAAGGGTGTCAGAATGCAAAGAAGCTAAGGCTATCATGGTAGCTCAGGTAGGAGATTCAGGAGTAGAACTACCAACAGCTTCTGGTGTAGCTTAGGCTGTGGTTTCTGGGTTTTTGGTAACTTTAGAACTACCTAGAGTGGAAATTACAGTAAAAATTGTAGGCAATTTGGCTGCCATAAACGCCTCATCACCATCAGGTTCTAATTCATTAGTTTCAGTATCTGAAGTAAACAATACTTTATTTAGAGGCTGATTCTCAGCATGCTCTAGATTACATTTACAGGATCTATCTTTTCTCTTGTCATATTTGGCTCAATTATTCAGTAGGCAGGTGAAAACCCACATTGAATATGTTCTTAGCCTGATCAAATTTCAAATTTTACCTTGAGAGGTGAGAAAGTATTTACTCTATCTCCTGTCCATAAAAATGGACTAGGATATGCAGAGACTCAAACTCCCAGAAGAGAGCATAGAGAGAATATACTGATCCCTCCATATGGGGAATAAGATTAATAAGGCAGCAGCAGTTGTTATTAATAATTGTTGAACTATAATAGATTATTTATCACAAAGCTGCTAAACTTTTTTTATGAAAATATTGCTAGCCTTCAGGGATAGCTGCCTCAATTTACAAATTAAGGTGATACAGTCAGGGAGATGGCATATGAACTTTAGACTGGCCTTTAAGTTTGGATGCAAAATTAAAAATGCAAGCCAGAATTCCAGAGGCATTGCTGCTCAAACGAAGTTATATTGTGAGGGAAGATGTGTAACAAGTGAGCGCCCATGTTACAAGCGTAAAAAGGAACCCAGCAATGAACCAGGATGTAGCCACATCAGACCCAGGGGGCCTTGCTGCAGGGAGTTGAATGCTCAGACTAGCTGCTTCAGGGTATTCCAAAGAAAGGTTTAGCACAAAAAGAGAGGTGAGGGGGTGGATTCTCGCGTGAAGTGGAGATAGATGAGCCCACAGGATTCTAATATCCTGTTGTCAGATTGCTTCGACAATTGGGTTAAATTCCCAGAAGTTTCTTACACGATATGCCCAGTTGGCTATGGAGAAAGCCATTGTTGCTATCATGACTGGTGTTGCTCAGTCAATGTAGGCCCAACGGGCCACAGGATTAGCGCCATAGGGAGCTCTGTAAGGAGAGTGTCTCTAAATCTCCTATTCCCAGTGAGGTAGTGCACGGTGCACAGACTCAACTCCAGGGAACCAGTTGTCAGTAATAAGGTTAGTATGGCCCCACAGAAAGTGCTTGAGCTGTAATAACATAGGGCGAGTGTGTCTAAGAATATATAAGTCCAAAACCAGACATACAACCAGGCTGGAGTGAACCCAAAGTAGGGTTCATACCCAAGCGGTGCTCTGAGATGGAGTTCATAGGCGGCCCAGGTTGGAGGGAACCTGGATGGCCCAACGGTGCACCAAAGAAGAGAGTTAAGTTAAAATAAAATGGCTAAAGTTGCACAAGACCTTCTCGAAGAGGTCTGCACACAGGTTTGCCCAAGGTAAAATAGTAAAACGTACTAATGCGGATTCTTTATTATGGGGAAGAAGTTGACCAACGAGAAAGATTGGTCTCAAATGAACAAAGTTAAAGAAAAGTGGGAATAATTTATTAATGGAAGTGGCGCTAAGCTGAGGTGCACCAGTAAGCGCATGCTTCCATTGGGCAGTGTACTATACTTGGTCTTCAACCAAGCTTGGGTTATCAATTGTAGATAAGGCTAACCTGAGCTGGAAATTTCAAAAGCTAAATGGGGTTTGAGATCCCTTTCACTGAAAAATTGAAGCAAAATGTTGTTTTAAATCAAAAAGCTGGTTTATTTTAATGCACCTGCTGTAATGCAGGGTCAAACTTCTCTTACTTCCCCAGGACCAACATTGGCATGCCTCGCTCTTAACTCAGCGTTGTCCAAGGTACATTTGAGGTCATGGAGGCCTGCCAACTTCACCATTTTGGCCTCCTGACATGCAGCTTTATCCCTGGTATTTGTCCCCATTATCATGTCATTCTCAAGCCATGACATTACCCTCTCATTCTTTTGGGGCTCCACCCCCTCCATGGCTTGTGCCAGGGAAAAGTTCTTGTGGTCTAATGCCAACTTCATAGGGACAACTGTTTTCTTTGACTGAGGTTCAACGGCTTGGGGAAAACGCTTGTAGAAAACGTCAATCAGGTCTTGAGCATGTGCTCAGTCATGCATTGGTACCTAACCAATTTCTGCTGCATCAAATCCCTTCCAGGATACCAGGTACAAAGCCTTCTTTTTACTTGGAAGTAGCTACTATTTTCTCCACTTCCCATTCTGGCGCCCATCCACGAGATAAGCCTTGAAAGTCTCTGGTGGGGGCCCTCAGACAACGTCAATTTTGCTTTTGTAAAAGACTGAAAAAATATGAAACGAAGAGGGAAGATCTAACTAGTATGAGGCGTGGCCCACCTTTCTGAAAACGCGGTTAGGCCAATCCTCTTCAGTCCCAGCTTTTTGCATGGTTTCTTGATAGGGATGTTTTAAGCATCAAGTATCACAAGAACTTTATTTGTACACTGGACCCACTCATCTTTTTACCAGCATTATCCTTATAAACTTACATTGCCGCCACCAAACTTAGAGACCCTCTGGTGTACTTTCTTGATAGTCTTAGCAAAGTCTACCACCACTTTAAGCTCTTGATCACAAATAGATTTCATATTGAAGGCGGGATTAAACCCAAAGTTGGCAAAAAAATGGGGAACAACCAATATACGCATGCAAAGTGTTGTTATAGCTATACTGGGCCATAGGAGGGTGAGGAACCTAAGCTTGATGATCTGCGGCAGTGTAACAACGCAAAAACTGTTCCAAACGCTAGTTCACTCGTTCAGTTTGCCCATCTGATTAGTAGTGATAGGCAGCTGAACGGTAGGGGAAAATCTGAAGAGTCTTACACAACTCATCCCAAAATATAGAGGTAAACTGGGGTCCATTATCATTATTAATTTCCTGGGGGATCCCATGAAGAGCAAACACATGAGTGACGAAGAGACTAGACATCTCAGCCGCAGGTACTGTGGTTCTGCAATGAATAAAGTGGGAGAACTTTGTAAACCAGTCCACCACTACCATGATGGCATCGTAGCCATCAGATACAGTCAATGTCACAATGAAATCCACTGATAAGGAAGTCCAAGGCCCTTCAGCCTTCTGAACTGGTACCAACAACCCTGCTAGTGGTTGTCAATTTGGTTTCATTTAATTGCAGATCGGGCACTCCTTACAATACCTACCCACTTTAGTGGGAAACTCCTTCCAATTGTAACTGCGTTGAATTAACTCCAGTCTTCGCCTTCCCAGGATGACCAACAGTGATTCCGTCATGATGGTTCTGGATGATTTTCAGGCAAAGTGGTCCAGTGGGAACCCATAGGCACCTCTGAAACCACACCAACCCATCCTTTATGTGGTATCCCATGATTATTCTCTCCTGATTCAGTGCGCTCTTATCTAGGACCATATTATATTTAGATGAAAAAGGCTAATAAAGGACTACCTTTATAAACATACTGTATTCCTCTGCATTTTCCAGAGGATTAAGCGCTGACACATGGACCAAGGAAGAGGGAGGTTGAGGCACAATTTTACCCAGTGGAATCATCAACTGGGTATTATGAATGTTGAATGGTTGACTGGATCTAAATCGTTGGTTATTATAAATCAAAAATATCCTAAGTATATCTGAACCTGGGATTCATGGCCTAGCAATTTCACTTAATAATATTCGACTATGATGACATGGGCTTGAGGGCTTTGTTGGTTAGGTCAGACTTAATATTAAGTTTTGACTTAATGACTCGGGCACGTGGGTTTTGTTGGTCTATTTCAAAATTATTTTTAATATTGATCAAGTTTTTGATCAAATTAATTACTAATTAGTGATATATTTTCACCTTAGTATGTGCTGCCAATTGCTTGTGAAAGAGAATCAGTTCAGCTATTTGCAGATGCATCCAAAACGCCATCTTGAGAATGATGGCGATATTTACACTGACCCTGAGACTGAGCAAGATGCCCTGAGTCAAAATATTTGTAGACCCTCAAACGAACATTCTACATGTTCCTCTGGCCAAGTGCCATTGAAAATGAGACGTCATGGGTAAGATGTGGTGAACATCGAACCCTATAAATTATCTCCAAGTTGATGCTAATAAAAAACATTCAACTACTACCACTAGTTTATAGTTTAACTTATAAACTTTTTGTGTTTAATACTTTACTTTGTATTAGTTGAGAATTTACTTGGGATCAGTAAGATCAGGGCAGCGTGCCATCATCCAAGTAACGACAGGGGAATATGAATTTAAAGTGCTATTACCAAGGAGTTATATCTTAAATTATAGTCACCATCTAGTCTATTGTCGTCATACAATAGACGTATGAAACTCCATCACACCGCAGAAGAATAACCAACCATCTGAAGAGGATCAAAATTCAACAATGAACCTCGCTTCCTTCATATTGATAGCTAATGCAGGGTTGTGGCTCAAAGCTTCAACCAAACATTCTCTTTGCACTTAGTAAACTCATAGGAATGCAAATTGGGCCAGGGTCTCATGCCAGCGGGTTTGCTGTGGGATCAAGACATGAATTGCGCGGTAATACAGTAAGGCACAGTGATCTGTACATATGCGGAAAGGTTGGGAAGAGCCATGCAGGTGATGACGCCAATAAGTCAGCACCTCCACCACTTCCAATGACTCTTTGTCATCAACGGCGTAGTTCAACTCAGGCAAAGACATTTTCTGAGAAATCCTACCGGATGCTCTATTCCATCTTCACCTACTTGTAATAAGGCAGCCGCTATGGTGAAGTTGGAGGCATCAGTAGACACAATTAACTCCTTTTCATGATCTACAAGGCGAAGGATGGATGTGGATAACAGAGTGCACTTTACTTCTTTGAAATTATCCTCCAAAACGAGGACCAATGAAGCACTTTTGCCCCACACGCCTTATACAAGGGAGCTGCTACTTCAGAAAGATTTGGCATGAATTTCTTGAGAGACGTGCACGTCCCCAAAAAACTCCCCAATTATTTGACCAAAGTTGGGGTGGGCCACTCACAAATTTCCTTTTTCCTTGTCTGGAGTTATCATGTGTCCTTATTCAAACACGACGTTGCCCAGAAATGTGACCTGGGACTTAAAGAATTCACACTTACTGATCTTTAGCGTAAGGTTGGCTGTCTTTAACCTCTCCACCACTTGTCAAAGGTTTACTGCATGGGACTTATGATCAGGGGAAAACACCAGAACATCATCCATGTAGGAAAACGCGCATACCCCCAGCAAATCCCAAAAGCCACATCAATGCGGTGTTGAAAGGTATCTGGAGAATTTTTAAGCCCAAAGAGCATAACCCAAAATTGGAAAATCTCTTTTCTGGTACGAAATGTGGTCAACCACTCATGGCCCTTCTTAATCTGGATCTGCTTCAAATTATTTAGGCAATCCAGTTTGGAGAAAACTATCATCTTTTCCACATACCATTCAATCTAGGAATCCAAAGGGATAGGATGTAAATCTGGTACATTGACATTGTTTAGGTTCCCATAATCTATGCATAAGCGTAAAGTTTCATCAGCTTTCTCCACAAATAGAAGTGGGGAGCATACTGGGGAGTTACGCTGAAAAGTCGCGCCTTTGGCTAACTGCTCCTAAACCCACACATCTAATTCTGCTTTCTCCCATACAGTCAAAAGGTAAGTTGGGGAAGATATATGAACCAGATCAACAGTGAGCTTGAACTCATAATCAAACTCTAAATGCAAAGGTAATACATTGGTTGAAACTGCATCAAATGAATATACCAGACCATTCAAACAGGAAGGTAAAGGTACCTTTAGTGAGGGCTTCAACAATAAAGCGAGACTGAGAGTGTGGATATTGGTCAAGTGAGGCAGATCGTCCTGAAAATTAGCTTCAGACAATGATACAATTAATATACGACCATTCTTTATGTTAAGGACAGGGTATTTTCTTTCAAGTTGGTCCTGACGTCAAACTTTCGCCACCACACTACTCCCAAAATAATGAGGTATAAGAGGTTTTGATTGCTTGGAAACGGTCCATCAAAAGATACTTGCCAACTTGATAATCCACTAACCCTAGTACTTCAGGTTAAGAATACTTTGGGAAGCCCCTCCCCTAACCATACCATCTGGCAAGTAACTAAGCTCAAGTTATTCGTCTAGGTCCTGGTCAATAAAATTCTCAGAGGCTCCAGTATCCACCAGAATAGTAGTGCTGATTTTACCTGAAGGGGAAGAAAGGGTAGTTGTTAAAAATATATTCCAAATGATCTTTATTTATAGCAGACAACGCCAACACTTCACCAAAAAATCTTCATCAGGTGTAAACATACCTCCAGGGTACGTTTCTGCATCATAGAATGGAGAGGGATAGTTGGCCACTCTTACTACTGAGGTCACATATCCCACCATATTTTCAGCAACTGCATAAACATTTTAGTATTAAAGAAGTAACCTTTTTTCCACCTCCTGCGTTCTGCGGAACATGGTTGTGGTCAAGCGTGGATTATCTGGAGTGATTTGATACACTGAAATGGGGTTCATATCTAAGTCATAAGAGAAGATATATGGCTCAGTTATATGTATGTAAACGTCGTTATATAACGCGTTTTGGGCCAAAAATGACACCATACCCATTTTGGTGGCGGTTGTGCATTGTCATCCTGGGCCATCACAACCAGACCCTTCTTCAGGGATCCCACCAGCACCACCCAAACGTAGTGCTAATAAAAACAATTTTCTTGTATTTAATTTGTGATTTTGTTGGAATTTTGGGAATCATGACTCACGGATCACAAAGTGTGTGTATCCACTGGATTCAGGCAGGAATGTTGGGTACTTTCCAGTTGGAGGTAGCAAGAATAACGCCAAGATGCTCCAACCTTCAGAAAAAGGGGATATCAGTGGTAAGACCACCGTATCTGTGACCAACAGCTTGCTCACCCTGTTTGCACTTTGTCAAATTCCCACATGGAAAAAGTTAATGCACGAAGAAAGAGGTTAGTTGACTAATGTAAGGAGAGTGTTTATAACTCTTTTTTCCCATTGGGGTGTTGGATGATTCACAGACCCTACGCCAGGGAACTAGTTGTCAGCAATAAAGTTAGTATAGCCCTGAAGAAGAAGGTTGATCTGTAATAGCTTGGGGCGAGGGTGTCTAAGAATAGATATAAGAACCAAAACCAGGCTAACAACCAGGCTGTAGTGAACCCAAAAGTAGAGTTCGTACCCAAGCGGTGCTCTGGGCTGGAGTGCATAGGCATCCCGGGTTGGAGGGAACCTGGACAGCCCAACGGTGCACCAAAGGAGAGAGTATAGGTTGAAATAAAATGGCTAAAGTTGCACAAGACCTCCTCAAAGAGGTCTGCACACAGGTTTGCTCAAGATAACATATAGTAAAGCATACCAATGCGGGTTCCTTATTATGGGGAAGAGGTTGACCAACGAGAAAAATTGTCTCAAATGAACAAATTTAAGGAAATTTGGGGGAATGATTTATTGATGGAAGTGGTGCTAAGCTGAGTTGCACCAATAAGCGCGTGATTCCATTGGTCAGTTTATATAATTAATCTTCAGCCAAACTTGGGTTATCAATTGTAGGTAAGGCTAACCTGAGCTGGAAATTTCAAAAGCCAAATGTGGGTTTGAGATCCCTTTCACTAAGAAATTGAAGCAAACTGTTGTTTTAAATCAAAAGACTGGTTTATTTTAATGCACCTGCTGTAATGCAGGGTCAAACTTCTCTTACTTCCCCAGGACCAACATTGGCATGCCTCGCCTTAACTCAGCGTTGTCCAAGGTACATTTGAGGTTAGGGAGGCCTGCTGACTTCACCCTTTTGGCCTCCTGACATGCAGCTTTATTCCTGGTATTTGTCTCTAATAATATGCCATTCTCAAGCCATGACAAGCTCAGCAAATATTTTGAACTATTTAAAAAATTAGAAACTTAGGGAGATTCTTAATATAAAAGTGATTTTAAGAAAATTGACCATCAATTTCCTCAGTGTGTTATGAATGTTTAGACAGATGGTTGATTTGGGGAATAACTTATAAAAGCACAGGATTGGGGCCCTTAAGATTTGACCTAACACAGCAAATTTAGAGGAGAGAAAAAACGATTACAAACTGAAACGACTTTGAATGAATTAGAGGTGATCCAAGTCACTTCCAGTTTGACCTTGGACGCTCAACTCATGGTTTCAATGCATTTGAAACAGTTAGCATGATGGTGTCTCATCTGAAAAGCAATGGGAATCCCCCAATGCCACCCCACATAGGGGCGGTCACAACTGGTCAGAAATAGGTTCGGGATACCCAATCTACCCATGCCCAGTCACTTTGGCATCCATTTGGCTAAGTGATATGCGTTGAACAACAATTCTGAACTTTGAGGGTAGGGTTTTGAGCTATTGGCAACATTTGACGATAGAAGTACAGGCCCGTCAAGCCTTGTTCCTAAAGTTTTTGAGGGAAATTTCAAAAAAGCAACATCGTTGCCCATTGGCCCAATGCCATTGGCAATTTTTTAATCAAGGATTCATCACTAGAAATATTTTGATTAAAAGGTACATGCTCATGGGGCTTTGTCCCCAAAGTTTTTAAATCGGGTTCTCCAACTGATGATATTTCCCAATGGCCCAATGCCATTAGTGAGTTTTTCTGAGAATTTGACATTTGATTCTGCATTTCCTGAATGTGCAAGCCCATCAGGCTTTGTTACCAAGGGTTTACAGCTTTTAAACCTTAATTTAAAGGCCTTGGGCTGTCAACTTCATAAGAAATTTTTAGCCCTTGGGTAACAGTTTCTGTTTATTTTGGTGCAAATTCACCCAATTCTCCAAACTAATCTGTCAGAGGAAAATGTGGGGACAGGGGGAGGAATCTTCAGAGGAAGAACTGTTACACAGCGCTTGTCTACCACATGGTTAATATCACCCTGTGTGACGAGAGGGACAGTAGCCCTCTTTGGACCTTTTTATTGGGAATGGAAACACCGCCCAGTCTAAGTAGAGGGGATGCTCCCCCAGACTTACATTACCCTTCCCTTTTGCCAAAGGAGGGGCCACCACTGAGGAACTGCATGTGAGACACATTTTGTGGGCCTTGGCAACTTAATTGCCATAAAAGTAGCTTTTCTGAGGGAGGACGGGAGCTTTAGGGTGGGAGAATTGAAAGTCTCTGCCAGCCCCAAGCAGTTTGCGCAATCTTGGGCCCTGACTCAACTGTTCTCATAGTCTGGATAGCCCTTCCAAGGGACGAGATATTGATTAAACTCCAAGATCTGAAGAATTCTAAAATGCCCTCCACTTCAGCCTCCTCTGCACCCTCAATTGCTATTGTCTCAGGATCTGAGGGAATTGCCTCTTGAACGGGGACATCTGAGATATGTGGAAGACTGGATGTTGCTTCCAGTGAGATGGCAAATATCAACCGGAAAGTGCCATTACCCAAATCTTCCTTTACCAAGTGGGGACCCAAATGCTTACTTGCAAACTTCTGAGAAGACACCTGCATCCTCAAATAATGTGCGTCAAGCGTGACATATGAGCCCACCTCAATCTCACGTGCTGGGAGCTGCTTCCAATCTGCAAACCGCTTGTAGATACTAATAGCCTTGGTAAGATGCTCCCACACCAAGGATTGGGTAGAATGAATGTTCTCTACATGATTCATGGCAGCTGGGACCTCGGGGCACCGGCACAAACCAATTAAAAATGAGGGGTTGTAACCCAAGGTTGCTTCATATGGGGAAAACCCCATAGAGGCATGCGTTCCATTATTATAAGCAAACTGAGCAAGATGAAGGTCATTAGCCCAAGCATCATGCACATCTGCAGCATAGCAGCGCAATTACTGTTCCAGGATATGATTAACCTGCTAAGTTTGTACATTGGACTGGGTATGATACACCGTGGATTAATAGGGCATAATTTTCAAGCTTGACAGAAGCTCATTCCAGAACTGTGTCATAAACTGGGGCCCATGGTCGCTGACAATCTCCTGCAGGAGACAAAACATAGAAAGCACATGGCGTACGAAGAGACGGTAAGTTTCTTCTGAAGAAGTGGCGAAAAAGCTGGGATAAATAGGGAAAATTTGGTGAAATGACTGATCATCACCATCACTGCAGTAAACCACATAGAACAGGGAAGTTTATGATAATCCATGGATACCAATGTCTATGGACCCTCAGCCCATTGTAAAGGGTGAAGGAGATTATTTTTCCTGACTGATCTGACTTGGCCTACGCACAAGTTACACAATTGGTGATCCAGGCTGGCACTTCTTTTGACAAGACTCCCCAATTATAGGTATGCTTGATTAAGTCGATACACTTCTTATTTCTGAAATGGCCAACTGCGGGGGTCATGATGAGCTTGAATCACTTCAGCTCAAAGAAGAGAGGGGACCCACACCTGTGACTAAAAATGAATGAGGACCTTGGCCAAGGAGTATAGGGAATTTTTGAAGCTGGTAGGGAAAAATGCTCCAAAAGATCCACACCTTCTGCACAGGCCATTTGGGATGCTAAGACCTGTGAAATAGAGTCGCGTCAGGAGCTAAGTCCACTGCTAAGACCACAGGAGGTACAATGGATAAGATTTGAGTGGGGGGTTACTGTGACCAGATATGCTTCATCTGAGTCAGCGAGGCAATGATCAGGGTTACAACTTAGTAAATTGGGGATTACATTTAAAGCTCCTTTTACAAACTTGTATCTGAAGTTGAAACTACACAAACCCTGGTAGGTTCAAGCCTGCAAATGTTTCAACTTCTGTGGCTTGAAAATAAAGGAGGTTCTGGTGATCCATGCGCACTGTTAACTCATGCTGAGAGCCTTGTAAGAGATACTGCCAATGGGTTGAGGCTCATTTGAAGGCTGTCAAATCTTTATCATAGAAAACCCAAGACTGTTTAATGGGTGAAACCTTACTGGAAAAACAGGTGACTGGATGTTCCAATCCATCGTGCTCCTGAAGAAAGACATCCCCAAATGCAACAGATGAGGCATCACATGCTACAACGTAGGTTTTGGAGGGGTCCACATGTTTTAAGATGGGGTGTGATAAGAACACATCTTTGATTGACTCAAATACCTGCTGGCACTCAGGCGTCCAACGAAAGGGAACATTCTTACCTGTGAGAGGATGAGGTGGGGTGGCTAACTGTGATAGGGACGGTGAGAACTTATTCAAGAAAATGATAGTGCCCAAAAAGCTTCTTAATTTCTCTTGGGTTACTGGAGTTGGCCATTTGTGGATGGCGTCCAACTTTTTGGGGGGAATGGCGTACCCATCTTAAGACAATATTGCCTAAGAAGGTAACCTCCTCCCTATAAAACTTGCAATTTGTAGGATTAACAAACAGGCTCGCCTTGTAAAAGGCAGCCACTACTACATCTAAGTCCTTCACATGTTTAGGAGTTGGGGAGTGTACCAAGATATCATCAATGTATGTGACCGCGCAGATGAATCAGAGGTCATCCAGCACACTATTGATCATTCTTTGGAATGTGATTGGTGAATTTTTTAACCTGAACGGCATTACTCAAAATTGGAAGATAAACCTTTTCATTTGGATAGTGGTAATCCATTCCTGACCTTAATATCACAAATCTGATTCAAGGCGTTAACAAGATCAAGTCTAGAGAACATACGTGACTTTGCAATCGCTTGGCTGATTGTCTGCTCCAATGGCAAAGGGTAGGGATCATGGACTGTGATCTTATTTAGGTGATCATAATCCATGCAGAGATGAAGGGAACCATCAGCTATCCTGGCAAAAACAATGGGAGAAGCAACCAGGGATGTCTCTTTGAACAACTACTCTTTCTTAATAATATCATTCAACCATGCATTGAGAGCAGCCTTCTCCTCCACTGTATGTGGGTAAAAAGGACGGTTATTATTTATAACCTGCACCATTGTCCTGAAACCCAAGTCAAATATTGTATGAGGGGGGAGACGGTCCATATTTTCAGAATTGACTATACTTTGATATCCCATCAATGCTTCTGGGAAATCCAATGGGAGGCCTGCAGGGGAAACAAGGGAAGTAATCAAACTATTACCCTGAGTTTTTGTAAGTGTATCCAGTAAGGGAAACTCGCCTTCCATCTTGCCACTAGCAAATGACAACACATTAGACTTGAGGTAAATTATAGCATGCTTCTGATGCCACCAACCCAACCCAAAGTTTCTGGAAACACCAGGCTTGGCATTGCATAGAACTGATAACAAAAGCTAAACTGGTGAACTGAGAAAGGTATTGGGCGTCATACTATGTACAAGGGCTAGAAGGCTGATGAAGCATCCATCACTTTAGGACCCAAGTCCAGTTCAAGTTCCAGCCGGTGGGCCAACTCTACTCTCATAAGATTATCTGCTGCTCCAGTTTTCACTAAGGCCTCAAAAGGCACATGGTGAGCTCTGATACAAATTTTATTGGCAATAAAAAATAGGCGGAATTCTGTTTATTAGCATATTTGGTTGTTTCTGCTGATACTGAAGAGATAGCTAGAAAATCAGAAGGAAGATCAGACTCCTTTTGGGAGCAAAGTTAGGAAGAGCAAGTGGTTGGGAACCAGCTTCTTCAATCAGGGCTTTCTGTGACTCATGACAGGTGAACCAGGATAATTCAACTCGGGCAAAAGGGCATTGGCTGATTCTAGGGCCAATACCAATACTAGTTCAAGAATGGGAACAGAATTTAAGTCTCAATTGGGCAACCCAATCATGTAGTTCCAACTTGATGGTGGTGGTATGGCAAAGAGAGGCATTATTGGAAGTTACAGCCTTGCACATTTGATCCACTTTCCTCATAGGGGTGGAACAAACTTTGTGATAAGCAGAGGCAGGATCCAACGCAGATCTGAAAAATATTGGAACATATCACTATAAAGCTAAGCGCTGGGGCTTGCTCACAGAAGGCGGCAACTAAAGAGGCTATGCTAGGGGCTTTGGCAATAAAATTTAAGTAACTAAAATAATCGTTCTGAACGTGGCACAGGAGGTTTTAAAGCTGATGATAGTTCTGCAACAAGTGAGGTAGGATCCCCTGCATAAATAGCGGAATGCAGAAGTCCTCACACCCATCAACGGGCTTCGCCTTCAACTGCATCCAAAATGGAAACACCTTGTTAGGCGTTGGACAATGAAGCAGCATTATTCTTTGAAACAGTAGATTACATCTGCACCTTGGCAAGAGCGTTGAAGACCTGATTAGCAATATCTCGGGAAGGGGCACCTGAAATCCCTACTTGAGAATGATCTGAGGAAAAGTGGCAGCCAATGGGGCCCTGTTAACATGGAGGAATCCCTCCAAAGAATTTCAAACGCTGCTCACAAAATTGGTGACCGACCAAACAAATAGCAGGAGACAAACTGCAGACTTCATATTCATTTGGTAAAGGGTAACCAATGCAGCGCCCATCTCTAAGAGGAGGGCAGAAATGTCAGGAAATAATGGACGGTCAATTATGTCAGGGAGACGGAATATGAATTTTAGACTGGCCTTTAAGTTTGGATGCAAAATTAAAAAATGCAAGCCAGAATTCCAGAGGCATTGCTGCTCAAATGACGTTATATTGCATGGGAAGATGTGTAACAAGTGAGCGCCAGTGTGTTTCAAGCATAAAAAGGAACCCAGCAATTAACCAGGCTGTAGCCACTCCAGACCCAGTGGTCCTTGCTGCAGGGAGTTGAACGCTTGGACTAGCTGCTTCAGGATATTTCACAGGAGGGTTTGGCACAAAAACAGATGCAAGGGGGCGGATCCTTGCATGAAGTGGAGATAGATGAGCCCACAGGATTCCAATATCCTGCTGGCGGATAGCTTTGATAATTGGGTTAAATTCCCAAGAGTTTCTTACACAATATGCACAGTTATCTACAGAGGGAGCTACTGTTACTATCATGATGGCATTTCCCAGCCAATGTAGGGCCTGACAGGCCACAGGGTTAGTGCCATAGGGATTTTGGCAAGAAAATTTTGAATTAAATTAAATAAATTGGGAACTTAGGGAGATTTTTAATGAAAACTGAATTTAAGAAAATTTTCCATCAATTTCCTCAGTGTGATATGACTGTTTAAATAGATAGTCAATTTAGGGAATAAATTATAAAAGCATGGGATTGGGGCCCTCAAGATTTGACCTAGCCCAGCAAGCTTTAGAGGTAGGGGGAAAAGATTTGAATCTGAACCAACTTCAAAGGAATTGGTGGCAGGGTGAGTTGCTGTTGGTTTGCTTTGGATGCCTGACTCAATATTTCACTGTATCTTGACAGTTAGCATGACAGTATATTGCCTGATGAGCAATAGGAATCCCCAAAGCCACCCCACAAGGATGGTCTAATTGATCGGAAACAGGTTCAGGTACCCAACCCACCCATGCCTAGTCACTTTGGCACCCATTCAGCCAAGTGAGATGCATCAAATAAAAATTCTGAACTTTGAGGGTAGGGTTTTGAGCTATTGGCAACATTTGTGATGTATTGGGGCCAGCCCAATTTGCACATTGACCTCATGAATATTAGTTTAAATTTGTGCACAAATTTGGAGGTTGGATTTTGAAAGTCAAACCAATCAGGAAAACCACTAGTAACAGAAATTGTAGGTGAGGATTTGGGGATTTGGGAATGAGGAATGATCTGGCATATATCAAATGACTGGTGTCTCAAATCCTTCAAATTTTGTTATGTGGGACTTGAGACTTTCACATGCAACAATGTGGATGTCGTTGAGAGCTTAATCTAGGGTTTTAATATTTTAAAGTATTGAGAATGCTTTAAAAAATGAGAAAATGGCAACTGCAAATACAGTTTAGTTTCTCAATATGAAAACTACTACAAATTAGTTTGCTTGCTTTAAATTTAAGTTTTGTTTTTAAAAAAATTGGTCATAATAACTTAAATAATGAGCTCAGCAAGTGAGCTGGGCCAGGCTTTGGCCTCATTTGTGGCACTATCTTGGGGACAAGCCTTATTGCTTGCTTTCAGCATCGCCAGAACCTTAGTCCACAAATGCGTCACAAATTTTTGGAATGGTGTGCGGGTGAGAGGGTGGTTCTCTGCAGGACTATTAGTCATGTGGTCAGTGACATGGCTGGTGCTGCCCAACTCATTTGTCACGCATTGGAAAGAACCTGTTCGTTATATAAAACAAGACTCAAATACTTTTCTCTCTGTCTTGTGGGGACCCAGGAAGAAGCGGTGGTTACCAATGGAGAGGAATGTAACTGACATCTCATGACCATGGTTATGGTGGGATTTTTGTTGGCATTTTTGCTACACGAAGTGGGAATATTATGGGGCAAAAACTCAGAAAACCGTAGTGGTTCAGGCGAAACATAAACCACCTACCAGTCAAGTAGCGTTATATATGGAGGCGTTGGATAAACTTTGTCAGGTAATGGTGCAGATCTGTTTCTAGGCACGGTTGGCACAGGTGATAGGGGGAATCCCCTCTCATGCTCCAACTAGCCCAGGTGGTGGATGCATTACCTCTGAATTGGTGGGATGGTTCCAAGAACTCATCGAGGAGCAGGAGAGTCTGCTTAATTCTATGTTGGAGTGTGTGAAGTTGATCAACCAGGTGGCATGTCCAGATGAAGCAAAGGATGAGGCTTAGTCAGCATTATTAACAGTCAGTCAGGGTCATAGCTCTGTAGAAGATTATGCACAGGTCTTCCGTCCACTGGCAAAGGCAGCCCAGGTTATGGATTCCCAGTCATCACAAATGTTCCACCAGGGGTTGCAGGCAGATTTGCTGGCAGCCTTGGCAGCAGCAAAGGTCCAAGCAACACTGGGGGAGGAAGTGGCTTTAGAGGTGCTGGGATTTTTGCCCATATTCCCAGCCTGCTAGATTACCTGTTATCACTAGGGTAAAATTCCCTAAGGCGAAGTGAATTGGAAATTGGTTGGCCTAAGTTTTGGAGGAACTACGTTCAGGGTATTTTGGGATATTCACCTGGTTGTGTCCATTGGGGATCGATCTGTATGGATAACTAAGATTTCATTGGGTGGAGTGGCTGACGAAATAGGGGCATCTGATAGTTATTAACTATCAGCTGTACCAATTGGGGTCGGTCAGGTTTCATCACTGACTGATTGGGAATTTTTTTGAGTTGCGAGGTGAGTGATGCTGCCTGCAACTAATGAATCAATTAGTTGGTGAAGTGACCTGCCATAATGAGCCAATTATGGTTGGTTCACTTGGATCTAGAGAAAAACGTTAAGGACACATTTTCCAACTCTTTCCATTTGAGGTCTTGAGGATGTCCAATGACAGAATCCTAGCCAGAATGGGGAAGACCATCGCTGCCAAGACAAGGAAGGGTGATTCAATGGCAACAGCTGTTGTTTCATCAAAGAGGTGTCAACTGAGGGTTAGACAGCCAAATCCCCTACTATAAATTCCCTTGGATTTACTATAATAAAAAACTTAGTAAACTCTAGTTTTAAGATCACAAGTACTTTACAGTAATATTATCAATTCAGTGTATAGTTAGACTATCAGCTTCTATTGTGTCGTTCTATTTCAAGGATATTATTACAGAAGGCAATAATTGGAAGACTCTCAGAGAGAAGAGTAAAGTTTGAGCGGGGATCTAGAGATGAAGGAACCACAATCAGTGATAGCTGCCAACTGTGTGTTGGACTGAGAGACTGTCACTGGGGTATCTTAATGAAGATTGGGTGGATAAGAGTATAGGGAACAAATCCCTATGAGTATGACTTCAAGAGTATTTAATTGGAAATACTGGCTGAGCTTTACACTGAATAATAGTTCAATCTCAACTATGAAAAATAGTCCTCATACTATTATTGATTAATACATTCTATACAATGCGACGAAGTGCTTGAGGAAATCAAACCTGTGCAGTAAAAAGGTTACTGGGTTGACAGCAGATAATCAATCCTAAGTAAATTTTTGCAACTTGGTGCTCACTTAGGGGGTAGTTGAGTAAAGAATCTATTATAATGTTGTACAAAGAAGATGTTTCCAACCATCTTACTAAAAAAAAAGATGTTTCCAATTTTGGAAATAAGTTACTGAAGGAAGTAACAAAGATAGAACGTGAAGAGGATCACGTTCAGTGGCGTTCACCCAGCTCAGCAGTGGAGCTCCAAGTGAAGCAAGATGAAGATACTCAAGTTCATGGAAAAGTACTTTCAGCCTAGATATGGAACTATCTAGTGCTGCAAGGAAACCAGTTCCACCGGATATCTAATTGAGATGAAGAGTATCAGCAGGGCCAACTTGGGTTGAAATTGGGACCGCTGGAAATAGTCCCAAGAACAACCAGGATCAACTCAGGTTGAAATTGGGTCCGCTTCAAATAGTCCTGAGGAGAGAGTGTTTAGATGAGACATTGGACGAAATAAGAAGCAATCAATCCAGAGAATTGGATTGACATACCAAAGAAGAGATGAAGTCAAAATAGAAATGATTGATCCAAGATAGTGGAGGAAATCAATTTTATCAATAACACTCAATCACTGATCAGAAGTTGCTGGAAACGAGTTCATCAATTCAGAAGAAATTGGATGAAGCTAACAAGGCCAGAATGACCTGTGTAATTAAGGATAAGCCAAGAAGGCTGAAAATCGTTTTAGGAGAAAAACGATCTGGACAATTGGACAAAACTGTTGGATGATGAGATACAAAGATCCAAAAGCATCAGTGCCAAATTAGAGATTAAATTAAGGGCCTGTTGGACGAATTTCACGTTGGGATTAAAGGCCTAAGTCAGAGAATTGTCTAAGTTGGCAAGTATAGCCTATATGTGAAGAGACAGCGCTGCTGTTCATATAGGGAGAAAGGTCAATACTAATTAGTAGTATTAAGCTTAAGAAAAATATTTGCAATGGTTCCAGCGGACCTCTGAACCATTAAATGGTTATGTCCTGAGATTTTGGTCAAGTCCTAGAAGAGGACCACTGAACCAAATGGTTGGTTAAATCTTAAAAGGATAAGATTTTGAACCATGATAACTGGTAGGTTTAAGTACCCAGGACCCAGTTTGGATGAAGGGAAAAGAAGGACCTCTGAGCCTTTTTGTAGGTTGCAAGTCCCATTGTAAAAGAAAAATACAAAAAATATACAAAATGCAAAAAAATTGATTTTAAGGTCTATGAGTTTCAGATCAAAGAAATGAGGAGAAATCCTGATAGCCAAACGGAGGAAATTTCACTCATGATGAGATGAAATTATCAGCTGGGGTAACTGAGAGCTTCAACCTATTGGTTGATTAAGAGCAACTCGCTGATCTGTCAGAAGGCCAGCAAGAGGAGGTGCTCAAATTGTTGAAAAGTATTGGAGAGTATTCTCCCAAAAATGACTAATAATTGGGATACATAAGAAGTGATTCACAAGGTCAATACTGGGGAAAATCTGCCAATCTGGATGAAATGAGATTGCTGGCATGAGTTCTGAAAGCATCAATCTATTGGCTGATCAAGAGCAGCTTGCTGATCTGCCAGAAGGCCAGCAGGAGGAGGTGCTTGAATTATTCAAGAAATATTGGGAAGTGTTTACTCAGGATGACCACAATTTGGGATGTGCACAAGACATAATTCACAAGGTTGACACCAGGAAAAATCTACCAATAAGGATGAGACTGATCTGAAGATCAAAAGCTACTGAAGCAGTAGTGGAGGATGAGATCAGCAAACTAGTGAAGCATGGGCTTCTAGTTCTGTCATCAAGTCCCTGGGCGAGTCCAATTCTGATTGTGAAGAAGAATGATAGATCAAACCGGGTGGTGATTGACTACTAGAGGCTGAACAAAATTACAAAGAAGGATTTGTATCCCCTACTGAGGATCAACGATGCGCTAGATTGTTTAGGAGAAGTGAAGTATTTCTCCACGATGGATCCAATCTTGGGATATTGGCAGATTGACTTGCCAGAAGAAGACTAAGAAAAATGCGCGATTATTACCGCGCAGGGGTTATACCAGCTGATGAGGATGCCCCAGGGTCTCTGCAATGCGCCTGCGATGATCCAGAGGGTCATGGACGCGATATTAAGCGACCTGAAGTGGTCGTGCATCCAGGTATATCTGGACAATATCATTGTGTTCAGTAGAACGTTTACTGATCACTTGCACCACTTAGAAGAAGTTTTTAAGAGACTATCCGTGGCTAAACTGAAGATCAAGCCAAGGAAGTGCCATTTCTTTAAGAAAGAGTTGGAATACCTGGGATTTGTAATCAACTCAAGTGGATTGCAGCTGCAAACCTAGAAGATAGCAGCTATAGAGCATATGGCTGTACTGAAGAGTGTCCAAGACATCCAAGTATTCCTTGGGATGGTCAGATACTATAGAAGATTTATTCAGGACTTTGCCCAAATAGCTGAGCCATTATTCCATTTATTAAAGGATCCAAAAAAAGTATTCTTATGGAATGAAGAGGTCCAGGACTCCTTCAATGAGTTATGCTGGCATTTGATAGATTTTCCAGTTCTGAAATATCTGAATTTCAATCGAGAGTTTATTATTTGAACTGATGCTTCATTGATGGTGATTGGCGCCATACTGAGCAAAGTAGATGAACTTGGGGATGAGCATCTGGTAGCAAGTGTGAGCCAGACACTCTCAGCTGCTGAGAGGAACTACACTGTGACTGAGCGGAATGCCTTGTGGTCATATATGCATGTAAGCAGTTTTGGGTGTACATCCACAGAACGCACTTTAAGGTGGTGACGGACCACTCTTTGCTGCATTGGCTGAACAATCTAGGGGAACTGGAAGGACAACTGGCCCAATGGGCACTTAAGCTTCAGGCTTACAATTATGAGATAGTCCACTGAGAGGGGGCTTCTTACCAGAATGTGAATGGCTTATTGCAGTTGCCAATGGTCCAGTTGGTATACCCGCAGGTGGATGAGCTATTCCAGAGAATGGTCAAAGGAAGAATTGGGGATGAGCCCCGAGAAATCCAAGGTGCGCTTCAAAAAGGGATGGAAAACACTGAGACTATGTATGGACAAGTATTCAAGATGATCAACGGGAAGTGGCTATTATTCCCAAAACCATCAGAAAGAGTGGTGATAGTATAAGCAGCTCACAAGGTTGTTGGGCATGGAGGCCTGAGGAAAACAACTTTATATTCAACAGTATTATTACTGGGAATTGATCAAATACAATGTCGTGGATCATCTGGCTTGTTGCGTGGAGTGCCAGCTGCACAAACCACACAAGAATACAACTGAATACTGACTAGTCTATCCTGGATTCGCCTGGCACACGGTGTCCATCAATGTGATGGGACCATTGACAATGAGCACAGGGGGAGTCAAGTACATCATAGTTTCCAATGACCATCTGATGAGATAGGTTGAGATGAAGGCCCTGACTAGAGTAGATGCTACCAGTACTGTGAGATTCATCATGGATCAAGTGGTATACCAGTATGAATGTCAGCAGGTACTGCTGAGTGACAATGGGACCAACTTCATGTCTCATGTGATCCTGAGGTTAAACAAAATAATGGGGATCTGAGGAGTCATGTCAGTACCATACCAGCTGGAGATGAACGGACTGGTAGAACGGGTCAATGGGACGCTGGCTGCGACATTGAGGAAGCTAGTTGCAAGGAGAACTTCCATGTGGGGAACATACCTGAGTTCAGTGACATTTGCCTACAACATTAGTCATCATACGGCGATGGAAAAGATGCTGTTTGAATTATTATAGTGAAGAAAGGCCGCGTTGCCACCAATTTTATATTCAGTGGTGGAACCTACATCTGAGATAAGTACCGAGCAATACATGAACTGACTGACAAGTATCCTGATTGATATGCAATTGCAAGCATTCAATACAACCTTGAAGAAAAAGATACAAGCAAAATTGATGGATGACAAAAACTGACTGGCCTTAGAAGAAATATCAAATAGGGGGAAGAGTTTCCTATTGCAATATGCATGGCTTTAGATGAAGAATTAAATTAGATGCATTGTGGTCAGGTCCGTTCAAAGTAATCGCCAAGATGGTGACTGATGCTTACTCCATCAAGAATCTCTTGGATGGAAGAGTTGTAAATCGAGTCCATGCTAAGTATCTAAAGTGTTGGATCAAGGTAAAAATAAAAGAGTTCCCAAAGGACCAATGAACCATTAAGTTGGTCATGTCCTGATGATTAGGTCAAGTCCAAAAATAGGACCTCTGAACCAATCTAGATGGTTAAGTCCAAAAAAAGGACCTCTGAACCATAGAAAACTGGTAGGTTTAAGTACCCAGGACCCAGTTTGGGGGATAAGATGGACCTCTGAACCAAAACAAGGTCAAGTCCCATAGTAAAAAAGAAGAATAAAGATAAAAAAATTGATAAAATATATTGGGAAAAAAATCATAAACTGCATAGATAAAAAGCTGATATATTGTTATAATTTTTATTTTATTTGATTGTCCTTGGTATGGGGATGATTCCGCCTATGTCACCTTTTGGGGGAGGGAGGATGAATCACTATAGGAATGAACAGCCCATCAAAATTAATATGCAATCAGACGCTATTGAGGGCAAGACCTACACGAAACTAAGTTTGTTGAGTGGACGCCATGCCCTGAGAAAAAGTGATTAGGGGAAGGAAAATTGAGATGTCAGAGGAAGCCAATCATGAAACCCTGGAGCGGAAAGAAAGCAGCAATAAAGAAAGAGGCAATTGGTGAATAACCCCAAGTAATCCTGATACAGCGCTGGAGCCAGAAGATTTGTCCTGAGCGCTTGCCAATGGGCTTCATCAAGGACACCAGACATGTGGGCAGCAACAAAGAAAGAATACTCAATGGGGTTGCCAAATCATGCCCCCTATTAACGCCATCAGTGGAAGATACCAATGGGAAGCTCCAGAGAAAAGATAGTTGTGCAGAGAGCAGATCACATCCTGCAAGCAGCAACTATGGGCTTCACGGAAGCTAAAGCTGAATGACCAGTGGAAATCAGGTGAGACTGGAAGCTTCATAGACCAACTTCAAAGAATTTGGCCAGCAAAGCAAAGAGCATAAGCGGCAGTATCCTGATCTAAAAGGTTGTCAAGATCAGAGGGATTCAGCGCTGATGTCAAAGCCTTGGTGACTTGGGCCTGGAGTTTAGCGTAGGGGAGCTAAAAGTGTATGCTGTTACCAATTGAGAGCTCAGAAACCAGAACAGCGGGTTTGTAAAATTGACTGAGTAAGAAGAGGAACTCAGGGAGCAAATCTGACCTGTCCAGAAAAAATGATCCAGAGCAACCGGCATAATCTGGAGCATCTATGATGATGTTCAGAGCATCAGCAAAAGGAGACAAATCTAGGAGGGTTTTTGAAGTCCAACTCAGTAATTGACTGCAGAGGAAGAGTCACCTGAGAGTTGTTTGAAATGATGGCCAGCCTGGTTTCAGAGGGATTAGTTACCATTTCCAGTAATTCAATGGAAGGACTAGCTGCTTGCACCAGACTAGGAGTATAAGTCCTGGAAGGATCATAAGAGGTTCCGTCGAGCATCCTGACTCATCTGCTGGAAGAGACGGAGGTCTGGATCAGATAGACTATTGAGGAGCTGCTGATAGCAAGATTCAGAATTCAACATATGAGCTGGACGAGAGGGGGATGTCAGACTTATATAGAAGTTGACATAATGCATTCTATAATCCATTAGGCTCCAATTTTAGAGAAATTAATCTCAAAATTTATGAGATAAGCTCTCCAAGGGAAGAATTAGGAATGACTCACAGCCAAGAGGTTATGAGCGAAATAACAGGGGTGAATAGGAAATAAGTTTCTAATTAAGCTGCAAAACAAACATCAATGGCAAGAGTCTCCTGTCTAAGATGAGGAGAAAATCAGGAAATTAAGGACGCCAGACTAAGAATCCTGAATATGACAGTGGGTCATATACCCTGACAGGGGAAAACCGGATCCCAGGATTAATATTGTCACAAGTAATTCAATCAGCCCGGCATGACAGAAGTTTGTGGGGACCACACTCTGAGAATGCGGTAGCAAGGAGGAAGAGGAAGAACGCCGTATGCCAGAGGTCATCCCAAGCAGCATTGAGTATTAACAAGTGTACTCTGCTTGAACCAATGAAGTATTTTACCAGGTGTCTGAAGCGGTGTTCTCATGCCCTGGTCCTTTTCATGCTGGAAATCTAGGCAAGAGGGGCGATGTGTTGGGATTTTTGCCCATATTCCCAGCCTGCTAGATTACCTGGTATTGCTAGGGGAAAATTCCTTAAGGCGAAGTGAATCAGAAATCAGTTGTCCTGAGTTTTGGAGGAACTACGTTCAGGGGATTTTGGGATATTCACCTGGTCATATCCATCAGGGATTGATCTGGATGAATACCTAAGATTTCATCGGGTGGAGTGGCTGACGAAATAGGGGCATCTGATAGTTATTAACTATCAGGTTTACCAATTGGGATTGGTCAGGTTTCATCACTGAATGATTGGGAATGAATAGTGAGTTGCAAGGCGAGTGATGCCTCCTGAAACTAGCGAATCAATTGGTTAGATAAGTGACCTGCCATAATGAGTAATAGTCCCACTACCTAAGCAGGTCGCTAGCCAATTATGGTTGGTTCACTTGGATCTAGAGAAAAACGTTAAGGACACATTTTCCAACTCTTTCCATTTGAGGTCTTGAGGATGTCCAATGACAGAATCCTAGCCAGAATGGGGAAGACCATCGCTGCCAAGACAAGGAAGGGTGATTCAATGGCAACGGCTGCCATTTCATCAAAGAGGTGTCAACCAAGGGTTAGACAGCCGAATCCCCTACTATATAATTCCCTTGGATTTACTATAATAAAAAACTTAGTAAACTCTAGTTTTAAGATAACAAGTACTTTACAGTAATATTATCAATTCAGTGTATAGTTAGACTATCAGCTTCTATTGTGTCGTTCTATTTCAAGGATATTATTACAGAAGGCAATAATTGGAAGACTCTCAGAGAGAAGAGTAAAGTTTGAGCGGGGATCTAGAGATGAAGGAACCACAATCAGTGATAGCTGCCAACTGTGTGTTGAACTGAGAGACTGTCACTGGGGTATCTTAATGAAGATTGGGTGGATAAGAGTATAGGGAACAAATCCCTATGAGTATGACTTCAAGAGTATTTAATCGGAAATACTGGCTGAGCTTTGGGCTGAATAATAGTTCAATCTCAACTATGGATAATAGTCCTCATACTATTATTGATTAATACATTCTATACAACGTGATGAAGTGCATAAGGAAATTGAACCTGTTTGTAAAAAGGTTACTGGGTTGACAGCCAATAATCAATCCTAAGTAAAGTTTTACAAGAGGTTCAAATCAAAAAACAATTAGCACTGGCTAGGACTGGCGGGAGGAATCAATGTCACCAGGTAAGGGACAGTCCCCTGTAAGCGGCTGTTCCAATTAAGGGGGGTGGCACCCATCCCCAAGAAACGTGGGAAATGTTCAAGGGGAGGGCGCCAAGGGAATATGTCAAAATTTCCATCAGCCAATTCACAAGTGAAAGACTCATCCAAAAATTAAAGTCTTCTTCTTCGCTTTATTCTCAACTGGTTATCCCCATAGATTGCATAGAGATGGGGGAATGGAAAGTGTAATGGCCCTGATAGATACTGAAGTGGAAGAGAACTACGTTTGAATTGGCATTGGCAGAGCGTTTGAAGCTGCAGATGCAGGAAGGACCAGTAGTGGTTTTTGCTGATGCCTCATGAAGGATGCCATCATGGTGTGTATGCCCTTCAGTGAAGGTACAGCAGGCCCCATTCAGGTTTTGAATGCAGTTTTGTGTGATTGAGAACCTGACACACCCAGTAGTGTTTGGGATGCGGTGGTGGCATCAGTTCAAACCCCATATTGATGTGACTTCCAGTACCATAACCTTGTACCCAAGGAGGGGTCCACTGATGAAATGGAGACTGTTAGTGGGAAACCATAAGTTAGATGAGCCTTGAACCATGGGGCCATGCAGGAAGAATCTTACCTGCATAATACCAAGATTTTGTGGTGGACTTTGGTCCAAAAAAGGATTCTCTATTTTCCCCCACTGGGCCATTTGCATTCTTTTACAGTTTGAGGAAGGGTCCAAACTTCCCCATGGATGCCCAGTTTATCCATTGAATGAACGAGCCAAGGCCTCATTGGAGGACCACATGAGTTTGATGCTGAGTGAAGGTTTGATTAAGCCATCAAAATATGCTGTGGTATCTCCAGTGTTGCTAGTGCCCAAGGCAAGCGGAGAGTTTTGGCCATGCAAGGACTACCGGAGGTAAAATGAGGTCACAGAACCAGATCCTTACCCAATGCCGCTCATGAAGATATCTTGCTGATGGTCATGGGATGCAACATTTTCACCAAGCTCGATTTAGCAGATGCATTCAACCAGGTACCTATGAGGCCAGAGCACCAAAGTTACACGGCATTCAAGCGCCACTTTAAATGTTCCAATACCAAGTTATGCCATTTGGGCAGCACAATGCCTCAGCGTTATTTCAACAAATGATTGACTGAGTACTCTGTCAGTTGATTGTCCAGTGTTGTATCGCTTATATGGATGATATCCTGGTGTTCTTACGTTCAAAGGAGGCTCATGTACAGGATGTGCGGGAGGTCTTGAAGGCATTGGCTCAAGCAGGAGTATGGCTGAAGCCTTCAAAATGTGAGTTTAACTGGGAGTCAGTCAGGTTCCTATGGAATGTGATATTTGGAAAGAGTCTGGGGGTATGTCCAGATAAGATCCAGGCAGTGCACGCATGGAAAGCTCCAACCAATAAGACAGGTGCAAGAAATTTTCTGGGAATAGTAAATTTCCTCAGGAGGTTCATCAAGAATCTATCAAAGTTAGCCTTGCCACTTATGCAACTAGTGCACAATGTAACATTTGTATGAGGAGAAGAAGAGGAGCGGGCATTCACCAGCTAAAAGAAAAGCTCATTTTGGTGCCAGTCCTTTCCCATCCAGATCCTGAAAACCCTTACATGGTTGAAAAAGACACCTCAAATTTCGCAGTGGGAGTGGTACTCCTACAGAAGGGGGAAGATGGGTTGGAGCACCCGGTGTGTTACTTCAGCCAGAAAATGATCTCTGCAGAAACAAATTACCCAATATATGACAAGGAGCTACTGGCGGTGGTTGCAGCGCTGCAGAAGTGGCAGCACCACTTGTTGTACACCCGTCACCCCCTCATAGTATGCAAAGACCATTGGGCACTAAAAATATTACCAGGAGCCTAGGAAAATGAATCAGCGCCAATCCTGTTGGCACGTGGAGCTAACTTGATATAATTTTCAAGTGGAATACCATCTGGGAGCCATTAACAACATAGCAGATTGGTTGATCTGGGATGCAGGGCTAGCATATGAGAAGGCTGAGTTGGAGAAGTACAACACAGCAACCACGCTCTGGGAAGACCAATTTTCCATAATGGTGAGTGAGGAGGATGAACTGGAGAGGGAAATCCAAAGAAAGCAAAGGAGGTCATCATTTGGGAAATAGTTATGGGTGGAAACAGCAGAGGGCCAGCAGCACATTCTTAATCATATATATAGAAGAAAAAATGGAATAATATATCAGACTCACGGATATGGGTTCTGAACCCATCACTGCAGTGGGAAGTGCTGCAGGCATCGCATGACCACCCACTGGCATGACATCCAGGGGTTTGAAGATGATCAACTTGGTGTGACAGAAGTATTAATAGGCTGGACTGCAAAAGATATAAAATATGTGGTGGAGTGATTATTTTGCACACATTTGAAGCCCTCACAAAAGCAGCCCATGGGTAAGTCAGTCCAACTCCAAATTCTGAGTCAGCCAGGGGGTTGGTCAGGATGGATTTTATTTTAGGGTTACCTAAGATCCAAGAGAAGGGTGCGATAATAATTGTCATTGATCAGTTAACAAAATATGCCAAGTTTTTCCCATGTACTTCAAAATTTTCAGCCAAGGACACTGCAAGGGTTTTTATCAATGAGATATTCACCCATCATGGCCTACTAGCAGAGAGCATTTCAGATAGTGGTCCCCAATTTGTATCAAAATTCTGGTCTAGCCTGCTTAGTAATTTAAAGATTCACCCATGTAGGGCTTCAGAAGACCATCCCCAGTCCAATGGGCAAACAGAGAGGGTAAACCAGATATTGGAGCAATACTTCTGATGCTATGTCTCAGACTGGTAGGATGATTAGCTACCTGGATTAGACTCTCTCAGTTTGCTTACAATAACCACCACCAATCATTAACAGGAATATCACCATCTTTTACTAATCATGGATCCAATCTGGCATTGGATGGGGGATCAAACAGTGGAGTATGCCATGGGGTGGACAAATTATCCCAAAGAATGACTGAGATTGGAAGGAAATTGTGAACTAACCTGGAGCGCGCCACAACATGGCAAAAATGGTATGCAGATTGATGAAGAGCGCCAGACTCATCATTTGCTCCAGGGGATTGGGTATTATTGGTGGTAAAGAACTATGCGGTACTGGTGAAGAGCTGAAAACTTGGACTGAAGTTCTTAGGCCCATATAGGGTGATCTGGGTTACCAAAGTGGCATTTGAATTGGACCTCCCAAAAGGGTCAAAAGCCCTTCAAGTTATCCATAGTTCTCAACTATGAGGATTCTGAGGGCAGGGACCAGAGTTGCCTGGGCCACTGAACCCATGGGAGGAGAACAACCAGGAATATGAAGTCAGGCAAATCCTGAAGGAGCGTTGGGTCATGGGTCACCAGCAATTTCTGGTAAAATGGAAGGGATATCCGGTGGAAGAAGTGACCTGGCAAACACCAGAGGAGTGTGCACACTGCCCCAAAAAGAATCAGGAGTTTTTGGATTTATAAGGGGGTGATGTGACAGATAGGGACATCCCAATTTGCACATCAATCTTATGAATATTGGTTTGATTTTGCGCACAAATTTGAAGGTTGGATTTTGAAAGTCAAACCAATCAAAAAAATCCACTAGTAACAGAAATTGTAGGTAAGGATTTGGGGATTTGGGAATGAGGAATGATCTGGCATATCAAATGACTGGTGTCTCAAATCCTCCAAATTTTTGTTATGTGGTACTTGAGACTTTCACATGCAACAATGTGGATGTTGCTTGAGAGCTTAATCTGGGGTTTTAATATTTTAAACTATTGAGAATGCTTTAAAAATAAGAAAATTGCAACTGCAAATACAGTTTCATTTTCTCAATAGGAAAAACTACAATAAAAATCAGGTTGCTTGCTTTAAATTAAACTTTTATTTTAAAAAATTGGTCATAATAACTCAAACAATGAGCTTAGCAAGTGAGCTAGGCCAGGATTTGGCCTCATTTGTGGCACTATCTTGGGGACAGGCCTTACTGCTTGCTTGCAGCATTGCCAGAACCTTAGTCCATAAATGCATCACTAATTTGGGGAATGGCGTGTGGGTGAGAGGGTGGTTCTCTGTGGGACTATCAGTCATGTGGTTGGTGACATGGTTGGTGCTGCCCAACTTGTTTGCCAAGTATTGGCAAGAACCTGTGCATTAAAACATTTGATGATGGAAGTACAGTCCCATCAAGCCTTGTTCCTAAAGTTTTTGAGGGGAATTTCAAAAAGTTAAATTATTGCCCAATGGCCCAATTCCATTGGCAATTTTTAATTAAGGATCATCGCTAGACATATTTTGATTAAAAGGTACATGCCCATTGGGCTTTGTCCCCAAAGGTTTTGAAGCAAGTTCTCAAACTGAAAATATTTCCAAATGGTCAATGCCAATGGCAGGTTTTGATGAGGGTTTGACACTTGATTCTGCATTTTCTGAATGTGCAAGCCCATCAGGATTAATAACCAAGGGTTTACAACTTTTAGACCTTGATTTTGAGGCCTCAGGTTCCATTGACTTTATAAAAACTTTTTAGCCCTTGAGGGGTGGCATTTCCAATTATTTTGGTGTAAATTTACCCAATTTGCCATACTAACTTAGCAAACAAATGTGGCTACAGAGGGAGGAATCTTCAGATAGAAGAGCTGTTACCCAGCGCTCATCTACCACATGGGCAAGATCATCCTGTGTGATGAGAGGGACAGCCACCCTCTTCAGACCCTTTTTTTGGAAAATGGAAACACTGCCCAGTCTAAGCAGAGGGGATGCTCTCCAGGACTTACAGATACTTAGTTGAAAAAGAAGGTGTACATGTCTGCAGAAAATATCCCTTTTAATGAGCACCAAATGTTGAAATGGTGCAGTAAACTTAGATTTTGGAGGCAAAGGTTTTAATACACAAAAAAACAAATACTGTATTGAGATAAATTTGGTAAAAAAACACAAAATCCTTAGTTATTGAAATTGAAATCCAAACTTAAATAAAGTACACTGTAGTATTGGATACTCACATTGGCTATAAAGCTTGCAATTGTAGTCTTTATTATACTAGGTGATAAATTCTAAAGAAAAAGAAGATCCTCTTCAAAAAAGATTTTTCCTCTTAAATACTTTCTTACTCCCTAGGGTTCTCATTGGTGCAAATTTTAGCTAAATGAGCAGCACTTGAAAATTGCAGGATAGTTGCATAATAATCATATATGCAGGGAAATGTATGTTAAGGGATTAAAGCATTTACATAAAAATAACCATCAGACAATTGCAACCAAGATACTGGAAAATGGCCAGGGTAAATAATAAATCTATATAATGATGAGTTTATGCTGGTGCAAGGGCAAGAAAACTAGTGATAAATAATATATAAGGTGATATAAAACAGGCCTGTGAGGTGAGCTAATTGAGGTATTAAGAAATTAAGGGTAAGCACCAGTAGAGATTGCCCTTTTCAATGATTTGCTGCATATATGCATCCAAAAAATAAGGTTTATATAAATATAAAAACACACATATATATTTAAGAAATAAGGGTCATAATTTTTATTTTAAATTTACTGAATATTTATGTTACAGATAAGGAACAAAATAATTATATAAAGCTTAAACATTGGATAAATTTTTTTGCTAAATTCAAGGGCCAAAAATAAAGGATTATTTGAAATCAATGAAAGTGTTAAGTACCCCGATGTTGTCCACTATGGTCCACCAGCTAAAGCGGGCGCCAGACAAAAGTTTCCCCAAAGCTTCCTCACCATCTGATATGGCTTGCTAGTCTGATAATCTAGGGCTATATTAGGAATTTTTTAATTTATTGTAATCCTTTTGTTTGGCACATTTGCAAATAAAGATGCATGGTGGCTCCCCCTTTTGGGTTGGGCACCACTAGTGCTAAAAAAATGAAAGTGTTAAGTATTTGATTGTAATTCATAATTACAAAAATTAGAAGTAATGAGGCAATGTAACCAATAATAATTCTAATACTATATATTGACAATTACTTGAAAATTTGGGCACAAGAAAGAGGTAATCCATAGTAAATTAAAACTTTAGATCTACATCAACATAACAAAAAATTAATTAAACCTAAGTCTAAATATCAGTTAATTATGAAATTTTGTAATAAAATTTCTCTATAAAGATAGTTGGTCAGACCAATTGCAATAAACTTCAAATACAGCAACTTACTGTGAAAGAAGAGCATATAAATTTCCCTAAGCACAACAAATGTTATTTATATAACCAAAATAGCTTCTCTTGGAACAAAGTATAGTTTACTTAATGGTGCCAACCTGTCTTGTAACAAAAGTAAAATAATTTTCTTTATATTTAATTCTCTCTGTCATAAAAACTCATAAAATAAAATTCTGTATTTCAAGAGAGTGAGAGCTAATACTATCTTTTAAACATTATATATATTTATTTCACATCAGATGGATAGAAATTAAGCATGTTTGACTTTAAAGATTTTTAGGGTAAATCAATTATATTGTTTTAAGTTTATATAAAGATAGTGATTTTGCAATTGCATAAGATTATACATAAGCTTAGTTGTTATTGTAGGCCCTTATCATGTTATATATAAAGATAACTATTATAAGAATTTCAAGCTTAGATTTACCATATAAAATATTTGTATTTCTACATTTATTTAAATCTTTTTTGATTTATAATTTAAATATATCTGGTAGAAATTGTGATTATTTAAAAGCTTAAACAAATGACTAAGAAAAAAGCTTAAGTAAGCTAAAAAAGCCAACTTTTCAGAGCAACTTGATCATATCTCATATAGTCATAACTTTCAAATCAAAGTCATGTACATTAGATAAATAACTTAATTATACATAAAAATCAAAATTTAGCTATGTAGTTTAACTCTAATGCAGCCATAGATTGTTCATAAAACTCTTTGGCTTAACTTAATTTTACTAAAAATGTAAAAAATAACAAAAATAAATTAGCTTACCTATTTTTGCTGAAATTATATTTAAAAGCACTATACAAGATGGAGCAGTTTTTTAAACTTATAAAGGCATTACACTTAAAATCAAAACATTTTAAAGCGATTTTTTATCACATTGAGGATGTATCACAAGAATTCTTGTTTTTTCAGCTCTAGAGCTTGTGGCAATCATAAGAATTCAAAGCTTTCATTGCCATTTAGAGTGAAGCAGTGTAACGGAAAATGCATACATCGAGGGTATAAATATCATATGGAGTTAAAAGTGATTAGTCACTTGTTCTTAGTAATAAAACTACTGGTCCAAAACGTGTTAATGAGCCTTAACATGGTCACCTATCTAGCCAGTTTTCAACAGTACCAAATTGATAATCGATTTCAGCTTTAAGATAAAATATATAATGTGCAAAATAAAGAAAGGTAAAAAGGATATAAGCAAACTGAGCTGCTTAAATAATCAATACATAGTATCTAGGCTATTTACAGCCAAAAAGTTTGTATTAGCAAGTTTTACAATAAAACATATTTCTATGATCTACTAGCTCAAGCTCATTTTTAACACTTTTAACTAGGCCTATGTATCCTTTGTTTAAGATACATTGCTTAATCTGCTATAAGCTAGAACACTGGTTTTACAAGTAGTTGCCATAAAGATAGAATTCAATTGGCAAAAATAAAGTTTTTAGTTACATAAATTTAGATTAGAAAAATAGCTCAATAACGGAGTGGTTATTCTTAAGCATGTGTTCTTAAGTTCAGTACCGTTAGATAAAAAATATTTTAAAAAAAGTAAACTATACCATGCATCCGATTTAAATGAGTTTGATGCGTAGCTTCTCAAAAAAGAATTTTTCACTTTCAACTAATATTTTGATTTTTGTTTGCACTTATGCATGGTCAACTAGTACATTCACATGTTAAATTTTTGTAGATATAATCTAAAGGTGTTTCTAAATTTTATTATCCATTTTAACTAGGACAGACTTGCACCAAATTCTAGCTTGACCGATGTTCCTTTTTGCATATTTAGGTACTCAAGGGCCAAGCTTAGACCTAAATTTCTAAACAAAATCTTTTTGCTTTACCTTGAATTAATTAATGCAACTTTTAATGAGCACTTTAGTTATAAAATATAAAATA
Source organism: Massospora cicadina (assembly GCA_022478985.1). Classification (NCBI taxonomy): domain Eukaryota; kingdom Fungi; phylum Entomophthoromycota; class Entomophthoromycetes; order Entomophthorales; family Entomophthoraceae; genus Massospora; species Massospora cicadina. Next base: position 683,734 of record JAKSZP010013131.1, read on the forward strand.
GTATAGAATATAAAACATAGATTGAAAATGTAAAGCAGTATTGAGAAAATCATTATCTAATGTATTAAAATACATAAATGTGAAAATAAAATTTAAAAACAGGAAACGCATATGAAATCCTTATATCAAAATATACTATTTAATAAAAAATACATCACAGCGGTAGATTAGATAGAATGGTTATCACCACCTACAAACAAAAACTTTGGTTACTTTACAACTATCTTGTATCATGTTTTGCGGTGAAGTTTTTCACCCACAAAGTAGCCTGTTCAGCAACTTTAAAATATTCAACGGTATTATACCTGTAGTAAGGCGAAGCTCTCTGACGAAGTGTTTTAGCAAGCTGGTACAGCAACTCGTCGATATTATCTTTCAAAAAGCTTCTTGTGCATCCAGAAGCTTTTTGAAAAGAAGTATCCCAGCTTCCTCGGCCTAACACCTTCATACTTATATAGAAGGAAAATGCTGATAAGGTAGATGGAGGAAATTTGAGAAAATAGGGTTCCAAAAGGAGCATCTCAAGAAAAAAGCGGGCCATTAGCTTTGTTGGCAAAAATTGCTTGTCGACATAAGAAGTACCATTAAGGTACTCGATGGGATTGGGAAAGGATAATTTGAAGTCCAAAATAATCAAAATCTTCTTTTCCCAACTGACCAACTCCTCCTTAGTCATATTTAACTTTGCTCTTTCCAGCAAGCGGCGAGAAGAAGGGTGTTGAGTGGTTTCATGCTTGGATGCAATCCACATCGCCACCACGCCAACTCTAGGCAAGTCACCAACCTTGACACATTTCTGAGACAAATAGCGATCTAGGATATTGACTGCAAGGTAGACAATCGATGGGAGAAGTTTGAGTTGGTAACCCAAATTAAGCATCCATTCAACCGTCTTGTAGCGGTCTGCCCATGTGTAATAGGGCTGTGAATCCATGTATTTGGGGTCACAGAGATAACTTTGCTACAAATATGAAAATCAAAACTCCTTATATATTATCCTACCTCACGCTCAAGCATAAAGTTTAGTCTATCCTGTTGGTACTCTAGGTCTGCATTCGTAAGTGCTGCTTCAGCCGTGTTTGTCTGAGGCAAATCAAAATCTGGGTCTATAAGCTTGTCACCGCGAGGGTAAAAGTTCTCATTACGCACAAAAATGCGTCTCTTCTTACACTTATTCTTTTCGGCACCCAAAACATGCTCTGTTTTTGGACGCTTGCAAGTAATCGCAGGTTCTACAGCAATTACCCAAGGAGGCCTTTGATTCCAATAGCCCTTGCTTTTTGTCTGTTCTACTGGAGTATCCCATTCATCTAAATCAGAATTTTCCTCTGCAATCTTCCGTTTGAGAGCCTCAGTTGGCAACTGCTGAACATCGTTTGTTATTAATGAATCTGCTTCTTCTGGATCAGATATTAAATCTAT